>CM019215.1:162903132-162973126 GCA_009741485.1 Malurus cyaneus samueli
CCGTGCATGCCAAATTGCTTCGGTTGGTGGGTCTTGCCCTGTCGCTGCGTGTGCACTGCTGTATCGTCTTTCGGCATGTCGTCGGCTTCAAGTGTCTTCCTGCTACTGCAGCCCCTGCTTCTGCCATGCACTTGCTCATGGCATGCTTTCCTGTCCCTGATAGCTGTGTGCACTCTTCTGTTCTGTCTCATTGTTCCTAGACTGCTCCACTGCATACTCCTTGGCCATCTCGCTAGGACTGCATTCTGGCGCGGCTTGTCCTCTCGCATGCTGGCTTTGCCCTGCACTTTGCTACTGAAGCTGCGTTTCCTGGCCGTGCACGCACGTTGCGGACTGCTGCTCCTTTCTCCTGTCCTCTGCCTGAGCTGCAGTCTTGCCCTGCTCGCGTGCGCAGAGGCTGATAGTGCGGTGTGTCTTGTGAGTCTGTTTCTCCCTTGCCCTAAGCTTGCACTGCACTGCTGCTTTCCCTGCCCTGCACTGCTGCTTTCCCTGCCCTGCACTGCACTGCTGCTTTCCCTGCACTGCTTGCATTTCCCTGCCGCACTGCTGCCTCTCGCCCCCTCCTAACTCCCACGACTAGGCGTAGGGTGCGCCCTTTCCCTGCCCTGGGGAGTGAGGCTTTCTTTTACTGATTTTATTTGTAGAAGGCGTGGAGTATGCTTGTGCGGTTTTTTGTGGGTTTCGAGATTGGTGTGAGTTGTTTGGTTTGGCTCGAATTGTGCGGTTTCCTGTCGGATTTTCCTCGCGCTTTCCCATCCTTGGTTCTTTGTGGAAACTTCTGCTGCTGGCTGCGTGCGTTGTCTCTCCTTCTCTTGCCGTCCCTTCTGTGCTCTGTATCTTGGTTCCCTTCCTAATCCTGCCTCTCGTTGTATCCCGTACGTGCTTCGGTCTCCTTTCCTTTCTTCGGGTCCCTGTCCCTGCTATGGTTCCCTCCTCTGTCGGTCCGTTTCCCGTGCATCCTCTGATTGTGTCCGTTTCTCTTCTTGTTGGTCTTGCCTGGTGGTGCCCTGCGTTTTGTCCCTTGTGCTCCTCCCGGGTCCCCACCTCTCTGCTCAGGTCCCGTCTGCTCTGGTACTTCGTTCCCTTGCTCCGTTCACCTTTCCCTGCCCATCATGCTCGGTCCCGTCCTGCTCTTGTATGCACCGGTCCCGTTCTCATGTCTCTCTTCCTTCGTTCCTGCTTCAGGGTCACCGTTTCTCTTGTTCGGTGTTGCCCGTTTTGCTTGCGTTGCGTCCTTTCCTGCTCGGTTGGTTTCCTGTGTTTCTTTTGCATGCTCGGTCCCGTTCTTGCATCGTGGTCCCGTTCTTGCTGCGGGTCCTTTTCATGCTCCGCTGGGCTTTGCCTGCCCCCTTTCGCTCTTGCTGTCGCCTTGCTGCGTCGCTGCCAGTGTGGCTCGGTTCCCTGGCTGGGGTTCCTTGTCCCTCGCCTGGATTATTCCCCCGCCCCGCCTGGCGGACTGCGCATCCCGGGGTTTGTCCCCTTAAAGCTGCGTTTCCGTGTCCGTCGGGTTCTTCCCCGACGATGCGCTTATCGTCTCTGGGCTTTTGTCCCCCCGTGATTTCGCGTCCTCTTGTCCGCATAGTTCTGTTCCCCAAAGCCCGCGTGCGCTCCTGCGCACTGTGCTGTTCTGTTCTCCCCCATGCCGCTCGCGACTGTGACTTTTCTCCTTGCCCCCGGTTGCGAATCTTGTCTTGCCTTTGCCTGACCAAGCCCGTGTCCACTGTTTGTACTTCTTCCCTGCAGCTGGTGCTTTCCCTGTCTGCACTGCTGGCATTTCCCTGTCTGCCCGCCCGCGCCTGTCGCTCACTGCGGCTGTGTGCTGCTCTCTTGTGCTCCTGTGCACTGGCCCGCTGTTTCGCTTGCCCCCGCTGCACCCTGGTGCCTTTGTTCCTTAGCCCTGCCCTGCCGGGTTGTCCAAAGCCCGTTTGTCCCGCGTGCTTCCCTGGCACATAGTTTCTGCTTTTCCCCGCCCCGCCCCGCGATTTTTGTCGCCGGTTGTCCAGCCGGCGTTTTGTCCGGTGGTTTGTCCCAGGCGTTTGTCCGGTTGTTCCCCCAGAGCGCGTTGTCCGGGATTTGTCCCAGAGCCGCAGTTTGTCCGGCGGTTTGTTCCCAAGGAAGCAGCCGCGTTGGTGTCCCACCGGAGCAGCCCTGGTTTGGGCTCCGCCCCAGATCGCCCCGCGTCTGCATTTTCCGTTCCTCGCGCCCGGCTCGATGTGTCATTGCGTCCCTCTCCATTTCTGTTACGCGACCGCCGCCGCCTTGTGGCAAAGTGTGCTCTCATGAGTCCCAGAACCACTGCCGGCTATTTTTAGAAGGGTGTTAGACACATCACATACCAGTACTAGGCGGGAAACAGTATAATGTCTCACTAGGCTCACGGGTTGGTCCTCCAGAGCCCGGTGACCTCCCCCTGTTTTCAATCGTCAACGTCGACTTTAGTCACCCGAGCAGCACGCCGCGATTCTTGTCCCGGAGGATTGCTATGCACTCTGCTCCAAAAAGATGGAAACCCGCGTTTGTAACCGGGCCTTTTGATTACGCCACTCCTGTAGTCATTCCGACCCGTCTCACTCTTGTACCTCTGGGCCCGAATTCAGTGTATCCCCAGAGCCGCGTTTGTCAGGCAACAGGTGTGGTATAGAGATACCAACCCAACCTTGCTCTATTAGTTGGCACCCGGCGTTTGTCCTCTGTACTTCATTTTTGTAAATTGTACCAGTCTCACAGTATATATAGCGTTCGTGCCCTTTGGTCTTCCAGAAAAGTGGGAGCGATATATAGTGGGCCCACCGGAACAGCGCGATAGTTTCAGGTCCGGGGTTTGTCCCCAGAGCCGCGTTTGTCCCGGGGTTTGTCCCCAGAGCCGCGTTTGTCCCGGTTCCCTGCGTCACGGCCATTCAGCTTGTGCATCAAGCACGGGAATCGTTCTTGTTTCTTCACCGTTGTTGATATCTGTCCAACCGCGAGTGCAGAAAGCTGCCGTGTAGAAGCTTCCATTACATTCTGTATTAGATGACAAAAACCATAACTTCAAAGACACTATAATATCACTTATTGAAAAAGAGAAAATGAAAAAATTCTGTGCGTGCCACCTGCATAAACGAGCTGCGGACAGGTATTACCTCTCATCTCCCTTAGAGAAAGCGTTAGGTAAGGAGCAGGACAGGTGAGGAAGGGAGGAGGGGGATAGGAAATCTAGTGTTGATGAACCAGCACGCATTTGAAACACTTCAAAAGAGCAAGGACAACTCCGCACCTTCATTGGGGGAATCACTGGCCTCTCCTAAGATTCCAGCTTTTCAGTCGGGGGAGACTTGCGCTTTTCCCTCGTCCATTAGTCCATGGCTGGGCTCTGAGAGCACTGAGCTCCTGGCTTCACTCTATCGCAGTGGGGTCTATTGCCCAGTGTTTGCATTTCAAAACTAGAGTCAGATGTTTAGTAAAATGACATAGCCTTTAGTATATTTGTTCTTTATATAAATTTAGACGGAAAGCTTCGCGTATTATTTGGGTAGTTCTTAAGTAGTTTGTTATTGACGCACAATTTACCCATCAATTATATAGGTCCTTCTCATCTCTCTAACTGCTGTCCAGACAGAAATAGGGTGAGGAGGAGGTTTTCTATTATCGATTATTCTGAATTTTCTGGGGTATTTGGAACTGTGCTACTTTTTTGCAAGATTACTCAAAAAGTTAACGTCGACGAGGCCAGATTAGGTGAACGGAGTAATGCAGCGTGTCCTCGAGTGTGAATCCAGATTAGTTGTCTTATCGGGGAGGACGGCACGCGACCTAGCGATGATGGTGGCCCATGTGCCTCGTAGATACTCGGATTGACTCATAGCTAGTAGCAGTGCTAATGGCTCAGCAAGCAGCAATCGAGCGTGCGAGCGGTCTACCCGCCTTACCGACACATGGTAAGCAAGCAACCGCTAGTTTGTCTTAAGCTGAGACAAATTTGAGATTGCGTCTTCTGAAATCTGAAACAGGTGTTCAGCCTGCTATGTTGCATTCGCAGTGTTCGCTGATTTCTGGGACCAGGAGGAAAGCATAATGTGAGCAGCGTAGTTGCTGCTGCGGTTGGTGTAGTGTCGGGATCGCGGTCGGTTGGTGATCAAGTTGCGCCCAATGAGTATTAGTGAGTGCGGGCAATGATGGAGCGATCTTGCTGCCCCTACGATTTTCACTGCGCACGCCACCTAACTCAATGCAAGTGGCATTTAAAAAAAAAATTATATTTCTATATAAAATAATATTACAAAATTCATTTTAAATTACAAATGAATTCAAGTTTTGCCACAGACACAGGCTGGGTGAGCAGGAGCTTCAGTGCTCAGGAGCAGGAATCACCCCGAAGCCAGCGCTCCGGCCCCGCTCCCGCGATGCGTTCCCGGGACAAACACGCGCGGCTCGGGACAACCGGACGCGGCTCTGGGGACAAACCCCGGGACAAACGCGGCTCTGGGGACAAATCCCGGGACAAACGCGGCTCTGGGGACAAATCCCGGGACAAACGCGGCTCTGGGGACAAACCCCGGGACAAACGCGGCTCTGGGGACAAACCCCGGGAATGCTGAGCGCTGATGGATCTGGAGTGCTGCCACTAATTGGGAATTCTGGGGACAAACCCCGGGACAAACGCGGCTCTTGGGGACAAACTCCCGGGACAAACGCGGCTTTGGACAACCCGGGACAAACGTCTGACAAACCCGGGACAAACGCGGCTCTGGGAACCCGGGAACAACGGCTGGACGAACCCGCGGACAAACGCGGTCTGAACCAACAACGCTCTGGGAATCGGACAACTGACACAACCGCGGGACAAACGCGGCTTTACCGCAAGGCTGGGACAAACCGGGAAACCGGCCGGGACAAACACGCGCGGCTCTGGGGACAAACCCCGGGACAAACGCGGCTCTGGGGACAAACCCCGGAGCTGACCTATGATCGATCTGCCAATGGATCTGGGGACAAACCCCGGGACAAACGCGGCTCTGGGGACAAACCCGGGACAAACGCGGCGGGGACAAATCCCGGGACAAACGCGGCTCTGGGGACAAACCCCGGGACAAACGCGGCTCTGGGGACAAACCCCGGGACAAACGCGGCTTGGGGACAAATCCCGGGACAAACGGGCCGGAAACCGGGAAACGCGCTCTTGGGGACAAACCCGGGACAAACGCGGCTCTGGGGACAAATCCCGGGATCCCCGCGGGGCGGGGGAGCTCAGGGGGACACAGACCCTGCCAGGCGCCGCCCGCAGCAGAGAACGGGACCCGAGCAGAAAACGGGACCCGAGCAGAGAACGGGACCCGAGCAGAGAACGGGACCGAGCACAGAACGGGACCCGAGCAGGGAACGGGACCGAGCACGAGAACGGGACCCGAGCAGGAACGGGACAGCAGAGAAGGGACGAGCGGAACGGGACCCGAGCAGAGAACGGGACCGAGCAAGGGACCACAGGGACGACCGAGCAGGGAACGGGACCGCAGGGAAGGCAGAGGAACGGGACCCGACGGCAGAGGAACGGGACCCGAGCAGGGAACGGGACCCGAGCAGAGAACGGGACCGAGCACAGAACGGACCCGCAGCCCGTCAGCAGGAGGCACCACAGCCCAAGGATCGGAGCCCTCAGGTCCCCGACACGGCTCCACCACTTCCCCACCACCTCACCCTCTCCCACACCCTCACCCTCCCCACACCCTCACCCTCCCCACACCCTCACCCTCCCCACACCCTCACCCCCCACAGCCTCACCCTCCCCACACCCTCACCCTCCCCACACCCTCACCCTCCCGCACCGCTTCGAGAACAGGAAAAGCCTCTGGCTAAAATATAATTTTTTTTTTAAATTGCCACTCTGCAGTGAATCTTGGCAAGATCCATTTGCCCTAAATACTGCAATTGCTAAAGAATAAGAAAGAGCAGCAGCAGCTCTTTGCTTCTCCCCTGCCCAGGTAACAACAGATAACACAATTGGTGCCAGCAAGAAACAGCCGCTGCATTCTGCATCTGTCCTGATTTCTGGGACCAAGCACTGTCAGAGTTCCCAGTCTGGCCCAATGAGGTCGGTGCCTCTCCGTGGCACAACTAATCTGGACACAGGAACTGCTGCTTTACTCCTTTCACTAATTGCTTGTGACTGTTGAAGCTTTTTGTACTTGAAAAAAGTAGAAGTCAATCCCCAGAAAATTCAGGAATTGATAATGATAACTCCCTCTGTGCTGGAAGCAGTGGAGATGAGAAGACCTTTGATGTGTAATTTGTGGTCTAACAAACTAATTAAGAACAAAAAATAACGGAAGCTTTGTTGATTTTATTTAACAGAAAATTGGTTCATTTTTGCTACATGACTTTAAATGCAAACTGTGGCATACCTGAGACCTCCCAGCCTCACTATGGAGAGGGTAAGGAGTTCCCCTAAAAGCTGTAATTAGGAAGGCAGTGATTTCCCCATGAGTTTGGAGTTTTTGTTTTTGAAGTGTTTTAAATGGTCTGGTCTCATCCACAGATCTCTCTCCCCCTCTCCTTCCCTCCCTCCCTCCCTCCTAAGTTTCTCTAATGTGGGTCATGTCTCCATGTTTGCAGGTGGCACGGCACAGAATCTGCATTTTTCTTTTTCAAAGTGAAAGTGTCTTTGAAATATGGTTTTGCATCTAATACAGAATGTAATAGGAAGACTTTAAAGAGCTTCTGACGCCTTGTGGAAAAGTGAAAAACATTCTGTTGAGAAACAATCCTGCTGGGCTGTCTTATCTGCCGTTCCCTTTGCTCATTTTTGATAGCAAGGGGCACTATAAATATACGTAACTATACATAAAAATGAGAAACCGTGGCAACCAAAGAGCAGGTTGGTTGTTTTCTCATGTTCCTTCACTGTGGGCAAGTAGGTGAGGGTAGACAGAGTTCATCGGTCTCGTTTCATCTTTACAGCTGCTGCACTGATGCTGTGGCCGTTTGTCGAACGTTGGATTGAAAGGGAGTCACGTACCAGTGGATTATTTTTTCCTAGAGGTATTTGTTAACCCTCTAAAAATAGCGGCAGTGGTTTCTGGAGCACTTTGACAAGGCTGGCGGTGGAACAGAAATGAAGCGATGCTCAGAGCCGGGGGACAGGAGCTGCCAGATGGCGATGGGGGCCAGGGCTGCTCGCTGCAGCTTCCTGGGCAAGGGCAGGGAAAGCAGCAGTGCAGGGAAAGCAGCAGTGCAGGGCAGGACACAGCTCCCTGCACCTCCCAGCTCCAAGGAACAGCAGTGCAGCCACCCTGGGGTGGCACTGGGCTGCGGGGTCACCCTGAGGATGCTGCTGAGCGATGCCCTGCCAGGGGCAGGAGCCAGGCACACGGACCACAGGGACTGCTTCCCTGTGACCATGTCCAAAACCCACGGCAATTCCTGTACCCTGCTCTGCAGAACACAGGTATTGCTTTGTGGAACTGACAGAATTGTTATCGTCATAAATGGGACACCACACAAGCAGATGTCTGCTATGAGGAGTGACTTTGATTGTTTTCAAATGACTGGGCAAAAGAACCTGCTAGATCCCTTCCCTTCTGATGGCTCTTGCAAAGAACAACTCTATCATGACCCAGCAGAGTCTGCTGAGAGGGACTCAGCCTCTCTCCAGTGGATGGCAAATCCCAGTCCTGGGCTCTAGAGAGGAGCTGGGCTCCCCTGCCACATCGGTGGGGCCTGTGGATGGAACCTGCAGTGCTGCATTGCTCAGCTAAGTGCTCCTTGGCTGGAAAGTTTTCCAGTAATTTTCCCAGGCAAACAGTGCACCAGTCATGGCCTCAGGAGAAAATGTTTACTGCCATATCCATCCACTGTTCAGAAAAAGAAACTTGTTTTGGCACTGACATACTGTATTCCCCTCCAAAACTGCACCTTGTTCATGCTGTCATAAATGGGAAAACTTAAATCACAGAAGGTGGGCTGAAACCTCCATCACATGTTGAAAGATGTGCTTTCCTGTCATTAGCATTTTCTGAAGTAAGAACACTTCTACAGAAATTCTTGAGTGCATTATTAACAAGTCACATGGAAAAGAACTGTTTGGACAGAGGACAGCTGGTTTCCAGCTTGGGTCTGCCAGGACTGCCGTGAACAGCTGAGTGATGTGTGACACTGATGGTGCAGCATCCTGCTAGGGCAGGCCCCGTGAAAAACATCCCTTTTCAGTAGGACAAAGCAAGCAGTTACCTGGTAAATAAGGCAATCCAATTTAAAATCAAGTTAGTTGGGAGTGGTACTGTCAGCAGGTACAAATCACAGGTAATCTTTACATGGAATTGCAGCTCTTTGAGATGCCACCCAAGGCTGATGCGATTCCTTTTAGGAACTTGGAGTATATATGGTTTCCATAAATCTCTTATTTGATATTAAGACCACTTCTTTTCTTGCTTTCTTGCACTTGTGACTTGGTATTCTTTGAAATGATGAAGTGACATATAGGTATGTTCTGCACAGAGCAATCCAGCCTTGCTGGGTGAGTGGGCTCAGACATCTGCACAGTATCATTCCCCTGTCACCAACTGATGGTGGTATAATTAGAAAAGTCATTAATCCTTGCTCAGCAGTGCTAGAAACTATTTATAGCAAGGTAGAAAGCCCTGCACATGGGGCTAGGTTGGGTATGGAAGTGGCTTCTGATGCCATGTGTGTTGTGGGGCACAAATCAAGAAGGTAATTTGCTTCCAGGAGGGAACTTCCCTTTCTGACCCCATGGAGACAGTGCAAAGTGTCTCCTCTGCCTGAGCTATCACCCTCTGGGCTGGCTGTGGGGAACAGCTTTGGCCATCCTCTGCAGGTTTGTCACCCCACAGGCTCGGGGGTCCTGTTCTGTGCTGTCTGTACCTGCCAGACCACTGATAGCCACAGGTCTGATTGCCCCAGCCATTCCTGTGCTGGCACTGCAGCAGCAGAGCTCTGCTGAGCAAACTGGGAGCACATCTCCACCTCTGCACTGCTGCTCCGGGTGCCAGATTGCACCTGCATCCCCCCTCCTGCTCCTCACACCCGGGCTCAGCCATCAGGGACTTTCTGAGATGCTTTGGCTGCTGAGGGCCCATTGCTCACCTCTCTCCCCCCTTGGGGACTCATGGCAGCTGTACATGTTCATTTGGTGTGCTACTGCTCTCTCTCCAGATTGATGCTGCTGGTGTGGGTAGAGGTGGTCCCCGGGTTTCGGAGCCAGAGGAGAAACTGGGGCACTGGTGATGCTCAGGGAGTCCCAGGGAGGGAAGCTGCTGTTTACAGCCTTCCAGGACGAAACTCAGCTTGGGCTAAGCTCCATGTTTTTCCTGTACAGGAGTCAATATTTCCACTAGAGGGGTTCCATCCTCTCCCAGCTTTGCCTTGGTGCCAGCCTCCTGCTGCCCGGGGCAGCTGCTGTAAGAAAGGTGGGAGGAACTCTGAACTTTCTGAAGCAGTGAAAGAGGCTGCAGTGGAGAACTGCTGGGTGCTGGACAGTGCTCAAGGAGCCTGAGGAGCTGGTGCAGAGGCAACCACTGCTTGGAAAGGGAGCCCTGCAGGCAGCTCCAGGAGTGGGTGCTGGCGAGGTGCTGGGGGAGCCGTGGAGTTGTGCTGGGGTCAGCTGAGGTGGCATCGTTCAGAGAAATGCTCCCGTTGTCGAGTTAAACACTTCACTGGCTTTTGCCTAGTGAGGCACAAATCGCTTGTCTGTGTGCTGGCAGTCAGGCAGCAGTGTAACCACAAGGGAAATATGTTTCTGTCTGGGCTCACTGCATCTTCCAGGCTTTGCTGGAAGGATTTCTCAGAGAAAATGTAAAATTATTTTAGCTTCTGAGATTAGTGGACCAAGCCTTGCCCTCCTCAGGAATAAGACTGAAATCCCTCTCTGAGAGGCCTGATGGGCAGCTGCTCCTCTCTGCTGCTGCTGAGGTGGGCAAAGGGCAGGAGGGAGATGACCTGTTGGAAATGGGGCACCTGCTGTTTCAGCATTGTGGGAAACCTCAGTGCTGCCTTTGGCTGTCACAAGGAACAGTCAGGCTCTGTGGTATGCCCATGGTGTGTCTGGATCATAAAAGGTGACCTCAGAAATTGCATTTCCAAATATCTTCCCCTCTCTGGGAACGATGGCATTGTTCCCAGTGTTTCAGGCTGGGACTGCCTGGGGCTCTTTGTTCAAGCTCCCTGGGTGCTGCAATTCTAGCACAGAGCTAACGATGCTTTGCCAGAGCCTGAGATCCCGTGGATCAGCCTTCTGTTATCCCGAGGATTAAAACTGCAGTTGGGGATAAAATGATGATAAACTGTCTAGGGACATCCCGCAGGCACATTCAGCAATGTGATAGAGCCAGGGTCAGCCACTGCTTCAGGTTGTTTCAAGCACCACGAGCCAGTGGGAGGATCCACAAACCTCAGTGAAGAGGCACCGAATATTTGAAACAAGCTCAGTGAACTTTGTTTTGCAAAGAGCCTGCTGCTGCCTGCTCTGATTTCACTTCTCCATGTCAGGAAAGGAGACGTCCAGAGCGTATCAGTGCATGATGGAGCAGAAGACAATCTGAGAAGGGGCTGTCGCAAAGGCACAGGGACTGCCCAGGCCCAGTGAGGGCTGCCGACAGCAGTTCTCTGGGTGTTCGATGGGAAATTCAATTCTTCCCATAGCTGTGGACATCTCCCTCTCTAGGCAGAGCTGGAGAGCTCTCAGGGCCCAAGGAGAGCTGGAGATTGTCTCAGGGCAATGTGCAGTGCCCGGTGTGGCAGCGAGGGCACCAGCACTGAGCTGTGAGAGCAGAGCTCACACTGGCACTGCCTCTGGCCTGAGCAGCTGCTCCAGGGCCAGGACACCCTGGCTGCCTTAGGGAGCTGTGTCCAGCAGGCCTGGAGTGTGTGCAGAGCTGGGCTGTGAGTTCTGGGTGTGGAATGCCCGTGCAGGGGGCACTGGAACGTCTGGAGAACTGGCCCGAGATGTTACCAGAGCGTTTCCTTCCCAACCAGCATCAGCTTGGCAAATTCACTCATCTTTCCTGGTCTCCTGCATTCAGAGGCATCGTCAGAGGCAACACAGCGTGTCCAGAGCCTTTCCAGGAAGGAATCAGCTCCAGTTTGTGATTTGCTTTGTTCCATGTCTGTGGTAACCTCTCCTTCTTTGGAGAATAAGATTGTAAAGAGCTTTTGAAAATGATCAAACCCTTCAGCTTTGCTACTGTGATTAATCAATCACAGCTGCTGCTTTACAGCTCCTTGTTTTGATGTGTTTTGGGTTGTTCCAAAGTTAGCCCAGCTCAGGGCCAGGAAATATATTCCTGAGCCCTGCAGGGTGCTGGGATGGAGCAAAAGCTGAGTTTTCAACATTATTTCCAGCACTTCTTGTGTTGATGCTGCCATTCATTGCCAGGGAGCACAGGATGCTCCTAGGAATTATATAATCCTAAAAAAATGTGAGGAAAAGATTTAAGAACCAGCTCTTTCCTGGATGGCAGCTGCATCATTGCAAACATTGTCTGATCTGCCCTTCTTAGCACTGAAGTATCTGAGACTCCAGGTGGCATCTCTAAGGAGTTTGTGTCAATTTTGGAGGCTTAGTTGCATGGCTTAAATGCTCCTTAGCACTTATTTTTTTTTACAGCTAAAGACCAAGCAGGATCATGAAGCTCAGATAGTTTGTAAAACTGCCGTCAAGCAGATTAAGCTGGAAATAGAAAATTTGCTGTTGAAGTCTGTTCTGTTCTCTCTAATGCTTGTGTGATAGAGGGTGATTTAAAGCCCATTTCACCACTGGGCTGAGGCCCCAGGTATCGGGTAGGAGAGTGGCATGGCTCATCCCTGCTGAGGGATGTCATGGGGACTGAGCGAGGTGGAGCAGAGCCAGATTCACTGCCTTTGTCCTGGCTCTTGGCACAGCCTTACTCCTGGGAAGAGCAGGGCTTGAGGTACAATGTCTCTGCTCCATCACATCCCCATTTCTTAGCTCACCTGCAAGGCTCATCCGCTGGCAAAGGAGGTGCCTGACAACTCAGAGTGGGACACAAAGCCTCCCTGATACCAGCTATTCCTCATCCTCCTCTGTGTTGTAGGCTGAAAGGAGAATGCAAAGATGCTATTACCACTGCATCCCACTGGCAGAGGGATGTGAATGGGACTGTGCTCACCTACAACCAGCACTTCTAGGACTGTCAGTCTGCATTCTGAAGTGTCTTTGCCTGAGGATATAGTGCCGGGATAGGAATAAAGGGAAATCCACCTTCTTTCCAGATACAGGCATTACAAGATTTCAGAATGGGGAGAGAGTTTGGTTTGAGCCTGATTCTGCTCTGACCCTGGCCTGGGGCACTGCCTCCCCTGAGGCCATGACCAAGCTCTGACTGAAGAGGAACCCATCCTTTCCCTTCAGTGCCTGCTCTCCTCCAGCCGCTGCTCTGAGGAAGCCGCTCCTGCCCATGCAGGGCTTTGCCTCCCACTGTCCCCACGTGCTGTGTGTGGTGGGCGCCTGCAGTGCCAGGCATGCTCGCTCCATAAATCCTGGTATTAAAATGAGTGTGTCATCTGCAAAGTAAGAGTCTGGGAGTGTTACCCCTGGTGACTGTGAAACCCTTCACAACCTTTGCCCGGCAAGCCAGATATGCACATCCTTCTGTTTTCACAGGGGAAACAACAGACTCGTGGAATGGCTTGGGATGGAAGGCAAGGGATTGTAGAGATCACCCAGTCCCAAGCCCCTGCCATGGGCAGGTACACCTTCCACCAAACCAGGTGTGTCCAAGTCTCGGCCAACCTGTCCTTGAACACTCCAGCGATGGGGCCGATGTTGTCTGGACAACCTGTGCCGGCGCCTCACCCCGTCACGGGGAGGAATCTCTTCACACATCTGACCCAAATCTCCCGTTATTCCGTTTAAAGACGTTCACCTGCGCGCTGTCGCTCTCCGCCCGTGTCAGACCTGTCCCCCGGGTGGCGGCAGCCCGGACTGCTCCGCTGTGCTGCGGGGGCTGAGGGGCCGGGGGGCCGGGGGCTGAGGGGCCTGAGGGCTGGGGCCCGGGAGCTGCTCCGAGGGCTGCGGGGGCTGAGGGCTGCTCGGCTGAGGGGCTGAGGGGCGGCGCTGAGGGGCTGAGGGGCGAGGGCAGGGCTTGGCTCCGGGGCTGAGGGGCTGAGGGGCCGGGGGCTGAGGGCGTGCTCCGGGCGAGGCTCCGGGCCGGGGGCCGGGAGCTGGGGGCTGAGGGGCTGAGGGGCCGGGGCAGGGGGCCGAGGGGCCGAGGTGGGGCGAGGGCGGAGGGCTGAGGGGCGAGGGCTGAGGGTGCGGCCGGTGGCTGAGGGCTCCGGGGCCGGGGCGAGGGCTGAGGCGGAGGGCCTGGGGGCGTCAGTCCTGCGAGCGCGGCGGAGCCAATGGCGCTGCCGGGAGGAGCCCGCGCCCCGCGGCCCCGCCCGCCGCCCCGCAGCACCGGCCTGGTTCGCCGGAGCGGGGGCGGCGGGAGCTGCTGCCTGCGGCGGCCCGGAGCCCGGGGGAGCGGCCCCGGTGCTCGGCTGGAGCGGCCCCGCCCTGCGCGGCCGACCAGCACCGGCCCTGGGGTCAGTGGCCATCGCCCCCGGAGGCACCGGCTGGACGCGAAGGTACCGGGCACCGACCCGCCGGCAAGCGCGGGGTTGATGCGGGGATCTGTTGATGGGAGTTGGAGGAAAGTTTGCAGAGGAATCAGTCTGTCAATAGCGTGTCTGTGCGGGCGGTGGGAGGCGATCCTTCAGCGGCTGGGAGCGGCCGCCGGAGCGGTTTGGGCGATGGCAGCGCTGCTGCGGATGGGGCCGGGATGCGGGTCCGACCCGTCTGGAGCGGCGGCGATGCTCCCGTGCCATCCCCACAGCCAGGCGGCAGGTCGGGGTGACCGGGGCACGCCGTGCGAGTGCTCCAGCCCCGCGCCAAGCGCTGGGGGCTTTTCCCAGAGGAGTTCTATGAAATGCTGCATCCACCTGTGAGGGGGCGGCCGGAGGCAGCCAGGCCTCTGGGTGCAGGACTCTCGGGAAGCAGCCCCTGTGCTGATGGTTGTGCAGCTCGGCTGCTTTGGCGGAATGAATTCTGCACAGGCGGCCCCATGGTCTGGCGTGGGAGCGGCAGCTCCTGGGGCTGTTGGGCTACGAGCGTGGATGTCTGTAGATGCAGGAAAACAAGCCTGTTCTCTGTGTCGTTTGGGAAGTTTGGAGAACTTCCCAAGCCAGCAGGGCTTGGAGACCAAAACCACGATTCCAGAGAGGCAGCTGAGCTGCAGGCTGGGGCCGCCATCGGCGGGGACAGCTCGGAGCGACTGCAGCGGCTGTTGCAGCCGAAGGGATCGGTCCGTGCAGCGCCCTGGGGCTGCCTGGCCCCACGTGTTGCACTGGGGTGTCCCTCGATCAGAGCCCAGCCAAAGCTGTCCCTGACACGGCTGCTTTGGGCTGTGTGAGGGCTCTCTGAGCTCTCTGGGTCGCTAGCGGTTCGGGTACCTCAGTTAGTGACACCGGCCTTGGGCAGTGCCCCCGGGTTCCTGATGCTAATCATGGTTGGGTGGCTGCCTCTGGGACAGCTACACATTCATTGGAACCTCGTGCGATGCTGAAGTGACCTGAGTGTGCGGCATTTGGTGAAGAGCAAGATTTGTAGAGTGTTAAGTAAAAAATCACCTGTTTGCATTTTCTGCATGAGGTTGTGCTGTTTGCTCTTGCAGGAGCACGTGCATTCCCTCTGCAAAACACAACCCCCGGCCCGAAGGTGAGTGGTGAGCAGGGGGATGCTGTTGGGCAGGAGCAGCTTGGAAAGGGGGATGCTGGGCAGAGGCTGCAGCTTTGGGGCCCTCATCATTCCCCAGGAAGAGGACAATGACCTAGAGCATTGCCTGATGCTGCGCTGTGGGGTGGGGAATAGCAAGGACCTGATGAACAGCAAGAGGTGTTTTGCTAAAGGTTCTAGACAGTGACTCATCTGCTGTAGGAAGGGACCGGAAGGAAAAGCAGTGCAGGAGCTTTCTGGAGTACAAATGGGTCTTTCCCCCTGATTTTATCAGAAGCAGGAGGTCAGGAATCCTTTATTACTCCCGGAACCATGTTGACCTGTAGGTTATAAACCTCCTGATGCTAGTGTCCCTGTGCACCTCCTGCATCCCTGTCCCTGGGGAGGATCCTGCCTTCGGGACACATCCTAGAGTGGGACTGTTTCAAAATTTGGAGTGGTTTCCAGCCCTTACAATTGTTTTTATCTGACCATTCTTCGTCTATTCTGAGTCACTCCAAATACTTGATTCTTGTCTGTACATTGCACCATGGTTCTGTGTGTGCCTGGCTGGCTGGGGTGTTTCAGAAGTCATTTGCCTTGTCTCTAAGTGGCTCAGTTTTAACTTTTCTCCTGCATCCAGCCTTCCTCCTTAATCCAGCCTTCCTCCTTAATCCAGCCTTCCTCCTTAATCCAGCCTTCCTCCTTAATCCAGCCTTCCTGTGTCGAGCTTTTCTGCCTTCTCCTGCCCTGGACAGCCCAGAGGAGGTGCAGGGCTGCTGCCTTTCACTTTCCCAGGTGTGCTGCACCCTGAGAGTTCTCCCTGGCTATTCACAGCATTGCTGACTGTCTCCACTTGTAACGGTGTCTGTGTAAGGAGTTGTTTTGCTGATATTTGCCTGGATTTGTTTTATTTGCTGCTTCCAGTTTGCAAAGGGATTTGTGCAGTCGGTTGGTCCTTGCTGACTGTGCGCCTTGCTCACAGTGAGCAGCTGGCTTCCTCTCTCTGGGGATTTATGACTTCTGCACCGGCTCTCCCCTTTTCATGCTGGGGATTTACCTGGGGATGCTGATGGTGGGTCTGGTCTGGCCGTGCATTTCTCATCCCTCCCTGCAGGGAGGGAGGAGAGATCCCCAAGCCCCCAACAGACAGCCCTTCTCCCTCATGTCAGTGGTTGAGGGCAGACAACAATGGTGGGGGCTTGCTGAGAATTATTCCTTTGCAAAAAGCAACTTTTGGCCAAAAGTCGGTGTGTTTTTGAGAACCATGAGTCTCTAATCATACGCTTTTCCATTGCAAGGTATTATTTTACATTTGGGGGGCCTCTTCAAACCCTCTTGGAAATGACTGTAGGGTCTGAGACAGGTCCTGGTGCTGGTCCTGGCTGATCCTTGCACTGGTGCCCCTGGACACCTTTAGATCTGGGCTTCTTGCCTTATCTGGGTTAAACTCCCAAGGAAAGATGTGTGACTTGAGATCCAGAACTGGTTTGAGAGATCAGAACTGGGCCAATTTGTAGGCCAGAATGGGGCTCCAGGTGTCCCCAAGGGCAGATTTGGGTACAGAAACAGTTGAAGGTCAGGGCTCCCACCTCCCTTCATTGCACAGATGCCTTCCTCTGCTGAACACAGAGGGGTTTGTCTCCCTGACAGCTGCTGGGCAGGCAGCAGGACACATGGAGGGATATAGCTTTATTATTCTTTCAAAGCATGGAAAACACCCTTTGCTGAGAAGTACTGGACCTGTGAAATGCAGACTGGGCTGCCCCCAGAAATAGCAGTAGCTTTTAGAAATGGGGAGAAATTTTCTCCGTTCCAAAGCACCTCACCCGCTGAAGAGAGTGTACACAGTATCTGCATCCCCCAGAGGAAGGTTTAACAGAGCCAGGCTTTGCTGTAACCCTCAGGCACTGTGTGGGTGAGCCTGGATGAAAAAAATGGCTGAATGGGACAGTGCATCTTTGCCTCTCTGTTCAGTTCTCCGTGATTTCCTGGATGCTTTGTTGGTACCACAGTCCATGTCTCTTGCCCCCAGGGAAGGCCATGCCAAATGCTCTTTTGCAGAGCTGCTGGGATGGCAGGGGGACAGCCAGGAGTGCACAGGCTGTGGGTACCTGTGGGTGCTGAGAGCTCCCTGTGCCCTGCTCAGGGCAGCACAAGGACTGATGCCCAAAGGCTGCCCTGCTCTGTCCTGGAGCAAGCTTGAGAGTACATTTGTGAGTTCATTTAAAAAGTCAAGAGGAATTAAATATGTGGTTTTTTTCTGGGCTGCAGCTTGTGTCAGAGCTGTGCACAGGAAAACAAGAGATTTTCTGGGGTGGCTCATGCTCTGCTGTCGGCTTGTGCCTGCTCAGCCTGGCTTGTGCACAAGAGCATTGGAGTCTTTGTGTTTCTGGTCACCTTGCAGCGGATGCAGGCAGTGGTTTCTGTTCTCCCTTTGCACCCTGTTCTGCTGACACCTGCATTTTCCTCAGCCCAGAGGTGTGAACGCTTTACCTGCCACCACCTCCTGCTCCTGCAGAGCCAAAGATGGCATTTTGCCGAGAGCCAGGGGAAGCCGTGCCACTCGCTTCTTCCTTAGTAACTAGAAAGGAATAAAGTAGCCGAGGGATCAGATTTTGAGAAAGACCCAGAGTTTCAAAATGCTCCCAGAGGATAGATCCCTAATTAGTCTCTAATTGCATTAGAGTTTAATTTGTTGTTGTTTTTACTGTAATGTTCCTCGACAGTTTGCTTTGTTTCATTAGCTAGAAATGGCTGGAGATGAATATTTGCAATATCAAAACTTGCCTGTTATGCAATGCTTGACAGATTTTAGGCCTTTGCTGTGCTGTCTGGGGACACGGGTGACTTTGCCAGCCCTGACTGTGTGCTACTCAAGCCCTCACTGTGTGCCGTGCTCAGCCCATGGCAGCATCTTGCCTATACATGCAGTTTTGGCCCTGGGAGTTTTTATGGCTGTCCTGCTTCCAGGAGACATGGAAAGCTGAGCTGAGCTGTCCCCAGAGCAGCTCACAGGCAGCTGCACTTCAAAAGACTTGTTTAATCCATTTCTCCCGAACACAGGGGGGAGCCGGTCTGGAAATGAAACTGGGGAGCTTCAAAAAGGGCTTTCAGGAGCTTCATTTAGAAAGCGACAGGGAAGAAGAATATTGCTGCTCTTAATTCCAAAGCAGGAATATATCTACTTTGCCTTGTTTAGGGGGAGATGGGGTAGAAGGCGTAGTTAAGCTTAGAGCTGCTTTTTGCCAATGCATCTTTGTTGGTGAAACAAATCCTGAAGGTGGGAGAGTGTAAATAAGCCTTTCCAGTCTATCAGCCGCAGCACTCGAGGCCCTGGAGGTGTCATCTGTCTCCTGCTGTGATCTACTTGTCTGTGTGTCACATACGTGTTACTTGTGTGTGTCACACAGGCACCTAAACCTGTGAGCTGGGTGTGATGGAGTGACGTGCACAGCTCTCACAAAGTGATGTGAACATGAGGAGACATGGGGAACTGCACTGTGAACTCAACACTGCTCCTAAGTTTGATTCAGCCACTTCAAACAGTGGGTGGACCTGGTGGGGAAGTGAGACATTGGTATTTAAAGCTGTCTTGAAGGATGCAGCCCGAGACATGAACTCAGCAGCGAGCTGTGAAGGTGAGACATGCTCTGCTTTCAGAATTCACCAAGAAAATGGGAAAAGCTTGGAGTGCTGGATCTGCAGCACCTAGAACGGCATGTCAGAAACCCCCAGGAACGGGATGGAATTGAACACCCACTGCATTTGAAACCGTGAATTAGTCAGTTAAACCCGCCGCTGTACAGAATGCTGTGCAAGCCCCTCTGTTATTTGACATTTCATGAGCACATGTGAGCTGATTGTGTTAGAGGCAGAAACTGCTGTGGCCTCGGTGTGTGATGAGGGTGTTGAGGCTGCAGTTCCTCTGCTCTCAGCTGGAACCCTCTGTCTCAGGACGCCGAGCTTCAGCCTTGGCTGCAGTGACAGCACGTGGCGGAGAAAAGCCAGAGTTTAGTTTGACTTAAAATGAAAACTAATTAATCAATTCTGTGTTTTGCATCCTACAATGTCACCAGTGAAAGCATCAAGATGATAACTGCAAATTCGACTGCTGATTTGAAAATACTGAGCAATTAGACAAGTTTATGACAATATTATTTCCTGCCACCAGAGATGATTCACGATACTACTAATTGTAGCAATAATTAATCCATCTAGTTTTCAAGCATGTGGCTGTAGTTCATGGTAGTCTGATGGGGACAGAAGCCACACAGAGTGTGGAACCTGTTATTTTCTCTATTTAATTATCAGGGTTTACTGCACTTTCAGCTTGCTGTGCCTTTCTGAGGGCGTGCTGGGCTCCCCTTGCCTGGAGGCACAGACTGGGGGTCCCAGCGCATCCCCACACCTCGGGCCAGGGTGGTGAAGGCAGAGGGATGTGAGGAGTGGATTTATAGTGCCATGCTCTGACTGTGGGTAAGAAAGGACATAACAAAGCAACAGGGATGTTTTTGGTTTTGCAGAACATACGAGAAGAATTTTTGAGTCTTTTTTCCTCCTAGCCAGGCCAGAAGGCTGACAGCCATGGCTACAGGGTAATCTACAAACCCCACTTGGAAAACCCATGTCGTATGAAACACTTTAACTTGTTTTTTTGCCTTTCTGTTCCTTCTGAGTGCCACAGGGGATGCCTGACAAACGCTGTAGGAATCAGAGTCCCCAGACCATGCAGGGAAAGGGAGACCTTTCCAAACCTCTGAGTCAGAGCTGGCCTCTGAAAGGAGCAGCCATTGCCCACCCTGGAGCGTGCACAGCTCCAGCCCTTCTGCAATGGCAGTTTCATTTCTCACAAAAATAGAACCATTTTCAATTTTTTCCCGAGGTGGAAATGAAGCATGGATTATCTGAGTGGCTTGCTGAGATGCTCCCAAGCACAAGGAAGGCAGGTCTCACATAAAACTTAGAAGATGAGCATGTTTCTGTTTTGTGTGGCTGAGCATGGGAGATGCTTCTGCTTCTTAGAAGAGAGCAAATGCAAACAAAAGGAGGGGTTTGTTTTTTTCTTTTTTAAATCAAGGATGGGCAAAGATAAAGAAAATGCTGTAAGAAGGATATGTTTTGTAAGTAAATGTTTTATGTTTTACTTAAGATAAAGCTCCTTGTTGTTTGCTGGTGCTCACAAAGCTAATTGACAGATTACATGATAATAAGAAGGAGTTTAATGAAATCTGCTGATACCCTTTAGAGGACGTGGAATTTGGATGTGCAGTTAAATGAGGCCAGAGGTTTAACTGCTTTGTGCTAACTGGGCGACTCTGGAAACACTTGCATTCCTGGTGTCTTGTTTCTAGATCATTTCATTGATGACAGCAAGCTCTGCTGTAGCAGGGAGCTGTGGCTGAAGGGAGCAGAGTCCTATCAGTCATCATAAGCAGGGAGGGTTCCTGGCCAGAGTTGCTCAGCTGCCTTGGTGGCACTCGGCAGGTTATCTCTGGCTGGAAACACGGGATGGGAGAGGAGCTCAGCCCACCTGCTGTAGCTCAGCTGATCATTTGGTGATAACCAGGAGCATCTCTGCCTCTGCTGTCTCTATCCTGCTTAGCCTGTGCTGGGCAGGGAGCAGTTAGTGCTGTCCACAGTGACAGTAAACTGATCTGGGATTGGTGCTGTTCAGGCTGATTTTGGTTTTGGGAAGAGGTGCTTTAGCTTAGCCAGCTAGGCCAGCATGCAGGCTTTTATCAGGGATCTGGAATTAAAATAATCCCCCATCAGTGATGGACAGATTTGTTCTCTGGAGGCTTCCTCTAAGCCCATTGCCACCTTACATGGCTTTTCCTCTTGGGTTTGTGAGCTGAAGCTGATGGGCACTGACAAGCCCTGATTATGCAAAGTACCAGAGGCAACGGGCTGCTGGCATGGGATTTGGCTTGCCTCGCTTCCTGCCATTTTGTATGTTGTTAGGGAGCCACAGGAAAAAGTAGGTTCTCCTTATCCAAAAATAAATGTGTCGTCCTGAGGGTGACTGCAGAGAAGGGCTGTGGGAGGCACTGGGCCCGCTCCCCGTGGCCAGGGCTGGGCTGGGCAGCAGTGACCCCTGGCACGGGGTGCCCACAGCCGGGCTGTGCCCGCGCTCAGCGAGTGCACACACTGTTTATGTGGCTTTTTGTGAGAAGCCACCGTTTCCATAGCAACATGAGCATCACATGGTCACCCTGGCTCTGCAGCGTGTGAGCCCTCAGGGTGCCCCACTGCACCCCAAGCCCCGGCCCCACGAAGCCCCAGTACCCAACGGGGTCACTGCTGGTGGCTGGGGGCACAGAGAGCTGCCCAAAAACACAGCCCTGGCTGCTGGGACAGGAGGAGGAGTGGAGGAGGGAGCTTGGGAGGTGCTGGTGAGCAGGAGCACATGCCAGGGTTTCCAGGCTGTGCTGGGCCAGGCGTTTCCCCAGTCTGGGGCTTGGCCAGGGCTCGGTCAAGGGGATTCTGTTCCAACTGGGAGGTGCCCGCAGCAGCCGGGTGGGTCCCCGGCCAAAGCCCCTCCTTTGCGGGGCCATCCTGATGCAGCGAGTCCCTCCCTCTGCGTGACTCCAGCAGCCCCTCTGTCTCTCTTGTGAAGCCTGCTCAGGTCTGCTTTAACCTTTATTTCAGGAGCTGTCTGGGTTGTCTGTCCCACTGCTAAGAGTTGAGCTGTGCCACCTCTGGAGTGAGGGACAGAGCCCTGTCCTTGAAGCGTGCAGGATGCAGAATCGATACCCTGAGGCATGAAATGTGATTCCTTTCCCTTCAGTTCCTACAAACTGTATTAAAAGTCGTAAGATACAGATCTCTTTTTAAAAAATGTATTTTTATTCAAAGCAGCCTGCTTGCAATTAAACCCTGCTACACGATGTAGTGTGAATAATTAGAAAAACTCGTGTTCCTAATGGGATACTTGTATTTGTAGAGAAGGAATGATGTTGCTCCCAGAATTGCAAGGTGTCTGTCTCCCTCTAAACTATGCAGCACCCTTCCCTCATCTCCCCCGAGGCAGTTTGGGCACGAAGGGCTTGCCTCTGCTGCATGCCTAGATCTGTCCTTGGCTCTCTGTGCCTGTAATTTCCTTTGCCTGTTCCTAGTTCAGACAAGGCAGGAGGTCAAAAAGTCACCATCTGGGTTTTCCTGGCACACATAAGCTCGAGTTTTGTGCATTTGCCCCGTCGGGTGGGTGCTGTGCTGTGGTGCAGGTGGGGCTGCAGAGGTGCAGCTGGAGCCTTGGCCCTGCTGCTGTTCTGCCTGAGGGCATTGCTTTTCCTGATCTGTTCATCAGGCTGTTTTCTTGCTTGGTTCTATTTCTGTGAGTGGTACCTTGATGTTTAGGTGAGGAGATGGGAACATCTGGCAGCTTTCCCCCTAGCCCAGAGCTCATGAGTCTTGGGAATTCAGTGAGACATCCCTGGCAACTTCCTCCCCACAGTGGCATGAAAACGGAGAGGCTCTTTTCAAAAACACCATATCCATCCATTGAGAAGGCCCTATTGCTGTGTGAGTGCACCTTTCTTAGTCCTGGCAAACACAGAATGCTGGAATGGTTTGGGTTAGAAAAGACCTTAAAGATATCTCATTCCAATTTCCTTCCATGGGCAGGAACATCTTCCACCTGCCCAGGTTACTCCAAGCCCTGTCCAGCCTGGCACCTTGGGCACTTCTATCAAGAAGTTGACCCCAGTAAATGAGCATTTTGCCTGCTCCCACTGGGGGGAATTGTGTGAATTCAGGTTTGGGGTGCTGAGGTTGAGCCTCATCTGCACTGAGCTGTCTCCCCCGTGTTGCTCTCCACAACCTCTCCTCTCCGTGCTGACACATGGGCAGCCACGTGCAGAATCTCTCTTGCTCCCCAGCTCATGCCACACACAATCTTGTTCTGATTTTCAAGGCTCCAATAAAGCATGTCAAAATGCATCAAAGGCTCAGTGCAGAAGTGAAGCAAATCGACTCTGTGGAGGATTTAGGGGATGGAGGGAGTAGGGATAAACCCCAAACCGAACAAGAACTGCAGGGAAGGTGAAGCACGGTAGAGATGGCAGATATGCAGCACTGCTGGAGGGACACAGAATATGTTTGATTTAGCAGGAGAATGGGAAAAATCTGAGAACAGTGCCCTTGTCCTCCGGAGATGTGGCTCATAGGGAGCTCGTTGTGGGCAGGGACACACCACCATGGACACAGGATAATCTGGGCCCTGCCCCACCTCTCTGGCACTCTGGAGGGACAGCAGGGAAATTGGGGCGGTGGTGCAGGCTGAGGCTGCAGATCCCATGGCTGAGTTTATGCTCTTGCATCAGCTCAGGCTGGACTGCAGAGTCCCATCATCACCATGGGATGGATTGTCCTGTTCTGTGCTGGCTGTGACTGGGTGTCCTTCCCTGGGGAGAGGCAGCAGCCCAGAACTGCCTTGGGCTACCCCATCCCAGCCCTTTTCCTGGCTGCTGTGGCCTCCAGCACCCAGAGTGTCTCAAGGCGATAAAAGCAGGAGGAGAATTGCACTCATGGAACAAGCTCAGCCATTTCTTGTTGTGCTGGGAAATCAGGCACTTCAAAAGGCAATTTTGCATTTCTTCAGATGCCTCAATGTTAGTGCAGTGACAGAGTTGCTCAAAGCACATTAATTATTAGTAAAGGCTTTTTTTCTTTTTATTGCAAGACAAATTAAACAACAGACGAAAACAGGAGGTGTTACACGAGATGTTAATCCACGGGAGAGTGACAGAAGCAAAAGCCACAAATAATTCATAACGTGAATATCAGGACATTTAATTTTTGGTTTCTTGTTTGCATATGGCATTCACGCACGTGCTCAGTTACCACTTCTCTTGTGCTCCAGTATGGAGATTTCAGAAGCTGTTAGTCTTGGAAAAGGGGATTAAAGGCCTTTGAGAGTAAATCAGATAAGGGACCATAATTTCTTTCCTCTTGATTGGAAAAACAAGTTGCTGAGTCAAGTGCTTCCTGTGGTACTCCTTATCCTCAACTGGGCAACAAAAATGTGTACAGGAATTACAGGAGTTTCTTCTTTTTGTTGAAACAGAAATAATTGACAGTGAACACCACCACGGTTGATCTGTGAAGTGATGTGAAAGGTGAAAGGTGAAACTTGGAATTAATAAAACTCTTATCTTACTTGTGTTTACTGTGTACTCTAGAACTGTTGCTACCAGTTGTGAATTTCCTGTTATTAAAAAACTTCTTCCCTTATTCACTGAGCTCATTGCTCAAAAAATGAGTGATGAACTTGAGAATAGGGTATGCAACAGTAAAACCAGAAATGTCTTGCTAAGGAAAGGTTGCTGGAAAGGAGGTTACAGCAGCACTCATCAGAAACATGATGGGAAGTGTTTGCTGGCAGTGCCAGCAGCTCCTGATGCTGCTGCTGTGAGAGAGGGGCTGAGTGCTGTGGTGGCAGCAAAATCTGCACCTTCTGCTGCAGCTCCAGCCCTGATGAGGTTTGCACAGGTGAAGGGGACAAAGCAATTGGCATTTTTGGTGGAGGCCCTGTCCTGTCCCCAGCTGAGGAGGAGGGCACGGGGAGGTTCAGGTATTTACGCCTCAGTGTGCAGACCAAGTGCTTCTGCTCAGTGTGATGGTTTGTGTCCAAGTGCCAAGGTGATGAACCCCATGTGGATTTTTCAGCTCTCAGCAAGAGAAGTCCCTGAGGGTGTTCAGAGTCAGTGCCACCCTGCTCAGCACCTGCAGTTCCCCTTGAGTGCCCCTCTCTGCCAAGAACATGCCCATGGATCACCCTCCCTTCACGCTCTGTTCTGACAGATGGGCTGTGAGGTGAGATCAGCCCAGGGCTGGTCAGTCCCGGAGCACTTAGGCATGTGTGGGCAGGCAGAGTCACACTGGTATTAAGTGATTAGAAATACATAAATATTAATTGCTTATGAACTCCCTTTATCACACTTGCAGGCAGAGGAAGTTAATAAATCACTGCTCGGATTAACCCACAGAGCAGTAATGCAAAGTGTATCTGAGATGAGACAGGAGCAGGGAAGGGAGCTTTTCTGGAGAGGAGGAAGTGCTGATGTTAGGCTGGGCACTCAAAGCACAAAGCTGTGTTCTTTGTCCCAGGTTTAATGAGATTCTTTGGTTTGCTTTGTGGCAATCTGTCGGAGTTAAGTGAGATTTCGTCCCTCCACTTTGTTTTGCCTTTGATGCAATTTTGCAACACTTCTTGTATTCCTAAAAGGGTCTTTTGGTGTCTTTGAAAGTTTCTCAGTGCAACATCTCTCTGGGCAGAGTAAATGAAGATTAAAATTAGGCAGATAGCAAGAAAAGAACAAGCAAATATCTTTGCAGAATCAAACAAACAGCAAGTGCAGTAGCAGAGGAGCTCTGAGATTTATGTCTTTTGTCTGGTAAACCAGAACACCTTTTCCTGGAGTGGGGGCTGGCTGGTCTCTCCAGGCTGGCAGTCTCTGGTGTTAGCTCAGCTGCTTGTTTTCATAAAATATGCAGGGACCTCAATAACCGTGGGATGGCAGGACCCTGGGGATTCAGCACAACTGCCTCCAGCTCCGCTGCACAGCCCAGCACCGACTGGCCTTTCTCCATCTGACTTTGTCTGCTAATGAGATCTCATAGCCTGTTCATTTCCATGTTATTTTTCTTCCCAGTCAGTGGAATGAACTCTATAAAACCTGTATTATCAGTCTTCATTGTGCTCAGGTTTGTTATGATTGTGCATTAATAGATTTTATCTTGGCATTAGTCAGAAGGCACCAGCCTCTCTTTTCCCTCTTACTTTGCATAGGGTTTGGCTTTAGATATTCTGTGTAGCTGCTTCTGTTGTTTTCTGGCTTTGCTTGGGTTCAGTTTGTGCTCAGCCTCAGCATCCCTGATGCACCCCTTGACTGTGAGTTCAGGGCTGTATACCTGCAAATCTGTGAACAGAGGAGCAACGTGTCCCTGTGAACCAGGGCACTCAGCAAGCTGGTTTTAAAGGTGCAGGTGACCTCACAGAAAGTTCTGGGGAATAAATAAATATTTAAACAGCTGCTGGAGAACAGCATAGCCCAGTAAATCACCCAAACAATTTTCTTCTACATCTAAACTGAGAAATACAGCAGAGTGCTCTTCCAGCTTAAAACCGCCTTCTTCCAGGTTGTGATGCTGTTTGCCTTTTCTGTAAGAGTCTTAAAAAGGCCTTTTATGTTGTGTAACAAATGGTCAAGCATGTTTAGAGCCACGAGCGGTCTCTGTGACAGCTGGTGCTGGGTGTAGTGTTTCTGGATAGGAAAGGTGATGAACACAGCCGTTCTCAGCAGCTCACACTGGACACCATGGCAGGACAGCCACGCCATGGAACTTGTGCTGTTGCCATGGAATTTGTGCTGTGGCTGTGCCTCGAGGTGTTCAGGGGTCGGGTGTTGTTTGGACACACTCATCTCTTGTGTCTGAGTGCTCCCACTGCAGCAGAGAAGGGGCACGCTCTGGTCCCCAGCAGCACCTGGCAATGCCCAGGGTGAGCAGTGAACACTTGGCATGGGCTCTTGGTGCACAAACCTGGGGACTCCAAATGGGAGGTACTGAGGATGTGGTGGGGACCATCTGTGTGTCACATTTGTATAACTTTGGTTTCCTTCCCTCCGGGTGACAAGAGCTGCTCGGCTCAAGTGTTGCCTTGCCCTTGGCTCTCCAGGACCCTTGGCAGACACTTTCTGTAACTGATTGTGCTTCTTGTCTCTTCTCTCTGTCATGAACAGATGAAATCCTCTGACATCGACCAGGAGCTGTTCACTGAAAGTTACTGCAAGGTGTGCAGTGCTCAGCTCATCTCCGAGTCCCAGCGCGTGGCCCATTACGAGGTAGGACGGTCTGGCTCTGTCACTCCCCTGTTGCAGTTCTGCTCTGAGGACTCAGCATTCCATTGCTGATTTTACTGGTGCCATCTCCCTCTGTCAGTGATGTCACTGCAGGGATGTCTGCTGCGTGTCTGGCTTTTTCTTCTCTTTTTGCCAAGTCAGCCTGTGATCTGAGCAGGACTGAAGGAAGCACAGTTAGCAAG
The DNA here is from genome assembly GCA_009741485.1 of Malurus cyaneus samueli. Classification (NCBI taxonomy): domain Eukaryota; kingdom Metazoa; phylum Chordata; class Aves; order Passeriformes; family Maluridae; genus Malurus; species Malurus cyaneus. The sequence goes on from CM019215.1 coordinate 162,929,880, forward strand.
GAGAGCAATTAAGAGTGCAGCAAAATGAGCTCAGGTTGTATTAAATGTGCTGCACTGTGGTTTGCTGAGTAGGAATCACTGATTGGGCAAAGAATAGATTAGAATTTGTGAATGTATTTAAGCACTTAAGAGGTAGCAAGCAATGAATAATTAGAAAGGATGGGTTATTGGAGACATGTTAGAACAGCAATTAACAGCACTGTGTATCTTAAAAACAAACTTAAATGCTTTCCTATTAAACGAGGAGGAAATTATTGCGGAATATGATGCTGTAAAATCATTCAGGAGAGGAAACCCACTGCCTGGGTGTAGATCCTGCCTCGGTGAGGGGCTCTTGATGTTCACCTGATGGGAAAACAGAGATTTTCAGGTTCCAATGCAGAAGAGGTGCAGGGTCACTGTGTGATGGCTGTGCATAAGGGACTGTCCTCCCCGGGAGCATGCACTCATGGGAGGTGTGGTTTGCTTTTTGTTACATGGAGACTACCAATGTCTGCAGAGTTTGTGCACAGGGACCTGGAAGAATTTCCCCAAATGTTTGCTTGACTTGAGACTTTTGCAATTGATATATGAGGAGAGACATTTGTGTGGCCAGTGGAAAACGTACGGGAAACTTAATGTACACGATTTGAGGATGCTGTACTGCATGAATTAACAATGGGAACAAGAATGCCCGTGTGCTTGTAAGGCACTTTACGTGTCTGTTTTGGTGAATTCTTAAGAGCTCTACTGCAAGGGCTCCTCTGGCTGCCCTCTGTGTGCAGCAGAGATCCTTGGCAACTCTGGGAGGTTAAAGGCTGCAGTTTTAGGGGCACCTTCCAGACCTTATGGGGCACCACAGATGCCAACTTTTGTCTGCAGGAGGCAGAAGCATTGCTGCAAAAACAGGAGCAGCCTGGTGAGCCACAGGGTGCTCAGCCAATCTCGACTCCTCTGCGCCTGTCATTGTAGGTATCAGCTGAATCATTAATTCATAGCAGATGTTTTTGAAATGTGGAAAACAACACGGTTTTCTGTTGTATATTTTAGTGCGAGGTGTTGTGCTCGTTTGTCATCCGCTGTGAAATCCCAGCAGACGCTGTAGATGTTCGGCACAATAATGTCATTCCCAAACCTTGCCTTGGGTTGCATAACACAGAGCAGAGCCATGGAGTGAGTGAGCTGAGAAGGCTCGTTAGGATCCTGTCTGGTGGCCTCGAGCTCAGGAGTGACCCTGCCCGTGCCACTCCTTGCTGTTCTTGACAGGGAGCAGTGTCCCCTTGGGGTGTCTGTTCTGGTCACCATTCCTGAGTGTGATGCTTGTTCTCCTGGTACCTTCTGGCACCCTGGTGCCAAGAGCCCACAGGGACAGTGAGAGGCTGAAAAGCTGCCCTGAGGCTTTCTGGGGAGGTGGAGGTGGGGGCTGCATCCTGCCTGATGTGGCCAGCCCTTGCTGCAGGCCATAATAGCAGGAGTGTAAAATTCACTGTTTCTAATTACCAAAGTAGCTGCTCACAATTTTCACAACTTCCATTTTTTCCCCTTTCTTACTTTAAAAAGTGCTCTATAGTTAAAAACTGATTCTTTTCATAGGGCAAATAAATTCTCTGCAAATCCATTTTCAGGAGCCCTGGGAGTGGCCACCCTGGGTACCCACAGACACGAGGGGTCCTTAGTGTTGGTCAGTGGGATGTCTGAGTGCCAGGGCTCTGTCTGCCTTTGTTTTGGTCAGCAGCATCCTTCTCCTTCCTGGGCAAGCCTGGAGAGAAAGGGAATTGATCCTGCCTCGCTAGCGCAGTCAAGTGAGCTCTACAGCCCTTGTGCCAGGGACTGGAATCTTGGCTCTCTGTGCATGCAAAATAAGACATTTCTCTGTAAGAAAATAGAGGGAAACAGCCTATGAAAGGGGGATGTTTTTATCTTGCCAAACAGGAATAGTCAGTTCCAATCACTGTCTCATCTCCTTCTTCAAATCACCAACCAATAACTTTTCTTCTCTGCTACTTTGCCAGGAATAAAAAATAATTTTATGTCAGTCATGAAGTATTAAGCAATATTATTTCCAAGGGCAAGTGTAGTGGAAAAATGACAAAAGGATCAGAGTGTTTGCAGCATATTTTTGCTTCCAACTTGACATACAGTAAATACTGCCTTTATTACATGTGCTTGGTGCAACTGTGTTTCTGGCTTTGTCTGATGTGTCTGATGCACCCTGGCTCCCCTTCCCATCCTGGTGAATCTGCCAGGTCCTGCCCTCCTCTCCAGGGTTCACCCCAGGACAGAGCTGAGCCGTCGCTGCCTTGGGCTGTTGATTTGTGCTGAGGTTCCCAAATGAGGAAATGCCTTGATGAGCTCTGTGCACACTGTGCCTCCTGTGTGTCTCAGGGGGCTGATGCTGGACAGCCTCTGCACAGCCACGAGTAACAGATGAGACACATCTCACTGCTTGGTGTTGATGCCCCAAAGAGTGCACATTTGCATATTTTAATTCTTAAAGCAAATGAATATCTTATTTTGTCCCCTGAAGTATCAGGAAACTCTCTTCCCACTCGTCCTTCTGGGATAAAGCAGCTGAGACAATCGGAGAGTGGCACTGACTGTGTGAGTGAGGAGCAGAAGGGAGCAGGGATGAAGAATCCCTGTGCTGCAGGTGATGGCTGCTGGCAGATACAGGAGGATGCCAGGGCACGGAGGGTGTTTCACACTTCGTGTTCCAGGGTTGATTGTGAGGGGCAATGTGCTGCACTTGCTGCAATGCCATGGGAAGTCTGTGCTCCAGAAAGGAGTTTTTTCTTGTCTGTATTTCTGCATCTTTCCTTCCTCTGGAGCCAGATGCCTCTTTGCTGCTGGGTTCTCTCTGGATCACTGTAATTTAGCACTTCCTTTCTGCTCTGTCTTTGAGAGAGATTGTATTAATCACTTTGGTGAACTGCTCTGTAAATTAAAAAGCTGAAAAAAAAGAGAGTTAAGGTTTCTTAGCTCTGAGTCCTCATCTCTATGTGAAAGTGTTTGCAGCCATTAGGAAGATGTTACTATTTATTTTCATGTTTCCCCTTGAAAATCCTGCAGGAAAATTACCTCAAATGCAGAGTTGCACTCAGATTTCACCCTGAACTGCACATTCATCACCACATTTGCTGCTCAAGCTGCTATAATGCTTTTCTCCATCTTCTCCATAATCTTTATTGCTTCAGGTGTTCAGATGGTGCTTTGCTTTTCCGTTTAAAATGAAGGAAGATGCCGGGTCTGGAGTGTCATCTCACCTTATGGGATGAGGGAATGATGCTTGAATGTTTGTGGTGGAGCAGCAGGGGAGGCAAAGTGTATTAAAATTCAAATGCAGGGGAAACTGGGGAGAACAAATCAAGTGCTGTGCCCTTTGGCTCCTCTCTGGAGCTGAGTACTCTTTGGAATTTCTCACTCTGGAGCGAAGCAGGCAGGAGATATCGACAGCCTCATCAATACTCCTCGTGTGCATGGGCAGGAGTGGTGCTGGGGTTAATCTGCTTCCAGTTAGGCTGTCCCTGGCTGGAAATGGCATGAAGCAATGGCTTGTCTGAAGGAATAATAAACATTGTTTACTATTGGCACATTAGTGCCTTAAGGATCAAGATGTGTGTGCTCAGAAAGGCAATCCTGTGTCTGAAATATTAATGTGCTGCAAGAGCACATACTCTATTTAACAAAATAAATGCTATGCTAGGAAGCAAGGAGCTGGAATGTTATGTTTTTACTCCCAGCTCCCTGTGTGAGATGCTGCAGGCATTTCCAGGATGGAAGAGTGGAAAGGATGTGCTTTAGCTGAAAATAAAGGCTGCACAGGGCTGTCATTTGTCAGGTTCTGCTGATGTCAGTGATCATGGAAGAAAAAGGGACATTTGCTGGCCAAGATCTCTCTCGTATGTTCTGCCACTGTTGCTGCCTGCCTGCCATGTTATGTTTTGCTTTGGTGGTAGTCATGTAAATCCTTCAGAGGATGAAGGAGGGGACATCCTACCCATTGTTCCCATGTCTTCCCCACCATTGTGGGAATCTGCTCTGCTGTGATGTTCATGGTTTTTGGTGGCTGCTTGGGCATTACTGTTACCCTGCTGTTTGTCCTGGTATTTGATAAAAGAACCATGGCTTGAGGAGAAAAAGCTAAAGAGTGCATATTTGTGTTGCAGAGATGATGAAGGTGCTGCTCTGTTCTTTCCATGTGCTCACACAGAGCTGCTGCCGATATTCCTTGGCAGTTTGTGTCGTGGTAACAGCCCCAGTTAAAGTTTGTCGAGGTTAATGTGGCCACCCATTGCAGGTGAGGGAGATGGGTGGGTGCCAGTGTTTTTAGGGCACAGGACTCATTTGGGACACCTCCTCTCTGCACACAGAGCAGCAGCAGCTGCTGCATCGCCGTGGGCTCTGGGAGCCAGTGGAGATGGGATGGGACTTTACAAGGCTCTGTGTTACTGCTCTGTTGTCAACATTAATGGCTGAACATTATTTTTAATGCACTCCCAGTGTCAAAATCTATTGCTAAACAGCAGCAAGAGCAGAGGAGATGAAGCCCTGTGCACAGCTCCCTTCCCAGGTAGCTCTGCACAAAGGCCTGTTGCTGTCTAAAAATAGCTGAAGTTAAAAGGTCTTTCCAGAGCAGCAGTAAAACACCCTGGGAAAATGGGACCCCAGGGTTATCAGTAATGGAGAGGCATGAGGGATGTCACGTTAAAGCTACATGGAATGAAAGCAAAGAAAGGTTGCACTGGCTCACCCTGGCCAGTGTCCCCAGTGGAAAAGTTCCTGCAGCTCTTGCCTTTCTGCAGCATTCCCTTCCTGCTCCTGCTGCACAGGAGGGCACCTCATTTTCCCAGGTATTCACTTCTGCTTGCCTTTAATATTTTAAACTGGCAGCGCATGTTTGGATTGGGGTTCTTGGTGTTTGAAAGCAGAGTCTTTAGTTCTCATGGTGTGTTGTGACAGAGCCGCCCCCGTGTGCTCGGGGCTGACGGGCTCTCAGCAGTGACTGGCACTGATGTGCTGAGCAGGGATTTGTTTCAGACAATGAGGATGGAATGGGAACAGCAGCATTGCTGCTGCTGCTGCCGTGCTGCAGAGCTGGTGCTGGGCAGTTCGTGTGTGCAGCAGACATTTGTGCATTTGTGTGTTTGTGCGTTTGTATGTTTGTGTATTTGTGTATTTGTTAACTCTTTTGTTGCCCACCTGGTGCTGGGATGGTGGTGCTGTACCAGCAGTGAAGTCCACCCACACCTCGAGCATCAGTACCCAAGAGCAGTGTGGCCTGAGATGAGAACTGAGCAGCAGCTGAGCAGGAAGGATTTCACTTTCTGTGTGGAACACATTTCACCAGTTCCCAGTCTGCTCGCTCCATCCCTGCATCCCCTTTCCCTTAGCATGTTTACAGAATCCTGGAGTGGGTTGGGTTGGAAGGCACCTTGGAAGGTCTGGTCCAGCCTCTGCCAAGAGCTCGATCAGGTTCTTCAGGGAGGTGCATTGCCTGCAAAAATCACTTCATGTCAATGGAGAGGTAAGTGCACGGTTGTGTCAGTGCAGATGTGAGATCCACCTGCAGGAAGAGTGTGAGGCAGTGATGTGAGAAGGGACTGCCAGTGGGTTTGGGGAGGAGCAGGGGCCGTGGTGGCCTCGGGGTCAGGTCTGTGGCCACTGCACCATGTGAGCTCCTGCCATGCTGCTCTGGCCACAGCCTCTAAGGGGAGTTGTTTTCCTCTCCACGGGGTACCCAGCAGTGTGCTGGACAAGAGATACTTTGGCTGCAGTCAAAATCAATGTAAGGAGCAGTAAAGTTAAAGATCACAGCTGAAATGGTGATTCCTGAGACAGAAGATTCATGCTCAGGATCCCTACATGGAGTCAGCCTGGAAAGTCAGGTGGAACGGTCACAGATGTAAGGAAGTGGAGCTGGTGGTTGCTTGGCTGAAGAGATCCTCAGTAGTTGCCTTTATGTGTAAACAAATCAATGTCCAAACCAGTAACGGGCCTCCCTGGTGCTTTGAAGCAGCCAGTTTGATGGGGGTGAGAATTCCGCTGAGCACTCAGTAATTGCAGACACATTATCTGTGTGCCCAGGAAGGCAAAAGCATGAGTTGACACTTTTAAAAAAATTAACTCATGGAGGAAAAAGGGGAAGTTGATGGAAATGACCATAAATTATAAATGAGGCTTTTCAAAAATTACAAAGGGAGAAAAAGGACATTGGCATCCAGCAGCGTCTGGAATAACAGCCAGGAGTTCAGCTCTGCAGCGAACCACAGGGATCTCGACAGTGTTTGCTGTGTGGGTAGTGGAGGCAGAAAAGGGAAGGCATTTGCTGAAAATACTTCTCCCCTCTATTTAAAAAACGCAGAGGATGTTGTTATATCATAGAGGAAGGAATAGATTGGTTCCGTTCCAGTAGAAATTTGGAAGGTTGTTAGGCAGCGATTATGAAATCCAGAATGATGTTGTTCAGGTCATCAGGTCCAGCAGTTCACAGGTGGGTGCTCCGAGTGCCCTGGCCCCTCTGTGCCCGGTGTCTGCTGACCCTGTGTGGGTGTGCAAGGTGGAGGAAGGTTCCAGGAGGACGTGAGCACAGAGCCAGGCAGGGCAGTGCCAGGGGTCCCGTTGGGGATCGGGAGCCACCCAGCTTGGCACAGCTCCTGGCACAGCTCCTGGGCACAGCTCCTGGGCACAGCAGCCTCAGGACAGGGGCTGGACTGCAATGGAATTGGGTTTCTGCATAAGCTTTGGAGAACTGGGCCAGCCAAAATAACTTTCTCTCTTTTGATGAGATTACAAGTCGGGCCAATACAGATCATAAAATTGGTATAATCATGTGACTGTGTGTTGCATGGCAATTTAATTAAGAAACTTCCAGCGCACAAAAAAATCAACACTGTGTACACTAAAAGGATTAAAACCCAACCAACGGCCTTCTGAAAAACAATTTATTACAGAGTAAGAGAAGCTGCCATGAAGGTTCCTTCCTTGTTCTCACACCCGTCTCTGCTGGTGCCTGGTGCAGCCGTGTGCTCCCCAGGGTGGGGGGCCCTGTCCTTGGGCTGGAAAAGCTCTCACAGGAGGAGGAGGAGGAGAAGAAAGGTGAACTGCCCAAAACCATGGAGCTGCCAGCACAGGAGGGAGCAAGGATTGATGAAGGGATGGATGGGGAATAGGGAAATGAGATCAGATGCTAGCACAGCGTGAGGGAAGCTGCAGAGATGGTGATTGGAATGTGACGACAGAAGATGGGAAGGTGGCACTCAGTGCAGTTTCACACTGCCGGCTCAGCTGGAGTCAGTGATGCAGAGTGGGAGCAGTTGTGGGCTCTGGTGGGTGCTGAGCTCCTGCCGTGAGGGTGAGGAGCTCCTGTCCCAGAGCCCTGCACAGGCTCAGGGAAGGGGAGGGGAGGAAGATCTGTGTGAGGCTGTGTGATCTTACAGCCTGGGATTTAACACTTCAGCTGGCAACTTCTGGCTGTGGGAAGGGAGGTGGCTCAGTCCTCCCCAGAGCTGTTGGTGAATCCAGGGAGAAGATGAGAATCCCCTCCTTCAAACAGGGTGAACAACCTGCCCCACAGCTCCCAGGGCCCCACAGTGCCCCTGATCCCACAGAGACCTCACTGCCTGCTCTCCCTGCTCGCCCCAGGCACAGCATGCTGCAAAACCTGATTTATGCAAAGTCAGATTGCATTTCATAGCACAGGTCAGCTCTGCTTTGCCTTTTTATGTTTTAGGGTTGAATCGCCAGAACTTTGCTGTCTCTGCCACAGTCCTCTGTATTAGAGTAGATTTGATAGAGATAGAAATGATCCATTTATTTACTTTTATTGATGAGCCTTACAGTAGCAAATGAGCTTGCAGTGCAGACCTCTGCAGCAGCTGTGTGAAAACAGACTCTGTCTGAGCTCCTTGCATAGTCAGGCTGGTTTTCAAGCCTGCAGTATTAAACCAGACTTGGTGCCTTTGAAATGTGTTGTTCCCACTGGAGAGAGGAAGGTGAAGTGAAAATGCCTTTGGCGTAACACTTTGTGCAGCTACAAAAGAAATGTTCATGGGCACAGAAACGCCATTATTGCACCCAAAAGGAGCTTGTGGTGGCTGTTGGAGGTGCCTCCACAAGGCAGTGTGCTTGTTTTGGACAGCAGATTTACAGATGTGGCATGGTTTTGTCTCTTCTAAGGCTTGTGCATGTGGTGAGGTGGATCAAAATGGCAGCTGGAGGTGCTCTAATCTCAGTTTATCCCAGTTTTGTGGTTCCTGTTCGTGGTTCTTCCTTTGGCCCCCCATTTGTCTGCCCTCCTTGTGCTTGGAGCTGCAGGCTTTCAGGTGCTTTGCAAAGGGAGAGGATAACCTGCAGGGCTGTTTGTGAGCAGCACACTGGGAATAATCACTGTGCTCCTGCTGGGCTGTTGGGATGATAAATACACATGTAAATGTAGAAAATGCCAGAGATAAAATGGATGACAAATGGGCTGTGCATTCTCTGCTCCGCAGAGGGAAGGAGATGCTCAGCACATACACGCAAAGGCTCCGCTTTTATGACTGTAAGATAATAAGGTTGCATAAGGACCTGTGTAGTTTTAAATTATGCCAGACGCAAGTTATTTCTTCACCTTGGCTTTCACAAATCCAAACAAATGCGTAAGGAAAGGTGAGAGGTGTTTTACAGAAGGTTTCAGTGTCTTTTAACGCTGCCATTTGGGCATCATTTGGCCCAGCTGAGTGCCGCAGAGCAGAATTGTAAAAAATATTCCTCTTAACATCTTTGTGTGTTACACACACCCAGCAACCCCTCCCAAACTTTTTACCCTCCCAACTGAGCAGGCTGTGCTGTGTGCGTGGGCATCGTGACGTGCAGGATGAACTCAGCCGAGGCTCAGCCTCGTGACTTTGGGCAGGATGACTCGAGGGAGGCTGACGGCTCTGGGGGGTGTCAGTGCTCCAGGAGAAATTCAGCTGAGAAACTCGGGCCACACTGCTTTAGGTGTGTTTGACTGTCACCGTGTGCTGCCAAGGATCACTTCAGGCAGGAAGCTGGGACCACAGCCAAGTGCCAGTACCTGGGTCCTGTGCATTTAAACATCTATTTTGTCATTTTCTAATTACATTACGCAGTCACTGTCTGAGTTGCTCATCTGAGAGCTGGAGCTTTGGGATTTCCTGCACTTCGCTCTGACCATGGCAGGTCACATTTGCTAAATGCAGCAGGAAGACAAGCTGGGGACAGATATTTGACATTATTTATCTTGACTGATTTGCTCTGTGGAAAAAAATTATTGCATAGTCATATTTCTGCATGAGAATACAAATATAGCTCCCTGCAAATTTAGCTCCAAGTTTATACCACAGGAAAAAGAATGTTCCAGAACATGCTAATGATAATTTAATATTTCAAAAATTACAGCTCAGCTCTGTGATCTGAAATTATACCATAACAAACAGTGCTGTTCTGTGGGGCAATTGGAAAGGGAGATTCAAAGGAAATGTTTGCATGATAACAGCTCCCCATGTTCTGCTGCTCATGTGCTGGGTTGCAGGTATTTTGTGTCTGCAAGCTTTTCCCCCTGCATGTGCTGGAAGATGAGCTGATTTAACTCAGGATTTTGAAGGTTTTATGTCTGTGTTCCTGCTGTAACAGCTTTAAAATCTTAGAATAAGTCTTGCCCGTCCCAAGGATTTGCTTTGGCTGCTGCTGGGGTCACCAGGGGATCTCCTGTCTTTTCTGACCCTCACCTGCCAGTGAGCTCCAGCTGTGCCCAAAGGCAGCCAGAAACCTGCTCCTGTGTCCTTCATGGGAGATTTTATACCCTTTTTACATTTGATCATTCTGGACACATAGGAACTGTGTATTTGGTGTGTGTGCCTCTGATCTTTAGCATGCTGTGGTGTCTGTGGCTGAAGTTCAGGAGCACTCATCTTTCAAGCTGCCCCACCATGGCCATGGTCTGACAGCAAATTCTGTGTTTTTGTCACCATCTGAGCCCTGCTGTGTCCTGGAGGAGCTGCAGGCAGCAGGACAGGGTGGATCATTTCTTCTGCTAAGGGCTGGTTCCATCCCACAGTGTCATCTGGGTGCAGAGCTCTGTGAAAACCCCGAGGAGTGCAAATGCTCCTGACCTGAGCCCTTTTTTGCTGGGGTGTTGGGGTCAAGGGGTTCTGAAATCTGTCTGTGGGTTGGTGTAGTGAGCACAGCAACAGAACCTTTGCTCCTTGTAACCTCAGTTCTCCTTTTCCTTCTCTTTCTGCTCCAGAGTCGGAAGCATGCCAGCAAAGTCCGTCTGTATTACATGCTTCACCCCATCGACGGAGGCTGCCCAGCCAAAAAGCTCCGCTCAGAAAATGTGGGTACAGTCCAAGTTTATTTGTTCAGCTTTGTAAATCATTGACTCTGGGCCACAACATTCTCTCTCTTACAGCCACAGATGATCAGGTGCCCAGAGGTAACATTTAGATTAGCTGAAATGCCGAGTAACTGAAATAATTTTCAATAAAGGACACAAGAATTATTTTGTCCATCGGCAACAGTAATTGCATTTTTAATTATTTGAATGTTCTTTCATAGGAAAAAATATGCTGATAGCAAATACTCTGGGCTTGCTTTCTCCATTTCAATGTGATGTTTGGGTTTGCTGGTGAGCACCTGGGTGCACCTCAGCGTGGGATATGGAGGACAGAGAACCAGTCAGACCTCAAATAAGTCAAAGTTGAACTGTTTCCCTTTTTTTGTGAAAGGCAATATGGAGAAGGATTGTAATCCTGTGTTTGCTGATGCTTGTGCCAAGGGCAGCCCTAGTGGGGGTGGCTTAACGCGTCCTCATGTTCTAGGTGAATTCTAGGCTAGGCCAGACCTAAATTCTAAAATTATTTGTGTTATAAAAATATACCAGGGAAAAGCAGGGAAAATCTGCCAACAATTACAGCTCAAAGTAGGCCTGTTGCTGATCAGACGTTACACAAGCCTTTGCATTTACAGGGAGCAGAACTATTTAGGACATCTCTGATGCTGCACAGTGACATCCCTGCCATGTGCACGTGGTGACAGATTCCAGCTGTGTCACTCAGGCCATGGCACAGCCACTTTAATGAGTATTAGAAACAGTCTGTGAAAACCAATTAAATTCGTGTAGAAGTATCTGCAGCTAAAAAGGGAGCGTTAAGGAGCTGCTGTGTGGGTTTACAGGAGCTCAGCTCGGTGTCTGTGCACTGTTTGAGCCCTGGCAGATGGGCACTGCTCAGGAGGGAGGGACAGCTGCACCCGGGGCAGGAACAGCTCCAGGGAGCAGCACTGCCCTGCCTGAGCCCTGTGCCCCATTCAGCATCTGCTGAGCTGTGATTTCACCTGCACAGTCCTGTCAGCCTGGTGTCACTCAGCGGGTGACAAAAGACACCCGGATCGGCTTCCCCCAGCCTCTTGGGTTGCAGGTAAAACAGCCTCTGACAAATGAGAAGGCATAATTACCCTTCAGGGCTGGATCAGCCTGAAACACCTCTGGCTCTGTGCAGGGGTTTGCTTGGTGAAGGACAGAAGGGAGGTGAAGGGATGAAACAGAGCTGGGTAAATGCTCAATAAGGGCCCAGTCCAAATCACTACAGAGTGGCACTCGGGTGTAAAATTGGCTCTTAGGGAGCAGAGGTCTGTCGTGTGTGTGCAGAGGGACTCACAGACCCACCAAGAGTTTGGGGACACCCCTCTCCTGAGGGTGGCTGAACTCCTACCCAGGTGCTCACCCAGAGATTTGGGTGAACCCAGAAGAGCTGCACAGCAGATTCTGGGTCAGTGTAAATGGGACCCTGAACTCTACATGAGACATTGGAGGGCTCTTTGAGGGGGTTTCAATTTTTTATTTTTAACTGCAGTCTGGCTGAGAAAGTAGGTTGGAAAGGAAAAAGTGTCACTGAAGAGCAGCCCTGGCAGAGGGAGAGACCCTGGTGCATTAACACTGAAGTATCAGCTTTTCAAATGAGCTCTGTTGGAGGCTCTTTATTATTGCCATTGATGATCAATAGATACTGGAAATTTTTTACTCTGCTTTCAACTTTCAAGTGATTTCCCTTTGAAGACATAAAATATCTTGAGAGGAAGCTATTTAAAAGAGGTGCAAATTACGCTCAGAACAGTACTAATCATCTCTTGAGATTTTTCCCTGAGGTTGATTTACAGTTATCAACAACAAAAAAGTGTGAAAAACCCTCATTTTTCTAATAGTGCTTTATTGTAGGGGAGAAAAGGACCTTCAGTGGTGGGTCAGGTGTCCACTCTGTGTTGGGGGTTTGCCCATGGCTGGTGCTGGAGGGACCTGTGTGATTCCAGAGAGTTCAGGGGTTTCTCTCACCTGCAGAGAGGACTGTGCTCCCCCAGTCCTGCCCTCCTGGAGGTTTTGGAGTCTCTTAAAGTGCGTCAGGAGAAGTGTCAGTGCTGGAGGGCAGGGAAAGCTCTGGGTCTGTGTGACTCCCTCAGCCAGGGAGGGGAATAAAGGTGGAGGGAATGGAATGGGAATGTGTGGAAAGCCCTTGGCAGCCGTGGCCTTGGCATGACAGCCCTGAAACCTCTCTTGCATCTTCTCTTCTCTCACTGTGACTGTGCTTGGTGGGCTCATACTCCTCTTTTTCTTCTGTCTGTGTTTTTGTCTCCACCCAGGGCGGTGATGGTGACTCAGTGGATAAGAACAAATGCTGCACACTATGTAACATGTCCTTTACCTCAGCAGTGGTGGCGGAATCGCATTACCAGGGGAAAATCCATGCCAAAAGGTTAAAACTGTTGCTAGGGGAGCAGCCATCACTAAAGGCCACAGGTAAGTGCAGAGGAGGAGTGGAGCAGGAGGGGCTGGGGCAGAGTGGAGTGAGCTCACGGTGCCAAGGCTGGCCATGGTGAGCTCAGGGTGCCAGGGGCTGGCCAAGGTGAGCTCAGGGTGCCAGGGGCTGGCCAAGGTGAGCTCACAGTGCCAGGGCTGGCCAAGGTGAGCTCAGGGTGCCAGGGCTGGCCAAGGTGAGCTCAGGGTGCCAGGGGCTGGCCAAGGTGAGCTCACAGTGCCAGGGCTGGCCAAGGTGAGCTCAGGGTGCCAGGGGCTGGCCAAGGGGAGCTCAGGGTGCCAGGGCTGGCCAAGGTGAGCTCAGGGTGCCAGGGGCTGGCCAAGGTGAGCTCAGGGTGGCAGGGGCTGGCCCAGGTGAGCTCAGGGTGGCAGGGGCTGGCCCAGGTGATGGCTCGGGGTGTGTGGGCAGCAAATGGACACAACGTGGACAGCTGAGGGGTGGCAGCTGGCAGAAACAGCTACTCTTTGTGTTGCTGTCATAACAACCTTCCAGAATTGCCAGTGCTCATCATTGTCTGCTTTGTTTATGTAGATCAGGGATTTATCAGCTGGGACTGGCCCTGGTGTGAGACCCCTGTCTCCAGTTCCACAGTTCCAAGGTGTTTTCTCAGTGGAAGACAATGTCTCCACTGGACACAGCCAAGCCTGGCTTTAATTATCAATGATTTAATTATCAGCTCAGCTAATATGTTTTATAAACCTTCGGTGTTACTGTAAATACAGAGCATCATCTGCTCTAACCACAGAGGGAAGTCCAGGCTTTAAAAACCCTTGGATTGTCTCTTGATTTTTGCCCAGATGGGTTTTGTGCTTTCCTCCACAGTGATTCTACTAATGCAGCCTATTAACTTCCACATTTAAAAAGTCAAATGTTGGAATCAGATAATTTAACCATCTTATTGTTTGCTTAACCATAAAGACCCTGAAAACCACTAATAATCTGTGAAAAAAAATCCTCTGTGGTTGTGGAAGCTGAGAATGCTCGAACAAAGCACTCCCCATTTTCCAGGAAGGATTGCTGGGCTGAAGTCTGCAGACAGATGTGACCCAGAATTGCTGCCAGTGGCACTTCCTTCAGCACAAAATACAAATGGAGCTGTGTGTGCTGGACCCTGCCAGCACGTCAGTCCTGGATGGGATTAGATAACAGGGTTGGCACTGGATGTGTGCGGGTTTGTTGCCTTTTTCACTTCACAGACTGTCGATGCTGGTACAGAGAATATCATTTGTCCTTTGCTGGGGTGGGCTTGGGGACTTTGGCCCTTTTGCCTGAGGGAACGAGGGGAGTTGTGTTTGGTGTTGGTTTGCTTGGTTTACCTGGCCCTGCTCGGGCACCAGTGTGTCCCAGGGGAGGAGAGGGGGCAGCTGGGGGAGCAGCCCTGGGTCAGCCAGGAGGAAGGCTCTGCATGAGCTGCTGTGCTCATTTACACCTCCCTTGGGGCTCCTCGGGCTGTGCTCTGCTCCTTCTGGCACTGAGAGCAGCAGGGACTGGACTTTGGTGTTGATTTGTCTGGAGTTTGTGTTAGAGCTCGAACCCCATCCCTGGAGTGCAGCTCCAGCAGCTCCTGCAGCTCCTCCTGGGGCACCAAAGGAGCTGCACAAACCTGGTGCTCCTGGTTCAGTCCGGGGGAGCTGATGTTCACAGGAGTGCTGTGAACATCAGAACAGTGCATGGACTGATTCCCAGGTGAGCTGACACTTTGGGTTCATCCTTCAGCCATGAGGACTGTGCAGAACTCTGCCAGGAAGAACGGGGACTGCAGGGTCTGGCCAAGGCAGGGCTTGCTAAGAGCTGCAGCCTGGCATTGTTTTGGTTTTTTTGTCTCACTTTTGAATCACCTAGGTCAGCCTGACAGGCTCTGAGTGAGCCGTGCTGCTCTGGAGGAATGGGCTCTTCAGCCAAACTAATCCCTGGGGAGGAGTAACTCAAGGACTCATCAGCCCTCATAGCCACTTGATCTGGATGATGAAGCTGAGCTCAGGAATTCATTAATGAGCACCTCCTCACTCTCCAGGAGTTCTCAGAAATAAGCCCTTTGGCACAGTATTTTTCTGGGCTTCCTGCAGTCACCCAGCATTTTTCACTGGATTTTTGTCCCAGCCCTTTGTGGCTGGCACCAGGGAGTTCCAAGTCTCTCAGAGAGAGCTTCAGAGACTCGGTTCTCATGAGTCCTGAGAGCCAACCAAGCACAGCCCCGGGCGTGCTGGATGCTCCTGGGGATGATATTCTACTGCTTGATATGCTGGGGTTTCTGTCTCAGCAGTTCTGGGGGAAATCACAGCTATTCTCAGTTCCCTTGCAGAGATCTACCTTCCCCTCCACTGCTCCCATCCAGATGGAACACAGATGTCTCGTTCTTTGCCGGTGCTTTCAGGAGAAGAAGTGGCCCAACAGTCGTGTTTCTCACACAGTGATGTCTCCTCATGACAGCACAATAGTTGTGATCTTTCCTATTGCTCTGTCCAAGGCTGTAGCCCTCAGAGCTTCATGTCACCACCGTGGCTGATGAATTCCTGTAGTCATTTCCAACATCCTCTGTCAGCTTGAATCCCATCATTGCCACGAGTTACAAACCAGAGAATTGTGGGGGAAATAGCTGCTGTCTTCAATGATCCAAGTGTGAGGACCTGCAGGTATCACTGCAGGAAAGTGGCAATGGCCCTGCCTTTGGGACATCAGAAGGGACTCAGTAAATGTTTTTAGGTTTGGGTGCAAGGATCTGTCCAGCAGTGGCTGGAGTCTTAGTCCTGGATTTCTGGGATTTCTTCTGAAGGAAATAGAGTTTCCCAGTGCCCCCTTGTTGTGGCTCACTTACTTTCTCATCTCATGCTGAGTCCCTGGAGTGTGCCAATGGAAAAAGTTGGGTTCCATTTAAATCCAGCTTGGAATAAAAAGCTTTGGATGTGAGAAAAAAGTCAAACATTAGTTCATTGCCGGAATGCTAAAGTGTTTCTAACTTTGTATTTTGCCTCTTGCAGCAAAGTAAGACTTTCTCACTTCCCTCCCACAGCGAAAGGGAACGTAAGGCAGACTGTCATGAGCTATTTAGCATTTTGAAATACTTGAAATAGTCAAACTCGCAGCTTTTATGTTTGTGTTTCAGATGGAGAAACATTTTTAACATTTGACGTTTTGTGAGTGTTTATTATTAATTTTCATGTCACTGCTCAGGGAATGATGGCATTTGCTGTTCTGTAGCAGTTATGTAGTGCATATCAAAACGATAAATTCACGTTTGTGGAGAAGTCAACTTTCATCTATTTCTCATTGGGAGAATTTGGTAAACTTGGGATGTTTTCATTAATTGCCAGGCTGGGCTCAGCACTGGTGGGGGTTGTCTGTGGGACCTGAGTGTGACGTTTCAGGATTGTATTTTGTACCGTGAGTGCCAAGAGCAAATCCTTGCCCGTGGCAGCCCCAGGTGATGCAGCAGAGGGGTCTCTGCTATGGAGCTGCAGCCCCTGATCCACGGAGCAGGGTGAATGTGGGCTGGAGAGGGCTGGGGGGCATGGGGGGTCTGGTGTGAATTGGGCTGGGAGAGGGCTTGTTGAATGTGGTTGAGAGGGGCTGGTGGCATGGGGCTCTGGTGTGAATGTGGGTTTGGAGAGGGGCTGGGTGGGCATGGGGGGCTCTGGTGTGAATGTGGTTGGAGAGGGGCTGCGTGGGCATGGGGGCTCTGGTGTGAATGTGGGTTTGGAGAGGGGCTGGGTGGGCATGGGGGCTCTGGTGTGAATGTGGTTTGGAGAGGGGCTGGGTGGGCATGGGGGCTCTGGTGTGAATGTGGGTTTGGAGAGGGGCTGGGTGGGCATGGGGGGCTCTGGTGTGAATGTGGGTTTGGAGAGGGGCTGGGTGGGCATGGGGGGCTCTGGTGTGAATGTGAGTTTGGAGAGGGGCTGGTGGGCATGGGGGCTCTGGTGTGAATGTGAGTTTGGAGAGGGGCTGCGTGGGCATGGGGCTCTGGTGTGAATGTGAGTTTGGAGAGGGGCTGCGTGGGCATGGGGGCTCTGGTGTGAATGTGGGTTTGGAGAGGGGCTGGGTGGGCATGGGGGCTCTGGTGTGAATGTGGTTTGGAGAGGGGCTGGTGGGCATGGGGGCTCTGGTGTGAATGTGGTTTGGAGAGGGGCTGGGTGGCATGGGGGCTCTGGTGCCACCCCTGGAGCAGGAGTGCCAGTCCCCCTGGCAGCCCCTCTCTCTCCTGTGTGGTGTTTGGGGATCAGAAGCCCCCAGAAGCCCTCTCCATGGGCTCAGGGGTGCAGCTGTGGGGCTCAGGGCTGGCCAGGGCTGGGACTGGAGATGCTCCTGTCAGGTTTCCTCAGTGAACAGGAGATGTAACTCCTGCAGACACCACCAGCTCCATCAGCTTCAGCCTCCCTGGTTCCCCTCTGGCAGCAGCAGACACAGAAACAAGGAGAAAGCTGACCAAAGGATTGGATAGATTTAACTTTATAGCCTGCAGCTTGTGGAGCAGCAAGTCAGATCTGTGCAGGGCTCCTGGGCTGCTGAAATCCCTGATGGTTTATCATGGTTCAGACATTGCTGCAGCTCAGCCCTGGGCTCAGCCCTGTCCTGGGGGGCTGCACAGTCTGGGTCCCCCGGTGTCACCAGGGCTGTCCCACGTCCCTGTGGCACCCGTGGGTTCTGGGCACGGATCTGTTCCTGTGGGGAGGCTCCTTGGGGAGTGTGGGACCGTGTTTGTGATGTGCAAACTGTGCTTGCTTTTTGTGAGTGAAGCACGTGCAAAGTCTGTGTAATCCCACTTTGGACAGGCAATATTGCCATTCCCTATTTTTTTTCCTGATGACTGGCTGGCCTCTGGCTTTTGTCTTTGCTTCCTCTGGCAGTTCTGCTGCATGCACCTTGGAGGGACTGGGATGTGTCTCTCTTGCTGGAACCATAGAAAAGACTTTTTTTTAGGAGCAAAATCCAGCCAGAGCCTGCCTGGCCCTGCCTGGAGCAGCTCTTCAAAGGCAGCATCATCGCTGCTGGAACTTTGATACCTTGGCAGCCATCATCAAAAACAATAGAAGGTCATAAACGCCTGGAAATTGATAAGGTTGTAAGTAATGTTATATGTAAGATAGGATTTCCTTGAAGGGTGTCCCTTACTGAGCAGGTCAGCAGAAGATTTATAACAATATTAACTTTCTTAAGCCGTGGAGTCAATCACAGTGGGCTCCAGGCACAATTATATGTCTAAATATATCCCTCTGTTGCCATTGCCGGTGTCAGACACTGAGGTGGCTTTGGCATTTGCAGCACTGTGCACTCATCTGGGCTCAGCTGGATCAGCTCCTGATCAAAGGGAGCCACCATGCGCCTCTCGCCACCTCCAAATGTGCCTATTCCAGTACCACAGAGAGCAGCTTGTTAATTATTTAGAGAGCAGACATTTCATCTGGAAAAGAAAAGCCACATAAAAGGGAATTTTTGAACGAGGTGTGGTAATTAAGGGCTAGTCATTGTATATTTTTGTATCCCAGTGTTACCTGAACTTCATTTTACTTTAAATGTTTTTCCATGGTTTTGTGACTTGTGTGGTATGAAGTTGGGAAGTTGTGTCAAAGTGCACTCCAGTTGTGTTTGTGTTCCTGGATGGACTTTCAGTGAATCTGAAGGAAGATGGAATTGAATTAAGGCTGTGTGTTGCTGGTACCTGATAATTCATAATGTGAAGATCTTTGAAGGATGGGACTGGCTATTGAGTATTTTTTTTTTTTCATCTGTGACAGTTTGCAATGACTATTGGCTTTCCCTGTTCTTTCTCAGACCAAATAAATTGAAAAATAAGAATCCTGAGATAATGATAAATATGTCTCTCTGTCCTGAGAAGGAGATGGCTCTGCATGGTATATTTATTCTCCACTGACGATTTTTCCTGGGAGTAGCAATTGAAGCAGGATAAGTTTAGCAGATTTAGTCAGAGCAGTGATAAGACGTGAAACTGCACTGAGAGCATCCTCCTTCCCCAGTTAGGGAAATGCAGAAACCTGAGGAACAGTCCTGGGCTGTCCTTTCACGATACTTTTTTTTAATGAGAAGTGGTAGCAGCACCATCCAAAATATCCACCGGGACCCTGTAAGTGCAGCTAATTATTGCATGTCTAACGTGGGATCTGCCTCGGGCTCTGACGTTGCTCAGGCAGCAGCAGCCTGGGAAGGCTCATGTGTGAATGTTCCCTTGCAGAAGCTGCTCTGGGCTCCCTGAAGCCCCCGCACACGGACAGTGCCCCGGTGGTGCCGTGCCCGCCCCAGCGCAGGGACTCGGACCGCTACTGCCAGCTCTGCACAGCCTGGTTCAACAACCCCATGATGGCACAGCAGCACTACGATGGCAAAAAGCACAAGAAGAACGCGGCCAGGGCCGACCTCCTGGAGCAGCTGGGGAAGACCCTGGACCTGGGGGAGCTGAGAGGTGAGAGACCTGCACTGGGGGACCGTGTTCCTGTGGGATCCAGGGACCCTGCCCTGTCCCAGTGCTGCAGGGACCCTCAGGTGCTGTTACTGCTTCCAGACGTTCCCCGTTCTGTAAAAAAATCCCCTGCTCCGGGGTGCCAGCCTGCAGTTTAGCAGCATCCTTTCAGAGTTGCATCCCAGGTTATCTCTTCTGCCACCTCCTAAAATTCCTTCCATTAGTGCACACACCATCCTTGAGCAGTGTGACCCGTCCCTGGGAGAGGAGAGCACAGTACATACACAGTATGTATACACTGTATATCCACCATATATCCACTGTATATATACAGGACAGCTTGACCCCATGTGGAAGCACAGATGAGGATGTTGCTGGAGGCAGAGCACTCCCTACATGTCCCTGATGGAGAGGGGGACAAGTGTCTTTCATGATTTAATTAGTGCTTGCAAAGTGCTGCGGTGGCCTTGGGTCAGCAGCAGGAGGAGCCCAGCATTTGCTGCAGGGATGTTAAACACAAGTTTTTGTGCTCTTGGTAAAGGGAGAGCAACCTTTGTTGGTCTGTGTGTCAGTCCATCCGTGCTGGGGAGGGTCAGGGCCCCTCTGGGAGCTGCTCTGGAGCAGAGCAGAGCCACAGCCCCAGTCAGCCCAGTAATCTCAGCAGCTGCAGCCCCCCAGCATCCCCAGCCCCCTGAGCTCTTGGTGGAGTTTGTGTCAGCTCAGGATTGTGCAGGGCTGAATCTTGACAAGAACCTGTTTGCTCTGAGGGGTGTGCACAGAGAGGCACCGAGTCTGGGTTATGATCCTGACTGAGGCAGCTGAGGATGAAGGACAAGTTTGATCAGAGCTACGGGGAAAAGCTCTGGTTTGCCTGTGAGGCTTTGCAATAACATTTTGATCCACCTGGGCTTTTTTTTCCCTTGTTAAATGAAATAATTTTTCTTTAGATACTAATGACTGTGCTGTATGTTATGCATTTCTTGATCTCCCATAAACCTTGTAATGGTTATCCAGATCCTCCTGAGCTACCTAGTGTGACTCACAGTTCCATCAATGATTCATGTGGGCTGAGTCACTGCCCGCTACTGGAAATAAGTGGGAATAAAACCTGAAACAATAACATGGAAATGCTCAGTACTTTGAACTGTGCCAAACTCAAGAGTGGCTGAGGATGTCATTAACTGTAAATAAATCGATTGGGAAGTGTTTTATTCTCCTGCCTGGGAGAATTGAAATTGGAGGCCTTCACAACCTCATCAGTTGTTGGTTTTTACCTTTGTGGTGGTGCTGTGCGTGGTTGGGGTTTGCTCTGGATCCCTGCTGGCATCTGTTGGTGCAGGAGAGAGGACAACAGAGCTGTGCCTGTTCTGTGTGTCCCTGGTTTAGGACAGCAGAGCTGTGCCTGTTCTGTGTGTCCCTGGTGTAGGGAACAGCTCTGTGTCTGTTCTGTGTGTCCCTGGTTTAGGACAGCAGCTCTGTGTCCTGTTCTGTGTGTCCCTGGTGCAGGGAGCAGAGCTGTGTCTGTTCTGTGTGTCCCTGGTTTAGGACAGCAGAGCTGTGTCTGTTCTGTGTGTCCCTGGTTTAGGGGTCTTTAGAGCAGATCTCTCCAGGTGTTGGAAGCAGTCTCTGCAGTGGCAGACACAGAATGATCCCCACGTTGTGCCCGAGCAAACAGCCTCCCCTGGCAGGTACCACCGTGTCTGAGTGCAGGGTACCCCTGGAGCAGGAATGGCAGCGTTGGGGCTGCAGCACAGCATCCGTGTCCCCGTGTGCTTCCTGCTCTGCTCTGCCTCAGTTTTCCCTGGATCACAAACTCATCTCCTTCCTCTGCATCCCTGGTGGCTTCTCCCATCACTGCTTAAATATTAATTCTATTTTGACTAGTGTGGGAGACGAGCATTTGATGCATTGTGTGAGCCTGGAACAAGCAGTGTCAGTTGAAGTACAACATTTCAGCAGCCTTTGATGTTTTGATAATGGCTGTAATAAAATATTTATTGATAAATATGAATGTGTATTTGAAGAAATAAGAATAGAGATTTATTTTTGGACAATTGATATTTATAGGAAACAAAAACATTGATTCTTCTCACCAAGTGCTCATCCTGCAATTTTAAAGTCTTATTTTCTTCTCAGAAATAAGAAAGAGCAGAGGGAAAAAAAAAGGAGAAATGAATATTGTTTCTGCAGTCAGTGTTGAGTTAAAGCTGCAGCACAGGAGAGTGCACAAACACACATCCCTTTCCTTTGGCTGCTCCCTGCACAGGTTATAGGAGTGCAAAGCCTGGTGGGTTCCAATCCCCAAATTCCAGGCTCTGCTCAGCAGCAGAGTGGCCGTGGCTCGGTTGGAGGCACTGATGTGGCTCCCTCTGGCAGCTTTTGCCCTCCCCAGCCTGTTGTGGGCACGGGGAATGCTCAGTTTGCTCCATCAGCTCCAGTTCCCTCTCCAAGGCAGGTGGGCTCTGCAGGGCAGGTGATTTGTGATGGCTCTGCCTGGTGCTGGGGCTGAGCCAAACCCTGCACCCCGTGCCCCAGAATAAATCACAGCAGCCTCTGCAGAACAGATGGCCAAGGCACAGAGGTGTTGGCACCTGCAGCCTGGTGTTCTCAGGTAGGTTGGTGGTGTTGCAGATGCTTTCTTCCAGAATCAGGCAAAGAGCTGAGTTTCATTTTTTCATCTCAGCTCGTGATTTCTTTGTATGCCTTATAAATACTTCTCATTCTGTGCTGTCACTTGTGGTTAGTAAGAAGCAGTTTAACAAGAACTCCCCTGGAATGGATTTTAATGCATTTTATGCAGAATGACATTAATAACTTGACTTGTTAATATTTTATTTAATGGGGATAGGAGGACATTCAATTTTACATGAATACATGTCACGCTGCAGGGGAGGCATTGCTGATGTGTCTTGAGGATGCAAAAGAGGATGTGAATAAAGCCTGAGCCCAGCAGCATCCAGTGTGAGTGCTCAGGCTGGGCCTACTTTCCATCCTGATGGCCCTTTAGGCTGAGCTCAACCCCAGCACACTCCTTGGGGAGTTTTATGAAACCAGTTTCAGCCAAGTAGAGTTTTGCTGAGCTCCACTGAGGTAGAATTCTGTTAATTTTGATATCCTGGAAGTGATTGTTGCCTGTGGGCTCATCCTGCTGTCCATTTGAGGCTGGTTTCCTTTCTCTCTCTCCATCCCAGTTCATGGAATCAGCTGTGGAAGGAGCTGCACCAGGGAGCAGCACTGAGTTCCCCTGCACAGAGCACAGGGAGGGGGACCAGGGTTCCTCCTGGTTCATCACTGTGAGCAGTCTTGACATGCTGAGGGAGAAAATCATCATCCCCAGTTAGGAGCTGCATTCGCTGAAGGCGTTTCCACCTACACCAGTAATTAAGATTCACAGAGGCTGCTGTTAATGTGCTGCTAAATTGGCTGAGCAGCAGAACCTTATTACCTTAAATGAAATATTACCTGTTTGTGGAGATGGTGGTGTGGTCTGAGCTCTCGGTGTGTTCAAGGTGCTGACACACTGTACCAGCCGTGCACTGCCCTTTTCCCATTCCTTCCCTTCCCCTGCAGCTTCTGATGCCCATTGGTTTAACAAAGGAAACAGGAGTTGCCAGCAGTGGACAAAACTAAAACCATCACTGCTGCATCAGGAATAAATTCTGTAAGGAGAAAATCCATATGCACATCTGCAAATCGTTTTTTGTTCTGTGCCACATCATGACACATATAAATACAGAAACTACTTAAATACCCTGGCAATGTTGCTAGCTTGTTGTTTTCAAGCACTCATCTGAATGATTCTGAAATATTATTTAAAGATGATTTTCATGTTGTGCCAAATTCCTGGTGAGAGATATTATGAAGTGTTTGAGAAGAGTGGGGTTGTTGGTGTAGCTGATATGCAGAGTTTTTTTGAAGACAAAGGGTTTTTTTTGAAAGCCTGTGTTCCAGCTGGGCTCCCATGCTCTCCTCAACCTTGGTTGTGTTAATTGACAAGTGTTAATTGACTCTCTGGGTTCTCTTCACAGGCCTGAAGCGCAGCTACACCTGCAGCACCTGCAATGTCACCCTCAACTCCATAGAGCAGTACCACGCACACCTGAAGGGCTCCAAACACCAGACCAAGTGGGTGTTGCTGTGTTCCCCAGTGGGTTACTGTGTTCCCCCATGGGTATCACTGTGTTCCCCCAGTGGGTATCCTGTGTTCCCCAGTGGGTATCACTGTGTTCCCCAGTGGGTTCCTGTGTTCCCCAGTGGGTTCTGTGTTCCCCAGTGGTATCACTGTGTTCCCCAGTGGGTATCGCTGTGTTCCCCCAGTGGGTTGCTGTGTTCCCCAGTGGGTGTTGCTGTGTTCCCCCAGTGGGTGTTGCTGTGTTCCCCCAGTGGGTATCACTGTGTTCCCCCAGTGGGTATCACTGTGTTCCCCCAGTGGGTATCACTGTGTTCCCCAGTGGGTGTTGCTGTGTTCCCCCAGTGGGTGTTGCTGTGTTCCCCAGTGGTATCACTGTGTTCCCCAGTGGGTATCGCTGTGTTCCCCCAGTGGGTGTTGCTGTGTTCCCCCAGTGGGTATCACTGTGTTCCCCCATGGGTTCACTGTGTTCCCCAGTGGGTATCACTGTGTTCCCCAGTGGGTATCCTGTGTTCCCCCAGTGGGTGTTGCTGTGTTCCCCAGTGGGTATCCTGTGTTCCCCAGTGGGTATCCTGTGTTCCCCAGTGGGTATCACTGTGTTCCCCCAGTGGGTTTGCTGTGTTCCCCAGTGGGTATCACTGTGTTCCCCAGTGGGTGTTGCTGTGTTCCCCCAGTGGGTGTTGCTGTGTTCCCCAGTGGGTGTTGCTGTGTTCCCCCAGTGGGTATCACTGTGTTCCCCAGTGGGTGTTGCTGTGTTCCCCCAGTGGGTGTTGCTGTGTTCCCCCAGTGGGTGTTGCTGTGTTCCCCCAGTGGGTGTTGCTGTGTTCCCCAGTGGGTTCTGTGTTCCCCAGTGGGTTCTGTGTTCCCCAGTGGTTCACTGTGTTCCCCCAGTGGGTGTTGCTGTGTTCCCCCAGTGGGTGTTGCTGTGTTCCCCCAGTGGGTATCACTGTGTTCCCCAGTGGGTGTTGCTGTGTTCCCCAGTGGGTGTTGCTGTGTTCCCCCAGTGGGTGTTGCTGTGTTCCCCAGTGGGTGTTGCTGTGTTCCCCCAGTGGGTGTTGCTGTGTTCCCCCAGTGGGTGTTGCTGTGTTCCCCCAGTGGGTATCACTGTGTTCCCCCAGTGGGTATCACTGTGTTCCCCAGTGGGTATCGCTGTGTTCCCCAGTGGGTTCCTGTGTTCCCCCAGTGGGTATCCTGTGTTCCCCCAGTGGGTATCACTGTGTTCCCCTAGTGGGTATCGCTGTGTTCCCCCAGTGGGTATCACTGTGTTCCCCCAGTGGGTATCACTGTGTTCCCCAGTGGGTATCCTGTGTTCCCCAGTGGGTATCACTGTGTTCCCCAGTGGGTATCCTGTGTTCCCCAGTGGGTATCGCTGTGTTCCCCCAGTGGGTATCACTGTGTTCCCCCAGTGGGTATCCTGTGTTCCCCAGTGGGTATCACTGTGTTCCCCAGTGGGTGTTGCTGTGTTCCCCCAGTGGGTATCACTGTGTTCCCCCAGTGGGTATCGCTGTGTTCCCCCAGTGGGTGTTGCTGTGTTCCCCCAGTGGGTATCACTGTGTTCCCCAGTGGGTATACTGTGTTCCCCAGTGGGTTTGCTGTGTTCCCCAGTGGGTATCACTGTGTTCCCCCATGGGTATCACTGTGTTCCCCCAGTGGGTATCACTGTCCTTCCCCAGGGGGATCAGGCTGTGCCTGCAGGGTGGCATTGGCTGCAGCTTTGCACTGTCCCTGGCAGCAGAGGAGCTCTGGGGCTGTTCTGGGGACTGTTCTGTGTTCTGGGGACTGTTCTGTGTTCTGGGGACTGTTCTGGGGACTGTGCTGTGCTCTGGGGCTGTTCTGGGGACTGTTCTGTGTTCTGGGGCTGTTCTGGGGACTGTTCTGTGCTCTGGTTCTGTTAAAAGAGAGAACCAGAGACACCTCCAGCCTGAGCACTGAGGGCCAAACCCACCGGGGCTCCTGGAGTCCCACTGATTTGTGGTTAATGATTCTGAGTTTGCAGCTTCTTTCATGTGTGAAACCTCAGAAGAGACACCACGAGCGTGATGGGATTAGGTGTTTCCCAGTGAAACAGTTTTTGCTGTGATTTAGAGTAATTATGCATTACCCAGCTCTGAGAACTGGGGGGAGTCTGCTCTGTCAATTACTACAAATTATTAAAATGAAGTGATGAAGATCCATGGTACCAGAGAGTAGATTAATGAACTAATTGCTCTTAATGCACTTGTATGTGAGCTTTGGGAACCATTTCAGGCCGATTCACTGGGAACTGCTCGGATTAGGAGAGGAATGTAAAGGGATGGGCCTGAAGGGCTTCAGGTGGCTTTGAGGGCAGTCTGAAAGGTGAGCAGAACCAGCAATAACTACTAATGGCTCATTGTGCCATTGGATGGGAAAGAGAGATGGGCAGGAAGATGTGTCACCAGTTCACCCACACAAGGGTGCCCTGGCAGGGCTGCATCTATGCTTCTCTAGCTTTTTCCAAGCAATTACCTCTTCTATACAAAGAAAGGGACTTTGGAAATCCAGGCCTGGTCCTTTGCAGAGTTTCCCCAGCCAGGATGTCCCACTGGGGCACTGAGGTGTGCTCTGTGCTGGGGACAAGTGAGGATCATCCCCTCCTCGTTCCTCAGGCTGTGTTCTCCACTGATTTCTGCTCTTCTCATTATTGCTGGTTAATGTCAGGATTGTCCCCTGCCTCCTAACTCAGGCTGAAGCCACTGGACTGCAGTTGCCAAAGCAACCAAACATTTGATATGTGGTCATACTTCATCTAATTAAAGAAGCTGCCTTTAGAGAGGACTCCAAGGGTCTGATCTGCTCTGGGCATGTGGGAAGGAGCACCAGGGGTGCTTTCTGCAGAGCACAGAGCACAGAGCAGAGCCCAGGCCCATTTTGGATAAATCCCATCCCTGGGAAGGGCTGGCTGTGGGTCTGTCCCACTGCAGTGATGTGCAGGAGGGTGAGAGCTCAGGGCTCTCCTCTGCTCAGGCAGTGAAAGCTGAGATCAGCCCTCCTAATTAACAGTCTGGGTGGGGATAATATTCCCACTTGCATAAAGAAGAATTTTATCTTCTTGCTTTCATTTTTGTCTCTTTGATCAGCCAGACCTCTCTGCCACAACTAGAGTTCACAAATGTATTCCAGGCTTTTATAACCCCTCATTTACACTTACACAGATGCTAATACATGTGTGGGTTTCCCTTTCAGACTCAGGCTGCCTGGTTAAATCCAGGATTTTTGCAGAGTTGGGACCCAATCCTGCAGCCATCACTGGGGTAAAACCAATTCAGTGTCAGAGTTAATTCTGGGGAGTTAGGAATGGAGTTAGGAATGGTCATGTCCAGGAGGGGAGGGGGCTCTGCAGCCCTTCCTGCACAACTCTTGGCCTTGGCTTTGGGCTCATCCTGTGGAAGCCCAGATGGTCCATGTCCTGCTGAGGAGCAGAGACAGCAGCTTTGGGCCTGGGCAGGCTCTTTCCTCCTTTCTTTTCTTTTTTGTTTTCAGGCTGAGAACACAGATGTCTAATTGAAACAGGGTATTTATCAACATAAGCTGCTTGGCTATTCAGGAATGAGCTAATCAAAATATTGTAAATATTGTGCCTGGAGAAATGTCACCCTTTCCTATGGTTGTGTTTACATCCTTTTCCCATCTATTGAAGAAAGTGTGAACCAACATTAACACTGTTGTGTGTGTCTGGCACAGCCAACACGTGGCTGCTCCAGGGGAGGCTCTGGGGCTGCCTGGCCCAGCTCCACTTGGGACACTTTTAGTGCTAAATGTTATTTTTGTTTCTCCTGGGCATTTCCAGCTCTTCCCTGGTGCTGGAAGGTTGGGCTCCTGCACATCCTCACTCAGAATGAAGGTAGATTTCTGGAAATCAGAGTAAATGAGTTGTACCTTGGTGGCTGCAGTAGCACATGGGAACAGTTAATACTCTGTGTGTAACATGTGCTTTCTGTAATGTATCGTGGCTCCTGCCTAAAGAAGCCTTTAGAGCAGATACAACTCCAGAAGATGAATAGTTACCAAAGGTAGATGGAATTGAAAGGCATTTTAATTTGTCGTAGTTTCAGTTTCAGTTCCAGAGAACAGCTGAATAATTACACTGCCAGGGAAGAGAGAGTATGTAATACTTCCCTTCATTATGGATCTAAATTGTCTCCCTTCCCTTATAATATAAGTGAAAATAAAGATAACTCTGATATCTTCTCTTTTGATCATAATTTGAAAGCCCCAGAACAGCTCATAAAGCTTTATGTTGTGGTTTTGAGTGTACAGATTAATTCTTTTAATGTAAAACCCAAACATGGGCCTAATTGCTCAAAGCACAAAGCTGAGCTTGCAAAGCCAATTCCAGTGAGGAAGTCCTCAGCAGCTGAGCTCTGCTGGGCCATGGACGAGGTGAGTTGGGCAGGATTTGTGAGGCTCCTAAATTCAAATTGAGGACTTAAGAAAGGAGACTTTTTCCAAATGGCTGTGGTGGTTTTCTTTCCTAAAATACATCTGTCCTTAAAATTGCAAATATGCTTTAGGTGGAAAGAGCTTGTTTCTGTGTTGTTTAGAGTGGAAGTCTCCTCGTGGCTCACACAGAACATAGCTTTGGTCACTCTGGGAGAGCTGCAGGTTTTCCCAGTGCTGGGTGCCCGTGCATGGAGGATGATGAGGAGGAGTGGGGTGGGAGCCCAGGATGGAGAATGACTTGGCCTTTGTTCCTCTCTTGCAGCCTGAAGAACCAATAGTGGCTCATCAGTGGAGAAGAGGACGAGCACTGACACTGCCCAGTGAGGGCAGAGGCTCAGCAGGAGAGGAGCTTTCTTGGACACTGATCCTTTGTGGATTCAATAATTAACATGTAACTAACCTTCGCTTTGGACAGATACATGGATTTTTTTTTTTTTTTAAATTTTGTGGTGAGTTAAAATATTTCGATGGATTTTTTTACCCTTTCAGGACAATATTTATTCAGCACAGAGTCTAGAGTATGATAACTATCCTGTAAATACAGCACTTACTCATCACTCATCTTCAGGGACACTCAAAACAAACGATTTTACTTTTTCATATTTATTCTCAGACTTCTCTCAAGAACATATGATTATTCCACTACATTATCCATGATAGTGATGTAATCAGTCTTCAATCAGAAATAAACATACTTTCTTCACCTTCTCCAGCATGGTTTGTGTCAACACATAAAGAGCAACAGCAGTGAATCGTGGGGATTGTGCAGTGGATGTTTCTCCCTTCCCTCTTGGTCTCTGGAGACACAAATGGTTCCATGAGTACAGAGCACTGAAATGAAAGTGTGAATTCCTTTTCCTGCTGGTAGGATTCCTGCAGACTCTACAGGAGCTGTTTGCTCTGTTGACTTTGGTGCAGTGCTGAGGCTGAACGCTGCTCTGCCCACCAGTGCTGTGCAGGACCCACAGCCCTTCTGAGAGCTGAGGAAGGATGGTGCAGTAACTCTGAGTAGTTACTCCTTCTCTGCAGTGCAGCAGTGTTCCCTCTGAGCAGAGAGGAGTGAGGCAGAGGAGAGCCCCTCCCTGCTCTGCATCCCAGAGCTCTGCTCAGGATCCTCAGCTCCCTGGGCTGCTCTGGCCCAGTCCTGCCAAGGGATGGCTCAGGAGCTCTGCAGCTTCCCCCTCCTCACTCTGTGGGATGTTCAGACACTGCAGAAGCTCTGTGTGATTAATTTGTGCTCTTGCATCAATGCCTTTCATGTGTGGAGGAGAATGGGTTTTTCACAGATGAGTAAACATCTCCTTGGGTTTCATAGCTGTGGGGTGGTTTCATTTATTGTGTTTTGGGTAATAACATAAGCTGCCAGTGTTCCTGAAGCTAAACTGCCTCTTTACAGAGAGAATGATTTACAGAAATAGGGCACATCAGTCATGAGGGTTCAAGCCTGACTCCTCTGAGCCTTCTTTCCCCAAAGGAGCCCTCCTGCAAGCAGCACCCAGGGTGCTGCAGAGGCGTTTTTGTCAGGAGACAAAACCAAAAATCTTCTGTGTGCTCTAGTAATCACTACAAGCTAATTGCAGCAAATTAATTCCAGCACAAACACGATTTCTTTCCCCAGGCAGGTGTGGACACAGCTCTGCAATGAGCTGGGGCAGACTCAGCCTCTGCTCCCAGCCCATGCAAGGGGCTCTCCTTTCCTGGGTCTGCAGCCTGGCCTAGAGTTGGTGGCTTGATTGATCTGTGAGGATGGCCAAAGAAAGAGGATCTGTGTCTAATTTAGACAAATCCAGCAGCTCTCAGGTAGATGGTGTGGCCCTGCAGAGCAGGAGGGTTCCCACATCCCACCCCACATCCCCTCGAGTGACACAGCAGTGCAATATTTCTGTTTGTTGCCAATATTGTCCTGCTCCAGTCACTCAGACTTTGGTCCCTAAATCCTTCTAATCTCTTGCTTTTTCTAAGTTCATTAGGCCTTCAAAGCAAGACATAAAAAGACAAATCCCCTCCTGGTAAGTCAGGGATCCCTGTAGAATTGTCGCCAGATCTCTGATGTCAAGCCTGGTCCAAGATCTCTGGCTGGAAGGCGTGAGTGGACGTGTTAGAGAGCTTCAAAAACTTCAGTGCAACCACTGCATCCCCCAGGTTACTTTAAAATGAAGGGTGAAAATATTTGCATATATTTTCTCAATTAAAAAACCGAAACACACTCTGGATTTTTTTATGCAGAACATCTATGCGTAACACTTTGATTTTGTCTGTTCTGGCCAAATGTTTTCCAACTTAAAATTCTGTGCAAAATTCTGTAAAGCAAGTAAATGTGAATTTGTCATCAGTCTGGGTCTCTCCCCAGACTCACTTTGCAGTCAGTGCTAACTGGAATCCCGGGGGGAGAGAGCTGCAGGTGTGATTATAGCACTGGAACTGCAATCTTTGTTTTGTAGCCCTGTGAGCACAACTCTCCAGCTCTGGTGCAGGGTCAGGCTGTGTGTCAGGGCAGGACACTGACTCCAGTGGGGTTTTATGGTCAGACATAGCCCAGCACAAATGATCCCTGGTTTGTCTGAGGTGGTGGAGCTCTGTGGTAACGTGAGGCTCCCTGAGATCTGCAGCTTCACACGGAGATTAATCATGGGGGAAGAAAGCTCCTGCTACGTAATTGGGGCTTCCTTTGTTAACTTCCTATTGCATCAACTTCATTAGCAAGTGCTGACCTTTAAAAGCACCTTCCATAATCTTCAAATTAAGAATGTGGAAGTCTCATTTTTCCTGTTGGCAGCATCCTGCCCTGTGTGAGGTGGTGACCTGCCCCAGTGGCAGCCTGCTCCCACAGCAAGGGGCTGTGAGGAATCCCCAGGGCTGGGGATGAGCAGGACCCAGTTTGGGGTTTGCAGTCTCAGAGGGAGAGGAAATGTGCATTAAACTGTGGATTGTTCCCTGCTGAAGTTTCTGCCCTGGACTCAAGTGTGGACTTTGTGATGGATTGTGTAGTGGGCCACTGCTCCCCAATGGAGCCCACTGGCAGCTCTGACAAAAGCCTCTGTCTAACATGTTTTTAATCAGTGTGTGCATTTCAATTTGCATATTAATAGCAAGGAGCTGTTATCACTGCTGCTGTTGATGAGATGGTGTCAAGCCCATCTTCCCGTCTGAGGAAAGAAAGAAACTGCATCTGTTATATAAAGAATGACATTGGCAGAAAACATGTCTGAGGATTGTCCATTCTTTGCCTCTCTCTTCCTTTATCGCTTTCTTTATTTTGTTCTTAATGGCTCATATGGATGCATTCATTAAATCTTTCCCCTCAGAACAAGGATCATTTAATGGCAGAATAAGACAAGGACTTTTTGCCTGTTGTGACAGCAGACTTTGGAGATGGTGGTTGCTGCTCATCAATGATAACATTGCTGCTGCTGTTGTGTGACAGACACTGAGCTGCAGGGCACTTTCTGTCACCTGCACTAGAGGAACAGGGCAGGGATCCTCCTCTGCCTCTCGGGGCTCTCCTGTCTGCAGGAAAACGGCTGGACTGGCTGTGAGTGCCCCATTTTAACAGAGGAGTGCCCCATTTTAATGAGTGCCCCAGACTGGGCCAGTGCCATCCCAAAGCACAAATCCCTCTGGCACGAGGCCACCACACACAAACCACTCACACGAGCCACCTCAGCAGCTTTTGCTTTAAAAACACCAAAATTATTTTGCTGTTTAACACTGCTGTAATAGCTGCAATGGTATTTTCAATCCCAAAATCTCTGCCAGAGCTGTTGTGAGTGGCAGCCTTGTAAACTCGGTCTGTTTTCAGTCAGGAGAGCTCAGGACTCTCAGGGATTCCCTGTTGCTCACAGAAATGCTCCTGAGCTGCTGATTCCCCGAGCGGGCAGCACTGAGTGTGTGCCAGGCACTGCAGCTCAGCTGGGCTTTGGTGGAAAGACACAGAATCTGCAAACTCCTGTGTGGAGCTTTTCTGGATTAGTGTCCTCACCATCGGTCACTGAGAGCTGCAGCCAGGACTGGGGCTCACCCAGGACAGGCAGTGACAGCACCAGGAGCTGATAAAGGAGGAATTAGGGAATGGCCAAGGAAAAGCTCCTGCAGCAGAGCAGAACCCTCATCCCCTCTGATCTGATCCTGCTGCTCTGCTCTGCTCTGCTCTGTTTGGGGGTGATCTCTGGTGATTGTGGGGCGAGCTGACCCCTCCAGGCTGGAGCAGGACTGTGTTTTGGGACAATCCGTGCTGCCTGCAGCCTGGGTCCCTGCTGTTAACCACTTGCAAAGGAGTGAAATGGTGGGATTGGTGTGACCAGTCAGGTGGGATGCAGCAGCAGATCTGTGGAGGTTGCAGTGGGAGTCGCTGTCAGTGCCAGGTGCTGCTGTGCTCCCTGGGGTGACAGGAGGTGACACCATGAGCTGGAAAGGTCTGTGTGTGTCTGCACATGCATTTGCAGGAGAACAATCTTAAATGGCAAAGCTGCAGGGTTTGGGCTGTCCTTGCAGGCAGTACTCTGTCTCCTTCTGGTGAAAGTGCTTTGCTGAGATGTCTTTAATGTTTCATAAATGATGTTTGTTTTCCCTCTGACCTGATCTATTTGGCAACACACACTTCTTACTGCTCCACAGGAGCAAGGGCACCTGTTTTTGGCATGTTTTTTCACTGATGTTTGGGTTTTTTCTCAGGTCGATTCCCAGCAATATTCCCTGCCCATGGGTCATGCCTGCTGTGTGTGGACTTTGAGTAAAGGAAAGACTGTACCCAAAAGAAAAGCAGCTGCTTTTTCCCTGAAGTGAGCTGGGGTGTGAGAAAGCAACATTAATTCTTACTGGGTTTTAGGCGTCAAAGTTGGTAAATCTCCAGTCTAAAACTTGTCCACGCAGCAAAACGAATTTCTGCAGCCTGGTTTGCTCTGTGCCCCTCCAATCCATTAAAACTCATTAAAACATTAAAACTGTTCCCCCTTGCTTCCAACGCCTCTGTCCTGCTGTGTGAGAGCTGCTGCCTTTTGTTTTCCTCTTGCCAAGCCTGGTGCCTCATTTACAGCTGAGTGGGCTGAGAAACCCATCTGGGTGGGAGCTGGGAGAGAGGGGAAGCGTGGGAGGAACAAACCTGCACATCATGAGAGAAACTCGGTGCCTTTGCCTTAAAAGCTCTCGGTGCCTTCAGCACGCATTGATGGCGACCCAAGAATCCAACCCCAAACCAAACCATCCTGGAGATGGTCACAGACCCTGTGATCCCTGTCAGGGTGTCCATGCTGGGTGCCCGCTGAGCCCCCCAGCACCCTGAGCCCCCCAGCACCCTGAGCCCCCAGCACCCTGAGCCCCCCAGCACCCTGAGCCCCCCAGCACCCTGAGCCCCTGAACCCCAGCACCCTAAGCCCCTGAACCCCTGAACCCCTGAGCCCCCCAGCACCCTGAACCCTGAACCCTGAACCCCTGAACACCCAGCACCCTAAGCCCCTGAAACACCCTGAACCCCTGAGCCCCCCAGCACCCTGAACCCTGAACCCTGAACCCCTGAACACCCAGCACCCTGAGCCCCTGAACACCCAGCACCCTGAGCCCCGAACCCTGAGCCCCTGAACCCCTGAACACCCAGCACCCTGAGCCCCTGAACCCCAACACCCAGCACCCTGAGCCCCTGAACACCCTGAGCACCCTGAACCCTGAACCCCTGAAACCCAGCACCCTAGCCCCTGAAACACCCTGAACACCCTGAGCCCCCCAGCACCCTGAACCCTGAACCCTGAACCCCTGAACACCCAGCACCCTAAGCACCCTGAACACCCTGAACCCCTGAGCCCCTGAACCCCTGAACCCCTGAACCCCTGAACACCCTGAACACCCTGACCCCTGAACACCCAGCACCCTGAGCCCCTGAACCCTGAGCCCCTGAACACCCTGAACACCCAGCACCCTGAACACTCCGATCTCCTCCCCCAGGGCAGGATCCTCCTCTCCCAGCCCTGTCCCTGTCCCTGCTCTCCTCTCACAGGCTCTGCTGGCACCGGGCACTTCCCTGCAGGATTTGGGCTCGGGAAGGACCCAGAAGGGCTGAGGAGCAGAGGGGAGGGCAGATCCTCATGTTGGGGTGATGCCATCGCAAGGGGAGGAGGGTGGGGAGAGCTGATGGTGATTGATAAACCACTGCTGGCCAAGTACAGGAACACTTTGCACGAATCTGGAGCCTTTCACCTCAGCCTCTCAGAGCTCCTTAGAAATACCAGCTAATTAGAGCTCTTGTGTTAATTAACCACACTTTTCTGATGAGAATCCCTTTAGCAGAGCAGCTGCCTGTTCTCCAAGTGCTGCCAATGCCCAGCCCTTTCTGGCACTGAGGAAGGCTGGGTTGGACCATGTGGTTCCATCCCAGTGTGGTGGGACCCGGGGCTTTGGGAGCCTTCCCCTCCCTCTGGACCCTTCACCCCAGAGCTGGGGGTCCTGTGCACATCAGGAGTGTGGGAGAAATCCCAGGGTGGGACGGGACATCCTCTGGGTGGTTCTGCAGTGGAGCTTTCCTCGCTGTCCCCTGTGGCTCCTCCTTGGGCCCAGCTCAGAACAGAACTTGAGGGAAAGTTCCCTAAAGCCATGGATTGAATTCTTTCCAGCTCAGGGCTTTTACCGTTGCATCTCAGAATTTCAGGTAGAGCAGATCAATCCTTGAGCTCTGCCATAACCTGCAGCTCTCCCTTTGCCTCCAGCGACAGCGTGACCTCATTTGGAAAGGTCTGAATAACTTCAGTTTGGCTGCTGGATATGACACAGAATCCGACTCCTTCCCTCTTTATTATACCTGTGGCAATAATTATTCTTCCTCTCCAAACATAGCATTTTCCTCTTTACAAGGCCTTTTTCTCATTCTCATTTCCATCCT
Source organism: Malurus cyaneus samueli (assembly GCA_009741485.1). NCBI lineage: Eukaryota > Metazoa > Chordata > Aves > Passeriformes > Maluridae > Malurus > Malurus cyaneus. The sequence goes on from CM019215.1 coordinate 162,964,532, forward strand.
GGAAGTGCTGGTTTCTGTTCTATTTTTAACGGAAAGGCTGGAGGGCAAATGCAATTAAACCACAGTGCATGAACTGTAACTTGAAATAGGTTTAAAAAAACTCCTGAACACCACCTTGTCACTCACAAAGGACTGGCTTTCTAATCTGGGCTCCATCACAAGTCCAGGTTTCAGTTCTTGTGATCAGAGCAGTGAGACCAGATCACAGAGGACTGGGGGATTGAATGGAGTGCATTAATGAAGGCTCAAAGTGTCCCAGAGCTGTGGGTGATGAAAGGCAGCGCTCAGGATCACTCCTGGTACCCGGGGTGGTTTGACAGGAGCCCAGCTGTGTGTGGGGTGGAGCTGCTCCCCTGCACCGAGGGTACACAGGTAAATGTGAGGAGCTTTAGGGACCACCCTGGACCTTCAGAAACAGCTCCACGGGTGATGCTTTGGGCTCGAGGCCTTACAGCTCTGAAAGCTTTTGTGACTGTAAAAACTCTCAACAGCTGCCCTTAAACCTTTTCACAACCTAACAGCATTCGAAGGTGCCCAAGTTAATCACAAATCCCCAAATGGTTTGAGTTGGAAGGGACCTAAAGCTGATCCAGTTCTGCTGGAATGGCTGCAGGAGCTCTGGAGGAGCGGAGGGCTGAGCTCCAGCAGTTGTGCTGCTTTGCTGCAGTGCAGGTGAAAGGCAGAATTGCAGGAAGGTAATAAACTGCCCCATTTACCAACCGATTAAACACGAATTTAAAGGCTGACTTGGCTGCTCAGGCAGCAGAAAACAAGGTACAAGGCAGAACAGCCTGGAACAAGTGCTCCATGGCCATTGTGACTGCAGCCCTTCACAGGTTCAGGTGCTTTCATCACCAGATCAGGGTTTCATCTGCCTGCAGTCGCTGCCTTTTGCACGTTTTCCTGATGTTTATAAGATGTTCCTGTTTGACTTCAAGTTCACAACATTTAAATAATATGTTTGAGCAGATTAAAAATAACACAAGATGCCACCTCTCCCCAGGCTGTGGGAAAGATTCCAGTTAGCAGGAAAATCTCCCTGTGCACCCTGCTGATGCCAGACTCTCCTCCTACTGTACTTCATGCACTTCATTTTTTAAATTGGCAGTTTACTGAAATTAAAATACTGCATTTGTGTGTGTTGTCAGTAGTGTTTAAGCAGTTCACCATTTGGAAATCTGCTAGTTCTCCATGGGGCAAGTACAGGGATAAAATCCTAATAATAGGTGGATGAAACAGCCTTTTACCCACTTGGTTAAATTCTTCCAAGAAACCTGTTTTAGAGGCGAAAAACCTTTAAAAGTCATCCAGAGTACTGCTAATTTTTTTCTATTTGTGGGCTTTTTTTTCCCTCTCTTTCCTTTTTTCAATTGAATTCTCACCTTCTCAGAACAGTTGTTGCATATCACTGGAAACTTTATTTAATCTTCTTCTGAAGTCAAAGTAAATATGACTGAAAGGCAAAACACATGCTGTACTTGGTGTAAGACTGATGACACGTCCCGCAGTTATCTTCAGCAGTGATATGGCTACAGTGAAATGTAGAGAGCAGCTGTGTCCCTCACACTGCTGATGGGGATGCAGTGAATCAGAATTGATGCTTTTCCTGTGGATCCAGCAGAGCCCCGGTGGGGATGAGCTCACCCAGCACTGCACCATCCCCACATCTGCTCTGCCCCTCATCTGGGCACCGACCCACTGCCCATCCTCTGTTCCAGAGCTGCTGCTCCAGCTGGTCCTGCCCATCCCAAAATGTGCTGGGAAGTGGCTCAGAGAGTCAGAGCTTCCAGAGCTCCCAGAGCTTCCAGAGCTTCCAGAGCTTCCAGAGCTTCCAGAGCTTCCAGAGCTTCCAGAAGCTTCCAGAGCTTCCAGAGCCTCCAGAGCTTCAGAAGCTTCAGAGCTTCAGAGCTTAGCTCCAAAGCTTCCAGAGCTTCCAGAGCTTCCAGCTTCCAGAGCTCCCAGAGCTTCAGAGCTTCCAAGAGCTCCAGAGCTTCCAGAGCTTCAGAGCTCCAGAGCTCCCAGAGCTTCCAGAGCTTCAGAGCTTCCAGAGCCCAGAGCTCCAGAGCTCCAGAGCTTCCAGAACTTCCAAGCAAGCTTCAGAGCTTCCAGAGCTTCCAGAGCTTCCAGAAGCTTCCAGAGCTTCCAGAGCTTCCAGAGCTCCAGAGCTTCCAGAGCTTCCAGAGCTTCCAGAGCTTCAGAGCTCCAGAGCTTCCAGAGCTTCCAGAGCTCCCAGAGCTCCCAGAGCTTCCAGAGCTCCCAGAGCTTCCAGAGCTTCCAGAGCTCCAGAGCTTCCAGAGCTCCAGAGCTTCCAGAGCTTCAGAGCTCCAGAGCTTCAGAGCTTCCAGGGATCCTGTCCCTGCTGGGCTGCCTCACCTCGCATCGCCCATTCCTGGCAGCTCCAGGAAAGGAGGGAATTCCTTCTGTTGGCCTTCAAAGTCAACCAAGCACCTGAGCTGCTTTTATTTTTATTATTTTTAGCTTGAGCACAAATGGTTGTTTGAGCAGAGAGCTCATTTGAGTTGTCTGTTTTCTCTCCCTGCTGTCGCCGCTGCAGCAGGACAGAGTGCTGTGCACAGCAGGATTGTCCATCAGCAGCAGGAACTGCTGGGTTAAAATCCCCTGAATTGGGTTAAAATCCCCTGAATTGGGTTAAAATCCCCTGAACCCTCTGTGCTGCTCCTGGCCTTTCACAGACAGTCTAATAATGGTGTTCAAAATAATTGCTATAGAGGGAAGCTGTGCCTTATCACAGGGAGCAGGGCATGGACAATGGAAGCGTTTCAGAGCGTATTTTTAGGACAGAGAAAAAAATCAAACTAAATCTTGTGCTTTTTCATCCTATGCCTTGAGCAGTGAAAAGGGGGAAAGGGGATCAGCGTTTTTGCTGTTGGAGGGAGCTGTGAGAAAGCTGCTCTGGGGGAAGAGCCCTGGGCCAGCAGAGGAACCCAGCGGGTGCTGCCGTGGTTCTGCTTCTCCTTGGTGCCCCCTTGGGAAAGTCAAACGTTTATGTGCAACCTAAAGAAAAGCTGTTCTGCTGGTGTGAGCTATTGGGCAATAAAACCAGGAAAGGCACTGCAGTCAATAAAAGTAAATTAATAACTAGAGACAACAAACCCTGCTTCTCTGACTGGCATAAAACAGTTCTGTGCTGAAGGAAGAAAAAATGTCACAGTTTGTGAAGAGGCAGGTTGAGTTCAGGAGGAATAGCTCCCAGTATTTTGTGGGATATTTGTGAGCTTTCTTCCCAAAGCTGTGTGGTTTTCTCACGGAGCAGAGGAGATCAGAGGAGATCACTGCCCACACCTGCCCTTGCGTTGTACTGCTCATGCAGCACAAATCAGGAGCCTTAATTATTTCAATAGAGGTTAATTACATTAGTCACTAGTGCAAAGCTCCAGCTCATGCCATGCTTTCCACTTCATTTAATTCATTACCCCCTGTTACAGTAGAATTGCTCCTTTCTATGCCATGTCCTAACCCTAAACCAAACCAGCACTCAGATTTGTGTCCTCTCCCTCCTGCAGGTGCTGGATTTGTCCACAAATCTGCTCCCTCCTGACTGCCTCATGTCCCACACTCCATCATGGAAAATTCAGCAGCTGTGCCCCCCTTGCCATGGCTCTGAAAAAGCCGTTCCTCAGAGTTTAATGTGATTCTGTAAATGGCAGAGTGAAACTCTTGGATGGCATTTAATTAGTTTTACTGTGCCTTCCCTACTCAGAAGAGATGTATCATAATAGCTGAAGGATTCATAAAAGAACATTTTAATCAGAAATTCAAGCACAAAACAAGACATAACAACAAATATCTGAAAATAAAACCAGAATTTTAAAAATTGCCCGGCTCAGACTCAGTGCCACAGGCTGCTGTTAGAAGCAAACCAGTGAGCTGCTGTCATCAGACAAAAGCCCCAAGTCTGACCCAGCTAAACCTGATCTCAGGGTTAATCCTCTCTCTGCAGACACGGCCAAGGGATGGCCAGGAATTCATCATTGATGTGTCTGCAGATCCTCCATGCCCTGCACTCAGCACAGGAGGGATTTCTGCAGCCTCAGAGCCCAAACTGGGGCTGCTGTCACGTACCAGGGGAAAGTGAGACATTCCCCACCTGCTCAGCTACTTTGCAGCTTGGGGGGATAGTTCCTATTTTTAACTGTAGCTGCAGTTAAAGGAATGAACCTGTGAAGTCAAACATAAGGTAACTACCAAAGGCAGTCATTTTTAACCTGCAGATCTGTCTGATTTCGTATCAGTAAACATTTTCTTCAGCATAATGATATTCTTAGGGTGCACGATAAACACCTGCAGTAATGAACGGACACTGCTCTCAGTTTTCACTCTCATCATTTGCATTTTGCTGTCATTAACCTGAGCAGGATAAATTGTTTATAAAGTGGATATTTCTTTGTTGGGCATTTGCAGGTCTGGTTGTGAGGAGGGATCTGGAATTTGGTCTGTAGAGCTCTGCATCATTGACATGAACTGTGTGTGGTTCTGACACTGAGGTCAGGCCAGTGTAGATCAAGAAAATGTTTCCAGATTTAAATCTGAATGACACTTAGGTATTTAAAGATATTCAAACTGCCAGCCTGGTGTTTATTTTGGCCAGGAAACACCCAGCCTTGCTGTCTGCAGGTGGAGGGACCTTCCCCAGGTGGAAGCTGCTCTGGCTGGTGCAGGTAAGACTCTGCCCTGTTCTCTCCTTTCTCACATTTCATCACTCTTCTCCTGGCCAGGTTTTAGCAATGCCAGTGTGAATTTGTGTCCATTTGTGCCAGGCTCTGTGCTGCTGGATCCTGCTCGGGGTGTGGAGGAGCCAGACTGGGATCCTGACTGGGATGGCAGCCTTGGCTGGGAGCACTGGGAGCACACAGAGCTTCAGCTGCCAGAAAATCAGATTCATTTATTTGGGAATCTGTGCTACACAAAGCACTTTAATAACCACATCCATCTAAAGGCCACGTCAGGAGAAGCAGCACTGCCTGTTCCCTCTGCGATGCCATTTGTGGGGATTGCTGTTGGTAACATTTAGCAGCAGCTCCAGGTCACCTTGATCCAATCGAGCTCACACACATTTTAATGGCTGTTTAATTAGATTTACCATCGGGAAGGTGCCGTGGAAGAAAGCTGCATTTGTGCTTCCAGTGCTGGAGATTGTGGCTGGTTTAAATCAAAATGCACTCTGTCCTGAGCCCTTCTGGCAGCCCTTCCCGGTGCTTCCTGGGGTGATTTCAGTGCCTGTGCCATGGTGACAGCCCCAGGGATGTGGCCTTGGGCCCTTTCAAAGCCTCTGCAATCCCCTCTGGATTTCACCTTGGTGTCACAAGAGCTGTGGAACTTGGCCATTTTCTAACAGCCTGTGCATAAGAAGAGTAAGTATTAGAAAAGCTGTAGAACTGGATGTTTTCAAGTTAAACTGAATCCCAGTTGTGGTTTCCTTCCCATGGAGCAGTTTTAGATAGAAAGAAGATGATAGATTATTATGTTTGACTGACAGATTTAAATTGGGGCTTCTTTCTGCAGCCTCCACATCCATGCTCTAAATAGGAGGTTTGGGATTAGGGCCATTAAATTACTTAGTTTATTGGAAAAATAAAATATCAGGAACAGATGAAGATGAAAAGAGAGAGAAATGCAAACTGAATGAGTGCTAAAGAATGATTAAGGTAAGGTAACAAATGAAATAGAACAGCACTAAAACTGGAGGGTGTAAGAAATTCTCCCAACTCCTGGGAGCACTCAGAGCCAGGAGGGACTGGACCCCTGTGAGGAGGAGATCATTCAGATTGTGCTGAGAGACAGCTCAGGGCTGTGGCAGAGGGACAAATCCACAGCCACCAGCACAGGATGGGGATCCAGCACCAGCACAGGATGGGGATCCATCACCAGCACAGGATGGGATCCATCACCAGCACAGGATGGGATCCATCACCAGCACAGGATGGGATCCATCACCAGCACAGGATGGGATGGATTCAGTGATTTTGGGCTGGATTCAGTGATTTTGGGTGGATTCAGTGATTTTGGGCTGGATTCAGTGATTTTGGGTGGATTCAGTGATTTTGGGCTGGATTCAGTGATTTGGGTGGATTCAGTGATTTTGGGCTGGATTCAGTGATTTTGGGATGGATTCAGTGATTTTGGGCTGGATTCAGTGATTGTGGGCTGGATTCAGTGATTGGGGGCTGGATTCAGTGATTGGGGGCTGGATTCAGTGATTGGGGGCTGGATTCAGTGATTGTGGGCTGATTCAGTGATTGTGGGCTGGATTCAGTGATTGTGGGCTGGATTCAGTGATTTTGGGATGGATTCAGTGATTTTGGGCTGGAATTCAATGATTGTGGGCTGGATTCAGTGATTTTGGGTGGATTCAGTGATTTGGGCTGGATTCATGATTGTGGGCTGGATTCAGTGATTTTGGGCTGGATTCAGTGATTTTGGGATGGATTCAGCCCTAATTCGCTTCCTCAAAGAAATGACAAAGCTGGCTGAAGAAAACTTTCCTGGGGCTGTTGAGATTTCAGTGTGAGACTTTTCAAGGTTTACATGTAACAGTTCAAGGATAGAACATGTTTTTCTTCTTTCCAGCAGGCTCTGGCTCTGCTGACCTCTGCAGGCAGTGAGGCTACAAAGGTGACATCAGTGACAACAGCAATTTCAGTGAAAAATAGAAATGAGATCTTTTTCATTTCTTCAAATGAAAAACAAACAACACAGAGTAAACAAATGAGGAGGTTCATTTTGAGAAGTTTTCTGGTATCAAAAGATATGATCTACACAATATGGTGTTGGTTGGTTCTGTCTTGTTTCCTAATTACAATGTTTAAATCTCTGCAAAATATCCCTCAGGCGCCAATGGCAACAGCACCCAGAGTGGTGATTTCACATGAAGAATGTCTTACACCCATTTCTCCCACTCCTCCCCTTTGTTCTGTAACGCCATGAAAGCACTGGAAAGCAGAGCAGAGGTGGATCCATCCTGGCTGTGATGCATCACCGTAGAGGTGAATTGGCTGGATGATCCCATCCTGTGCTTATGATCCTGGAACCCATCGTGCGGTGTGGATCCATCCTGTGCTGGTGTGGATCCCATCCTGTGCTGTAGGATCCCCATCCCTGTGCTGGTGATGGATCCCATCCTGTGCTGGTGATGGATCCAATCCTGTGCTGGTGATGGATCCAATCCTGTGCTGGTGATGGATCCAATCCTGTGCTGGTGATGGATCCAATCCTGTGCTGGTGATGGATCCAATCCTGTGCTGGGATGGATCCAATCCTGTGCTGGTGATGGATCCAATCCTGTGCTGGTGTGGATCCAATCCTGTGCTGGTGTGGATCCAATCCTGTGCTGGTGATGGATCCAATCCTGTGCTGGTGATGGATCCAATCCTGTGCTGGTGATGGATCCCAATCCTGTGCTGGGATGGATCCAATCCTGTGCTGGTGATGGATCCCAATCCTGTGCTGGTGATGGATCCCAATCCTGTGCTGGTGATGGATCCCATCCTGTGCTGGTGATGGATCCATCCTGTGCTGGTGATGGATCCAATCCTGTGCTGAGGATGGATCCAATCCTGTGCTGGTGATGGATCCCAATCCTGTGCTGGTGATGGATCCCATCCTGTGCTGGTGTGGATCCCATCCTGTGCTGGTGATGGATCCAATCCTGTGCTGGTGATGGATCCAATCCTGTGCTGGTGATGGATCCATCCTGTGCTGGTGATGGATCCAATCCTGTGCTGGTGTGGATCCATCCTGTGCTGGTGATGGATCCATCCTGTGCTGGTGTGGATCCATCCTGTGCTGGTGATGGATCCAATCCTGTGCTGGTGATGGATCCAATCCTGTGCTGGTGTGGATCCAATCCTGTGCTGGTGATGGATCCAATCCTGTGCTGAGGTGGATCCCATCCTGTGCTGGTGATGGATCCCATCCTGTGCTGGTGATGGATCCCATCCTGTGCTGGTGATGGATCCCATCCTGTGCTGGTGTGGATCCCATCCTGTGCTGGTGGTGGATCCCCATCCTGTGCTGTGTGGATCCCATCCTGTGCTGGTGATCCCATCCTGTGCTGGTGTGGATCCCATCCTGTGCTGGTGTGGATCCCATCCTGTGCTGGTGGTGGATCCCATCCTGTGCTGGTGTGGATCCCATCCTGTGCTGGTGGCTGTGGATTTGTCCCTCTGCCACAGCCCTGAGCTGTCTCTCAGCACAATCTGAATGATCTCCTCCTCACAGGGGTCCAGTCCCTCCTGGCTCTGAGTGCTCCCAGGAGTTGGGAGAATTTCTTACACCCTCCAGTTTTAGTGCTGTTCTATTTCATTTGTTACCTTACCTTAATCATTCTTTAGCACTCATTCAGTTTGCATTTCTCTCTCTTTTCATCTTCATCTGTTCCTGATATTTTATTTTTCCAATAAACTAAGTAATTTAATGGCCCTAATCCCAAACCTCCTATTTAGAGCATGGATGTGGAGGCTGCAGAAAGAAGCCCCAATTTAAATCTGTCAGTCAAACATAATAATCTATCATCTTCTTTCTATCTAAAACTGCTCCATGGGAAGGAAACCACAACTGGGATTCAGTTTAACTTGA
>CM019215.1:162980999-162998701 GCA_009741485.1 Malurus cyaneus samueli
CATCCCCAGCCCCATTCCCAGCCCCAGCCCCATCCCGTCCCAGCCTCATCCCGCAGCCCCACAGCCCACCGCCTCCAGCGACCCATCCCCAGCCCCCATCAAGCCCCAGCCCGCAGCGACCCCATCCCAGCCCCATGTCCCCAGCCATCCCAGCCTCCCCAGTCCCAGCTCCCAGCCCAGCCACCCAGCCACCCAATCCCCATCAGCCCCAGCTCATCCCCACCCCACCCCCAAGCCCCACCAGGCAGCCCATCCCCACCCTCCCAGCCCCCCCAGCCGCCGCCCCCCTCCCATCCCCGATCCCCATCACCCCATCCCAGCCTCCCATCCCACCCCAGTAGCCCAGCCCCACCCCATCCCCACTCGCGCCCCCGCCCCATTCCCAGCCCAGCCCCCCAGCCCCATCCCATCCCGCCCATCCCAGCCCAGCCCATCCACAGCCCCATCCACTCACCATCCCCATCCCGTCCCCATCCCCTCCCTATCCAGCCCGCTCCCCCGCCCCAGCCCAGCCCCAGTTCCCAGCCCAGCCCCAGCCCCATTCCATTCCCATCCAGCCCCCCAATCCCTCCCCAGCATCCCCTATCAGCCCCCCAGCCCTGCCCAGGCTCTCCCCACCCAGCCCCACCCATCCCCATCCCATTCCCACCATCCTCAGCCCCATCCCCATCCCCAGTCCCCCACCCATCCCCAGCCCCATCCCCAAAGCTGGGCTCCACCATCCCCATCCCCAAAGCTGGACTCCACCATCCCCAGCCCCATCCCCATCCCATGCCCACCATCCCTCACACCACCCCATCCCAAGCCCATCCCATCCAGTCCCCAGCCCCAGCCCCACCCAGCCCAAGCCCACCACCCCATCCCCATTCCCAATTCTCTCTCCCATCCCCATGCTCCCCATCCAGCCCCAGCCGCCCCACCCCCCACAACCCATGCCACCTCCCCCCAGCCAGCCCGCCCGCCCAGCCCAGCCCATCCCCATCCCCATCCCCAGCCCCATCCCATCCCCAAGCCACCAGCCCCCAGCCCCAGCCCCAGCCCCATCCCCATCCCCATGCCAGCCCCGACCCCAGTCCATTCCCCAGGCCCAGCCCATCCCCATCCCAGCCCCAGCCCAGCCCAGCTTCCAGCCCCAGCCCGCCCCAGCCATTCCCAAGCCAGCCCCAGCCCCATCCCCATCCCCGCCCACCCCAGCCCCATCCCATCTCCCAGCCCGCCCACTCCCCATCCCACGCCCAGCCCCACCCCATTCCAGCCCAGCCCCCCCAGCCGCCCGCCAGCCATCCCAGCCCATTCCAGCCCCAGCCCATTCCCAGCCCCAGCCCTCCCAGCCCACCCCCCCCATCCCATCCCATCCCCATCCCATCCATCCCCAGCCCAGCCCCATCCCCATCCCAGCCCAGCCCCATCCCCATCCCCAGCCAGCCCAGCCCATTCCCAGCCCAGCCATCCCCAGCCCCAGCCCACAGCCCCAGCCCAGCCGCCCAGCCCAGCCCAGCCTGGCTGCAGAAATGAGCAGCCACATCAGACACGGTGCAGGGACAATCAGAAAGGTGCAAACGCTGCTGCCACACCCCGGACGTGGGGCCAAGGCCAGGGCAGTGACGCAGCTTTGGCTGCAGAACGGGAACTGCAGGTGGAGACCAGAGGGAGGGACAGTGACACCAGGGCAGGGCAGGAGGGGCTGGGAGAGCTGGGAGAGAGTAGAGCCCGAAACTGCTGAGAGCCAGAACATCTGTGAGAGCCCAGACACTGCAAGCCACAATGCTGAGAGCCCAGAACATCTGCCTGAGGAGCAACAACATCTGCTGAGAGCCCAACAACATCTGCCGCTGCCATGCCAGCACCCTGCAATCACTGCACAAAATCTGTGTGAACAAAACCTATGTGCCACCAGAACCGTGTGCCACCAGAACCTGTGTGTCACCAGAACCTGTGTGCCACCAGAACCTGTGTGCCACCAGAACATGTGTGTCACCAGAACCTGTGTGCCACCAACATGCTGTGTGCCACCAGAACATGGTGTGCACCAGAACCTGTGTGTCACCAGAACCTGTGTGCCACCAGAACCTGTGTGCCACCAGAACGTGTGTGACACCAGAACCTGTGTGTCACCAGAACATGTGTGTCACCAGAACCTGCGTGTCACCAGAACATGTGTGACACCAGAACATGAGTGTTTTGGAGCTGTTTTGGAGCTGTTTTTGAGCTGGTTTTGGAGCTGTTTTGGAGCTGTTTTTGAAGCTGTTTTGGAGCTGTTTTGAAGCTGTTTTGGAGTGTTTTGAGCTGGTTTTGTTCCACCTTGGCTCGAGGGGCTCTCCTGCCACAGGAGGGCGGCACCAGCACAAACTGCCAAAGTGTTGGCTCCAGTTCGGTTTTGTTACAAAAATATAATAGACAAAAAAAACCCTAGCAAATATATATTTGTGTATATTAAGAAATAAAAGATAAAAGTGTTTAACAGGAAGGAAGGGGAGAGCCCTCAAACCCCAGGCAGAGTCCTGGGGTCAAATTTGCAGCTGCAGTTCTGAACCATCACCCGGCCCTGCTGAGCCCTTGTGTGAATCCAGGGGAGATTTATTTCGTTTTCAAAGCATAATTTATCCCTAAATCATTTTCTAAGTATCAAAGGAAGGTTAAACATCCATGAAGTGATCTAACAGAAGCACCCTGATTCCTCTGAGAGCTGGAGGGGATTTTTGTGGGACCTTTCCATGGTCTGAGTTTACTGCAGGGGACTTGGGCACTGACATAATGCTCTGTTCACTCACAAACCAGTTACCATTTTAAATACACCTTTTAAAAGGGGAAAGATTTAATTCGTTGGCTGTTTTGATTGTGTTTACAGCTTGGAAAATAATTGAGAGAGAACATAAGAGCAGAGTGGGTGCTGAGGGCCCAAAATCAGAGAGATCCAGATCTTCAGGTCCAGCTTTTGTGGGGTCACAAAGGTTCAAGGGTCCCTGAGCCAGAGAAAAACCACCAGGGATGGGCTTAAAGCTCCTGCTCAATCTCCTGCTTTACTAAATAAAGGAAAAATGACATCAGTGATGTTGAAATGTGGAATTGCTGGCAGGACTCTGCTGTGCTCTGCAGCTCTCAGCACTGGGCTGATGTTTAACCTGATCTTGCTCAGATCAATGGGATTTGCCCCTCTGGGGGTGTGTGGGGTAAGGCCAGCCCAGGACACCTCACTGGTGTTTTCTGCAGCTGAAGATAATTTGATTTGCTCAGTCTGCAGCACAGTACGGGCTTTACCTCCCAAAAAGGTTCCTTTGGTTGAAGGGAGATCTGAGAAAGATCTGCAACCCCTCACAGTTAAAATAAGAATTGGCACAAAGTGACACGGGGCAGCACTCGGGACTCAATACCCTAACTGCCAAACTCTGAAAAAAGAGTGCAAAATGGAATTGTTTTATTGGCTTTTCCCTGGCACTGACACCTGCAAATGTAATTCCCATGGGATGGGTCTGAGGAATCATCCTGGAGAGGGACCCAAACGTGCTGACTAAACCACAGAGAATAGTGTTACAACAGCCATTAGCATGATTCGAGAGCTTTGAGGAGCTCTTGATCCACAACAGCACACAAAAGGATGTTTTGGTAAATGTTGTAGGAAGGAATTTTCTCTGCATGGCTGAAAGCGAGAAGGGAGGTGAGCCCCAGCCCCCAACCCTCACAAATGTGTGATGCAATTTTCATTGGGAAGCTGCTAAAACATATTGGGGCACTGCTTCAGTTCGAATTTAGACTGAGCTTTAATATCTTATAAGAAATAGGTCACAATAATCCAAATTAAAGGATTTCCAAGTCACAGGAAAGCTGAATTCCCCTCTGTACCAGCAGCCCCATGGCATTGCTGGGTATTGAGCCAAACCAGGGCAGCTCTGGGAGAGACTCTGGACCTGCTGTGCCCTGGGACAGAATGGGTGTGTAAAGAGTGAAAATCACCCCTAAAACCAAGAGCAGCTTCCTCCTGTCCCTCAGCAGGGCCTGGGGCTGGTGGAGGAATTCAGCCCATCCATGCTGGGAATTAATGGGGCTCTTCATTTGTCCCAATTACAGGGCACCCACCTGTGAAGCTGTAAAGGGTACAGCAGTAAATCTTACAATCAAATATTTAATTATACCTGATTTGTTTACTTACGGCAAACTATAAACCCTGCAAGCAAGAGTGTGAGGGTTTATGTAAAGAGAAAACCTGGGAGTCAGGGGATGTGCATAACCCTAACCCTAACCCTAACCCAAACCCTAAAACTAACCCTAACCCTAACCCCTAACCCAAAGCCCAACCCTCATCCTAACCCTCAATTTTAAAGATTTTCCTTTTGCCAGGAGGTTTTGCTGAGCCTCGGTGCCACAGTTTGGGACTGACCCCTGTAAATCTGGGCTGTCCCAGTCCCAGAGCCCCTGGGGAGCCCCTCAGGCACATTTTGGGGTGGCTCAGCTGAGCTTGGTCCTTGCCTTCGATGTCTCCCCACCCTCATAACGCGTTTCTGCACACTTTTATTGCAACTGAAACATTCCGTGTTTAGGAAGAGGTTTATTGTTTGAATCAGGATAAAACCAGTGTGTGTTTGGCAGCACTTTCTGCAGAATATATTAAAGGTTTTTTACTTCTGTATAAAATCCTTCAAGTCACCTGGAATTTTTCCATGGGCCACACTCTGCTCAAGGTTTCAATTTGCCTGAGAAGTGTTCATTTGTCCTTGTCCCCTCTGGATGTGCTGCCATCCTGCAAACTCAGAAAATGGCACTGGGAGAGGGTCAGGAACAGCTCTGATGGCCCCAAGAACATTCCTAAATGATCAACTGTGTCTCATACTTTACCATTCAGAAAGAAGGGGAGAAAAAGCCGTGTCTGGATTGGAATATTTCCAGCATTTGGGATGGCAGGTGAATTTTAAACAGAGCCCAGCTGGAGCACAGCCAGCCTGGGAAGCCAAACGTGGCAGTTTTCCCTCTCCATTAGGATCCAAGCAGAAACAGCAGGGAAAGTGCTTTGAGTTGTGTCAGGTGTTGAGAAGTGTTTGTGTGCCAGATTTTGCCCAATTCCTTGAGGCATTCCAGCATCTCTGCTTTGCAAAGACAACGGAGATGCACTTTTTCATGTGCACCAGTGTTTTTAAAATGGAATTGTTTTCCGATGATGTGGGAGATATTTTTACACAGCCCCTGATGCCACTGGGAGCTCCTTCCCTGGAGGGGCAGGTCCAGGTCTGGTGATGATCCCAGGACAGTCTGGTGATGTGATCCCAGGGCACTCTGGTGATGATCCCAGGGCACTCTGGTGATGATCCCAGGGCACTCTGGTGATGTGATCCCAGGGCACTCTGGTGGTGATCCCAGGACAGTCTGGTGATGATCCCAGGACAGTCTGGTGTTTCCAACGGTGTTTTTGGGAAATTGGAGCTGTGGAATGACTCCGTGCCCGGCCCAGCCCTGGGGCTCTGCTCAGCCTTTGGGAGAAGCGGGTTTGGGCTTTTGTGGAGGAGGATGGAGGAGCTGAGTGGAGCCCCAGCAGCTCTCGGATGATGTCCCGGTGATTGTCCCGATGATTGTCCCGATGATGTCCCGGTGATGCTCCTTTGTGTGGGCACAGAGGAGCCGCATTTCGGGAGGTGCCGCTGCTGCCTCAGCTCTGATTCACCGTCCTGACCCCAAGCTGGAGCACGAACCAGAAAATGTCACTGCTTCCCACGGCAGAGATGCTCCTGCCACGCCACAGCACCAGTTCAGCTCCGGGAAATAAAGGGTTTTATTTCAGGGTTGTGTATTAAGATTCTGGTCACAGCCCAGCTTTTGTTTTTTAGCAAAGATAAATGGCAACTGTGCCATCTCCTCTTGCCTGCAGTATTTTTGAAGCTTTTTCTTCTCATAAATAGCTTTATCCATCCCTCTGAAGTGACACTGGAGCACCATTTTGCTGCATGTGAGGCATTGGTGCTTTGAACCCTCAGCCCAGCTCTTGCCTGTGAAAACCACACCAACACAGCCACAAATCTCTGCTTTACAGCTCGTCACTCCCATTTAACCTGCCTTTGAGCAGAGGTTTCCTCGGCAGTGGCAGATGAAATACGCTTCATCTGTGACTGTTTGCACAGCCCAAGGTGCCCCTGTGCCCGCGCTGAGCCGGGGCTGCCGCTTTGCAAAGCCCAGTCTATCTCTGGTGAGGCAGAGCAGCAGCTCAGCTCAAGAGTCAATTTTTAACCGTGCTGTTGCTCCATGGTGTGGAAGGGAACTTTGCCAGGGAGGTGTTGCTGTTGGGCAGCTCTGGCTCTGCACACAAACACAGGTGAGGGCTGGCCCAGCGCTCTGAACTCTGCTCAGGCACCCAGGGATGGATTTCAGCTGAAGGGCACGGAACGGGCTGTTCAGACCGGGAACATCCCTATCTCCCTGACCTCTGGGGTTGGGCTCAGCTGGGCTGGTGATTTGCTCCTACCCCGTTTTTCATGAACACGTATTGGAGGGATGGGGATGGGTGTTTGATGAGGGAACAGAGGTGGAATCTCTGTGCTGTCACTGACACCCCCTTTGCTCTGGGCTCCTCTTTCCAGCTCCTGAGCTGCTCCCCACCACCTTCCCCAGTCTGTCAAACCAGAGCTTCTCCCAAAAGAATTCTTCTCCTTCATTCTGTGCAGCTTTTCCGTGGCTTCTCCCCGGGCAGCAGTGGGGAAGCAGCAGAGAGCCCCGGGTGGGGCAGGGCGTTGGACCAGCCTGATAAAATTAGCAGCCCAGCTGCTGTTCCTCAGGATGGGGGACACCCAGTACAGCCAGTTGGACTCACAGACAAGAATTAATGGAAACGCCCGGCTCCTGGAGGGAGGAAATGCCTTGAACAGCCTTTTCCTCCGTTTGTTGTGTGGGGACGCTGACAATGGGCCCGGAGTGCGGCCGGGCTGGCTCAGAGCAGAGACAGAGAGTCTGCAGCAGGGAGGGCAGGAAGGGCCGGGTGACACGGCTCAGTGACAGCAGTGATGGGGACATGGCTGGGTGACACGGCTCAGTGACAGCAGTGATGGGGACATGGCTGGGTGACACGGCTCAGTGACAGCAGTGATGGGGACATGGCTGGGTGACACGGCTCAGTGACAGCAGTGATGGGGACAGCACGGCTGGGTGACACGGCTCAGTGACAGCAGTGATGGGGACATGGCTGGGTGACACGGCTCAGTGACAGCAATGATGGGGACAGCAAGGCTGGGTACACGGCTCAGTGGCAGCAGTGATGGGGACAGCACGCGCTGGGTGACAGCGGCTGGAGTGACAGCAGTGATGGGGACAGCACGGTGGGGACACAGCTGGTGACACGGCTAGTGACAGCAGTGATGGGGACAGCACAGCTGGTGACACGGCTCAGTGACAGCAGTGATGGGGACAGCACCAGCTGGGTGACACGGCTGGGTGACAGCAGTGATGGGGACAGCACAGCTGGTGACACGGCTGGGTGACACGGCTGGGTGACACGGCTAGTGACAGCATGATGGGGACAGCACAGCTGGGGACAGCAATGCAGGGACAGCAACGACAGGGACAGCACAGCTGGGTGACAGCAATGACAGGGACAGCAACGACAGGGACAGCACAGCTGGGTGACAGCAGTGATGGGGACAGCACAGCTGGAGACACGGTGGGTGACACGGCTGGGTGACAGCAGTGATGGGGACAGCACGGCTGGGTGACACGGCTGGGTGACAGCAGTGATGGGGACAGCAATGATGGGGACACGGCTGGGTGACAGCAGTGATGGGACAGCACAGCTGGGTGACACGGCTCAGTGACAGCAGTGATGGGGACAGCACGGCTGGGTGACACAGCTGGGTGACAGCAATGACAGGGACAAGCTAACGAAACAGGACAAGCACACTGGGGTGGGCAGCAATGACAAGGGACAGCAAGGGACCAGGGACAAGCACACAAGCTGGGGTGACAGCTCTGATGGGGACGCACGGCTGGGTAACACATGCTGAAAGGCAATGACAGGCACCATGACAGGGACAGCTCTGATGGGTGACCTGCCCTGTCACACTCTGTGCACAGAACAGTGGGACTGTGAGCACAGCACAACCCGGACACTGTCAGTGACACTGCCTGGCTTGGTGTGCCCTCCCTGGCACATGGGCTGCCACAAACACCAAAAACAACACAAATCCAACACCAAACGCCAAATACAGCACCAAATCCAGCACCAAACACCAAATCCAACCCCAAATACAGCACCAAATCCAACACCAAATCCAACCCCAAAACCAACCCCAAATCCGACACCAAATCCAACACCAAATCCAACACCAAACACCAAACCCAACACCAAATACAGCACCAAATCCAACACCAAATCCAACCCCAAAACCAACCCCAAATCCGACACCAAATCCAGCACCAAACCCCAAATCCAACCCCAAACCCCAAATCCAACCCCAAATACAGCACCAAATCCAACCCCAAATCACCAGGGCTGGTTCCAGTGCTCTGAGCCACCCCGGTGCAGTGCTGCAGAAAAGCAGAGCAGCAGCACAATGATGTGTGCAGGGCCCTGGCATTCCGGGACATTTGTACCTCAAACTCCCACTGTTCCATAAGGATTCACTGCAGTTTTTTGCTGAGCCCACTGTAGGAAAAACCTGCCAAGGCAGCAGACAATGGAGAATTGCCTGTTTTCACTGTAAATATCCAGTAAACACCTAACTTCTTTGTAAGTGGCCTTTATTTATCAGGGATGCCTCTTGGGCTAATAATTTCAATGTAATGAGACAAGAGGGACTGTAAAGTCCCCAAGTCACAGATCTTATCAATCATGTGCACAGGATTGACCTGGGACATGGCAACAGCAACCATTCAGTGGTGTTGATTTCATCTGCCACAATCCTGGAACTTTTGGAAGGTGCTTTTTGGAAGGTGCTTTTTGGAAGCACCTTTGGAAGGTGTTTTTTTGGGGTTCACTGCTCCGCTGGGTTCTGTTCTGAGTGTTCATCAGAACCACTCTGCTCAGAGCTCCCACCAAAGGGGAGGAATTGTTTGCCATCCAAGGGCTGGCTGGAGCAGGGCTGGGCTGGCTTTGGCCTTTTTGGGGAATTTTGGCCCATTTGAGGGGTTTTTGTCCCAGTGGATGGTTTGTGGGACACTGCTCTGGAGAGGAGGAATGCTGGAAATGGGGGACTCTCTCTGCAGCAAACCTGCCCTGAGACAGATTTTTCCGAGCAAACCTTCGGAGGCGCTTTCAAACAAGTTACAGTTTTCTTTCTGGTGTTCCTGGGAGGGGAAATCACCATGCATCCCACTCCGTCTATAAATAATTATAATTGCCCATTCTATTAGGTAACTTAAAAGACTATTTCCAGTCTCCCTGACTTATCGGCAATTTGGAGTTCCTACTGTAGGCAAAAATACTGGAGCTGGGCTATCACTCTTCCAAGCTGTTTTATATTTGTTGCTCTAAGCAGAGTCATGGGAATGTTTTTTTTTCTCTAAACCAGCAGGTTATTAGAGGACAGACTTATAAATAACCAGTCTTTGCTATTTTTGTGTATTTTCAGTATTGTCTATCATGATAGTGCAGCACAAACTGCAGAAAAACTGTCCAATTCTGCTGCTAAAGCTTCGTAACTCAGCTCCTGTTTCTTTGGGTGATGAGGAGCAAGTCCAGGCTCCTTCTCTGCTCTGCAGAAATGTCAAAGCCATTCTGCCCACCCTGGCCCTGAACCTCCTTCCCTACACCTTGCTTTCCTCATTGCAGAAGATGTCATTCTCCTTTCCTGCTGAGGGGAAATCATTGGAGTTTGATTTACAATTAATTTGGTGAAGCCTTTCTGGGGAATGATGTGGTTGCCGTAGCAACTTTGGCCAAACTGGTGCTGCCAGGGGGGATAATGGGGCCGTGGGGAAGCACCAGATCCTGGGAATGGGATGGCAAAGCCAACCTGGGGAATGAGGAGAGGTGCAGGCAGTCTGCTCCTAAACTGACAAAAATAGACTAACCCCACAACTCCTTGAGAACTGAGCATTTCAGACAACATAATTTGTATTTACTTCATAATTTATTTATTTT
Organism: Malurus cyaneus samueli; assembly: GCA_009741485.1. Taxonomy (NCBI): domain Eukaryota; kingdom Metazoa; phylum Chordata; class Aves; order Passeriformes; family Maluridae; genus Malurus; species Malurus cyaneus. Next base: position 162,991,051 of record CM019215.1, read on the forward strand.
CACATCACTGTATGCAATAAATTATAGTAGATATAATAATAACATTGTCATAAAATATTACCACGAAGTAAGTACTCATCTAATAGTGACTGTAACCTAACAGAGAACTGCAGTTATTATATTTAGATTTTTGTTTTAATGGTAAGTGAACACACTTAGAGAACTTCACAGTAAATTTAGGAAAATCTGTCATTATTATTGCTTCCGTGCAAATGACTTTTCCTGCACACAAACCGCCTGGGGAGGAAAGGTACGGTTGTGCAGAGTCTCTGGAGAGAATGCGCTCCTGGCTTAACTGCTGCACCCCCAGAACATTTGGGGGCATTTAACAAATGCAGAGTGACTGCTCAGCAGCTGGGCAGGCTCCAGAGACTCCTGCACCGGGCTCTGCAGGGCTCAGCCTTTCAGGAAACAAGAATGAAAAGGCAGAGCACTCGGGTCGAGTCAGTGAGCACCGAGTGCACCAGTGAGGATTTCCCCAGCTCTGTCCCACCAGGAGCTTTTCTGCTTTCTGCTGGAAGCTGCTCTGTCTCTGCAAGCCTCGGGCCACCAGAGTGCCATCCAAAGTGCCATCCACAGCGATGTGCCATGGGCAGGGATGTGCCATGGGCACTGCTGTTGTGTGGGCACCGGAGCTGTCCTGGGCACCAGAGCTGTCCTGGGCACTGATGTGCCATGGGCACTGGAGCTGTTCTGGGCACTGATGTGCTGTGGGCACTGGAGCTGTCCTGGGCACTGATGTGCCATGGGCACTGGAGCTGTCCTGGGCACCGGAGCCGCTGCCCGAGCGATGCTGCCGTGGGCACCAATGTTGTGCCATCTCCGATTCCAGAGGGGCTGCAGCCCTGCCTCTGTTCTGTCAGGTCCCCTCTCCCACGGGGCAGCAGAGCATGCTGAGCGTGGTAGGAGCTCACAAAAGTCTCGTCACGAAATGTTCTCCATTTCTGCTCCCTTGGCTGGTTCAGTGAACTTTAATGGAGTATTTCCGAAACGTCAGGAACTGGAGTAGTTTGTCTTTTCTCCTCTGCTTTAGCGCCATTAGGGCTCTTGTTTTCTCCTCCATGTCCTGGTCGGTGGCGAGGATGATCTTGGCTCTTTCCTCGGCCTTCTTGTCTCCGGAGTTTCGGAAGAGTTTCTGCAGGGAGTCCTGGTTGATGCTCTCGAAGATGTTGGCCGTGCCCTTTTTGCGCAGGGCGGTGTCGAAGCGGTAGCCGTGCACCGAGGGGCTCACCCGCAGGGATGTGGACATGGCTGGGGAGCTGCAGCTCGGCTTTGCTCTCATCTACGGGCTCTGCCCTGCTCCAGGGGAGGAATGGGTGCTGTGCTGGCTCCAGGACTGCTATTTAAAGGCAGGCTGGAGGAAAAGCCGGAGCGCTCCGGTTACAGGGGTGAGATCACGATGATGTCAACACCCAACAGTCGCAGGCAAGTTTAACAGTTCAGTTGCCAACTTTCCTGTCCTGCGGACGAGACAAAAAGTTCTCTCTGCTTCTGCAAAGGAAATGGCTTTTCTTTGACCCACCAGAGAACAGGCTCCAACCACTGCTGTGGGACTGAGCCAGCACAGCCCCAACTCCACTCTACCCTGTGGCATGTGAAAAGCACTGAGTGCAGAATGTATCGTACCATAAACAGGTAAAACACCAAGAGTGTGGAGCAAACAGTTGAGAACTCGGGGAGCAAACAGCTGAGAACTCGGGGAGCAAACAGCTGAGAACTTGGCTGTGTCCATCAGCAGCACTAAAACCCGCTCAGCCTGGGCACGGATCCTTTCTGCTGCTTTCCAGCAGATGCAATCACCTTCAGTGCACACAGAGCTGCAGTTTCCAATAAAGTGCTGTGCCAAAGGCAGGTGATCCAGAACCTCCTCTGAGGTGATTCCATGGGTGTCACACCCTCAGCTGCACATGGCAATGGACTCAGGGGGCACAAGGAAACTCTCAGTTTGCTGCTCTGATCCTGCTTCCAATGTCTTTTTTCTTCACTTTTGTGCTCATTGGTTCTGGAATGAAAAGTCACCTCTGCTCCAGAAGAGTCTGTGCTCTGCACACGCCCTTGGGCTGGGAGGGCTCTTTCTCTTACTCACAGGGGTTCGTTTTTGGCACCGTGTGAGGAACAGGGAGTTGATGGCCTTTGTGGATCCCTCCTCACTCGAGATTCACCGTGGACAGGGCAGAGCTGCAGCAAGGGACAGCTCTGAGCAGGGAGCTCTGCTGGGCTCAGACACCTGGTGTTATTGTGCACAATCCAACCTGGCCCAGAATAGCTGCGGTGCAAAAGTCACTTCAGGCCAGGAGCCAGAGATAAGTGTATTTTGGTTAATGTTTTAAAGCAGCCGGATGCTGCAGAGGCTCTGTTTGGAAAACTGAAAGATTGTTTACTGTTGTTGCTGAAGGGCTCAAGGAGCAGGGAGCTCTGCCCCCACCCCACATGGGGTTTCCCATATTTCAGAGTTCTGGAGGTGACCCCTGACCACACTGAGGAGCAGTTCCAAAGAAACATCACCCAGATGCTTTTTATTCCACATTGCCGTTAAAGCTTCAGTCCCTTTAGGTGGAGGGAGGGGATACCCTGAGCTGTGCACCCCTCTCTGGGTCAGCAGAGCCATGGAGAGGTTTTTCCTGAAGCTCCTGTGTGGATGTTTGTGCTGGCTCAGAGCAGAGCAGGGGCTGCCTACCCGGTGCTGTGAGAGCAGAGCAGGGGCTGCCTGGACCCCAAATGAGCACAAACCCCAGTCCCAGCCAGGCCCAGATCAACTTCCAGCTGGGAAGGGCTTGCCAGGCTTTGATCCTTTTATCCTTGGGACAGGGAGTGTTCTCATTTCAGTGCCTGGCCACTTTCCTGCTGGGACTTGGGACTCGTGCGTTGGTGCTGCTGGGCACACTCTGGGCACACTCTAGGGCTCATGGTCTGAGCATTCTGGGTCATTTCTGGGCAGCATGTCTTTGGGGCATCCTACTCTCTGGCTCATTCTGGGCTCTTCTGTGGTCACCTTCTAGGGCTACTGTTGGGCACACTCTCTGGGCACATTCTTTGGTTCTTCATTTACACTGGGCACCTACTCTGGGCAGCGATTCTGGGACTTCTGCTCATGTCTGCGCTCTTCTGGGCCACATCTAAATGTGGCGTTCTACTCCTGGGCTCCCATTTGGGTGGTCACGATTTCTGGGCACATTCTGGTGCTCATTCTGAGGAAAACTTCTGGCTCATTCTGCCGGACATTTTGTGGGTGCACATTTGGGCACGTACTCTGGAGTTCTCATTCGTGGTCATTCTGGGCACTACTGTGCTGGGGGCACATTTTGGGACACTCTGGGCTGATTCTGGATGCTCATGTGTTGGAGCACACTCTTCGGCGCCACAATTCTTGGGCCAACACCTCTGGTGGCCTTCCTTCTGGGCACGCTCTGGGTTCTCATTTCTGCAGGCACGTTTAGTCTGTCTACTCATTCTGGGAAGTCCATTCTCGGGCATCATCTTCTGGCATCATGGCTGGTCACAGTTTCTGGGTTCATTCTGGCATCATTGCTGGGCTCATTCTGGGCCCTGTCTGGCACACTGTGGTTCTCATGTCTGGCTACATTCTGGGCACATTTCTGCGGCTCATTTCTGGCTCATGATCGTAGGGCGGGACACTCTGGGCACAGTTTCGGGCCACACGTCTTGAGGTCATTCTGGGCACATTCTGGGCACATTCTGGGCACATTCTGGGCACATTCTGGGCTCATTCTGGGCTCATTCTGGGCACACTCTGGGCACATTCTGGGCACATTCAGCCCTGCTCCCTGCACACACCTCACCCTGCCAGGGCATGGGTTTGCCCACTGCTGCAGGGACTTTGCTCCAGCACGAGCTCTCTCTGCACGTGCCATTGCTTCCTGTGCTTTTGTCACTGTGTGATTTACTTTTTTACAGGTTTTTCCCAATTTATTTGGTATGTGCTGGATGTTCCATGCTTCAGTGTGTAAACAACAGCTTTGCAAATCCCTGGGACTCTTCCTCCACCAGGCAGACATGCAGCCTCTCACCTCTCTGGGGTCTTGCTGAATCGGTGAGACCAATTCCTCAGCTGCTTGTTCAACATTTGCAGGGCTGATAAACCCCCCGTGAAAATGGGATGGTTTTGGTGTGGCTGGGGAAGATCTCCTGGTTTACAGATCTGCTCCCATGAAGTGCAGTGGGGCAGCAGAAGGAAGCAGAGCCACATGTGGGTCCTGCCTGCAGCACGTGTGCCATGAAAGTGCTTGGCAGGACAGATAACACAGTGCCAGGGTGCTCAGGGCAAAATTCAGTGCCAGGAGATCTGCCAAGATCTTGTGGCTGAAGAAAACAAACCCTTCTGTGTCCCCTGGCAGAAAGCAGGAGCTGATGTGCACCTTGTTTTCACCACTCCCACTGCACACGGAATTGCTCTGCAGGTATTTGCAGAGATGTGGCTGGGAGAATAAATTAGCAATATCTGTGGAAGATCCAAGCTCAGAAAAGTATCTGCCATGGAAACCGAGACTAAAGCTGATACTTTAGGAGTAAGACATCAGAAAGCTGCCAAGATCAAGCACGCATTTCCTTGTGAGCTCATCTTGCACTGAGCAGGAACAAATGTCTTTGCCCCTTCAAGCTTCTCTGCCCACTTTGGATAAATTTAGTTGTGCTTGGCTCTGACGGAGCGATGAAGCATGCCTCGTCTGTTTTTTTCCAGTAATTTTTGTTTATATCTGTCTTTTAATACTGCTTTCCCAGTAATGCTTAGGAGGAATTATTCATGTGTTGGATTGGAGCGCAACTTCAGAGAAGATGTGATTTCTATCATCGTTCTCCTGCTATTATTGTGTAATTGCTTTGAGAGACGCAGACGCTCCATTTCACCCGTTAATGGGAGGATTAATTCCCATCCCCGCTGCTTTCAGAGAGGCTCAGCCACATCTCTGACCGTGCTCTGCTCCTCCCGGCGTGAGGGGCCCGGGCTGCTCCGGGAAAAGGGGATCTGGAGCCCAAAAACCAGCGAGGAGGGAGATGGGGCTGCAGGGGAGAGGGGAGAGGGAGATGGGATTGCCCTGGTGCAGGGGATGGAGCTGGGATTGCAGGGGAGAGGGGATGGAGGGGATGGAGCTGGGATTGCCCTGGTGCAGGGATGGAGCTGGGATTGCTCTGGTGCAGGGGATGGAGCTGGGATTGTCCTGGTGCAGGGATGGAGCTGGGATTGTCCTGGTGCAGGAGCAGCTGCAGCAGACTCTGCCTGTCCCACAAACTTTTGCAGAGAGCTCCCTTTGTCTTAATGTAATCTCCAAAAGCGCTCCAAAGAAGGTAATCTGGGATGCCTGGGCAGTTCTCTGGGGCATGTTTTGCATAGCTTTCCCTTCACTAGCTGCTGCCAAAGCCTTCGTGGCTTCCAACACCCATTTGGGATCAGCAACCCCCATGGAGCACCAGTGCTGCCCAGACCTTCCCAGCCAGACCTGGGACATTGCAAACTGAACCTTTGGGAGGCTTTGGAACAGCAGAGGAAAGTTAAATGATTGCCCTAACAGATGCATCAGTATAGGTATAGAGATAGTTAGATATTTGCTTTGTCTTTGGGTCATTCAGTGAAAACCCAAGAACAGGAACTGTCCAGGGGCCTCCAGCCACCTCTGCCCTTTTCCTTTCCACAGGCTCTGGATCTCTGGCTCCTCTCAGCCCTGCAGTTTCCTCCCCTGCAGCTGAGGATGCTCAGCCCTTCCCAGCAGCCAGAAATGCCACATTCCCAGTGTGGGCTCTGCTGGGAAAGGTTTGGGGTTGCAGTGCTCTGCAGACAGCTGTGGCACAGCTCAAAGGTCACGGAGGAGCCGTTCATTGTGCTGCTCTGGGAATCCAAATTCCTGGGAATTTGTCACAGTCTGACTCCTGCAATGGCAGCGCTGCCCACAGCCCCTTCCACAGCACTTGGGTGCCTCTGGGGCTCCACCTGACATTTCTGTTTGTTTGGCTGTTGCTTGGGTTGTTCTGTGGTTGTTGTTTCTTTAATAGAACATCTGGGAGCACTTGGCCAAATCTCACGGAGGACACGGTGCCCTTTGCTCACAAAATCCCAGATCTTCCCTTGGCCATTTGTGCTCTTGTGACTCCTCCTGTGGCCCCAGGCCAGGCCAGGTCCTGTCCCTGGCTCACACGTACAGAACGTGGGGGATTTTGCCCCCAGGCTGGAGGTTCAGGATAAGGAGGATATTTTAAAGGGATTTCTGCTGCAGTTCAGTTGCAGGAAAGCACAGATATGTCTCAGATAATCCTCACACAGCTCCCTGCCTGAAAATAGGGAAAACACACTGGTTTTCAGACAACAGAAGGCAGGATTGCACAATTAGGCCAGTTAAATTCCATCAGAAGAGATTTTAATGAAAAATCAGAATTGGCCCAAGTGAGGGGAATGCAGCCAGAAGTGCAGAGCAGCCCTGGCCTGCCCTGGCCCAAGGAGAGGCTGGGGCTGGGTTAGCCCTGGCTTAGCCAAGCTTCGCTCTGTGCACCGAGACCATATAAGAGTAAAGTCTGTGGTGTTGCTGATAATGAATGTCTCCTCATTTCTCATAAATCCTCTGCTAAATGTACGATCACCAAGTTAATAATGCAGTGCAGGACATAACGAAGAGCCAGCTACAGTGAGTAAATCACGCCTGCTAAGAAACAGAAGAGAAACAGAGCTTCTGGCACTTTTAGCAGGCAGAAATCCTTGAAGAAGCTCTGCATGCAGCAGAGCAGAGCTGGGGACACCTCTGGGGTGATTCCTGCAGGGAACAGGAGGGTCTGGGGAGGAGAAGAAGCCACGGATGAATTCTCTTGGTGCTTGAGAATTCCAAAATCCATCTTGGGAAGAGAATCTCTGGCTGAGGTATCCCCATGTCGGGGAGATCATTCTGAGATCTGATGGAGCTGCCAGGTACAGCATCATCACCAAGGAAGAGCTGTGCCCATGGGGATGTGGAAATGATGGGGACTGTGGGGCTCGGGTGGGAGTTTGGGTGGGATAACTCAGATGGGAGCAGCAGCAGCACCCTGAGGTGGCACCAACCCTTCACTCCAACCCTTCACCCAAAGTTCAGCCCCCATGGACCATCCTGTGCTCCCAGGGCAGCCGGGGAAAGTGTCTCCATATCTGACTTCAGCATCTCCTCCCAGGTCAGCAATGAAAGTTTGGATTCCAAGCACGAACAGCCTTTTCTTTCTGTGCCCAATTTCCTGTTTGATCTTCCTGCAGGTCCCGAGGAGCTGTCCCTGCAGAGGGGACAGGCAGAGCTGTCTCCAGCTGTCAGACAGTTCATTGTGTGCTGCAGAGGGACAGACTGGCAGGAAATCCTGCCCTGGGCTGGGCCGGGGGCTGGCGCGGGTCATTGTCACCGACTGGCTCCTGGTGACAGCACCAGCACACGTACTGGTCCCAGTGCCCCTGCTCGTACTGGTCCCAGTGCCCCTCCTGGTACTGCTCCCAGTGCCCCTGCTCGTACTGGTCCCAGTGCCCCCCCCCTGGTAGCCCCGCTCCCTCTCCATTTGCCCATTTGCCCTGGTCCAGCCTCTGAGCAAGTACGGAGCCCTTTGGGTCATGTGCCCTGCTGCACCCCAAAGCAGAGAACACCAGTACACATCCTGTGTCCAATCCCAGCGGCACTGGGAAGCGCCTGTG
>CM019215.1:162998711-163071133 GCA_009741485.1 Malurus cyaneus samueli
CTCTGGCTCCTCTCAGCCCTGCAGTTTCCTCCCCTGCAGCTGAGGATGCTCAGCCCTTCCCAGCAGCCAGAAATGCCACATTCCCAGTGTGGGCTCTGCTGGGAAAGGTTTGGGGTTGCAGTGCTCTGCAGACAGCTGTGGCACAGCTCAAAGGTCACGGAGGAGCCGTTCATTGTGCTGCTCTGGGAATCCAAATTCCTGGGAATTTGTCACAGTCTGACTCCTGCAATGGCAGCGCTGCCCACAGCCCCTTCCACAGCACTTGGGTGCCTCTGGGGCTCCACCTGACATTTCTGTTTGTTTGGCTGTTGCTTGGGTTGTTCTGTGGTTGTTGTTTCTTTAATAGAACATCTGGGAGCACTTGGCCAAATCTCACGGAGGACACGGTGCCCTTTGCTCACAAAATCCCAGATCTTCCCTTGGCCATTTGTGCTCTTGTGACTCCTCCTGTGGCCCCAGGCCAGGCCAGGTCCTGTCCCTGGCTCACACGTACAGAATGTGGGGGATTTTGCCCCCAGGCTGGAGGTTCAGGATAAGGAGGATATTTTAAAGGGATTTCTGCTGCAGTTCAGTTGCAGGAAAGCACAGATATGTCTCAGATAATCCTCACACAGCTCCCTGCCTGAAAATAGGGAAAACACACTGGTTTTCAGACAACAGAAGGCAGGATTGCACAATTAGGCCAGTTAAATTCCATCAGAAGAGATTTTAATGAAAAATCAGAATTGGCCCAAGTGAGGGGAATGCAGCCAGAAGTGCAGAGCAGCCCTGGCCTGCCCTGGCCCAAGGAGAGGCTGGGGCTGGGTTAGCCCTGGCTTAGCCAAGCTTCGCTCTGTGCACCGAGACCATATAAGAGTAAAGTCTGTGGTGTTGCTGATAATGAATGTCTCCTCATTTCTCATAAATCCTCTGCTAAATGTACGATCACCAAGTTAATAATGCAGTGCAGGACATAACGAAGAGGCCAGCTACAGTGAGTAATCACGCCTGCTAGAGAAACAGAAGAGAAACAGAGCTTTTGGCACTTTTAGCAGGCAGAAATCCTTGAAGAAGCTCTGCATGAGCAGAGCAGAGCTGGGGGGACACCTCTGGGGTCGATTCCTGGCAGGGAAAACAGGCAGGGGTCTGGGGAGGAGAAGAAGCCACGGATGAATTCTCTTGGTGCTTGAGAATTCCAAAATCCATCTTGGGAAGAGAATCTCTGGCTGAGGTATCCCCATGTCGGGGAGATCATTCTGAGATCTGATGGAGCTGCCAGGCACACATTGTCACAAGGGAAGAGCTGTGCCCGTGGGGATGTGGAAATGATGGGGACTGTGGGGCTCGGGTGGGAGTTTGGGTGGGATAACTCAGATGGGAGCAGCAGCAGCACCCTGAGGTGGCACCAACCCTTCACTCCAACCCTTCACTCCAACCCTTCACTCCAACCCTTCACTCCAACCCTTCACCCAAAGTTCAGCCCCCATGGACCATCCTGTGCTCCCAGGGCAGCCGGGGAAAGTGTCTCCATATCTGACTTCAGCATCTCCTCCCAGGTCAGCAATGAAAGTTTGGATTCCAAGCACGAACAGCCTTTTCTTTCTGTGCCCAATTTCCTGTTTGATCTTCCTGCAGGTCCCGAGGAGCTGTCCCTGCAGAGGGGACAGGCAGAGCTGTCTCCAGCTGTCAGACAGTTCATTGTGTGCTGCAGAGGGACAGACTGGCAGGAAATCCTGCCCTGGGCTGGGCCGGGGGCTGGCGCGGGTCATTGTCACCGACTGGCTCCTGGTGACAGCACCAGCACACGTACTGGTCCCAGTGCCCCTGCTCGTACTGGTCCCAGTGCCCCTCCTGGTACTGCTCCCAGTGCCCCTGCTCGTACTGGTCCCAGTGCCCCTGCTCGTACTGGTCCCAGTGCCCCTCCTCGTACTGGTCCCAGTGCCCCATCTCATACTGGTCCCAGTGCCCCTCCTCGTACTGGTCCCAGTGCCCCTCCTCGTACTGGTCCCAGTGCCCCTGCTCGTACTGGTCCCAGTGCCCCTCCTCGTACTGGTCCCAGTGCCCCTCCTCGTACTGGTCCCAGTGCCCCTCCTCGTACTGGTCCCAGTGCCCCTCCTCGTACTGGTCCCAGTGCCCCATCTCATACTGGTCCCAGTGCCCCTCCTCGTACTGGTCCCAGTGCCCCATCTCATACTGGTCCCAGTGCCCCTCCTCGTACTGCTCCCAGTGCCCCTGCTCGTACTGCTCCCGGTGCCCCTCCTCATACTGGTCCCAGTGCCCCTCCTCGGCTCCAGTCCCTGCCCAGGCGCTTCCTCTGCTGCCCGGGATTGGCACACAGGATGTGTCTTTGTGTTCTCTGCTTTGGGGCTGCAGGGGCCCCACAGACCCCAAAGGGCTCCGTGACTGCTCCAGGGCTGGACCAGGGGCAAATGGGCAATATGGGTGCTGGCTAGGGAGGGTGCTGGGCTATGGGGGGAGGGTGCTGGGCTATGGGGGGAGGGTGCTGGGCTATGGGGGGAGGGTGCTGGGCTATGGGGAGAGGGTGCTGGGCTACCAGGGGGGAGGGTGCTGGGCTATGGGGAGAGGGTGCTGGGCTACCAGGGGGAGGCAGGAAGGTGCCAATGCACAGCACTGGGACAACCTGGGAGTCAGGGGAGTCTGGAGGGTGATCTGGGGGTACCTGGGGGTGCAGGAGATCCTGCTCCAGGCACAAACACACCAAAGGCTCGGGGTCAGCAGGGACCATGGCACAGGGGAAGGTCTGGAGCACCTCTGTGACACATTTGAAAACCTGCAAGCAGTCCAGGCTGACCAATTGTGGCTTCATGCTGCAGGAGCTGAGCCAGGTCCAAGGTCAGAGGGATCGGCCTCTCGAGCAGAAAACCAGCAAATTTAATTCTCAGTTCCCTAATTTTGTGTTAAAGCAAAATGGGACGTGGCAGAGGCAGCTCCTGAGCTGGCTGTGTTTTGGGGAGGGACAGTGAAGGTTTGGGGGTGTGTAGAGGAGAAACACTGGGAGAAGGGAACCAGGAAGGGAAGGAGGGGCAGAGCAGAGCTGCGCCCATGGAGATTGATCAGGGAATCACGCACGGCTCTGGCTCTGTGCAGTGAGCTCGGCACTGCGAGTTTGCAGCCTTGGGGCTCATTTCTCCACTGACAAAAGAGTTCCTGGGAGAGAACAGATGGTGTTTGGCTCCTGCCACCCTCTCTGGTGGCTCAGCAACTTCGCTTTGTAGCTGCTGGAAAAGCAATTGGTGTGATCCCCTTCCCAACCCTGCTGCTGGCTGCACCCGCCGGGTTGGGGTGCTTTTTGCATGGTGGTGGTTTTGGGGTGCTTTTTGCATGGTGGTGGTTTTGGGGTGCTTTTTCCATGCTGGCTGTTTTTGGGGGTGCTTTTTGCATGTTGGCTGTTTTTGGGGTGCTTTTTCCATGCTGCTGTTTTTGGGGTGCTTTTTCCATGCTGCCCCATTGCAGATTGTCCCCAGGTTCCCCCGGGGAGCTGCTCCATGCTGTCACACAGGTCTGTGCTGTCCCAGGAGCTCTGTGGGTCACTGTAGGTGACTGAACTTGTGCCAGGGTTGTTTTCTTTCCCCAGGAGCTGCCCTGGGCTGCCCACGTCAGCCTGCTCAAAGAGCAGCAGCAGGGCTGTAAATCCATCTGTGCACAGGCAGGGCTGTTCCAGATCTGGACATTGGCACCTGGTCCGGTGTGTGCCGGGCAGGGCTGGAGGACAGTGAGTGCCACGAGCCATGGACGGGGCACCATGGGCACAAACGGGCTCTGGATGGGCACAGACGGGCTCTGAGCGGGCACAGACGGGCACAGATGGGCTCTGTGTGGGCACAGATGGGCTCATTGTGGGCTCTGTACGGGCACAGACGGGCTCTGAGCGGGCACAGAGGGCACAGATTGGGCTCTGTGGGCCAGATGGGCACAGAGGGCTCATTGTGGGCTCTGTACGGGCACAGACGGGCTCTGAGCGGGCTCTGTGAGGGCACACAATGCTCCCCGGGGTCCTGTGCCATGTCCTGTCAGCAGCAGCCTGTCCCAGCCCCGCTCTGTGCCCTATTTAACCCTCAGCCGTGCCAGGCCCGTGTTTCCCCACAATGCCAGCCCAGTCTCCGTGAGTGATGTTTGTTTACACGGGAGCTCTGCCTTTGTGCTGCAGATCTGCCCTTGACTGCTGTGAGTGTCTGTGCGGGGCTTCGGGCTGCCTGTGGGTTATTGTGGGTTATTTCTGCAGCAGTTCAAACAGGAAAAACCCCATTTAGAGCTGCCAGGAGATGTTACTGTGTGTGGGAGGGGAGGGCACAGGGGATGCTCTCTCTGTGTCCAAGCTCTGCTCTGGGTCCCTCTGGCACAGTCTGGGCTCTGACAGTTCCACTCTGAGCCCGCAGAGCTTTGGGGTCACACAGAACTCCAGCACTTTGTACTCTGCAGTTGTTGGTGTCTGCCGGGCACAAATAAATCAGATTTGACTTTGTGTCTGCCTTGTGGAGAGAATCTGCCCATCTCCAGGGTTTGGGTGAGACTGAGGGGGCTGCGGGGTCAGGGGATGCATCAGCAGCCCTGCTCTCAGCACTCTGAGGGGCACAAATAACCATAAAAGATGTTTTCTGTCCCTAAACAGGGCTGAGTGTGACGCCGAGTGACCGAGGCCGCTGAGCTCATCTGCAGGACCCCGAGTGCACAGAGCTGAGTCAGATCCGGCCAGCAGGAACTCTGTGCAAGGAGCATTTTCCAGTGCTCTTTAGGGAAAATTTATGCAGAAAGTAAACAGAAATGTGATCCACAAAGCGTTCCCCTCTGCAGGGCACTCAACACGACAGCAACGGGAGAAGAGGACACAGCAGAGGGGGTTCAGACACCTTGGGGCACTGTGAGGCTGATCCTGGCTCTGTGTTGGGCAGGCAGGGGGTAAACACCAAGTTATTTACCCCACAAATTAATTGGGAAAGAGAAAGGATTTGTAGCCTGGCCAAATGCCCCTGGGATGGTGGGAGAGAGTCCTGACTCATGGGACTGTGTCCTGACTCTCAGGGAGGGTGTCCTGATATACCCCATCTACTCACAGGGAATCCAACCCTAACCATAACCCTAACCTTAACCCTAACCCTAACCCTAACCGTAACCATAACCGTAATTGTAACCCTAACCCTCACCATAACCCTAATCCAACCATAACCATAACCCTAACCCTACCCTAACCCTAATCCAACCCTAACCATAACCCTCACCATAACCCTAATCCAACCCTAATCCAACCCTAACCCCCAGAGCTGTGTCCCAAATCCCCTCAGGGAAATCCTTTCCTCGGGGAGTTCTTCCCCTCCCAGGGCTGTGGGGCTCTTCTCTGTTGAGGAAGTGTCTTTGATCAGTAGAAATTAAACCAGGAAAATATTTTCCATTTGTGTCAGGATAAAAATGGCTCAAGCCAGGCATGATTGATAGCTGAAAAAAACGGGAGCAGCCCCCGTGCCGTTTGGGAAGGCTTCCCACTGTCCTTGCTTACAGTAAACACGGAATATATTTAGCTCAGAGCCCAGCATGACACAGCCTCTCACTGCAATAATAGCAGCGCCTCGTCTCTTCTCGTTTTTTTTCTCTTTTCTAAGAAATGGGATTGACTGGAGCTCCCGGGGCTGCGGGTGGTGATTGCCTCAGGGCTTTCAGTGCCTCCTCCACCCCAGGATCTGAGTGTGCCTTTGTTTACCCGCTCTGGCAACTGGTGACTAACTGGGCAAACAGGAGTTTGGGCGGCTGTGGCACATCCTCTGCGTGGCACCGGTGAGTGGCACCAGGCAGAGCTGGCAAACCCTGCTCCCAGCACGGCTGGGCACCAGAGAAACCAACCCCAGCCTTGTGTCTGGCTTTGGCATGAGCTGGGCCTCAGTCCTGCCTTGGGGACAGCATCTCCACACCACAGCTCAATGGGAATGTACAGGGAACAGCTTTCCACAATGGGAATGCACAGTAACCTGGAACACTTTCCACAATGGGAATGCACAGTAACCTGGAACACTTTCCACACCAGGAAAGGACGGCAGGAATAGGGTTTGCCTCAATAGTGTGACTCCCTTGAATCCTGAAATGCAAAAATGACATTTATTGTGTCCCAGAATCCCACAAAACCCCACAAAACTCCCTAGCGGGGAGCTTGGAGCAGGCTGAAGGCAGTGGGGCTCTCGTGTGCAGTCACTGGGATGGTTTTCGTGCTCAGAGACCTTCACCAGGATCTGCTGGGTCTCATTCCCACCCTTGGTTTGCCCCATGCAAAGCTGTTTTTATTCTGGACCATTGCAGGCTGGTCTAGAGACTCCTGGGCCTCGGGAGGTGGGTCCCAGTGACATGAGAGCAAATGACAAAATAAAAGCAGTGTCACTAAGAGGTCCCTGTGGTCTCAGGGGCTGTGTCAGTGCCCCAGCACAGCCCTGGGCTGGCACAGCTCTGTGGCACCATCTCAGCAGTGATGGCTCCTCCATCTGGTCCGACTCCCTGTCCATATAAGGTGTCATTTAGCAGCTTCTCTCCTCCTCCATGCTGCAATTAGCACTTTTTGGTTTGAGTCATGGTCTGTGATGGTGCCTGGCTGCAGCCAGGGTGCCCGGGGTCAGATAAGGCTGTGCCTGTGCCACGCTGAGCACTCAGAACGCACCAGTGAACAGCACATCTGGCCAAGTGCAGCACCACAAACACGCTGAAGGCAATTATTCTCTGTGCCTTCACATCCCCTCCAGTGGGAATTGCAAGGCAAAGTTGTTATTAATAAATTGCTCTGAGAGCTGTGGCTGAGGTGAGCAGGAAAGGAGCCCGAGCAGGTGACGAGGAAGGGTCCCCCAAAAGAGCCCTGGGATGGTCCCTGATCACAGGGAGGGGACATTTGGGGCACAGGTGTGACACTGTTGGGGACTCTCGGCCTTTCCAAGGTACAACAAATGATTCTGCAGCAGGACAAAATTTGGGGGGTGGCATTGGGAGCCCCTGGGGGTGCAGCAGCTCCAGAGCTCCCCATGAACAGCACGAGAGGAGATGGAGACGGGAGAATTGCTCTGAGATAAACTCACCATGAATGAGAGAGATGGGGACAGAAATGAGCAATCCTGGCAAGGAGAGGAACACAGGGAGAGGAATGGCTTGGGCTGGAAATGGCCACGGCTCCAGTGGGACCTTGAAGATGTAATGAGAGCCTGGGGACCCTGAGATGGGGCTGCAAACTCCCAGACACTTTAGGGAGGTTGATAATGAAAGAGTTTATAGCTTATGAGGAGTTTGTAAGGCAGCCAGGACCCAGATAATGGGGGATTTTAATTACTTGGATATTGATGGATATAATAAGTGTGCAGCAAACCACAAAGGGAAACCTATGGCTGGAGGGGAGAGTGAGATTGATCTATGCACAGCATGTTAAATCATTTAAATCATTCAGAGCCTCTCCTGGCCCCAGCTCCAGGAGCAGAGCCAAGTATGATAAATAACGTCGGGGTTGGGAAGTGTCTAGAATCCAAATGTTTGTATTCCTGTTCGATTTTGAATATTCCCAGGGACAAAAGCAGCAGAGCACTTGGCTGGATCAGCCTGGGGGCTCTGGGAACTCCTGCAGAGGGGCTGCCAGTGCCCATGGGCAACGCAGGAACTTTCACACAGATTTGTGTCAGAGGAGGTGAACTGAACTGGGTGAGACCTGAACAAAAGCGATTGAGAACGACGGAAAGTCTGAGCAAACACTGTGGGTGGGATGACGGGCACAGCCCAGGTAGAGGAGAGAGCCTGGTGGGGTGAGCAGGGCTGGCACCTCCTTTGGGCTGTGCCAGGGCTCAGCTCTGGAGTTTGGTGGCATCGAAGCTGTGCCCAGGCTGGGTGTGCACCAGGCTCCCTTCTCCATCACTCACATCTGACCATCAGATCCCATGGGGAAATCTCTGCCTAACAAAAGCAGGGAGTCAGGAGTCAGGTGGACGCTCCAAACTGTGCCTGGCAGAGCTGTTGTTCTGCTGGGCATGGAAAGTTGTGCCTGAGTAAGGCAGGGACAGGGCCTGGCCCCGGTGATAAGGGAGATTTCGGTGTGGGTGGCACCGATTTGGGGCTGGAGCTGCTGCTGGGGATGTGGACGAGGTCTGTGACTTCTCTCCTGTTTTTCCATCCACTCCCAGGCAGGCGTCAGTCACAGCTGACCCAGCAGATAGTGCTGGGCTCAGGGAGAATGTGCAAATCCTGTTCTGACTCGTGGATCCTGGCAGACTGTGCATCCCAACCCCACTGCTGAGATCTGCCTCGAGGGGCTGAGAACAGCACCTCTGAAAGGAGGGGACTCTGCTCATTTGCTGCTTCTTCCCAGCTGAAATGACATTAATCATGGACTGATCCCATGCTCTGGGCTGGACTCATCCCCATCGGGCTGACTCTCCCGCCGGCTGGACTCATCCCCATCTCTGGGCTGGACTCATCCCCTGCTCTGGGCTGGACTCATCCCCTGCTCTGGGCTGGACTCATCCCCATGCTCTGGGCTGGACTCATCCCCTGCTCTGGGCTGGACTGATCCCCTGCTCTGGGCTGGACTCATCCCCTGCTCTGGGCTGGACTCATCCCCATCTCTGGGCTGGACTCATCCCCTGCTCTGGGCTGGACTCATCCCCTGCTCTGGGCTGGACTCATCCCCTGCTCTGGGCTGGACTCATCCCCATCTCTGGGCTGGACTCATCCCCTGCTCTGGGCTGGACTCATCCCCATCTCTGGGCTGGACTCATCCCCTGCTCTGGGCTGGACTCATCCCCTGCTCTGGGCTGGACTCATCCCCATCTCTGGGCTGGACTCATCCCCATCTCTGGGCTGGACTCATCCCCATCTCTGGGCTGGACTCATCCCCTGCTCTGGGCTGGACTCATCCCCATCTCTGGGCTGGACTCATCCCCTGCTCTGGCGACTCTCCTGCTCGGCTGGACTCATCCCCATCTCTGGGCTGGACTCATCCCCTGCTCTGGGCTGGACTCATCCCCTGCTCTGGGCTGGACTCATCCCCATCTCTGGGCTGGACTCATCCCCTGCTCTGGGCTGGACTCATCCCAGGGTTTCCCCAGGCCCTGCCAAAACAAGATCAGAGCAGGGCTCCAGGCTGTGGCAGCCCCGTTCCCACGGGCACGATGCAGTGTGGATGCCAAGTTCAGGGTTATCCTCAAACACATCGCCTAAAAATGGCACACAAGAATAAATTATTTAAACGCCACGTGCTTCCAGTCAGAATGCACCTGAGACTTTAGGTGTCTGTGTCTTGTGATCAATGTTAGACAAGAGTGGTTTGAAAACAGAGAAATCAAAGCTGTGTCCCAGGCTGGCAGGAGCACACAGGAACGGGCTGTGCCTCGCTGTGCTCACTCTCTGGGTGCTGCAGAGGGGCAGGATCTCACTGAACTCAGGTCTAAGGTGCTGCAGAGGGGCAGGATCTCACTGAACTCAGTTCTAAGGTGCTGCAGAGGGGCAGGATCCACTGAACTCAGTTCTAAGGTGCTGCAGAGGGGCAGGATCCTCACTGAACTCAGTTCTAAGGTGCTGCAGAGGGGCAGGATCTCACTGAACTCAGTTCTAAGGTGCTGCAGAGGGGCAGGATCCTCACTGAACTCAGTTCTAAGGTGCTGCAGAGGGGCAGGATCTCACTGAACTCAGTTCTAAGGTGCTGCAGGGGGGCAGGATCCTCACTGAACTCAGTTCTAAGGTGCTGCAGAGGGGCAGGATCCCACTGAACTCAGTTCTAAGGTGCTGCAGGGGGCAGGATCCTCACTGAACTCAGTTCTAAGGTGCTGCAGAGGGGCAGGATCCCACCTGAACTCCAGTTCTAAGTGCTGCAGAGGGCAGGATCCTCACTGAACTCAGTTCTAAGGTGCTGCAGAGGGGCAGGATCCCACTGAACTCAGTTCTAAGGTGCTGCAGGGGGGCAGGATCCTCACTGAACTCAGTTCTAAGGTGCTGCAGAGGGGCAGGATCTCACTGAACTCAGTTCTAAGGTGCTGCAGAGGGGCAGGATCCTCACTGAACTCAGTTCTAAGGTGCTGCAGCTGACTGATGGTGAGCTGGCAGGGACAGAGTGTTTGGGAATGGGAACTCACGTTGTTCTGAGCTCCCAACTGTGCTGCTGGGAATGCAGTGGCTGACTCCTCTGCAGTTTCTTGTCCCCCAAAACCATTAAGGGTGGCTGTGCCCTCCAGTGCAGGGAACGCCCTTGGCTCTCCAGAGCCCTCCAGAATATCTCTGGTTTCCCAGTTCCCCTTTCCTTTCAGAGGTGACACAAATCCACCCTCCTTGCTCCTCAGGACCTGCTCCTGACCCCATTGGCACGGGACAGGGGCAGCAGTGGAGGGAAGGAAATTTGCAGCAGGATGAAAACAGAACCTGGGGATCCTGGGCACTCCCTGGCACCGGCCTGGCTGTGCCCAGCAGCGTTTGGGCATTTGCAGCACGTGGAGTCCCCGTTCCCCTGCAGGACCAGCGTGCCCCAGCTCCCACCAGTCCTGGCAGCGTTTCTCATTTAGCTGGAGTGATTTTTCCCCTGGTCCAAGTTTGCTGTTTTCCTGAAATGGTCTGAAATGTAATAGACCAAGACAATCATCAGGATGAAATATTTCCTGCATGAAATATGCAGCAGCTATTCAGAAATGAAGATCAAGTGGAAGGAGCGCTGCCAGGCAAAGATTTAAAGGTGCTGACACGTTCCCGTGGGTTGTTTACTGAAGTCATCTCTGAAGCCCCAGTTTTAGGGCTGCATTCAAAAAAAGCACAAAACACAATTTAGCAAGAGTTTAATAATTCAAGCTGCAGTGTGCTGAGCTCCTTTTTGCCCTTATGGGAATGACATCTCATTTCGAAGGACCTTGACTCTCTTGTGGCGGTGCAGAAGGGGCACTGCCAGGGCTATTTTTGTACCCAGCACCGATTGGGTGTGAATCCTGCTCTGGTGGCTGTGCCAGCAAAACCTGGGCAGGCAAAACACAGCCATATGGCCTGATTTCCCTAAAGATGCCGATTCCAAGGAATTTGGGCGTGCTCACTTGTTAGGAAAGGGCAGCACGGGCACCTGGCATTATAAAAAAAGCTTTAGCACTGCTCTTGGCACACCCAAGGCTCTGCCCACTCAGCCCAGCTGGGCGGCGCAAGGGACAGTGACACTGGGGGACAGTGACACTGGGGGACAGTGACACTCGGGGACAGTGACACTGGGGGACAGTGACACTCGGGGACAGTGACACTCGGGGACAGTGACACTCCTGGCACAGGGGCTGCCCGCTGTGCCTCGGGACAGCTCTTCCATGGACAGACACAGCCCCTGACCCGCCCGAGTTCATCCCCACCTCCGCTCCCTCCGCTCACCCGCGCTCCCCCCGTGCCGGGGCTCGAGTGGCTCCGGCATCTCTGCCATGACGGGAGAATTGGGGTTTGTGGGGTGTCCCCCGGGAGAATCGCGGTCCCTTTGGGGCAGAGGAGCCGTATGGGGGTGCCAGGGCTGGGGTCACCCTGGGGAGCTCCTTCTCGCCCTTGGCTGTCCCCTCCCTCCGCCCGATCCCCGCGGGTTTGCGGCTCCTGCTCCTCTTTCCGCGGGAGCCAAACGCGGGTTTCGGTCGCCACCTGGTGCTGGAGCAGCGCTGCCATGGAACAGGGGCTGGAATCGCGGCTTTATTGCTCCGTGTGAGCCACCCGTGGCCATCCCGCAGCCCACACGGCCGACCAGCGGAGAGACAGTGGGATTACTTAGACAGAGGGACGACGGGGAGGAGTTCTGGGGACGTTGACAAGAGGGACAAGCCGTGGGATTTGGAGATGGGGACATAGGACAGATGGGTAATCTACGGGAGCTGGGGTACAGAACAGAGGGACAGAACGGGCAGCGATGGAATGATGGGAATTCCTTGGACAGAGGGATCAGCGGGGAGGGAGATGGGGATGGAAAGATTGCCGGACACGAGTGGAGGGAGATATGGGACGGCACAGTAGGGATCACGGAGATGTGGGACGGATCAGAGGGATTACAGTCGGGGGAGGGAGTTGGGGAATGTGACGAGGACACGGGTGAGGGGAGTGGGGATGGATCATGAAGGGACAACGAGGGAGGGAGATGGGGACAGGACAACGGTGAGGACATTCATGGGACGAGGAAAGAGATGGGACGGACAGAGGGACCGGGGGATGGAGGGGTGACATCGGTGCCATGGGGGACACTGCCCCATCCCGGGCCAGGGGAGGATCTGAGCTCACTGAGAGCCTTCAGGGGAAGCAGCAGCAGCGCTGTCCTCTCTCAGCAGCCCCAGCATGTCCCTCGTGTCCCAAACACGCCGGTGGGAAGGCCAGTGCTGACGGGCGGTTTTGGACCTTGAATTGTGCATTACAGACACTGCAGCCCTTTGGGCAGTGCCTCACCACCCTCGGGCAGCTCAGGCATTTATCATCCCCTCCCTGGTGCTGTCCCTGACGCTCTTGAGGAAGCTGAAGATGTGGGACCCTTCTGTCCCTTTGGTCTCCAGGGCAGACGGGGGCTGTCCCCCCGCGGGGCCGGCCCTGGCTCCCGGCTCTGCCCGGGCTCTGGCAGCCGCGATGCTGATGTATTTGGTGACCACGGTGATGTGGTGGGACCTGAAGGCTGTCAGGGCGGCCACGCAGCGGTTGAAGGCGGCGCGGAGCCGCTGATCCCCCGAGGAGAGGATGTGCTGGCGGAGGGGACATGGGGACACAGCACCATGGAGCTCCTGCACCAGGGCTCGGTGCGCCGGGGGCATGTAATCCCTCATCCTGTGCAGGAACGCGGCTGCAAGACACAGCAAAGGATGGAATCAGTTTGGGAAAGTGAATTAAAGGCCCGACCCTCTAAGGGACAAGCACAGCCTCCTCTGCTCTGCCTCCCATTGAGTGAGAAAGAAAACCCATATTAGGTCAGTGCTCCATTAGGGCTGGTCCTGTCCCTAAAAGGCAGGGTTTAGCCCTGCTCCCAGCCTTTTGGTTTGGGTTTTTTTTTGGTAGTAAAGGGGTTTTGTGATTTCTGGTAAGTATTTCTGCTGTGGGCTGGACTGCGGTGGAGTTCTGTGGAAGGATGAGGTGAATCACTGGCAGGATGACTGCATGCTCTGCTCCCTCATCTCTGGGCCCACAGAGAAGCTCAGTAAAAGGCTGACATGCAAAGAGCCAAGTTTGTACTTCTGTGAATTTATCATGGTGGGGAAGCACCTGCCAGAGTCCCATTTATACCCCTCCTCCCTGGAGCTGGGCAGAGCCAGGTCCCAGCCCCATCTGTCAGGGTGACAGGGGCACACATCCCCCTGGACAGTCACCACTGTGTGCGGGTGACACGGGCACACATGGCACAGTCACCACTGTGTGCGGGTGACACGGGCACACATGGCACAGTCACCACTGTGTGCGGGTGACACGGGCACACATCTCCCTGGACAGTCACCCACTCTGTCAGGGTGACAGGGGCACACATCCCCCTGGACAGTCACCCACTCTGTGAGGGTGACAGGGGCACACATGGCACAGTCACCACTGTGTGAGGGTGACACGGGCACACATGGCACAGTCACCACTGTGTGAGGGTGACACGGGCACACATCTCCCTGGACAGTCACCCACTCTGTCAGGGTGACAGGGGCACACATCCCCCTGGCACAGTCACAGCAGTGTCTCTTCCCTCCCCTCCCTGTCCCTGTTTGCTCTGGGCAGGAGCAGGCTGTCCCTTACCGCTGTCCTGGTGGTGGCAGATGCCCAGCAGCTCATCGAAGGCGTGCAGGACCGTGCTCTGTGCTGCGCTGCCCCCCGAGAACGCCATGGGCTCCGGGGACACCCCCTCGTAGATCAGCCCGTGGGGCATGGCAGGGTTGTCCTTCCAGCTGAGCAGGGACAGAAAGTCAGGCACAGCCATGGCTTGGGGACAGGGGACAGTCTGTGCATCTCCTCTCCCAACTCAGCCCTGGCAGCCCTCCTCAGACGGGACAGAAACTTGGAAATCAAACGCTGTGCCAAGGCACACAATGGGGCCGTGGGTGCAGGGAGAAATCCTGAATTTTCCTTTGCCAGAAGAGCGTTCTCTGGGATCTCCATGGCCCAGTGAGCATCCTGTGCATGGTGCTGGGACACCCTGCCCTGCCTGGCTGCACCTCCTGCTCCAGCTCAGGAAGGTTTGTGCAAGCAGAGCTGCCTTGAGAGTGGGAGATGGGAGGGGGCACTTTTCTTTTCTGGGCAATAGTGGCACTTTGCACCAGTTCCTTGAATGTCAGTGGCTGTTTGGAGAAGCAGACAGTCACCCAAACACGCCTGAGCCCTGAAAGTTTGGATTTTCCTTTGTTCCTGTTACTCAAGGTGATGTCTCTAAAGGATAAATAGAGGCCAGGCCAGGCTGTCTGTGCTTATCTCTGCAGATAACAGGGCAGAGATCGGATTTCCTCCCTCTGAGGCTGCTGGTCCTGGGCACTGCCGGTGCCTCCCCCTCACACACCCTGAACTCAGCCCCTGCCAGCTCCCCTTCTGCTGAAATGGAGAAGAGTTCACTCCCAAATAGAGAGGAGTTATGATTTCAGGGAGATAAAGTGCCTGGCACAAAAATAACTGTTGACCTTTAGCAGAATGCACCGTTCCATGAAGCTTTCGATGCTGGCTGCAGTCTGTTGGGCTGCAGGAACAGAATTTACACAAACCACAGAGAAAATAGATTCATTATCAAATACCAGAATATTTTTAGTTCTTCCAGAATTGTATTTATAGTAACTTCTACTAGTGGGAAGTTATTATAAGCAGAAGGGAATTTAAAAGGCATGTTTTCCCAGGCTGATGACCATCGAGACAAGGTCAGCTTGGATAAAAAATGAGAGAAACCTAATCATGATGCATGGAGCCTTTTTCTTGGGAATGCTGAGATACTGTGGAGAGAAATAAAAATAGAACCCCCCTGAGAAGAGAGTGAGTGTCTGCAGATGCTGCAGCCCCACAGGGTGCTGAGGGAGGGTGAACATGCAGTGCTGGGCTCTTGGGGCCATGGTTCTGCCTTGACTGAATGGCATTTTCAGTGTTTGGGGGGATTTTCTTTTTTTCAACTGACAAAATTGTAACAGCAGCACAAGAGTCTTGTTAGAGATGTTTCCTTAACACGCAGCGGGAAGAGCCCCTGCTCAGCTTTGCAGCTTTGTGTACACAGCGTGCAAGTAAAGAGAAATTCCTCTTCCCCTGTCAAAACTGTTTGGCCAAGAGCAGGAATGATTCATTTGTGCACAGTTGTGGCTGTTGGGGCTGTCAGGGCTGAGCTGCAATGTGGGATGCTGCTGGGGCAGACCCCAGCCCTTGGCACAGCCCATAACTGCTGCAGGAATTGCTGAGGGACAGGAGCAGCACTGCCAGACCCCATATCCCATCCAAACTGCCCCTCCCTGCACATTCCCGGCTCCCCCAGCCCTGGGAGCTCTGAAGGGAAACAGAATGCACTTACCCGGAGAGAAATATCCTGATCACAGTGTAGAACACCTCTGGATCCACATAGTCTGGAAGGAAGGCAGTGCCATCAGAGGTGACAGCAGTGACACCAGCACGGTGACAATTGCAGCGTGCTGCATCCTGCTCTCACCGTGCATCCTCCTCAGTGCCCTGCTCATGGCCTCGATGGCCCCTGCCAGCTGCTCCAGGGCTCTGTGCAGGGTGTCCTCATCTCGCTGCCCCATGGCACCAAGGGCCCGGGGGATTGCCTGCCAGGGGAGAGCAGGGAGAGCACCGGGGCACAAAGGGACAGGATGTGTGTGTGCAGCACCTCTGCACATCTGCTGCCACCCCTGCCCTGCCCAGCCCGTGTTCAGCAGGCAGGAGCACCCTGTGGGTGCAGCTCAGACACTTCACAGGTTAGCAAAGAGCCCCAGGACATGGCAATATCCACCTTGATGCCAGGCACAGCTGCCCTCTCAACAAGCAGGGTGACCAGGATGAAGCCCCGCAGGCTCTCTCCCCCGGGCAGTGAGATGATGGTGTCCAGGTTCCTGCAAAAGGGCCAGAGGAGACAGAGGGGGAGCTCAGGATTTCCCTGCACCCTGCAGGACCCACTGAACCCTTGGAACAAAACCCTCCCAGAATCCAGAGCCTCCTATCTGCACCCTGGGCCCAGAACAACAGGGGAGTGACTGCTCTGGTTTAGGGGCTCTGCCATCCTCCCAGTGCCCTCCCCATGGCCCAGGGCCACCGGATCTGTCCTGTCACAGTCACTTTGCTGTTGTTGCAGTGGCACTTGTGTGACAAACACCATTTTCTTGTGTGCACACACCAGGAGAGGTTCAGCCCAATGCTGCAGAGCTGAGCCAATCCAAACAAAACCAACACCTTTAGAAAATAAATGAGCATTTACTACTTACTCAATTTCCACAGGCCTGAAGGAATTTCAATTATGGCCAACAAATGCACAAAAAAAGGGGAGCAGAGAGAGAGAGAGAGAGAGAGAGAGAAAGAGATTATAAATCATTCTAGTGACAGGCTGTGCTCTGCAGGGAATAGAGGAGCTGTCCCCAGGGGGACATCCATGTCCCCACAGAGTTCCAGTGTCCACACCCACAAAGCTGACCCCAGCAAAGGTGGGATTGGAGGGGTTTTGGCAGAGCAGGAGCAGTCTGGGAACAATCTGTCCCAACATCTCATCACTGCTGCCCAAGTGCAGGAAGAACCGCGCTGGCAGTTGTTGTTTACCCGTTGGGGTCCTTCCTCCTCCAGTTGGCCAACACAAAATCTGCATGGCTGAGGATGGGGGGGAGGCCCAGGGCCTGGGACACCTCCCAGTAGGGGATGGCGAGATTTCGGGGCAGGACCTGAGGGGCACAAAACACATGGGGATGTTGTCAAGGGGCTGAAAGGGGCCTGTCTGCAGGCAGCAGCCACAGGAAAGAGGATTTGCTCCCATGGGGTGAGTCCTGGGGAAGCAGCACCAGCTCCCAGACCCAGCGAGCAGCTGAATTTGCTGTGCCTTGTGTTTACCTGCACGGGGCCCTTCTCGCCCTCCTGCCAGACGTAGCCCATGGTGATGAACCCGAGCACCAGGTGTGCCAAGCGCAGCTCCTCGTGTCCTCGGAGGTGCTGGGGGCTCAGCTGCGGCATCTGCCAGGGAAACCCTTGGGAGCAAGGAGCAGCAATGCCAGCAGAGAGGTGGAGGGGCTGCCCCACTGCTGGGGGACCCTTCCAGTACCTCCCCCCTGCCTTTGAGTCTCCACGGCCACGTGCTCTGCAGGATTTGCTCCTGCTGTGCTGTGCTGCTTTGTGAGCAGGGACAGAAATCCCTGGGATTTTCCTCAGAAAGGAGTTCCTCTCCCTGGTGCTGGGATGGTCGTGAGCAGCTGATCCCTGTGTGCCACAAGGGTGGAGCTGGCCAGGGGTCATGGAGCACCTGTGCTGCTTTGGCAGGGAGCATGGCTGGGATGAGACATGGTTCTTGTGCTCCAGCCCTTCCTGACATGGTTCTTGTGACCCTGCAGGATCCTCTGCTCCAGCCCTGCCTGACACGGTTCTTGTGACCCTACAGGATCACTCTGCTCCAGCCCTGCCTGCCATGGTTCTTGTGACCCCACAGGATCACTCTGCTCCAGCCCTTCCTGACACGGTTCTTGTGACCCTGCAGGATCCTCTGCTCCAGCCCTTGCTGGCTGCTGAGCACTTGGATCTGCTGCGGGAGTTATTTCTGTGCAAAGCTGAGACTTTGCTGTCACCTGGTGTCAGTTCTGGCTCAGCACACATCCGTGCTGCTGGGCTGCCTTGGCACAGGTTTTACAGACACTGCAGGGTCAGAGGACGGTCTGAGAGAGCTGCAGAGCAGGGAGGAGAGCAGCAGAGCAGGGAGGAAAGCAGCAGGAAGGGGAGCAGCTGGAAGGGGAGCAGCAGGAAGGGGAGCAGCAGGAAGGGGAGCAGCAGATAGAGCAGTCAGGAAAGGGGAGCAGCAGTGAGGAGAGCAGCTGGAAGGAGAGCAGCAGGAAGGGGAGCAGCATACCTGGTGAACGCGGGAGCGGAGCTGGTGGCTCACAATCAGCTGGGGCAGCTGACGGGCGATGTCCATCCAGGGGCCGTAGGGCGCCGGCAGCTCTGTCTTGGGGAGAGAGGCAGAGGGAGGGCTGTGAATGTGCTCAGGCTCCCAGCACCCCCAGCCCTGCACATCACTGCTGATGGCTCATGCCTGGATCCCCCTCCTGTAAAACGAGCCTGGGTGGCCAAAAATTCATGGATGATGAACAGGATCTGTCTGTCCCCATGCACTCCCACTGTGTAATAAACAGCCCCACTTTGGGCACAGGAGACCTGCTCTGCTCTGCTCCCCAAAATCCTGTAGAGCCAAGGCCAGTGTGTAAATGGCACAGCTCCTTCTACTCTGCTCTGCTCTGTGCCATTTACTGCAGCTCCTTTCATCATTTTAAAGGGCAGGGGCTTGTCCTGTGAAACTGCCTGTGCCAAAATAGCAATGCCAAAAATGCCAAAAATGCCAAAAGGCCTGCGCCCGCCTTCCTCAGTGCTCTTTGTAAAGTGTTACAGCAAAATGCTGAATCAAAGCCCCCCGAAAGCTGCTCACCAACCCCTGTATTCTCCTGTCTGCCTCCTGTAGCATGCAGAGGGGGAGGCACAGCCAGCTCCTACCAGAGGATTGGAAAGCAGGAAGCCAAACTCCTCGGAGACCTGAAAGCTGCTCAGAGCCAGAGGCAGAGGGGGCTCCTCGGTGTCCTCAGTGGCCTCCATTGCCGGACACTGGCCGTGGTGGCAGCTGTGCTGTGGTGGCAGCTGTGCCGTGGTGGCAGGACGTTCCGTGGTGGCAGCTGTGCTGTGGTGGCAGGAGATGCTGTAGTGACAGGAGGTGCCGTGGTGGCAGCTCTGCTGTGGTGACAGGCTGTGCCGTGGTGGCAGCTTTGCTGTGGTGACAGGCTGTGCCGTGGTGGCAGGACGTGCTGTGGCCTCACGGCCAGCTCGTGCTGAGCCTGCAGCAGGAGCGTACCTTGTCCTGGGGGAGAGCAGGGCCGGCTGCCCAATGGCCTGAGGGGCTGAGCAAACACGGCTAAAGGTCGCTGATAAAGCTTTGCCATGGAGAAAACACTGAGCGTGGTCCCTGTGGGCATCCACCCATGGGAAAGCCACAAACACCCCGAGGAAGGATGAGCCACACACATCCACAGCAGGAGAGATCCACTTCAGAGGAGCCACAGCCCCTGAGCTGTCCCTGCCCAGCCTCAGGCAGCTCCACAGCCCTCCCAGATGGGCAAACCCCAACCATCACCAGGTGCCCACAGAGAAAAGGGGACAATCCCCACCGCTGTGGCCCCTGGGCCCTGAGAGCAGGGCTGACTTTGACAAAAGCACAAACTACACAAATCATAAAACTATGGGGCACTGGCCATGACACCAGCTTTGCCAAACACCTTTAATCAGGGCCCACAGTGGTGCCCCCGCTTTGGCTGTCGTTTTGGGGCTGTGCCTCTCTTCTGCCCCACGCGAGGCTCTCGCTCCACATCCCTCTGCAGCTCCGGGTTCCGCCGCACATTTCGCTGCCGCTCTGGCTCCAGCTCCCTGTTCACATCCTGGCTGGTGCTGTGGGGAACCTACAATGGTGCCTTGGCCCTGACTGGCCCCAGGAAGCACCTCAGCCCAGGGAATGTCCCCATGATCCCCAGGGAGCCACCCCATATACCCCATGGGAACCAGCTCCTCCCTTCCCTGCTCTCCTCAGCCTCCTGGGGAACACTGCAGCCCCGTCCCCCCAGGATCCCGCAGCAGCAGCAGGGCCCCACTCACCCCTCGGTGGCCGGTGGCTGCTGCCCATGGAAGCGGGCCAGCAGCTGCTGCCGCCACAGGCCGAGGCAGAGGGCCGCAGTCAGGACCAGCAGGACGAGGCTGGAGCCCAGCACCAGCCAGGCCATGTCACCGGGCCCCAGGACTGGCCTCGAGGGTGCTCCTGGCAGGAGAGAGCGCAGCTGGGCACGGGGCACTGCCAGCCCTGCCCACACCGTGCCCTGGTCACTGCCAGCCCTGCCCACGCCGTGCCCTGGTCACTGCCAGCCCTGCCCACACCGTGCCCTGGTCACTGCCAGCCCTGCCCACACCATGCCCTGGTCACTGCCAGCCCTGCCCACCCTGCCCTGGTCACTGCCAGCCCTGCCCACACCGTGCTCTGGTCACTGCCAGCCCTGCCCATGCCATGCCCTGGTCACTGCCAGCCCTGGTCACTGCCAGCCCTGGTCACTGCCATGCCCTGGTCACTGCCAGCCCTGGTCACTGCCAGCCCTGCACCCATGCCCTGGTCACTGCCAGCCCTGCCCACACCATGCTCTGGTCACTGCCAGCCCTGCCCACACCATGCTCTGGTCACTGCCAGCCCTGCCCACACCTGCCTGGTCACTGCCAGCCCTGCCCACACCATGCTCTGGTCACTGCCAGCCCTGCCCACACCATGCTCTGGTCACTGCCAGCCCTGCCCACACCATGCCTGGTCACTGCCAGCCCTGCCCATGCCATGCCCTGGTCACTGCCAGCCCTGCCCAACCTGCCCTGGTCACTGCCAGCCCTGCCCACACCATGCCCTGGTCACTGCCAGCCCTGCCCCCCATGCCCTGGTCACTGCCAGCCCTGCCCACGCCATGCTCTGGTCACTGCCAGCCCTGCCCATGCCATGCTCTGGTCACTGCCAGCCCTGCCCACACCATGCCCTGGTCACTGCCAGCCCTGCCCACCCATGCCCTGGTCACTGCCAGCCCTGCCCACACCATGCCCTGGTCACTGCCAGCCCTGCCCATGCCCTGGTCACTGCCAGCCCTGCCCACGCCATGCCCTGGTCACTGCCAGCCCTGCCCATGCCATGCCCTGGTCACTGCCAGCCCTGCCCACACCGTGCCCTGGTCACTGCCTGTGCTCACCTGGCTCGTTGAGCTGCAGCCCGCAGTCCACGCTGCCCCCCAGGCGGGACCCCTTCCTGCTGCAGTCGGGGGGCTGCCAGCCCGGGTGGCAGTGGCAGTTGCCTTTGTTGTTGCACACCTGTACAGGGCAGGGGTACAGAGTGCAGTGAACCCTCACAATGTCCCCCCGTCCCAGCTCCCCGGGTCACTCACGCCGTGGCCGTGGCACTTGGCTGCGCTGTCACAGCTGGACCCCAGCACCGAGTGAGGGTGACACGTTTTGTTGATGCAGACCTGGGAAAACCACGGCAGCTCCAGCCCAGCACTGCCTCAGCGTGCCAGGCTACAGCCCAAAGGGGAAGGAAAACACTATTTAAAAAAAAAAAAATGACAAAGAAACCATGGTTCTGCCCTGGGGCCAGGTCATGTTTAGTGCCCACACCCCAGCAAACCTTTAATGTGACATTTGCAAGTTTTAACAGTGTTTTTAAACATCACGCACACGCTGTAAGGAACAAGTGTGTCTACAATCTTGTTAATATTTACAGTTTATATTTGTCATTTCAGATGATTACAAAGTATTTTCTTACCTTTCCAGAGCCACATTTTGTCCCTGGAGAAACCAGAATTGGATCCCTCGTTGGGGGTACATTCAGGTAGTTCAGAGAGACACACAAATGCTCCCGCACTCGGGCATAAATCACAGCAGCAGCAGTTGATGGGAAGGGCTTGTTGGATGGGTACGTGCAGATCAACTTGCCACACCTGAGATTCCTGGAAAGCCAATTTGCAGAGGATGTGTATCCAACACACACACACAGATACTGCCTGCTGAGCACTGGAACATCAAACAGCACAGTCGGGTAAGAAAACATCAGCAGGACTGGGAAGGCCAAGAGAGGATCTGTGACATAAGGACAGACACCATAACGAGGAGAATACACATAAAGCTATTTATTGCTTCATTAGTCTCACCATAGATGGAGTCTTTACACTCCCTTTGACTGTCCAGTCCCAATTTAATATGCATTTTAGGGAAGCCAGTGCCTCCTCCCCAACGTACCTCCAAGCACAGGGGTCGTACTTGGGTCCGGCCCTTACCCCGCAGTTCCCAAACCTGTCCCGCTGGCTGTTGATCTCCTCATAACAGACCACAGGAGCGTTCTTTGAATCTACGAGTTTAACAATAATATTTGCTATAGTTTAAAGGAAACAAAAGAACAGATTATGGTGTCTAATAACTTCATTTTTCATTATTTTATTAGAGGAAACATACCTATCCCTGCCCAAACCCCCAGCAGTCCTGAACCTCAGAAGTCAGCAGGGAATAGCAAATGGAGAAGTTCTCTGATTGAGTTCTCTGATTTGGTTAACCAGAGCCAAAAGAGAACCTGAAACACTTTTCTAAAGCTGTGCCCTTCCCTGCAGGTGCCCACTCTCACCCGAGATTGCATCGAGGAGCAGAGGCACAATCTGAGCACGGCGATGCCGCAGCCACCCCAGCCCCAGTGCCAGCAGCACAGCCCGCTCTGGTTGTGGTACCTCTGCCATAGAGCTGCTTGCACTGCAGGTCCAAGGACTGGCAGCGGCCCCGGTAGCAGTAGCCGGTGCCCCGGGCGCAGTTGTGCCCGTCCTGCACGTACACATCGGCGGGGCAGGAGGCGGAGGAGCCGCTGCAGAACTCGGGCAGGTCGCACTGGGCATCGGCGGCCGCGCGGCACACCGCGTTCCTGCGCATCAACTGGGGAGAAGGACGAGGAGGAGGAGGAACTGCAGCTCCCAGCCTGAGCCCACACACCCTCCTGATGCTGCCCTCGGGCCCCCTTTGAGGCACTGAGTGGCCACACGTGTGACACTCCCAGGACAGTGCCCCAGTGATGTTCCCCCGAGGGCTCCCAGAAGCCCAACCCCAGGAACCTTTCCCACTGCACAACAGGAAGTTTGGCTCTATCCCTCAGCATGGGAATGTACTATTTCTTAAAAAAAAAAAAAAAAGTAGTGATAATTATAAACATGTGCCTTACCTGACAGTTTTTACAACATAATCCAGAGGCACATTCTGCTGTTGGCTTTAATCTACAATTTGTAGAGCAGCACCTATCCTTCAGGCATTCCTGGGGACACACAGCAAACCCATATTTCACCTTTTTTATACTGCCCAGTTCTCCTCCTGCTCCTTCTCCCCATATCACTTGGGCAATATCCAGCAGAACAAAGGGGCAAAGTTGTCACCAGATTGGTGCCACATAGAAACAATCTCAAACTCAACACAACCCTTCCTGGGCTGCTCCCATGCAGTGGGGCCCCGGTCTCACGGGTTCCTCACTCCCCACGCAGCCACAGCACAAATGCAGGTTTTTGAGCCGTGCTCCCCACCTTGGCTGTGCCGCAGTCGCACTGCTCGCCCGGCTCCACCACTCGGTTGCCGCAGGTGGCTCTGCTCTGGCGGGCCAGGCGGGCCAGCCGGGGTCTGTCGAAAAGGCACGCGCCTCGGCCCTGCTTCAGGAAGGTCTCAAAGTCCCGGACACTGCAGTTACTAAAGGCTTTTGCCCCACTGAGATGTCTAAAATAAAGCAATGATCAGTTTATACGTTGCACATTCACCGCTCCTCAGCCTCTCCAAAGCTCTGTGCAGGTCAAGGGTTCACCTGGACCCTGGCAGAGGGTACGATGTCCCCAAAGGTCTGTCCATTCACCTGAATAACCCTCATTATTAACAGAGACTGAGAAACGTTCACAAGTACCTTCACTTTGGAGAGCAAAGGTCTCCTTTGTCAAATTAAATACCAAATTGCTATTTAATGAATTCTTTTTTTCTTCTTAAAGGAATAAAAGCAGGTGTTCCTTCACTGAAAATGTGGTCAGGAGTTGCCGCTCAGGGAGGTGGTGCAGTCCCCATCCCTGAAGGTGTTCAAGAAATGACTGACATGGCACTCAGTGCTGTGGTCTAATTGACAAGGTGGTGATTGGTCAAAGGTTGGACTCAATGGTCTTGGGGGCTTTTTCCAACTTTAGTGATTCCATGAGGCCATTTGTTGCAATTTTTGCAATGGAGTGACATTTGTTGAGGACACCTCTGACACGGGGTTACCATCCAACCACCCCAGCCCTCAGTCCATCCGCCCCAGCCACTCACAGCGCCTCGGGACTCATGACACACACTCGCCCGGGGCAGCTGCAGCCTCGGGAGCCATCGGGGCTCATGCCCAGGCTGCGGCCCAGCACCTGCGCCAGCAGCACAGAGAAGGACTCCAGTGTCACATTGCCAGGGTACTGGAGAGAGGACAGAGATGAGTTACCACAGCTGAGCAGAGATCCCAGCTCGGGACACAGATATCCCCACTCGCTCCCACCCTCCCCTGTTCCTGCTGCCCGTGGGGTGACAGCCCTGTGGGCTGTGGGGACACACAGGGGACAGCTGGGACCATACCAGGGCCACTGTGGCAGCAGCATCTCTGTGACACGCCTCTCCTGGAGCCACTGCGCCCATGAACCCTCCTTGGTCCCTGTACCTGGAACAGAGCTGTGGTCACTGACGGTCCAGGGATAACTCCTCGCTCCTCTTGGTGCCATCCCCAGGGGAGCTGGGGCAGGGTCTGCATGGCAGAGAGCTGGGGCAGGATCTGCATGGCAGGAGGGTGCCAGGCAGGGCCCAGGAGCTGTCCCTGTCCTCAGCCAGGGCAGGTGAGAAGGGACAGACAGCACCATTGCAGCTGCTGCATCGCCACCAAAAGGCTGGCTAGAAGGAATGTCTTGGAGGAAATATTTCAGGAATATCAAGGATTCATGAAATACATAGGAAATATGGGGGTTTTTTAAAGTATTTGTCAGAGGAATCCTTTCTATTTCCACTTACATTGGTTTGACTAATTGCTACGGGCAACTTTTAACACTCATGAACCTTTATCTTACCCTAAGAAAGAAGCAATGTCATGCGCCCGTGGCTCCAGAGACAACTGTTTCCACTGTAGAAATCGTTGCAGAAGGTCATCTGTGTCCCCTGCTGTTGATATTTTGTCCCCCTCTGCCCACAGCTCCAGGGAGGACAGCACAATGGTGACATTAAGGGAATTAAACATCTAAAAGTATAAGAAAGGAAACATCTGCTCTCACATTTTCCCTTCATGCACAGTCACTGCTCTGCATGCAGTTAAAATATTGGAAAAGCAAATTGCTGCTGTCAGTGGCTCAATGACATCTGTAGCCAAAAAAATGAATGCACCTGAAAATTAGGGAGATATAGCAAGAGGCCTGAGCCATAGTCAAAAAACTTCCTAACAATTGTTAGGGCTTTTAGGAATAAATTCTCATTGCACACATGAACCATAAGACCACCTAAAGCAGCTTGGAAAGGGCAGCCACTGCTAACACCAACATCGCCCTCAGCCCCATCTCACTGCAATGCAAACCAGACTTTAGAACTTACATTGTTGATTAAATTGAAGGCCTGAATTATCTTCTGCGTCACAGCATTCGGGTCTGATCCCATGTAGTTGTACTGAAAAACAACCCAAGAGGACACAAGAGCAGACAAAGTGCTCACCAGGGTGAAGCAGAATGATGTTGGAACTCTGAAATGATTCCCAACACCCAGCCATGGAGTCATGAGCTACAAATCCACACTCCTTTCCTACAAAATCCACAGTACATGTAAATTTTCAAAAGGGAAAACAAATCTATATAAAAGCTGGGAAATGTTACCAGTTCCATGCTCACAGAGGTCACGCAAAGACAGGGAAAAAGTGGCTGGCATGGACTTACCAAAGCCTTGTCCAAAATCATGTACACTGTGAGGTATTTGGGAGATTGTGCAGCAGCTGAGAGGGGCTGAAAGAGAAAACAGGCTCCAAGTACAGATTTCTGCATTCTCTGGTAACTCCCTGCTGCTGTTGGCTGTGCTGCTCAAGTGCCCCCGCAAAGGGGCTTGGGGTGTCTGCCCAAAGCTTCCAGCAGTGCCAGACCCCTCCTCATGGGACAGGGACCCTGCAAGCAGGCACCACTCACCTCACCATCCCTAAGGGCCTTGTCCAAGCTCCTCCAGGCCTGCAGCCCTGTCCTGGGGGGGCTGTGGGCCAGGAGGGACCCTGTCCCCTGCTCCTCGCTCACTCGATACACCACGTGCCGGAACGCAGGGGAGTAGCCCAGGGGCTCGATGCCATAGCTCACGTTCTCAAACTGCAGCAAACCCCTGCCAGGCACCAGCACTGGCCGTTTGCTCCTGGGCACTGGGACAGCTGCCCCAGACCAGGCTGCTGGCACGCCTGGCAATGCCACAGGGACAGGGCTGGCAATGCCACAGGGACAGGGTTGGCAATGCCACAGGGACAGGGCTGGCAATGCCACAGGGACACGGCTGGCAATGCCACAGGGACAGGGTTGGCAATGCCACAGGGACAGGGCTGGCACGTTACCTGAGCCCTGAGCAGATGCTGAGGGTCACTGCTGAGCTGGGGGAGCCCTCGATGTAACCCCGGTAGTGGCAGCCTCCCTACAAAACAGCAGCACAGGGAGCCCCCTCCAATCCCCCACCCAGCACCCAGACCCCCGGCTGTCTTGGGCACACACACAGCCCAAAGCAAGGCCACCTCACCTCAAAGGGGGCAGAATCAGAGCGCAAAGATCCCTGCTCACTGGACATGTACGTCTGGAAATCATCAGATAGAAAGGCACTACAAGAGAAAGGTGCAAAGTGAGGCACTTACAACATCCTTTACCCTGAGCTTCTCAAGCTCCTCGCAGGTCCTGCAGGCAGCAGGAGCAGGGCAGCTGCTGTCAGTGAGGGCAATGTCAGGGCCAACTCACTGCTGCTGCAGGTGGATGGTGTACGGCCTCCCCTCAATCCTCAGCACGTAGGACACTGCATCCTTGTGCACACAAAAGAGCAGAGAAGGGGAGAATTAGCAACAGGGAGCTGGGAACAGCACAGTGTGAGGCCTGCTGCAAATACCAAATACATCACAGTGCTGGCACCTCTGCCGTGGTGACATTGCTACAGCTGCCACCACATCTGGACCTCCCCAGCCCTCCTCTGCACCTGCAGACCCCTCTCCCCCTCCCTTGTCCCCCCTCCCCAGAGACCCCAGCTCCCTGCCTGCTGCAGCCCCGCCGCTCCTGTTGTGTTCATCCCCAGCTGCTGCGGGATGGTGACCTGGGACCAAACCCTCCAGCCCACAGGGGACAGAGAGCCCCATGGCCGAGCCCAGTCCTGGTGAGTGGGGGGCACAGGGGGACCCTGCCCGGCCTCATGCAGCAGCTCCAGGAGCAGCAGGAGCAGCAGTGGTGGCATTGCACAAAGTGGCCCCATGGCCGGCCAGTAACGGCCCCACTGTAACTGCCCCACAGAGCACCAGTAACTGCCCCACAGGTAACAGTTCCACCGGCCACAGCCCTCCCTCCCCTAAAGCAGAGACTGAGGCAGAGCCTTGTACAAAACTGGCATCTTTATTGCTCGTTGGGTCTGTACAAACGGGTCAGGAACAGCCCTTTGGCCAGAGACCAGCACGGGCCGGCCACAGAGGTGAACGTGGGTGTGGACGGTGGCCCTGCCAGGGGACAGGTATCCGTACACTTTACAAAAGAAAGTCAGTAGTCATCTTCAGTATTCAACACCAAAAACTGGCGCTATTTCCTGTCCACGTGATCGCTTTTAAAACCACGCATCCCTGCCCTGGGCAACTGCGGCTATTCCGACGTGCACGCTGCGAGTACAAAAACTCTTTGTCTATAAAGGCACCATTTTCAGCAGTTTAGTTCAGACACACAGCGTGTCACACACAGTTAAGTCCATCCCTCTGGATGACTTCATTCCCTGGATCCCCTCCTCTTTCCCCACCCTCTGACCGGGCTGGAGATGGGCTGAGTCTGGCTGCAGAGCTCATTGGGACAGACAGACAGACAGACAGACAGCCCAGGCAGAGCAGGACACAGCAACATCAGGGAGTGACTGATTATCTTGGAACAAAAAGGAGACCCCCCCACCAGTACAGTTGGTGAAATTCTAGGTGACATTTTACAGATTTTAATTGTGTTATAAATCTTAATCTAAGTTTATGGGAAACCACAGGAGTTCAAGTATTTTATTACTGCACACACTATATATATATTTATGTATGTATATACAGAGGAAAGATTATTTTTGGCAATATTAGGGGATTTTACAGATTGAGCTGTGCTTGTGGCAAGCACAGAGTGAAACAGCCCAGAACTCTTTTCAGCACTTACTTCACTGTTAGCAAGTTTGTGCAATAGAACCTCACTTTTAGCAAGTTGTGCAACAGATTTCTATTTGCGACCACGACATCCAGTTTGTACTCATGGCACCACGGGATCAGGATCCACAGCTCCCTCTCCCAACACACTGGATGCTGAGCACCTCTGCTCAGGAGGAGTTTCACAACCCAGTCTAACCCGTGGTGCAGGAGCAGAGGGCAGTCAGTCCGACACACAACAGCCCAGCAGCATCCTGACTAACACTACAAAGGTCTGGAAATTAAAAGAGGGGGTGCATCAGTCACCAGGTTCCCATTTAAAGTGCTCAGAGAAACTCTGGTGGTCCAAGCAGAGACAATTCCCACTTCCCAGCACTCTGCAGGGACTGCTGCTCTGTCTTTAGACCTGAATTAAAATCTAACAGCACCCCATTTTTTAAAACCAGAATATGGCCGTGTCTTCTCGTACCTTTATCGTCACTGCCCATCCATGTATTAGTGGGAATTAGTACAGGAGTCTCATTTAGCCACCCTCTAATTAAAAAGCATTAAACTCAGTACTCCTACAGCACAGCTTAGTGTCAGTCAGCATGGAGTTAAGAATTTAAGTGCATTATTATGCATCTATAAACATATATACATGCATAAACATGTTTAAAATATATCTCTCTTCCTCCGAAAAAGTCCACTGAGACCTCATTCAATTTGTGCCATCAAGGTGTACATGGGAAACACTCTCCAGTCCATGCAGAGTAACAGAGTTAACTGACCAGATCTCCTTGTTTTGCAAACAGGTTACTCCAATTCCTCACTGCACAGTCAGAGACACAACAAATCACAATTTCCTTACCGGGGCTCATGGCAGAAATGGGGAAACCCAAAGCAACTCCCGCGTGCTGGATTTCAGGACTATTTCCCTGCAGGCTGCTGCACTCCTGCCAGCGTGGCGGCAGCGGCAAAGCTTGGACAGAGCAAGCAACGGGGTGGGTGTTTCAGTCCCTGGAGCTTTGGTCGAGGTATTTGTTTAGTGTGAAGTTGTACATTCCTGGTTTGGATTTCTCGTTTGCCCTGTCCCAGGCTGCAGCAGGGTGCCAGAAGGGGAACTGCAGTTTAGCAGCCAACAGGTCAGCTCACGTGAAGGGCCCAAGGGAGCCAAAAGCTATTTGGGAGGCAAAGGTGCCGGCCGGGAAGGGAAATACTGTCCCTGAGGTAAACATTTCTGCTGGGATGGCGGCGCTCCCTGAGGTACAAGCTTCTGCTGCGGGGGTGGGGGCCTGTGAGGGGACAGAGGGGACACTGTCAGTGCCACAGCACCCATGATCCTCACACAGCCACAGCCCTCATAGAGCCACAGCACCCACGGCCCTCACAGAGCCACCATGCCACGGCCCTCACAATCCCACAGCACCCATGATCCTCACACAGCCACAGCCCTCATAGAGCCACAGCCCCCATGGCCCTCACAAACCCACACCACCCATGATCCTCACACAGCCACAGCCCTCACAGCACCCACAGCCCTCACAGAGCCACCATGCCACGGCCCTCACAAACCCACAGCACCCATGATCCTCACAGAGCCACAGCCCTCACAGAGCCACAGCACCCACGGCCCTCTCACAGCCCTCACGGCCCTCACACACCCACCACCCACAGCCCTCCTTGCACACAACATGTGATAGAACACGCCAGGGCTCCCAGAAGGACAGGACAATAAATGCCATCAGTGCCACGGTCAATAGCATTTGCAGTAACTCACTGACCTGCTGGGCACCCTCTGCGGCTGCTGCAGCGGGTACTGAGGGGGGTAGTAGGGCTGCTGGAAAGCCTGCTGAGGGTGCTGGTTAACTGGGTAAGCTGGCACAGGAAACGTGTTCGGATGCATATCCTACAAAGAAAATATAACAAGAGTGTTCACAGATTGCACATAGGGAATCAAAATATTTGTGTCACTAAATAAGTGACACTTGTTGACAATGTTGGAGTCGCTCTTTCCTCTGAGAAATTCAGTAGGAAAAAGCAACAGCAGCCTGGGAAGTGCTGGATTTTGCAAAACACAGAAAGGCTGACAAGAACATTTGTTTTATTCTGGGAGTGTGCTTTGGCTGGCTGTGGCTTTCAGAGGAAAACAACTGCTCCGACAAGGGCTGAGAGCTGGCAGGTGTGCTCCCCTTCTCGTGTGGGATGGGAACTCCAGCATGAGGAAAAGGCAGCAGCAAAGCAGGTGAACTGCTCGTCAAGGCAAGCACAGCCTGGGACAAAGCTAAAACTGGGAAACTGAGCAGTTCCCCACACAACCCTTGGGAAACAAACAGAGTAACAAATAGAGAAAGGGAAAGCAGATGATTCCTACCATGGGTACAGCTCTCGGAGCATAAGGCATGCCGTGGGAGAAGCCTCTCTGCTGGTAATCCCTGGGTTCAGAGTCTGGCCGGGGAGGAGGTGACTGAAGTGACCTGAAATCCCATGGATATGGGCTGTGTGAGCACATAACCCAGGCACTGCAAACCTGACAGCTGCATTTATACCATCTTAGCATATATCAAGTGTCAGGAAGATAATATTTACCACAAATTTAAAAAAAACAACCACCCTCTTTCTGTTCAGGATTCCAGCAGCTTCCCTTTGCCCCGTTATAAAAAGATGGGACCCAAAAATGTAAAGCCTATCACCCACACATGAGAACAAACATAACACTAAACAGATTTGGGATAAATGTATCTTTTTTGTCATTGTCAGGGCAAGCCACATGTGCCATTGGATGCAGGGGCCTTCACCTGACATCCTGGGACGGGGACATGTAAATGAATATCCAGACTATTCAAAGGGCAGAGGAAAAGGCAGAAAGGAGAAGACACTCACGAATGGCAGCGGGACCTCAACCTCCTGAAGCATCTCTTCAGCCTGTCTCTCTTGGCAAAGGCCAGGGCAGCAGCTATGAGGAGTGGGAGGACCAGGAAAAAGAACACAAGCAGCCCGTTGCGCAGCGAGGTGTCTGTGAGGGGACAAAACCATGAGAAGAAATGAGTCTTACGTGGTATTACCACCACCTCACTCATAATAACACTGAATATTTGGTAGGAATGATTCTATAACTGTATTCCATTTTTCACAGAAAAAAAAACCAAGAGAATCCAGTGGCTCTGCAAGCTATGTGCCCAAATAGATTCTGTTCTGTTTATCTTTAGAGCTGTACATATCACGATACCTTGGGCTGCAACACCACGTTGAATTAGGAGATCAATCCTCATCTTTCATTACTGTAATGTTTCATTACTAAAGATCTTACAAGAAAAGAAAAACAGAGCTTCTGCGTTTTGATCTGATCTTTACCTCTTCTCCAACTACTGCTTCAAACTCTCAGCGAGCAAAGTAAGCTTCCCAGCTCTGTCAGACAGCTTTGTCTCATGCAGGAATTGTGCTTCCCTTCACTGGGACCTCCCCTCCCAGTCCAGACACAGAGAAGCCCAAGAAGATCTTTGTTCCATGGTGATCCCTACAGGTCCCTACCTCAGTATCCCAAGAGAAGTGCAACACCTGGAGCAGAGAAGCTCTACCAGAATTCTTTGGCAATGAAACCTAGGGCAGAGCCATCCCCAAAGTTCCCTGACACACTGGGCCAGCCCCTGGGCAGCCCCAGCTGTCACAGCCACTTGCCATTGTAGGGAGGGCCACTGTCCACGCTGCCTCCGTAGCCTTTGGTGTCACAGTGAGGGGGGGCCCAGCCTGCTTCACAGTGGCAGTTCCTGTTGTTGTTGCACACCTGTATTCCAAAACACAAGCACTCAGGAACTTGCATTTCCATTATTTAAATCTGCATGCAGCAGCCACAACAGCCTGCTCTGTCCCTTGTACTGCTCAGCCTGGAGAGCTTTACCCAGTTACTCATGTAAATTCCAAACAGTCCTTGGCCAGGCAGCCCAAGATTTCACATGACTGAGCATGCACGGCCCTGTTCAGGAAGAGCTTCCAAGGATTAGCTATCCCAACAGCTTACACACTATGGCTTTTGCTTGGCTTCTTTTTTTTATTGTGAGATGCAGTGTCAAATTTCATTAGTAATACTGGAATTGGGAATTCTAGCCTGGCAGAGAGTTTTGGCAAAGATTTCTTTGACACTGCTACAGACTTTCTTGCTTAGAGGTATTTTATAGAGAGTTCTACAGTTTGACAAAACAGAAAAGCAATTACTAATCACCATTTTAAAACTTGCTGCCTCTCTTCCCTGCTTACCCCATGCCCGTGGCACTGCCTCTCCACGTCACAGTCATAGTTGAGGACAGAGGCACTCACACACTGGAAGTGTCTGCAGATCTGGGGAACAGAGATGAACACAGATGAGGGGAGATGGGATTTCAGTGTCCCCTTGCCTCCCCATATCCCTGCTCCCAGCTCCACAGCCATGCTGTGCTTGCTGCCACAAAGCCTCTCACACTCTCACTGAGAAATCCCAACTCTGCAGAAACTCTGCTCCACAAAAGGCCTCTCAGCATGGGGCTGAGCTGGCACTGGAGCCTTTTGTCTCCAGTCTGAATGTAAAGGAACAGCAATTAAATTGTGCCCAGTAAGGACATGTGGAATGTACATTCCTCTGCTACAGCTAAGCCACTGCACTTTTTAGTTGAGTTGGATTTTAATTGAAAGTTGTCCTCAAGGCGTTTGTGTGGACCTAGCCCTTCCTGCTCATTGACAGAGCAAAGATTCGGGCTCTCAAACTCAATTTCTTTCGCTTCACCTACAAATGAAAGGCTCATTAAATGTTTGATGCACATGCAGTGCAGCACTGGGGGGAATCAATGGACTTGATTAGTTTACATTAACTACAGGCATAAAAAAATAATGGTCATAACTATTCATGAAACAATGCAGCTGAAAATTTTATTCCCATGACCACCCCAAATTATTACATTAGGATACCACTTCTTAATTTTTAATTACCTTTCCATTACCACACTTGGTGCCTTCATTCACCATTCCTGGGTCCGGGACATCAGAGCCCAGCTGGAAATCCACCCCCCAGCAGTACGTGGTGGTGTTCCTGATGGGAGTTTGGATAATAGCAGGCTTGATTCC
The DNA here is from genome assembly GCA_009741485.1 of Malurus cyaneus samueli. Taxonomy (NCBI): domain Eukaryota; kingdom Metazoa; phylum Chordata; class Aves; order Passeriformes; family Maluridae; genus Malurus; species Malurus cyaneus. Next base: position 163,031,827 of record CM019215.1, read on the forward strand.
AAACACAGGCATGGCTTTCACATTTTCACACTGTAGCTTCCCACACATGGCATTCCTACAACAGCAACACAGAACACTGTAAAGACACTTGAATTTATTCTGAGAACAAGACTACCATGTGTTTGATACTATCTTCCCTTTCTACTGGAAGATACTACTTGAAAACAAAATTGAGGCAACTTGACAAATAAAACTGCAGTGGGCCTCATTCCAGTGCTGCAAGAGTAGTTTATCCCTTCTTTCATTAAGCTGTTGGAATCTCTGCATTAAAGAAAACTTGATTTGCTACACATCTTCCTGTATGTGAACACTTAGGATAACCACAACCCACAGTGGGAGATGTGGAACACACTCTTCACACCACAGCCCTGCACCCCTCCCCTGTGCAGCCACTACAACATCCCAAACTGACAGCACAGCACCCAAATAGAGATTCCAAACAATGCATTTCAGAGCTTCCCAGTGCACTGGGCTCAACTCACCAGCTGGAACATTTCTTGTAGTCATGGCCATGGAAACCACAGTTGCCAAATCTGTCCCCCTTGGAATTCACTTCAGCAAAGCAAATGTTAGGGGCTGCTCTGGCTTCTGCAAACAACAGCCCATCCCCAGAGAGAGGAGCATGTTACCCAGGCACAGAAACATCACACAGCATCTCCTGCACCCAGAGCAACTACCCTGCTACACCAAGTATTTGCCATGCAGCCATGAGCTTAGGAACTTGATCAAAATGCTAAAAAGGCTGCATCAGAATTACAAGGTTCCAAGTTCAAGCAGAGAAAAATGGTTACTTAACCTGAGCCAATTCTAGCATTTGATAATTCTTTACTGCCCTATAGAGCAGAAACCCCACTGTACCAGAACAAAATTACTTGAATCCCCAGCACACCACTAAGTGCAATACAGGAGGAATACATGAAGGCAAAACCATAACCACCACTGGCTCAAATCCTCTGCCAAAGCCAACTGGTCTTTGTTGCAGAAAAGCAAGTAAATCTGCTAATAATAAATAAATAATGAAATAAAACTAATGTACTCTTTAGTTACAACTCTTAGAAGGACTGTAACATTATGCTCTTCCTTACTGGAGCCAAAGATATCCTGGCACTGTGCATCGTAGTACTGGCACACGCCGTTGTAGCAGTAAGCCTCCTGGTTGTGGCAGGGGTGCCCGTTCTGCACGGTGAAGTCGGGCTGGCAGAACTGAGAGGTGCCATTGCAGAACTCCGGGAGGTCACACTCGTTGGTGCTGGCCCGACACTCGGTGCCTCCAGGGAGGAGCTACAGACAGAGGGGAGAGAAAAGTGCATCAGGAAAAGGAACAACAGCAAAGAGACACTGCACCTGACCCACGTACAACCCAACAAGGGACTGATCTGCAGGACAGCTCTCTCTCACACATGCACTATCTCAAGGGACTGATCTGCAGGACAGCTCTCTCTCACACATGCACTGTCTCAAGGGACTGATCTGCAGGACAGCTCTCTCTCACACATGCACTGTCTAAGCCAATGCTCTCCTCAGCTCCCAAACAACACTGAAGTCTCTCACCTGGCAGTTTTTGCAGCAGTCACCATAGGCACACTCAGCACCAGATCGGAGTCTGCAAGTTCCTGGCTCACAGCACGGATCACTTTCACATTCCTGGGGACAGAAGAGCTCTGAATGCCACCAAATCTTCTCCTCTGTCACATACAGACCCCTCTGGGTGAGGGGCACAAGGCATCACTGGGAACACACACAGCTACAAACCTTTGGCGAGCCACAGTCACACTCCTCGCCAGCATCCACCAGCTTGTTCCCACAGTACGGGACACTGTAGGTCTCATCAGGCTTGGGAATGTTGAGCAGGCAGCTCCCACCTTTGTTGAGTGTCAGCTTCTCAAAGTCTTCTGCACTGCAGCTGCTGAAGTTCCTCGATCCCCTGCAATGGAGAAAATGAGCTGAGCTTTACAGTAAGCCAACCTACAAGCATCCCCTCTGCAGAACAAGGGGAATGTTTGCTTTCCTCATTACAAGCACTACATGACTATTTGAAAGGGGAATTTGAAGGTGAAAGTAATCCATATAAACAAAGCACGTGGCTGGGGCATTTAGACCCTGCTTTGCCTTCCCTCAGTCTGCCACTTACGATGCTCCAGAGCTCATAATGCAGCTGCTCGCCCCGCAGTGACAGACACGCTCATCATCGTGGTTCATCCCCAGGTTATGGCCAAGCTCATGAGCCATGATGGATGCAAACATCTGGATACTGATCCTTCCAAACTGCACAGGAGTGGAACAGATGACAGTCAGCAGAGAGCTCATATTGACAAAGTCAATATGCAAAGGAGATGCTTTTGCTGTTCTGTCTCTACATTATCAGCATTCTCAGACCAACTGTGCTGGATTTCTAACCAAGTGCATGAAATTTACTGAGCAAGAAGAGCCCTCAGAGAAACCTTTCTGGGACACTACCCAACGGCCTCCACTTTCCAGAGCAGCTGCAACATTAACACAAAAATCAGAACGCTCCACACCGGCCCAATTCTCCTGAAATGTGCACATTCCAGCACTTCTGTCACCAGTCCAAAGAAATCAGATTGCTGGGATTGCCAGTTATTTGGGGCCAGCAGCTCAGCTCACTAAAGCTCTGCAATTCCATATAAAACACAGCACTGCTCAGGGAGGTCACAGCTGCAGATCAGACAGCACAGGACAGGTTTGCAAACACCCAGAGATCCCACATACTTTTGAGGCAGAAATGCTTAAAACTATCCAGAGTAATCCTCTCCCTTTTGCATGAGTGCTGCACAGAGGAGAGGGGAAGCTGAGCAGAAGACTACAGAGAAGTTGTGATCCAGATATTCTGAAAGTGTTGGAAATTGCAGAAGACAACATAGAAGCCCCACCAAGCCACTTCAGCTTTGTTATGAAAGACTCTGCGCTTCCAGGAAGACTTTCAGAGTGTCCAACTCTGATCTCAATCACACTGAGAGATCACTAAAGAAATCTCACCACGTTGATGCCTCCTGCATGGCTCTTGGAGCACACTGTTCCCACGTAGGCCATTCCAGCTGTGCCACCAAAACCCTTCTTCCTACAGTCATGGAGAGAAAGGAAAGGCCATCATCTGTTTGTACAGAAGCACAGAGCCCATATCAGCACACAACTCCTTCCTGTGGGGTACAAACCCTGCTGATGCAGCTTTCCAAGGAGAGTTTTTCACACTGCAGTGCTACTGGCTGCAGGCACAAATGCACCAGTTTTGCTTTCTGCTCAAGATTTGTTTGTTCTGTTAATTTAAGACAAGTGTTTGCAGAGAAAGCCTCTTCCACATTGTCCTTCTGCATATAAAGAGCTCAATGGCTCACCCTTAAAATAACTTGGGTCAATTGGCTTCATCTGCCTTTCTGCTATGGACAACTCCATGGATTTCTTCCTTTGTCAACTTCCTTTTCATTACTCTTTATTTTATTCCTAAAGGTTAAGTGGCACAGCACAATACACAGCATTTTACTTTATATAAAAGAACTGCCAAAATGAGCATTTTCTCAGTCTTTGCCTCTATCACTGCTGTGCTGTCCAGAGGAGGTTCCCAGCTCCCAGAGGAAGGGAGGGATTCTGAGCTGCACTCTCACCTCTGCTCTTCCCCTGCTCTGGGCAGTCACTTCCCAAGGGCTGCATTATCTGCAGGAGCAGGAAGGGCACCAGGACACGGGTCCTGGAAGGGGCAGGAACAGCTCAGGAAACTCTGGGATTGCTTCAGGACAGACTAACATCCCATGCCAAACTCAAAACACATCTCTGGCTTCTGGATACCAACTGCAGAAAGAACCTTTTCTCCACTAAAATAAAACACTCTGCAACAGGTTTGTGCTTATTTTCAAGTGAAAAAGGCTCTGGCTCACAAGTTCAACCTGTTGCAGTATGACAGAGGACTATCTGAAGCTTTACACAATACAACACAGAACATTTTAGGATATGTGGGATCAGGAAAAAAATGTGTTATTTAGCAAAACATCTGTCAGAGGACACTGAAATTAAAGAGTGCAGAAAATTCTTCACTTGATTTGGAATGTTTTCACAAGACCCAAAGCACTGCAGAAGGAGTTTCTTGGGACCAAAGGGAAGGACTGGGACTCACAAGACAAACTGGGCACTGTCGTGTCTCCGCCGCAGCACCAGGTTCTTCTCTCGCCACTGTACAAAATTTGCCAGCACATCCCCAGCCCCTCCATCTGTGCTGATGATGTTTTCATGCTTCCAGATCTCCAGACCAACCAGCACGATGCGGATGTTCAACATAACATACATCTGGGGAGAAAAAATAGGAGAAATATTTATTCATATCTTCAGACAAAAACAAGTGGCCTGCTGCTGTAGATATTATTGCAAGTATCCACCTTTTCTGTGTTTGATTTTCTTTTCATAGCTAACACCAGAATGCATTTTCCCTGTGATTTAGGCTAAAGGATCAATGCTTAAATGCCTACATTGTAAGACAATACAAAGAGAAATAAAAAGAAGTCTCGATCCTGACAAATATACAAATATCATGTGAAATATTAGAAGTATAGACATGTTTTTTCTCTAACCTTTACACAGACAGAAGCATGACAATAATTGCAACCATCTGTCCTGTCACTCACTGGATGTACTGCAGGTTGGAGGAGTTCCCTAAATTAATTCTCAAGGTGGATAAGATGAATTTCGAGGTGGAAAAGCACCCATGGTGATGCATTCCCCAGAGAGGTACCAAAACAGACCCCAAAGTGGACATTTCCAAAAGGCAGCAGGGCTGCAGCACACAGCAATCCTCACACTCACACTGTCAAGGAAGTTTGCCAGCTGCACCATGTGTTCTCTTACTTCTGTTTCACTCTTCCCAAAATCTTCAAACTGCAAGACAAAGAGACTTCATCTCACAAAGAGAAGAGATAAAGACAACAGTCAGAAAAAGGAACAGAACATTTTGCCTGTCTCCAAATCTCCAAGACAATGCTAGCCAAGCCAGCAGCATCCTCACTGTTGTTGCTCAGCAGTGTGATGCTCCAAAAACAACAGCAAAGGCAGTTTTTACAATGAGCTATGGGATTCCTTGCTGACAGAACCTCTCCATGTCTGCTGCTTTCCTCCTTTTCTGAGGAGGATTGCACAGCACATGTTTATCCACTTCTAGGGTGGCATATTTGCACAGCCTGGATAAAGCATCAAGTGTTTTTCAAAAATCCACTTGGGAGTAATGAAGCCTGAGGGTTTTCCAGGCCCTCTCCAGAGGAAAAAAAAAAAAAGGAAAAAAAAGGAAAGCCACACACAACTCCCACCTTCTCTTTATCCACAACTATGAACAGCTCCACGTATCTTGTCTGGTGCAGGACTGCCCTTTTACTCTGGGGAAAAAAAAGTTTCAGACAATTTCAGATTAATTAATTCAAGTGTAAACAAAAACCCCTCATGACATTGTTATATTTCACTTGATGCCACCAGTGGTTTCAGACACACCCAAAGGACACAGTGCCAAACCCAAGCAGTGTAATCCAATGCAACAACAATTTCTGTGTTTTACACTAAACCTCAGCTGCACAAAGACTTCTTCTGTCTCAAAAGCAAGGGACCACTGCACAGGTTGCTTTGGAAAGACAACACAAGCTTTTATAAAGGGGCAGAAAGATTGAAGTGAACCACAAGATTTTTCATTCTTCTGCTTTGACTGCAATCTTCCTCCTGAACAGACAGTCCTTGAAGAACAATGGGGACCTTCACACCAAACTGCTATTGTGATGGGGAGGAGGATGGAGTAAACACCACAGTATTCTCCTGGCTCCTGATGCAGCACTTTGTTAATGAGCCTCTCCATGAGGGTCGTGTTCTTGCCCTTAAAGTCCCACAAAAAAGCCCAGGAATATCCTGAGCAGCTGCTCCCACCTCACTGCCATGTGCAGAAGCAGGAGAAAACTGCAGAGCTTTGGGTAAGAACTGGGTTTTCCAGCAGTGCAGAAACTCCCCGAATCATAAACCTTGAAGTATGTGCTAAGCCCCAGGAAATCTGATAAGCTGCTTCCCTCCTCTGAAGTGAACTCACAAAACCCCTGCTGGGGAACTAGGCAGGACTTACCCGCAGCAGCTGGGTCATACTGGGATGGAGATTTGCCTCTGTGTGCTCTCCTTCCCGGCCTTCAGCATTGACTCCACACATTGTGGGCTCTCTCTTCACATTATCCAGTCGATATAAAATGTGTTTAGAGGCAGATGAGGAATCCATGGGCTCAATCCCATAGGTGACATTATCTATTGTCACCAAACCCCTAAAATATGGCAGCATGTGAGAAATCCAGCACTGAGCAGAGGACAGTTACACAGAAGTTTTACAGCTAAACAAAGGAACAGTTATTCTTGGATAACCAAAGCCTGCCTATACCTCAGTTCTTGCAAAGCAACACACTTCACTTTAGGCCTGGCAGTAGCCTTTCACTGAGTGGGGCCTTACAAATGCATTAAATTAAACATCTCAGATTCTGCAATGTCCCATTAATTACATCACAGTCTTAAGCAGAAATGCTTTAATTCAAATACACTATTGCCATTCTCATGCCTGGCATGGCCCTGCAAAAAAATCAGTGGCCCAGAAGATAAAGCAATTAGCCCAAAGTAGAAAACCATTCCAATCAAACTTGAGGTGCACAAGCTTTAGAGCCAATTTTGTGTAATTAGGAGACCAATATTCAAGTTTTGATTTCTGCACTAGGTACAGTTGTCATGACCATCTGTGCAAGTTAGCAAATAAACCAAATATGCATCAAAACCAACCTAGTGCACTCTGGCAACAAATGGCATTAATAACTTATTTGATGGTACTTTCAATATCTGTGAACTCCTGGAATAAAAGATACCACAGGACAGCAGCACCAAGGCAGCTGAGTGCAGCCAGTGACTCCTGACTGCCTGAGCCACAGTTAAACCAGAGAATGGGTTTGGGCTCAGCAGCTGCAGTGCCAGTGACACACAAAGGATGAGTTGTGCTACCTGAGGCCTGAGCAGGTGCTGAGAGCCACCAGGGAATGCAGGGTCCCCTCCACGTACCCCTGGAAATGGCAGTGATCCTGCACAGGAAAAGAGAGCTGAGTTACACACTCTGGGGGTTCAGGTGTACCTGCACACCCAGAGCAGCCCCTGCCACTCACCAGCACTGACTACAACCCAACAACACAACATGAAGTTAAATTTATCACAGCTGCATTTCTTAACTTGATCCAGGCTTTCCCTCTCCTGTTCTGTCCTCCGCCCTGTCTCAAATATTTCATGGCCAGCCCCTCCCTACAGATTTGGGCCAAATTTCTCTTCAGTCTTCTGGCAAGAAGTTCTGGCTTGTCTGTCACCTCTCTGCAGCAGAAGAAGATCTACAGCTGCCATTTGTGCCAGCTGGGGCTGTGTGGTCAGAGCTTTCTGGTGTGATGCACAGCCCTCTTCAGCTTTCACAGATGCCAAACTTCACTGTGTACTCTGTATGTGCATGTTTTGGAAAGCAGACAAGGGGTAGCACGGGGCAAATACACTCCATTTTCTCTGTCAAGGGCATTTCTGGACTCTGACACAGGGTCTAGAACACAGATTTTGTCACCTGTGTCTCAGTGAGGAATGCAGAAAGCACAGAGGGCATGTGCTAATCCTTTAAAGCGAGTGTGACTTTCGTGACCTCATGCAGCAAAAGCATTTTTCCTCCAACCAATCCCTTCTAACTAGAAAGCAAACAGTTATTTGGTTCAAGTGCTCTATTTTCAACAAGATCATATGAATCATGTATGACTAACACTTCCCTTTCAAAGGAACAGCATTGATCCCTAAGAATGAAGCCATTAGAAAAACTCTCATGCATTTTGTATCACACAACCTGCTTTTTATCCTTATTCTACATTTCCAAAGGTAATCTGTCAGGCAGCTTGCTTGGACAGAAGGAAGGTGCAAACACACTTTCAGTGGAATATCACCTCCACATCAGAAAATACAGAGCTTTTATAGGTTAGATCCTCATCCAAAATTAAGGATTCTCTCCAGGAAGAGAGCAGTGGGTTCTGAGGGTGGCACAGCAGAAATACAACTGTCCTTTTGTAATCCCTTACTCCTTCATCCCACAGATGCTCAGTGTTCCAGTCACTTCCAGGGAGGGGATGAAGAGACAAATCCTACCTGGACATCTGGATATTTCAGCTGCAACTTTCCCTCCTTGTCATAGGTATAAACTGTGAAATCTTTGGGCAGCAGTTCTCTGCAATGAAAGGAGAGAAGGAACACAAGAGGAATTTTATTAAATGACTATGACACTGCAGCAGAGCAGTAAGATTGTCCTAATCAAGAGTATGACAAATAGATTAATTGCAATTAAATACAGAAACATTAAACAAGAAACCCTTCCAAAATTAACAAATTGTGTATTTCCACAGCAAAATTCAAGAGACCAGAATGGTAGAACTGCTAATAAAAATCAAACCAAGTTTGATTTTCCCCAGTTTGGGAAGGAAGTGCACTGGAAAGTCTCCCACGACTGAGACTGCAGCACCATCCTGGCAATTCCATTGAATTCCCACGTTTCTCAGAGTCAGGGCCTGACAAGTGGGAGCTGCAGCTCCCCAAGGGTTTGTACAGTTTGTCCAGGAGCAGTTTGGAGCAGTAAATGACCACGTGTGGTGCTGCAAGTGGCCCTAAAACCCCAGACAGACAACATCCACATCAGCTGTGAGCTCTCCATATTCAGAGCTCAGAGAGAAAGTCCATTTCCTCATTTATTAGTGTCTGTGTGCTACTGAGACAGGAAAAACCATGAAACTAAAACAATAAATAAAATCCAGACAAAAGTGAAAATATTTACTTGAAATACAGTTCTGCTTGTTTATTTTTAGCTGTGAATGGAAAGAGTTGTAGATTCCCCAGTCTCCTCTGAGCAATCTGGAGCTTCCTGCTCTAAGGGGTTCCCCAGGGCTGCAGAAATCCAAAACCATCTCTGGCTGATGGCCAGGACACTGGGACTCAATCTGGGAGGAACCTGCACTTCCCACACAGGAGTGGAAATTCATGTGCTACCTGCAGCTTACATCTGGACACAGTAGATTGAATAATTTAAAAATTCAAATAAATTCATCACTTACTTGTTCTTTTCTAGATGAACCGTGTATTCTTTTCCCTCAATCTCAATAGCATATGACACCTTGTCCTGAATATAAAGAAAGGTTTCTTTTACTCATAATGAATAAAACATTCTTCAAAGCCAGCAAAGGTACATGAGGCTGAAATTTATAATTTTATAATTGTCCCTGCTGCCAGAACCTGACATCCCTTCCTGTATGATTGGGAAAAGGTCACATGAAAGAAATTATTTCAAAATAGAACCGTGGTTTTCTTACTCCTTCCTTCTAAACATTCCACAGCAAAGTTGTGATTTAGAGCCGGAAAAGGACAGCACAATCCTTGTACTGACATTTCCAGTGAGCAAGCACCACCCCAGCCTTGCAGGTGCCACACACAGAACAGGAGTGGAGCAGAAAGGGCTGAGCTGAACTCCCAGCCCTGGGATGAAGAATTGCAGCAGCCATTCCCAGCTGCAGTGACTGCACTTGGGGCAGCTCAGATCCTGCAGTGCTGGCAGGATGGGAGCCTGAACGCAGCTGCTGCATCCCCAGCACTCTGGAGTTATGTGGCCACAGCAGGGTGACACCTCCAGCAGGCTGCAAATGTCACTGGAGGCTGCCTGATGTCACCCCCAGCCCCAGGCAGTGACAGCCACAGAGCTGGCCCAGGCTGCTCAGGGTCTCTTCCAGTCACATTTTGAGCATCTCCCACAATAACGATTTCTCCACCCTTCCTGCAGCTCATTCCAGTGCTGAACAACTCTCATGATGCAAGTTTTACACCCAGATCAAAAATCCACCACAGCAACTTGTGACCTGTGGAGGAGGGAGGTGCTTCCTGTGCCTCAGCTGCCAGCAATGCCAGAGGTGACACTGTGCAATGCCAGAGGTGACACTGTGCAATGCCAGAGGTGACACTGTGCAATGCCAGAGGTGACACTGTGCAATGCCAGAGGTGACACTTTGTGCAAGCACGGACATTTGCCTGCTGCCAGGTGAATCTGGCACCATCCCATGGCATTTGGGGTCAGTTTTGGGTGGATTCTATTTGGAAGTAAACAATAAACTGAAAATATCTTTCAAAGTGCCCAGTACCTCTACTGAGGAGCTGTTGGAAGCCGCTCGCCGCTCTCTTCCCAATCTCTGTGGAGTTACAACTTCGTAGGAAGTGAGCAGGGAAATGTCCTGGAAACCTGGAAAGCAAAACAGAAACACTGGTTAAAGGAAAAAGCAATCAAGAGGATGAGGCACGAGGATGAAAACACTACTTCAGGAAAAGTCCACACACAGAAGAGCACAGAGCAAACCTCAGAGCAAGGGACACTTGGATTGCCTTGTAAGGGATCAGAGAAAACACCACACAGGCAGCAGAGAAGACACCCATTTTTCCAGAAAGTTTCAAATTGAAATCCTCACATTCCAATTCATGTCTTACCCATACCCATCCCATACCAGCATCCTTCAACAGCAGGAACAGCATTTCAAACCAGGAGAGCACAGCAAGGACACCCAGACAGTGTCAAACCAGAGCTGCACAAGTGCCCCTGCAGCCCCTCAAGGGGCTCCTGTGCTTCCCCAAGGCACAGCCAGCCTCAGCAGTGCCTGGAATACCACACATTTCCACAAGAGCTGCTTGGAAGTTGAAGACAAAGAAGTGAATCATCACATTAAGCAGAACTGGGAGGGATTTCTGGGAAGCACACAACTCCAAGAGGCCAATTTTCAACTCTCTGAATACTCTGCCAGTTCTCTCCCCACTTTCTGCCCTCCATCCCTTCCTTCACCATCCCCAGTTTGGGGGTGAGCAGTCTCCAGCAGGTGTCTCCCAGGCACAAACCCTCACTTTCCAAAAAAACTATTTCCACGCTGAGCATCCTGTTCAGCATTTCACACATTGCCAGCAACCCTCAAAGAGGGAACAGGCTAGTTCAACAAAAATCCAACCAAAGGAACAGGGGCAGCCCAGCAGAAAGCCACACATCTGCTCGCACATCTTCCTCCAACAAAGACCAGGTGGAGTTTGCAATGAATTTTCCAGCAGTTCCAGGACTTGCAGTCCTCAGGTTCTTCCTGCCACAGCCAAGGCAGCTGCCAGAGCTGCACCAGGAACTGCTGAGAACGTGACATGCTGATGACCCATTTCCGGGTGCAACACTGATTGAGATTTGTTTCCAAAGAGAAAAACACAATTGCATCCATGACAGTATTTATCTCACCTCATTAAAGGCTGCCATTAATTACCAAGCATTGGAGACAGCTAAGAACATGTGACTCATCTTTCCTCCCCACCCCAAACGCAGCTCCTCCCATCCCTCAAAGGCTGAAGATTCAGTGGTGTTACACCTTCAAAACTCCTGGGAATGTCTGGCTGTTCTTCCACAGGAACTGCTCCCTGGGACCTTCCTTTCCATCCCTCCCTCCCCTGCTCTCAGCCTTCACATCCCTTGCTGGCTCTGCTGCTGTGCCTCAGAAGGCAAAAGAGATGACCAACCATCAAGCAAATTCAGCTACTCGATGTATTGCTCACCTGGAATGTTTGTATAATGTTAAACCTGGCCAGAACAGTTCCTGCAGTTTCTTTCAGTATTTCACTGGATGTTGATCAGGTTACAGAGCTCTTCCACAGAAATATTTCCTAGAAAATTCTTACTCCCCCTTGTTGAAATCCAGACCTATGCTGTAAGTGTTTCCTGTCTAGACTCTCCCCATTCCTTCTGCCCAATTTGCCTGCAAGACAACAGCTCCCCTGTTCCACAAAAAGGATGTCACACGTGTCCTCTGGTGCTGTCACCACATCCTGTGCACTTGGAGCCTTCAGACAAGGAGGAGCAGGGTAAAGCTCTGCTCCACTCTGGCCAAGGTGAGCAATCTGAGCAGGACATTCCTCCTGTGGGTCCCAGGAATCCCTCCCTTCACCATGACAGAGTGCCCATGGACAGAGCTGAACATGCCAAACCCACTCACTTCCTCCATCTCATCAGCTCTCAATGGCAGCTCTGCTTACTCAGCTGAGCCCGTGGGAACCTTCTCTTGGGAGACATCACTGCCTTTACATTTGGCCACCAAAGGGAACTGCAAAATGCACATTCTTATCCTTCTTTTAAACTTTAGCTTGAGAAATAATAATCATCAACACATGCGCAAAGTCCGAAGTCATGGTTCAAACTTCCTTTTTCCGAAAGCAAGATGCTATAAGAGGATGGACACAAACAAGAGCTATGGACACAAACAGGAGAGGAAAAGCCACACACACAAATCCCTTAAGGTTACACATCACTGTGTGAATACAGTAATTCAGGAATTTTCAATTAATAATTTCTGGTCACCAGCAACAACACAGTGAATGAGAGAAAGACATTCCAGCACAGAATCCCTCGGGGAGAGGCACATACCCTGTCCTCAGCATGAACCACCAGTATCAAGCTGTGTATTCCTCAGCTGGGAAAACCTGACTATAAAAACACGACAAACACAGAAGTTTTACACAGCGCACGTGACCCTTCAGGAGGAGCAAATGACAGCAGAGGAGACATTTCTGCCTGTCATGCATGCACAGCCTTGAATCAGCACTGTAAGAGCCTATAAACGGAATCATCTCAATTCCTAAACAGACCCCAAGGACAGCACAGGAGCACGCAGAACAATGGCACTGCGTCCTGCCCCTCGTCCCTGGAGACAGCAGCCTGTGCCCAGTTTGGATGCTGGAGCTCCTCCACGGCCAAGGGACCTGCACTGATGGAGCTGCCCCGACGGAGATGCCCCGGTGGAGCTGCCCCGGTGGAGCTGCCCCGGTGGAGATGCCCCGGTGGAGATGCCCCGGTGGAGCTGCACTGACGGACATGCTCCGATGGAGATGCCCCGATGGAGATGCTCCGGTGGAGCTGCCCCGGTGGAGCTGCCCCGGTGGAGCTGCACTGACGGACATGCTCCGATGGAGATGCCCCGATGGAGATGCTCCGGTGGAGCTGCCCCGGTGGAGCTGCCCCGGTGGAGCTGCACTGACGGACATGCTCCGATGGAGATGCCCCGATGGAGATGCTCCGGTGGAGCTGCCCCGGTGGAGCTGCACTGATGGAGCTGCCCCAAGGGAGATGCTCCGGTGGAGCTGCACTGATGGACATGCTCCGATGGAGATGCCCTGACGGAGATGCCCTGGTGGAGCTGTCCCGGTGGAGGTGCCCCGGTGGAGCTCCTCGCGGCTCTGCCGGGGCGGTTTCGCCTCCTGCTCCGTACGAGCCCGGCTCAGCCCCGCCGGGCACACGGCTGTACCTGGCACGGAAGGGCTGAGGAGCAGAAAGCCGGCGCTCACGGGACACCACGAACTCGGGCAGGTGTGAGAGAAGCAGAAATCACTGCTGGCATCAGCTCCTAGTGTGGAGCTCAGATAACACCCCCCGGTCCTGCCGGGGTCAGATAAAACCCCCCGGTCCTGCCGGGGTCAGATAACACCCCCCGGTCCTGCCGGGGTCAGATAACACCCCCCTGTCCTGCCGGGGCCTCCGCAGCATCCCTGAGCATCCCCTGGCACGGCCGATGCCGGGCAGGGCACAGGTGGTGCTGCCAACCCCAGATCTGTGATCGTGCTGACAGCAGCGACCCCGGCACCGCCACCCTGCCCTCGGGGACACGGGGGGGACACGGGGACAGCGGGCAGGACACCCCGCTCCAGCCGGGATATGGGGGTCTCTGCCCCGCCTGCACCCTCCAGGGCCGGGGAGGGACAGACCGTGCCCGGTGACCCCGGGGAGGTGCCGAGGGGATCCCGGCGCTCCGGAGGGGAGGGGAGGGGAGGATGGGACGGCGCTGTCCGGGAAGGGAAGGGGCCGAGGGCTCAGGCCCAGCCCGGCCCGGCCCAGCCCGGCCCCATGCACTCACCCGCGGGCTGCCCGGGCTCGGCCGGCGGCGGAACGAGGAGCAGCAGCAGCAGCAGCAGGAGGAGAGGGGAGGAAGCGGTCCGAGCCCCGCCATGGCACTCCCTGCCGCATCGCCCCTCCCGGAGCGCGCTGGGTCCGGCCCGCGCCCCGCGGCCTTATGGAACCGGGCACGGTGCCCGCTGCACCGCCCCGGGGAGGAGCCCCGCCACCGCCCGCCCCGGAACGGCACGGCATGGCCCGGTGGCCCGGACGCCGGCAGGCCCGGACACCGGCAGCCCCGAACCCGGCAGGCCCCGAGCACCCCGGCAGGCCCCGGTACAGCCCGGTACAGCCCCGGAACGGCCCCGGAACGGCACGGCATGGCCCCGGTTGGCACGGGACAGCCCCGGAACGGCCCCGGTACAGCCCGGTACAGCCCCGGACGGCCCCGGTATGGCACGGTACAGCCCGACACGGCACGGCACGGCCCCGATACGGCCCCGGTACGGCCCCAGCCCGACCGACCGCCCCGGAACGGCGCCGGTGGAACAGCCTCAACCTTCCCAGTGTTTTTTTGGCTTCAAAACAACCAATTCCGACAAGCGATGGGGTCCCCCAGCAAACGCCCGCGGGTGTCAGCGCAGACTGCAGCCAGAGCGGTTCTGATGGCCCTTCCAGCCAAAAAACTGCCCTGCAAATCAAACCACAGAATACCCTGAACTGTCAGAGCTCTGCATCATCCTCCAAAAAATCAGGAACACACAAAGTGACAGATCCATCACATCAGAAGCAAGCAATGGAACACAGAACAATATCCAGGCTAAAGGAGCCCCGACAAACACAACATTGGGGTTTTCCATCTCCATCCCTACAGGAACTGCACACAGCTCTCGGATCAGGGAATAACTGCCCTGTGCTTGGGCATTACTGGAGATACAGAAAGCTCCTTATGGATTCTGATAACGGCATGGATCACATCGGACACCTCTGCAAATAATGCACAAATGTGAATCATCCTGTGCTTCCTGCCCGAGGGCTGTGAGTTCCAGGTGGAAGCCAGAGCCGTATCCCCCTGCCTTGGCTTCTCCCGTCACTCAGCACCACAAGGAACTGTAAATACACCCCAAGGCTCCGGACACAACTGCTGGGGCAGCTGGGGAAGCTTCAGAGCACAGTTCTGGTCAAATCCAAGCCCTGCTCCGCTGCTCAGCCTGGGGAACACTGGGACACCATCACCAGCAACAGTGGGATCTGCTCTGGGAGAAGAACCAGCTAAACCCAGCCAATAAATGCTGGTGAGACCTCAGAGCTGAGCACCGGAGGATTAGAGTTGTTCACTGGCTCCGGCAAGGACTTTGTGACTTGAATAAAGCACAACCCAATAGAGAAAACCCATTGCAGTGAGATTTCCTGACATCCAAGCACTGACATTTAATCCCTCCTGCGACTGAGACAGGAGCGATTGTGCCTTAAATTGACACAAAGAGCAGACACGGAGAGTGGCTCAGTAGAGTCAGTTTACTCTGGAAAAGAGCAAAATGCACCCCAATTTCCACAGGGCGGGGTGACGCTGGTGAGAGCCGCGCAGCGCCATGACAACGCCACGCGCGCTCAGCGCCCCGCCCCTCGCCCTCGCCCATTGGCTGACAGCCCGCCCCGACAGCCAATCGCGTCCTCGCCTGCCGCGCACTCCGGCCACGCCCCCGCGCTGCCGCTTCCGCAGCTCCTTCCGCCTTGGCTGTGATTGGCTGCGAGCGCTTCTCCCCGCCCCGCCGGCGGCGCGGGCGCTCATTGGCTGCGGGCGGGGCGGCGGCGCTGATTGGCGCGGGCGCGGGGCGGCGGGCGTCATTGGGCGGCGGGCGCTCATTGGCTGCGGGCGCGGGGCGGCGGGCGCTCATTGGCTGCGGGGCGGGGCGGCGGGCGCTATTGGCTGCGGGCGCGGGGCGGCGGGCGCTCATTGGCTGCGGCGAGGGGCGGGCCTGATTGGCTGCGGGCGCGGGCGGGCGCTTGGCGGTGCAGAGCGGCGGCTCGATTGTGCGGGCGCGGGCGGCGGGCGCTCTTGCTGCGGGCGCGGGGCGGGGGCGCTCCATTGGCTGCGGGCGCGGGGCGCGGGCGCATTGGCTGCGGGCGCGGGCGGCGGGCGCCATGGCGCGGGCGCTCGGCGATTGGCTGCGGGCGCGGGGCGCGGGCGCTCATTGGCTGCGTCGCAGAGCGGGGCGCTTGGCTGCGGGGGCGGCGGGGCTCATTGGCTGCGGCGCGGGGCGGCGGGCGCTCATTGGCTGCGGCGCGGGCGGCGGGCCTGATTGGCTGCGGGGTTTGTGGGGCGGGCGGCGGGCGCTCAGGCTGCGGCGGCGGCGCTATTGGCTGCGGTGCAGGTCTGGGGGCGGGGGCGGCGGCTCTGATTGGCTGCGGTGCAGGGCGGCGGGCTCTGATTGGCTGCGGCGCGGCGGCGGGCCGGGCGCGGGCCGGGGGGCGTCATTGGTCGCGAGGGGGCGGCGGGCGCTCATTGGCTGCGGGCGCGGGGCGGCGGGCGCTCATTGGCTGCGGCGCGGGGCGGCGGGCGCCATTGGCTGCGGGCGCGCCGGCCGGGAAAGAGCGGGGCGGCCATGGCGCCGCCCGTGGGGTACGCGCTGCTGTGCGGGCAGGCGCGCTCCTGCTGGGGAATCTGCTGCTCCTGCACGGCCGCGGCCTCCCGGGCAACGACACCGAGCCCCGGAGTGCCCCGGGGCCGCCCGCCGCCGCCTGGGCCTACAGCGACCCGCGGGCGCCGCTCGTCCTGTGCAAGTACCTGTGAGCGCCGGGCCGGGGCGGGTGCGGGGCGCGGCCGCGCTGCCGCCCTCACCTCCCGCTCCTCCCCGCAGCCCCGAGGAGTTCGTGGAGTGCGAGGAGCCGGTGGATCACGGCGGGAACGCCACGGCCCAGCAGAGTGGGGCACGGCTGCGTGAAGGTGAGGGCGGGGCGGGGAGGCGGCCCCGCTGCCGGTGCTGCCGGGCCCTGCGGAGCCCCCGCTGAGCCCTCCCCCGCCGCAGTTCGGCGGACAGGCCCACGGCGAGGTGGATCACACGCGGGTGCAGTGCCGGGCGCTGGACGGCATCGAGTGCGCCGAGCCGCGGAGCTTCCTGCGGGGCAGCCGGCCCTGTGTCAAGTAGGAGGGTCCCTGTCCCCAGAGCCGCTGGACGGAGCCCGCAGGAGCGGGGCTGGTCCGGGGGGCACGGCTGCCACCGCCTGACCCCGCCGCATCTCCCCACAGGTACACCGGACACTACTTCATCACCACCCTGCTCTACTCCTTCTTCCTGGGCTGCTTCGGCGTGGATCGCTTCTGCCTGGGCCACACGGGCACTGCCGTGGGGAAGCTGCTGACCCTGGGGGGCCTGGGCATCTGGTGGTTCGTGGATCTGATTCTGCTGATCACCGGCGGGCTGATGCCCAGCGATGGCAGCAATTGGTGCACCGTGTACTGAGGGAGGGCAGGGCTGCAGCTCCTGGAGATCTCTGCTCGCCCCAAGCAAAGCCCTGGCACAGGGTGGACTCACAGAACTGTTACTCAGTGTGCAGAACAGTTACTCTTGATAATGACTCTGTACCAACCTTGGACACAAAGTTATGCAGGATATATTTTGCTTGTTTAAAATAATCTGGCTTCCCCCTGCAGATAGCGACAGCTTAAGAAATCAGACGTTACAAACAGAGAGGGTCAAACAAACCTTAATAAAATCTGGAAGAAGCTGACTCCACGTACTTTGGGGACTAGTAGAGTGACAGCCACACAGAGCTGAAGGCCACAGGGTCATGGTCTAGCCCTGAGCCCCCTGGGCAGCCCGTTAATCCTGAGCCCAGGGGTCATGGGCCACCATGGGCCACCCAGGGCCTGAGGCCGTTAAGGCTGAGTAGCCCTTCTTACAGGGGCAAAGCCATGAGCACCCTGTTCACCCCTTCAGGGCAATCTGGATTAGGTTTGGCACAACCTGCACCCTCTGGAGAATGTTCCTTCCCCCACTCTTGCAGGTGGGAAGCTCAGAGCTGTCCAAAGCAGCACTTGTCACTCATGACAGGGTTCATTTCTCCCCAGAGCTGTTGGGAACACGTGGGAGCACTCAGAGCTGAGAAGGGGCTGTGTGTGCCAGGCAGCCCTCTGCCTCCAAACCCAGCACGTGGCACCTGCAGCACCCACAGGCTGCAAGAACTTCACACCCAAAAGAGGAAGCCCCACCAGCTGCAGGCTGAAACCTTAACAAGCTGAATAAAAATGGGAAAAGGAAGCTGCAGCAAGTCGCAGCCAGAGCCAGACACAAAATCTGTATGCAAATGTCTGGTCACATTTGAGATAAAACCACAAGCACACTCAGTGTCACACAGATCTGCAGGCTGAGCTCCCTCCAGCCCTTTGGCCACTTTGTGCCCGTGGTGCTGCTGCCCTGGCCTGCCTGGTGCTCGGTGTGGGTGGGAAATCTGCCTGTTCCGCTTTGGGTTTGTGGTCATTGCACCAATTCCTCTCTGTGGAGGGTGTGCTGTGTCCCCACTGGGTCACCAGTGATCTGAGTTGGGCAGCTTTGTCCTGAAAATGCTGTTCCTTGGCACAACAACAGGGCTGAAAAATCCATGGAGGGGAAAACATTTCACAGTGACCCAGAAAGAAGAAAACAATAATCCATGTGCAAAAGCCCACGGTCATGAACAGCCCCCAGTGCCAGCTCACAGCAGGACCTTGCTCCAGCAGTTCCCTCCTCCCCAGGGAACACAGGGACCTTGGTCCAGGAAGGCAGGAGGTTGTGATGGCCCTGCCCTCACCTCACACTGCCCTCCCCCAGCCCTGAGCCCCTCCCTCGTGCAGGGCAGCAGCACCTTGAGCATTGGGGGCACCCACACTGACCCTGAGAGCTCCCCACCCTGCTGGGAACAGCATTCAACCCCTACCCAAAGCATCCCGGGCAAATGGACAGGCTGGGAAGGCAATTGGCATTTCCTTCTTTATTTAAAACCACAGGGAAGAAAGGGCATTCCAGCATTCACAGGCCAGGGGTGGGAGGCAGGTAGCCCATACCCCGGCAGTCACGGAGCATTGCCTGAGCGAGGGCCCTGGCCCTAAGAGCACTTGAAATCCCCAGCCAGCACTTGCAGAAACGTCTGGAACGATGTGGGAATGCCACTGGAACAGAGCAAACCCCTCTCTGCCACCCCTCTGCCCCTGCAAGGCACCCCAAATCTGCAGCACCCCCAGCAAAGCCCCAGCACAGGCTCCAGGAGGAGCAGCTCTGGGGGATGTGTCCATCTGTCCCTCCTGAGAGCTGAGGGGACACCAGTTCCCTTTCAAATAACCCCAAAGCTCATCAGGGTCTGGCTGCATCCACCCAGTCCTTTGGAACAGAGGGAAATCCCTCCCTGCCAGCAGCACCTGCATCATGGACGGCTCTGGAGCCCCCTGAGCTTCACATTTACTTAAACCTCCCCTTCAGCCGTGGTGCTGTCCTGGGGACGCGGGAGGGTGCACAGGAACAAGAGGAATGTTGCAATAAGGACTGGAGCCACTGGTAATTTCTGCTCCTGGATAATTAACCTTAATTGTGCAACAAGCCTCTGCTTTACCATCCCAGGACTGAGGAAACTGCACAATTACCAAGCACCAGGAACACTCAGGACACTGATTCCAAGGCTTTGCACAAAGGAGCTGTGATCCCTCAGCATTCCCTGCTCTCCAAAACTGAGCTCAGAGCGCTGTTACCAAACGCTGTGACTCTCTCATGGAAGGGCTTACCAAACGAGTAAAACATTCCTGCAAGTGCTAGGAGCCAAACAGCAAGTCAGCCGAAAAAAATGAAAGGTTTCGAACTCTAGTGCAAACGAAGCAAAAAGGAGGCAGAAAAAGGAACAGCAGGATCTATGTTGCTACAATTAAGTAACACTACCACTCGCCTGTACCGTTTGCATGGATTCCCACTCATTTTCATGGTCCCTGTGTTCTCCAGCACCTCCACACAATCCCCTGTGAGCCCCTCTTGCACTCAGGGGACCCATTCCTGCCTCCCCAGCTGCACAAAGGCACCGCCCCAAAGCACCCCACGGGTCCCACAGAGGATGGAGGCAGGAAGGAACAATTTCAATCACATCAAGGTCAGTGGGGCTGATGGAGGCTCAGAGCTGCACCTCACAACTGTCAAACAGCTGGAGGCCCCAAAAGGGCTGGGACAAAGCAGATGTTGTGCTCCTGGGGAACACACTGAGCTGAGTTTGCAGAGCACAGGATGTGTCACAGCCAGTGAAGTGAAAGGGAAGCCGAGCTCTGCTCAGCACCCAGGGATTGCACACACTTTCGGGATGAAGGTATCAGACGATCTCTCTGCCGAGGGAACACCTGCATTTTCTACACACTATTTATCACACCTACAGGAGCTCATTTGGTTATGGAAATGACAATTCACATTGCTCTAGAAACTCCTGCTGGCTTCCATCTCGGGCAGGCAGCAGCTGAGTTGGCTGGACAAGTCTGCCCAGTTCCATCAGGAGCTCGGTTTTCGGTGCTTTTTGCTGAAAGCTTTTCACCATCCCTGTGCCCAGGTGTGCAGTGCAGAACTGACACAGTACCTGAGGATGCTCCAGCCTGGGAGCCACCACTGCTCCAGCAGCTGCCCTGCTCGGGCTCAGGATGTACCAAAAAACCTTCAGTGGCTGAGCAGCTGCCCGGGCTGGGGTTCAACAGGAGCCACAGGTATAAAAGACGTAATTAAAAGCCAGCAGATTGCTGATAAAACCCTGTGTGGGCAGTGAGGAATCAGTCACTGTAAGGGGAAGTTGCAGTGAGTCCGTGTGGGCAGCGTCTGCCCTGGGGAGTCTGAGCAGCATCAAAGGGGACAGAAACATTTGTCAAACACAAGAAAGGCCACAGTCCCCTCCTGCCGCTTCCTCCAGACCTGGTTTGGGGGGAAATCACACAGTTGCAGAAGATGTCCCCTCACACAGGTCCCCAGCATCTCCTGCCCTGCACAGCGAGTGCCAAAACACAGAACCAAGGCTGGGCAGGAGCAGCCAGGGCAGAGCAGGGCACAGGACGTGGCTCCAGACGGATCCCGTGTCACAGGAAAGGGACACCTCACACACCCCAAACAGCCCCACAGGATCCTGGCAGGGACACGGCGTGCGGAGCGGGGCTGGCTCGGTGCCCGTCACACGTCCGAGGTCCGGATGCTTTCATCGTCCAGGTCGAAGGCGAACGGCTTCTCCTTGAGCTGCTGCGGCTCCGAGCGGTGCCGCAGGCGGGGACCAGACCCAGCTCTGCCATGGGGCCCCGTGAGGGACGGGCCCGGGGCCGGGTCTGGCAGGGGGATCGGGGCTGGGTGATCACCCGGGGCTGGCTGTTCACCCTCCGCCCTCGGCACGGGTGTCCAGGGCTGCCATGTGGAGCTGCACGGGGCCCTGCACAGCGCTCTCCGCTCCTCTGGCCGCTGCCGGGCGGGCACCGCTGAACCCCCGGGCCGGGCCGGGAATGGGGATCTGACAAAGGACATCTCCTGCAAGGAGTGACACAGAGAGGCTGCTCAGACAGCGCACTCAGTGCACACCTTGTGCATCAAATCGCCTCCATTTGGCTGTAAATGTGAAACATCAGCTCTGCCATCCCCAGACTCAGCCCTGGCATCCCCAGACTCAGCTCTGCATCCCCCAGACTCAGCTCTGCCATCCCCAGGCTCAGCTCTGCCATCCCCAGGCTCAGCTCTGCCTTTTCTGCTCTCACCAACAGCCCCTATCAGAAATAATCCCACAGGAGAGTCAATCCAGCCACTGCTCTCCCTCACACTCACATTTTACAGCCCCATCTGCCCGTGTTCACTGGAGAAGGGCTCTGGGGAACAACCTGTTTCTCGAGAGTTGAACTTTCTGCCCAAAAATGGTCCTGGCCTCACTGCTCACCTGGATGTAGAAGGTCCTGGAGCTCGTTATAATTTCAAAGAGGTTGTCCCGCATCAGGAGGTCTCTAGAAACAGTGAGAAAGAGACAGTCACACGCCAGCAGTGGACAGAAAAACCCCTGTGTTTATCCTCATCTCTGGAACGTGCCAGGGAGAAATGTATTGAAGGCAAACCTTGGATCCCATTGGGATTTTGAGAAGTGTCCAGCTCCCCACAGCCACAAACCACCCAGCTCCACCATCAATATTAGTTATTAGGAATAAACAGTTCAGAGATATATCAATACATTGTATTTTTACTTTAGCTGAAGATGTTTGTTTCCTCGGGTCATTTTTCATTTCATTTGATCAGTGTTTGCTGTAATAACTTGTCCCGAGACACTGCAGCCCCCTGGGCAAGCTGGAGGCAAACACCTCGAGAGCCCCCGAGGCTGGGCCAGGGCAGGGAACACGGTGGGAGCATTACCCAGACTTGACCAGGCACTCGTGGGTCTTGCAAACATCCTTCAAGAGGATTGAACGCAGGGGCTCCTTGTCCTGCAGAGGCAAAAGGAGATGGGATGGGCTTGGCTGGGATGTGCCTCCCCTGTGCCAGCGGTACCAGAGCTCTGCAGGAGCTGCTCACCTGCTCACACTTGTAATAACTGATGGAAAACTCATCCAGAACAAAGAACCGCCTCTTCCAGCTCTTCCTCTGAAACAGAGAAGGAAATGGCTCGGTGTTGAGGACTGGCACTGTGCTGTGCTCCTGCAGCAGAGCACTCCTGGAGCTCCCCCAGCCCTGCCAGCACTCACCACATTGCCCTGCTTGACACAGAAGCCACTCTTGAGCGGGGGTGGCCCGGCGGGCACCTTGGTGGCCGAGGGGGGGATGTAGCTCTGCGAGCGCCGCAGCAGAGGGTGAGCGGCCACCTCGGTGCCCTCCCCACCATCCTGGAGCACAGAGAACAGAGTTACTGTGAGCCAGGACAGCCAGCTGCAGGGCAAAGTGTCCTGCCAGCAGCCCTGGGTGAGTGTGAGCCAAGAGCAGGGGAATGAGGCAGAGCAGAGCTGATGTTCTCTCACTCTGAGCGCTGCCCAGCCCCTCTGGAGAGCAGGGAAACAGGACCGGGATGGCACTCACGCCCCTTGCCCGGGGCTGCCCCGGCTCTGCGGGCATCACAGGTGAGTTTGTCCAAAGCCAGAGTGGAGAGGTGGGACAGAGGAGGGACAGAGGGGACAGAGGTGGGACAGAGAGGGGACAGAGGAGGGACAGAGGAGGGCAGAGTGGGGACAGAGGTGGGGACAGAGGAGGGACAGAGGATGGGACAGAGGAGGGGACAGAGGTGGGGACAGAGATGGGGACAGGGTGGGGACAGAGATGGGGCAGGGGGGACAGAGGAGGGGACAGAGGGGGGACAGAGAGGGGACAGAGTGGGGACAGAGATGGGACAGAGGAGGGGACAGAGGAGGGGACAGAGGTGGGACAGAAATGGGGACAGAAATGGGACAGAGGAGGGGACAGAGGAGGGGACAGAGATGGGGACAGAGGTGGGGACAGAGGAGGGGACAGAAAGGGGACAGAGGAGGGGACAGAGGTGGACACTCATGCAGGGGTGCCCAGGAGCCGGGGGGATGCTGCTGGCCGTTCTGGGGGTGCAGCCAGAGCGTGGCACTGCCCACGGGGACAGTCAGGAAACCACGAACACGCCCAGGAAGCTGCAGCAGAGCAATGGCCATTTCACACGGGGGAAGCGCAGAGCACGGAAATCTTCTGCTGCACCACCTCCAAAAAACCCCTCTGCACACCACAAGCCTCTGCACACCTCTGCATCCTGCCCAGCCCTGCAGCCAGGGAAGCGTTAAAAGCAGAAAGTGCTGCAGTGATCTAATTCTCTGCTCTATTTTTAGTGCTGCCACTGATCAGAGTTGAGGTGAGACCCAGGGCTGGACAAATGCCCGAAGGTGGGAGACACTGGCAGCCACATGGACACCCGGCTGTGTGCCAGGGAAGGGATGCAGAGCACCAGAGCTCCTCTTGCTGCTGCCATGGGGGCACCAGACACGGAAAAGATCCCTTCAGAAAACAACTTCCTCTGCCCTGGCACCTCAGGAGGGGATCTGGACCCAGGACATGTGGGTGGGTGGGTGATGATGGCCAGGAAGCCAAGCAGGTTTGTGACCTCCTCCTCCTCCTCACACCCCCTGACCTCACCACACTTCAGAGCCAGACAAAGCAGAGGTGCTGCAGGCTGCTCAGAGCAGCCATTTACAGCTGCAGGGGAAGAGTTTGAGACGCGTTTCCAGAAATGAAGGTGCAAAGCAGCTCACCTGGTTGATGGAGATGGGTGTGTGCACCACCACCCCCCCAACAATCTCGGTTTTGTAGGCCACCCGGGGCTTCCTCTCCTGAGCCTGGGGCACCACTGGGGGTTTGGTGATCTCGGTGGCCGCTGGGATGCTGCTGCCCTTGGGCACCTGCGGGACAAAGGAAGGGATGAGGGGCACGGGGTGGCCGTGCTGGACAGCCCCAAACCTGCACCGAGCACCTCAGCTCTGTCTAACGCAGCAAAATCCCTTCAGAAAACAACTCTGAACAGGATCCCAGGCAGGGAGGGTGTGGAACCCCCGGGTGCAGGAGACACCAGAGCAGAGATGAGAGGTGCTCCGTGCTGAAGCATCAGCTCCCAGGCGCCTGTGATTCGCCTCTGCAGCTCAGGGACTTCGTGGGACACTGGCTCCTGTCATTGTCACCGCTCCACTTACAGCCGGGCTTAATGAGGAGCAGGAGCTGCTAACGAGGCTGAGCGGACAGCAAGCCCTTGCTGTCCCTTGCCGTGTCCCTGCTGTGGTTCCCCCTGCTGTGTCCCTGTGTCCTGTCTGTCCCTGCTGTGTCATCTGTGTGTCACTGTGTGTCCCTGTGTGTCACTGCCGTGTCCCTGCCGTGTCCCTGCAGGTCCCTGTGTGTCCCCTTTGTGTCCCTGCTGTGTCCCTGCTGTGTCCTGCTGTGTCCTGTGTGTCCCTGCTGTGTCCCTGTGTGTCATGTGTTCCTGCTGTGTGTCCCTGCTGTCCCTGTGTGTCCCTGCTTGTGTCCCTGTTGTCCCTGTGTGTCCCTGCTGTGCGCCCTGCCTGTGTGTCCCTGCTGTGTCCCTGCCGTGTCCCTGCTGTGTCACTGTGTGTCCCTGCTGTGTCTCTGTGTGTCACTGTGTGTCCCTGTGTGTCCCTGCTGTGTCCCTGCTGTGTCTCTGTGTGTCCCTGTGTGTCCCTGCTTGTGTCCCTGTGTGTCCTGTGTGTCCCCGTGTCCCTTGCTGTGTCCTGCGTGGTCCTGTGTGTCCCTGCTGTGTCTCCTGTGTGTCCCTGCGTGTCCCTGCGCTGCCCCAGTGCTGTGTCCTGCTTGTCCCTGCTGTGTCCCCTGTGTTGTCCCTCTTGTCCCGTGACTGTGTCCCTATGCGTCTGTTCCCCTTGCTGTGTCCCTGTGCCCGTGTCC
The DNA here is from genome assembly GCA_009741485.1 of Malurus cyaneus samueli. Lineage (NCBI taxonomy): Eukaryota > Metazoa > Chordata > Aves > Passeriformes > Maluridae > Malurus > Malurus cyaneus. Next base: position 163,057,150 of record CM019215.1, read on the forward strand.
CTGCTCGTGTCCCGCGGTTGTCCCTGCTGTGTCCTCTGTGTCCCGTGTGTCATCCGCGTGTCCTGCGTGTCCTCTGCCGTGGTCCCTGCGTGTTCCTGTGTGTCACTGCCGTGTCCCCTGCCGTGTCCCTGTGTGTCCTCTGCTGTCCTGCGTCTGTCCCTGCCTGTCCCTGTCCGTTGCCCTGCCGTTCCTGTGCCCTGCTGTGTCCCTGCGTGTCCCGTGTTGCTCCCACTTCTCTGTCATCAGGCTGTGCTGCAGGAATGAGCTCCCAGCACTGCCATCCTCCCCTTTGGCTCCTTCCCTTTGGCACCTGCCTTTGGACACAAAGCTGAATCTCTCAGCTCCCCTTCCCAAGGCTGCACCTCAGCTGTCCCAATGGCCACCCGTTCCCTGCAGAGCACGGCACAGTGGCACTGTCACCCACATGCTGTGACAGCTCCTCCCTGCAGGGCTGGATCAGCCGGTCGGCCAGCTGGGACACAGCCAGAGTCGGGAAGGGCTGGCCAAAATCAGGCCATGGAAATCACCTCGGGTTCTTGCAGAACAGGAGATGGCTCAGTCTCCTGTCAGCCCAGCTCCCCAGGCTGTGCAGAGGGGGTGACCCAGGGGAGGCTGACAGCACATCCAGACCAGAGCCCAGGCAGGCTCTGCCTACAGCCTGACCAGCTCTGAAGGTTGAGTTTGTGGCCATTATCAGCCAGAAAGAGAAGGCACGAGCCAGAGCAGTCTGGTGGCTGCAGGCACAGAGGTTGTCACACTTAATGTATTTGCAGAGAGAAAAAAAGAAAATATAGGCTGGGTCTGGTCTTGCAGATGAGTTTCCTGCAGAGACTACAACATGGCACTCCAGGGATTTAAAGAAAAACCTCATTTGATAAGCCCCAATCTTAAACCAATTATGTGATTTTCCCTTCCATTCAGTTTACATACCATAAACAACATGCATCAGTGCACGATCTAGTAAAACCCTGCTCACATTAAGCATTGGTCCCACTGCTCACTGCAGTTCAGCAGAAGCCCCCAGCCCTTTTGCAGGTTCCCCCATGCAGTCAGGAGCCATCCTGGAGCTCCCAGCCCCGCTCCTGGATGGGCAGTGCCAGCTGAGATCACCCCAGGCTGAGCTCAGAGCTCCCAGTGCCACCCACGGGAGCAGCACAGAACATCCCTGAGTGCCGGGAGCTGCGGGCAGCTGGGACAGCACAGACTGTGAGAGCTGCTGGGTCAGTGACCATTCCCTCACGGCTCCGTGAGCACCCAGAAAGGAGAGGAGATGGCACACGAGCCCCTCTGGATGCAGCACAGCCTGCCTTGCCATGCCCCACAGTGCAGGGCATTTGCTGCGCCTCAGCACAAGAGCCAGCATTCCAGGAGAATAAAAATGGAATAAATAAGTGATTGAAGCACAAGAAAGCCACCCTTTGACAGCCACACTGGGGAACTGGCTGGGATCTGAGCAGGCAGGAGGGATGTGGGCAGCTCCAACAGGACCTTTTTGGGGCACAGCTGCTGTTCCCACAGCTGGGCTGGGAGGGCGAAGGAAATCCAGGAGCAAACTCCAACCAGAAAGATCCCCGGGGATGGTGAGGGAGCAACTGAGAAGAGCATGAAGTAACCTACCGTGATCTTACTGGCCCTGTTGAGTGCCTCCACCCAGTCCTGCAGGTCCTTTTGGTCACTGGCTTGCAAGAAATAGCGCTGGGACAGAGCGTTGATGACTGCAGAGAGGGGAAGGACAGGGACAGTTGGCAGCAGCTGCGTGGATTCAGCCTCCTGGAGCAGGGAGCCCCCAGAGCCCACCGAGATCCCACTCACTCACTCACCAAAGCAGAACGGAGTTTTAGGCTTCTGTTTTGGGGTGGCAACGCTAACCTGTGACAGAGCAAATCAGGAAGAAATTGGAGATAACAGCACATGCAAATGGTGGGCACAAGAGCTGCAAGTTTCCACCCACCCAGCCTGCTCCGTGCCAGGACACAACCCCTGGGCAGGACCCCAAATCCATGAGGAGCTGCAGTGGAGCTGTGGAGCTGCTGGAACTGCCCATGGCACAGCAACAGCGAGCACAGGGTGCTGGTCCCAGGGGAAGGGCAGCACTTCGATCCCTGCTCCCTCAGGCACTGCTGAGCTGCCAGCAGAGCACACAGAGCTTTCAAAGGACCTGAAAACATCAGCTCTTCTGGATTAACAGTCACTCTCACCAGCGATTAAAAAAATTGAGGGAAAATAGCAATGGTTTTTCCTTAAAGAGTAGGAATCATTTATATAAGAATAATATTCTTTGGGGCTCCAAGAACAGCATTCATGGGGTATTTATTCCTCCTCCTTCGAAGCCAATCCTTAATGCTTTAAATATGTTTTCTCAAGCAAACCTCCATTTTTCTGGTGTATTTACTGTTGGTAGTTCCAGCCACTGACAGAACCCAACCCCGCAGTTTGTGACCAAATGCTGTCCTGCAGCAATTTTCATTTAAACTAAAACCTATATTATTTGTAAGTGAGGCTCCTTCCAAAATGCGGAAGGCTCAGCCTCCTGGCATTGCTTCATCTGCGCTTAATTTATAAATCATGAATCAGCAGGAACAGAAAGATCTGTCCCATTCTTTATCCAGGACAGAGCTGAGCTGAGCCTGGCGTGGCAGCCACGAGCCCCCCGTCCCCCCAGCAGCTGCAGGATGGGGGCAGCTCCAGAGTCCCAGTCCCTGCCCTGCAGCGTTTATTGCTTCTTGCACTGTTCCTGCCTTCCCTGGACACCCATAACACCCTCAGGACACACTAAAGTGAGTTTCCAGAAGGTCTGATCCCCCAGGGCACTGCCCTCTGCCCAGTCTGTGCCAGCTCTGTGTCCACCCCACGCTCCTGTCCCTGTCCTTCCTCTTCCTCCTGCATCCCAGCCTGTCCCGTGCTGGTCCATGGGTGAAGGTGACCATGGTGCCAGCACTGGGATCCCCGTGCTGTGGGGTCACTCCCTGTTCCCCCACCCCACTCAGGAGATGGTCACAGCACAGGCAGAACCAGGACATGCCTTTGGGTGCTCCCAGGGCCAGCCACTGCCTCTGTGGGAATGCTGCAGGGATAGGGGGAAATCAGGAGCATCCACCTTCCCTCTGCCCCACCCCAGCCTTACCTTGGAGATGTAGGTCAGCTGCAGGGATCCCACAGCGCCGGCTCCAATGGCCAGGTTCTGCAACACCAGAATGAGAACGGCAGCTAAATGACAGGGCCGGGGTGGCAGAGGCAAACCAGGCTGTCGTTTGTGCCCTTGGGCTCAGGCAGCAGCTGCCACCCTCTGCCACTTCCCTTTGGTGCACCTGGTCCAGCTCAGAGCCCTCCTAAATGGGAGCAGCCCTGGAAACCACAGAGGGGTCACAGCCCCAGGACACTGGGACAGGAGGCTGGACTGTGGGGACCCAGAGGGGACACCTCCAGCAGGAGCTGGGATGTGCCCACAGACTCCTGACAGACTCACAGACAGACTGACTGACAGACTCACAGACAGACTGACTGACAGACTGACTGACAGACTCACAGACACTCCCAGCACAGGCACCGACCTGAGGATTGTCCATGTACCACAGGAGGTGGTTGGCCTGCGTGTCCAGGATGAAATACCTCCGCAGGAATTTGCCACAGGTCTCATTTTCTTCAATGTCCAGGAAGCCGCAGATCCGGTTCTGTCGGTCCAGGTACGGCATGCCGGGCTCCTTCTGGCATCACCCTGTGCAGAGGGGCAGGATCAGAGCCCCCCATCTCCCCAGGGAGCTGATCCCACACCCAGGGCCATCCCAAACCCTCCCAGGCACACGTGCTGCCATGCCAGTGGAGTCATTCATAATGGAGAACTCACCAACCCATCATCCCAGCCCCCAGAGCCACCAAACCCCCGAGACAGGACAAAGCAGCCACAAAGGAGCTGATGTGAGACACCAGATCCCCGAGAACTGTGGTGAAAAATAATCCCAAAGCAGCGCACTGGAGAGAGCCTGAGCACACTCCCAGGAAACGGGGAACGATCTGCAGCTCCAGCAGAAAATCTGTGCAGCCAGGATGTGGAGTCAGCAGGGAAAACAATGACCCATCCCAGCAGGGCCATTCCGTGTCCCCAGGGCTGCCACGGGCACGGATCCTCCCCAGGGCTGCCCCAGCCAGGTCTGCTGGGCCACGGTGGGAACACCAGGGACACTGAGGGAACACCAGGGTCACTGGGGATTGATGGAACACCAGGGACACTGAGGATTGATGGAACCCCACAGTCACTGCCAGCCCTGCGAGAGGAGCAGGAACAGCACCCAGGGGCACTGGGGGGACAGGACAGGTCCCACTGCCCGGGCACAGCCCCCTCCCCAGGGCCCGGGGCAGCCGTTACCCAGAGGATGTACGTGAGCCCGGTGTGGTTTGTCTGGGGCCATCGCGCAGGTGCCACAAACGGAGCTACACAAATAAAAGACCTCATGCAGAAAAGGAGGAAATACTATTTTTGAGCTGCAGTGAGTGGGGCCCGGGGACATGAGGGTTGTGCAAGAGCTGGGGTGCAGCTGCAAAGGTAGAGGAGGCAGCAAACGAGGCAAGCTGCTGTCAGAACCTCAGTTCATGGCCAATATTTCAGAGATGGTATTGGGGTTTGGCTCATGGGGACCCGTGCTGCTGCAGGGGGAGAGGCTGTTTTAGAGCAGCAGTGGTGCCCCACGGGCTCTTCACATCTCGCTGCTTCTGTGGGGTTATTTTTGTGGTGGGGAAGCACGCAGAAAGCCAGGTGCCTTCAACCATACTGACACGTTCAGAGCAAATGTCATAAACTCTCTCTTCCTTTGCTGATAACAAAAGTCCAGAGATTTCTGCTTAGGGAGGGATGAGGGAGAAGCAGAGTGTGCCCCAGGCAGCACAGAGATGAGCCCCCAGCCCCACAGGACACCTCTTGGGACCCCCTGTGTTCCACCACCACCATCCTTCATTAACCAGAGCCTCATCTGGGGAATCACAAACCAGCTCAGGCCTTGTGTGCACACTGACCTCAGGCTGCACTTGATATGCACAAAAGGAGATGGAGATTGCCCCATGCTCTGTGCCAACAGCCAGGTTCCCCTCACATCCCACAGGACACCACTGCTCTGTCTCTCTGCAGCCACCAAGAACTGCACTTTTCCATAGGAAAAGGATAAAGCAGCACCTCCAGCTGTGCCATCGTGTGGGCCACCCTATTCAGGAAATCCAGGAGGACCAGAAAATACAGTTTTCCACTATTTCAGAACCAACCTTTCTAGTGAAGCACATCAGAGTCTTCCAGGACTCTTTCCTACCTCTGAAGCAACTTTCCAGCTTTTTCAGTCACAACATTCCACCAAAAAAGACAACCCTTTCCTGAATCAGCGAATGACACGACAAGCAATTGGGCTATAGAAGATTTACAGCAAAACCACTCCCTTGGCTGCCCCCTGAGATAAAGGGAAGTGCTTCCCAGGGAGAGGCAGGAGGTGCAGGGCACCGAGTCCCCGGTGTGGCCCCGGGCAGCTCAGAGGCCTCGTGTGCAGCCACACAGCCAGACAGACTTTCCAGGAAGCACTCGGGATGCCACTGCACCGACACAGCTCCCGTGCCCTGTCTGTGCCAGCAGAGCGACAGCCACTGCAGCGAGCCAGGAACTCAGCAGGGGAAAAACCCAAAGCGATGGAGACCCGACACTGGGAACATCACAACTGCCAGAGGCATCTCCTCACACTGACCCCACCGCACCCATGGGCAGCCCCAGCACCTTCTCCTCTCTCAGTGCGTGCCTGAGCTGCCCGGGGGTGCAGGAGGACCCCCCGTTCCAGGAGGGCCACCAGGGTCCCACCAGCTGAGCCGCAGAGGCTGCAGCACCATTTCCTCTTACCTGCTCTGCACAGGAGCTCCCCGAGCTCAGCTGCAACGTCTGTCCCGACCCACAGGACAGACAGACGGGGCGGCAGCGCCCAGCAACTCGCTCCTACTAATTCCAAATGATTGCTTTAATGAAACTATTAACCTGCCGGGAGAAGGCTGATACAGCTCTTCATCTGTGCACAAAGAGGTGGGGAACACCAAAAAGCTGATCCCCGCACTCGCTCGCCTCCATCCCGCAGAGTTTCGCGGGGATGGTGCCTGAGGCTCCCGGAGCTGCCCCGGGCGGAGCCCCCTCGCTGCCCCCGACCCCGACCCCTCGCTGCAGGAGCCGTCGAGCAGGAGCCGCTCGCACCGGGAGGGCTCGATCCCACCCGGGCACGGATGCTGCCGCTGCAGGGACCGGAGACTCCGGAGGGACAGAGGGACCCGCTCTGGGGCCGCCTCCCCACCCGCTCCGGAGCCGCGGGGGCACGGACGGAGCCCGGGGAGTTGGGGCGAGCGCCAGAGGAGATGGGGACGGGACACGAGGGCTCGCAGCCGCCCCGCCGGGTCCCTGGACAAGCAGCCGAGAGCGAGCGCTGCCCCGCTGTCCCCGCTGTCCCCGCTGTCCCGCCCCCGGCTGTCCCCGCTGTCCCCGCTGTCCCGCACGCCTCCCCGCACTCAGCCCGGGCTGTCCCGCTGTCCCCGTGTCGCACTCACCCGGGCTGTCCCCGCACTCACCCCGGGCTGTCCCCGCACTCAGCCCGGGCTGTCCCCGCACTCACCCCGGGCTGTCCCCGCACTCAGCCCGGGCTGTCCCCGCACTCACCCCGGGCTGTCCCTGCGCGGCGCGGGGCGCGCATCGCCGGCGGAGCGGGCGGGGCGGCCGGCCGGGGCTGCGGGAGCTGCGGGAGCTGCGGGCGGCGGAGGGAGGACAGACGAGCGGCGGAGGGGGTGTGCCCTGGCTCGCCGTCGCTTCTTTGGGGTTAATTACGTCTGTCATTAGCAAACCCCCCCGGATGTGAGTGCGGGGCGCGGGGCGGCTCCGCGGGGCGGGGGGTCGGCTCGGTGTCCATCGTCCGTCCATCGCCCCGGGAAGGTGGGAGCAAACCCAGTGCGGGTCCCAGTCCCAATCTCCGCCTGTTGCGGGTCCTCTGCGCCGCCCAGGGCCGCCCAATCCCGGGCTCGGCGCCTTCCCGTGAATCCCCCCAGACCCGACACAAAACCGCTCCGTGTGTGCTGGGGGCCGGCACTGATGGAGATGAGCCGCCCATCTCCAGTTCGGGTCACGGTTCCTGCAGGAGCATCCCTTGGAAAAGCTGCTGCAGGAGTGAGTTCAGGGTGGATTTGGGGAGCAGGAGACACCCGCTGTCCCCCCGTGCCGCCCAGGGGAACCCTCGCTTTCTCCCCGAAGCTCCAGCTGGCCCTGAAGCACTTTCTCCCGGCGCGGCTGAAACCGATCCTTCCTGCCGAAGGAGCGCTGGCTCAGGGACACGCGCACCCTGTCCGTCCCACGCGAGTTCTCCTTTCCGCTGCTGCCTGCTCTGCCTGCTCCCGGCATCCCGGACACCTCGAGCCCTGCCCCTCTCCCCATCCCACCCTTTGGAAAGACTAAACTGTTCCACGGAGCATTTTTATGGCGAGGCATCTCTCGCAGCCCTTGTGACCCGCCGGAGCCCGGGGCAGCGCTGAGCTGTGTGCGCGGTCACACGGCAGCGAGTCACACCGCTCCTCTCTTCATGGAGGATCCGGCAGTTCTGCATTTTACATTTTACACAGATTTTCTGCTGTGAGCTGTCTGGGGGTACGAGAAGCCCCTGGAACTCACAGAGACACCCCTCCCGCTGCAGCATCCAGCGACTCCCTTGGCACATTTAACCCTCGCAAGGCTCTGTACCCGTGTTCTGCAGAACTTCTGCCCCTCTCAGCCGCCAGAACTCACCGAGGTCTGTGCTCCTGCAGCATCCTCTAGCTGTGAGTTCCGCGGCTGGATCCACACGTGCTGAATTACTTCTTTTCTTCAGCACAAATTTGTTCTTTTCAGTTTCAGTACCTGTTCCCCTTTTCCTCGTGTACTGACGGGCAGACTCCAACAGACGGCTGCTGTTTGCTGCTTGCCCTGCACTATTCCTGCAGTCAAATTCTCATGGTCCCAGCCATCCTTCACCCCATCATTACCCAGTCTGTTCACTCACTTTTGCCATTCTGCCTCACAAAACCAAGTCCCCCTGAGCAGTCCTGGGGCTCTTTCTATCAGAGCTTTGAGCTGTGGGAGCCCCTGCAGCCCCAGACCCCAGAGCAGCCTCACATCTCACCCGTGTCTTGGGAGCCACAGGAGGAAATGAGCTGCTCTCCGCAGCGGAGACTCAGGGTGCAGAAAGCAGCCCAAAAGCATCTTTGTTGGAGCAACGGGAAGGGAGGGGATCCGGGCTGGGACCGCGGGCTCTGCTGGCAAACCCTCCGGGGTGACCCCGGCAGCCAAAGCGGTTCGGTTCGGCGCGTTCTCTCGCGGTTTTGGGTTCGCTGTCAATGAGAGGTGCGGACACGGTTCTCAGCGGCAGCATTTATTGGACTGGGGGCGATGGGACCCCTCCCCACAGAGAGAACCCCCCGCCCGCGTCCCCCGGCTACAGCAGCGAGCGGTGTCCCCGGCGGACTCTCAAAGCCGGCCCAGCAGCATCGCCCCGGCCAGCGCGGTGGCCAGCAGGCTGCCAGAGGATGCCGTGGTGGCCCCCGCGCGGTTCCGGTAGCCCCGAGCCGGCCCGTTGCAGTCGTCGCTGAAGCAGCAGCGCACGGTGGCCCCGCCGGAGCCGCCGCGACGCGCTTGGTCACAGAAGGACTTGTAGGAACAGGATTTAATGACGCTGTCTGCAAGGAAAGGGAACGCGACACGGGCGGTCAGGCACCCCCGGGAACCGGAGAGGAGAGAGCGGACCTGAGCCCCAGCACTGCGGGACGCAGCGGGTGAAAAGTGTCCTTCTCCTGTCTGCAGAGGAACGCAGCTCCTGCTCCGCCTCGGCAGTGCCCTTCTCCTCCCCGTCCTGCGCTCCCCAGCCGCTCTGGTCCCCTCTAAACCCCACAGTCCCACCCCGTCCCCTCCAGTGTCCCCAGCACCGCGTCCCTCCAGCCCGGCTCTCACTGGGTGCCGTGATGGTGGCGCAGGCGTCGGCGAACTGCGGGCAGCTCTGCGATCCCTGCTTGTTGCAGTCGTTCTCGTTGGAGGCGACACATTTGTGGCATTTCAGTGCTTTACCTGCGTGAAGATGGGAGGAGCAGTGACAGTGACAGTGACAGTGACAGTGACAGTGACAGTGACAGTGACAGTGTCAGACCGTCCCAGAGCACCCAGAGCCCCCAGAACTTGGGGGTCTCCACGGACAGGGGTGACCCCAGAACAGGGATAGGGTTTGGGATGTGTAGGACGGGGACAGTCACAGATGGGGGCTGGCACCACGGTCGAGCTGTGAGCAGCACAGCCGTGGCACTCAGAGGATGCAGGATGGACCTCAGCTGTCCCCGAAATTAATGCAAAACTCCTCTTTTTCAGTGTGACTCAAAATGATGAGAGCTGAACTGGCCAGGTGAGCTCTGCCGAGTCCTTGCCCTGCAAAGACTTCCCGAGAGTCCTGAAATTCCTTTTACAAGCCCCGTGCCAGGCAGATTCGTGAGTCGGGAGGGAGAAGCCATCTCCAGATTGTCCTCGAAGGAGGCCACAGGAAGGTTGGAAAGCAAACAGAGCGACCGTGGGGCAGGAGCTGTGTGACCCCTCAAACACACCCCAGAAAAAGCCAAACCTGAAGATTCTGCTCCTGCCTGAAATGGTGAATGGTTGTTTTGGATGGGGATGGATAAAGCAGCGCTGCTGCTGGAAGAGAAGCTCATCCCCGCTTTGTCTCAGCTTTGCCGGCCGAGCGGAGCCCTCTGGTGGGAGCGGGGCCGGCTCTGCCTGGAGCTCCCCTCCCATCCAGGGACAGAGGAGGAAACCCAAAAACGGGGAAATTGGGAAGGCAGAGGCTCTGAGCTCCCTGCTGGGCACCGCCCTGCTGTGCTGGCGGCAGAGGAACCGGGGGTTCTCGGGGTGGAACTCAGAGGGGAAAGCCGCCCTTCCCCCCAAAACATCATTTTCCTGAAGGGGTGGGAGCAGAATGGGGTCGGGGGTGATGGGCACGGTCCAGCCCGGGGCAGGGGGCAGGGATGGGGCAGCTTCAGAGATTTACCTGGTGCTGCCTGGAGCCCAGGAACTCTTACCTTCTCCAGCCAGGGATGTGACGATGGCCAGGGCCAGCAGGGTCTTCAGGGCAGGCATTGTCAGCAGTGGCTGTGCCGGGAGCCGGCTGCTGGTTTGTCTTAAGGTCTTACAGCTAATCTGCAGGGTGATTGGATCGGGGCTGGGCCAGCAGCAGCCCCTGGATAATTCCACCTGAGCTGGGGGGACAGGACACAGCGCCCCAAGGACACGGGCTGGGGATGGGAGAGGGGCAGAGCCGGGGCTGCTGCCGGGGATGGGCTCTGCTTCACATCCTGACAGTGCCTGGTTTGGAGATCACCTCTGGACACGGAGATCACCTCTGGACACGGAGATCACCTCTGGACACGGAGTCTGTGGTGCCTTTCAGAGATCTCCATCAATCACCAGCTCCACCCAGAGAACAGCCCCTTTCTTGTAAAATTGGGGAAACCCCCCCCAAAAGTTTTCAGCCCACCAAAAGTGAAGTGCAAGAGAACAAGAGAAGACCCCGACAGGGCTGGGAGCCCACAGGCACCGTTCCTGCCCTCCCAGGGCTCCGTCCTTCCACGAGGATGTTCCCAAGGCCACCGAGGGTCAGGACAGGATTAGGACAGGGATTCTCCTCCTGCCATCCCACTGCTGCCTCAGCTCTTCTGCAGTCTGAGCTCACAGCACCATCACTGCTGGGAGTCACGGGGCAGTAAAACCATCCCAGGTCTGAATTTCAGAGCTCATGAACACAGATTTCAGGAACAAATTGTACCTGTGCTTATTTGGCAGAACATGGCCCATTCTGGAAGGTAAAGCCAACTCTTCACCAACCTCACAAACACCAAGAAAGCTTTCAAGAGTGATAAACACAGTTTTTACTCAGGCAATGAAACATGGAAAAAATATATTAGTAATCATTATAATAATCTCATTTGTGTGAGTATAACTCTTACAAATATTTACCTGACATATAAAAGGGAAATTATCATACATATAAAACCGATGGCAATGGCAATTCCACACGTGGCTCAAAGCAGAGGGAGAGGAGTCGATGCAGGGGAAGGTCCTGCCTGGGGAGGTGACGCTGGAGGGACGGGGCAGAGATCAGTAGTTGGGGGTTATGGGTTGGCACTTGGTTCCAGACAGATGTGCTGCAAACAGAACACAGCAGCACGGGCAGGGCCACGCTGCCACAGAGGGGCTTTGAACTCTACTGCGAGGAGCAGACAGCAAACACAGCCAGGCTGTGACACCAGCAAAGGACTGTGACACCAGCAAAGGACCTGTGACACCACACACAGGAGCTGTGACATCACACACAGGACCTGTGACACCATGCACAGCCAGGCTGTGACACCAGCAAAGGACCTGTGACACCACACACAGGACTGTGACACCATGGACATGTGACACCATGGACATGTGACACCACACACAGCACCTGTGACACCACACACAGGACCTGTGACACCATGGACCTGTGACACCATGGACATGTGACATCACACACAGGACCTGCCACCCCTGCGCTGGGGGACACCATGGGCTGGGCCTGTCCGAGTGTGACACACGAGGTGTGACCATCCTGGGGTTCACAAACACCTTCTCTTTGTGGAACTATACCCATTGTATTCATAGATAGGTAATTATAACCATATTATAGTTAATCAACCATTCCGTAGGAATCTTCTTTGCCCAGCTGGGGTCACACGGGGAGAGGTGACAGCGGGTGACAGTGGGGACAGGAGGGACAGAGGGACAGGACAGTGCCAGTGCACACCAGGAACAGCCCTGAACTGCTCTGAGGAGCTCTGCAATGCTGCTCTCCAGCTCCTCATGAGAAAAAGCCAAATGCCCAAGGAATCTCTGCGTCTCAGGGCTTTGCTTTACCTGCACAGACTCCCAAGGGGAGCACAAACAGTCCTTGTGCATCATTGAAGCTTTGTCACCAGCCCAGGAGAGGGACACGTGGGGAGGTCAAAAGGGATGAGAAAAGAGGGGAAAAAAGGGTTTTTCCTTTCTGCCAACTGTGCAAAAGGTGAATATCCACAATGGGTGCACTGCTTTGAGCTCCTGTGACTGGGAATAACTGGTCCCTCACTGGGATAACTGGGGGCGTGGGGAACAGGCTGTGTGCTCAGGCAGGCTGCTGACATCTGGCTTAAGTGTAGAATAAACTCTCTCTATACATTATATAACTAATAAAATATAATCAAGTGTATGGCTCTGTCTTAAACAGGTGTTTGCTCTGCATGCTCAACACAGGGAATTAGAAAATAGAAGGAAAAGAGCCCAATTCTGTTACAAAAAGGTAGCAGCAAGAAGGTTTGTGAAAGTGTTCAACAGGCTGGGCAGGAAGCAGCTCAAACTGCAGATATTCCCCGTGTTTCACACTTTGGGATGATCTGTTCAAGGCAGAGGATCCTCCTCCCCTGGAGCACTGCAGCAGCAGCCAGGGCAGCTCAGGGGTCACTTCCTTCCTCTGGCAGCGCTGAAATGGGGCCCTGATCCCTCCGTGGCACAGGGAGTGGCACAGGGGGTGGCACAGGGGGTGGCACAGGGGGTGGCACAGGGGGTGGCTTTGGCCATTGTCACCAGGGCACCCAGCCCCAGCAGGGCCAGGGCCACGGACAGGGGCCCACGGGAGCGTGGATGGACGAGTGCCCAGGGTGGATGGACAGTGCCAGGTGGATGGACAGTGCCCACGTGGATGGACAGTGCCGGTGTGGATGGGCAGTGCCAGTGTGGATGGACAGTGCCCACATGGATGGACAGTGTCCGTGTGGATAGACAGTGGATGGGCAGTGTCCGTGTGGATTTAGCAGTGCCAGCCCCCAGAACCAACATCTCCCCTGTTCCTCAAACACCTCTCAGTGCAGCCTCTCTGCCCCTCAGCTCTGTCCCTGCCCAGGACTGAGGTCACTGCCCTGAGGTGGCTCTGGGGAGGAGCAGCAGTGCCGGACTGGAAGGCGTGAGCAGAGCCCGAGTGCCCAGAAAGCTCACAAAGTGCAGGAATGCAGAGATGTCAGCTCTGTCCCTCCCTCCGAGCTGGCACAGGGGCAGGGAGACGCTGTGCTGGGCTGCACCCACCGAGCAGTGACCGTCCAGAGGCCACATCCCTGTCCCCAGGGCACCCTGGGCATCACCCACATCGTCCCCAGGGCACCCTGGGCATCACCCACATCGTCCCTGTCCCCAGGGCACCCTGGGCATCCCCCACATCGTCCCCAGGGCACCCTGGGCATCCCCCACATCCAGGGCAGGACCCAGCCCACGGCCAGGCTGCTCTGCTGGGCACAGTGAGGAACAGGAGTGGGGACACAACAGAGCCAGCCCAGCCAGGGGACAGAGGCCAGGCTGTCACCTCCAGCTGAGAGCTGGCACTGTGCAGATGGGCAGTGCCCACAGCTGCTGCAGCCGAGCAGGACACCGAGCTGTGCTGAGGGAGCGGGGTAAGGCAGGAGCTCAGGTCAGGGAGAAGCAGCGAGGGGCGAGGAGATCAGTCTGACTTCCCCAGCTTCGCTATCAGCTCATCGCAGATCTTGGTCAGCTCCTCAATCTCCTGATTCTGGAACAAAAGCACATTTTGGGGCCCCCCGTGGTGGCACAGCTGCCCCTGCAGCAGCTCCTCTGTGCACCCAGGCCCCTCATGGACCCCTGTGCCCACCCGGCCCAGACCACAGCTCTGTGAGCAGAGTGTCAGCCACAGTGCCCATTCTGCCAAAAAATCCACTGGTGGCTGGTTAGGTGTTAGGTTGGGTTAGGGTTAGGGTTAGGTTGTTTAGGGTTAGGGTTGGGTTAGTTGTAGGTTAGGTTTAGGGTTAGGGTTTAGGGTTAGGTTTAGGGTTTAGGTTAGGTGCTCCACTGTAAAAAAACCCAAGCAAACAAAAAAAAAACCACCAAAACCAAACCCACAAAAGTCTTTCACTA
>CM019215.1:163083323-163098198 GCA_009741485.1 Malurus cyaneus samueli
GCTGACGTCCAGGCCCAGGGGCTGTGCCTCGTGCTGTTTGACCTTGCAGCCGCTCCTGCAGGAAGAGAAGCAGCAGCTGAGCGGGGCTGGGGTGGCACAGGGCACAGGGACACGAGCAGACAGCCCAAGCAGGGGAGGCAGCCCCAGCACTGCACCCGCCGCGTGCCAGCGCCCACTCAGCACCCAGCAGCGGGCACAGCAACCCCTGCACGGAACAGGAGGAACAGGCAAACAGAAGACACGAGCACACAGTGTTGGGTTTGTGTGTGAGGTGTTTATTGCTGAGGAAGCCGAGGAGCAGAGCGAGGACCCGCGGGGGCCGATGGTGAAGGCACAGAAGGATCTCCCTCGCCGCACCCGCCCTGCCTGTCCGGCACAGGGGCACCCGGTGAGTGTGGAATTCCTGCAGCAAGAGCCATGTCCAGGCTGTCCATGGCCTGTCCCTCACTGCAGCTTTGTCCGGGGATTCTCTGCAGCGTCCACATCTCCCCGGGTCAGTCAGACACACGAGCAGAGCACAGACCCTCCGGTGGCACAAACGCTGTCCCGAGGAGCGGGGCCCTCTTTGGGGAGTTGTGCCCGTGTCGCTCTCGCAGGAGATCCCTGGACCTTCACCCCATTCCTGCACACCCAGGGCAGCACTGCAGGCACATCCAGCACACCAGCACAGCTCAGGGAGCCCAGGCACAGTCCTGTGCTGCTCTCCTGCACCTCTCCCCTCTCACTCCGCACTCAGCAATCCCCAGGAAACGCCTGCTGAGCTGGAACAGCTCGTGTGACAGGCACAGCAGGGAGGGATCCCAGTGTGACAGGCGCAGCAGGGAGGGATCAGTGTAGCACGGAGCGACAGGACAGCACAGCAGGGAGGGATCCCAGTGTGACAGGCACAGCAGGGAGGGATCCCAGCGTGACAGGCACAGCAGGGAGGGATCCAGGTGAAGGCGCAGCAGGGAGGGATCCCAGTGTGACAGGCACAGCAGGGAGGGATCCCAGTGTGACAGGCACAGCAGGGAGGGATCCCAGTGTGACAGGCACACAGATCCAGGTGGACAGCGGGATCCCAGTGTGACGCACAGGGAGGGATCCCAGTTCAGAGCCATCACTCCCCACTGCAGGGACACGGGGAAGGGCTGCAGTGACTGCAGGGAGCTGCTCCCAGGATTTTGGAATTGCCCACCCCTGCACTGCACTCTGCAGCCTCCCCATCCCATTGATCCCATCCCATTGATCCCATCCCATGGATCCCATCCCGTCCCATTGATCCCATCCCATCCCATACCCATTCCCATCCCATCCCATCCCATCCATCGCACACATGCGCAGCAGAGCACAGCAGCAGCACACGAGGTTTCTTTGCACGCTGCCATGCACACCCGGCTCACACTGAACAATCATTCTGGACTGCTTTTCTCCCTCATGCTCTGCCACGAGCACTGAAACTCTCCATGTTCTCCCCCTCTCCTGTGCAGGGTCATGGCATCACCCGGCAGCTGCTTTGAGCTCCACCCCACACCAAAATAACAGCTCTGGATTGCACAAACCCTGCTCCTTCCATCAGCTGAGGGGTTTGAGCACCTTCCAGCACCAGAGGATGCGGCACGAGGTGAGGACAAGCACAGGCATTGCCTCCAGCTCAGCCCAGCCCAGCTCAGCTCAGCTCAGCCCAGCTCGCTCAGCTCAGCTCAGCCCAGCCAGCCAGCCCAGCTCAGCTCAGCTCAGCTAGCTCAGCCCAGCCAGCCCAGCCCAGCTCAGCTCAGCTCAGCTCAGCTCAGCCCAGCTCAGCCCAGCCCAGCCCCGCTCAGCTCAGCTCAGCTCAGCTCAGCCAGCTCAGCCCAGCTCAGCCCAGCTCAGCTCAGCTCAGCTCAGCCGCCCAGCTCAGCCCAGCCCGCCCAGCCCAGCCCAGCCAGCCCAGCCCAGCCCAGCTCAGCCCGCTCATCCCAGCCCAGCCCAGCTCAGCCCAGCTCAGCCCAGCTCAGCCCAGCCCAGCTCAGCCCAGCTCAGCTCAGCCCAGCTCAGCCCAGCCAGCTCAGCTCAGCTCAGCCCAGCTCAGCTCAGCCCAGCCCAGCTCAGCTCAGCTCAGCCCAGCCCAGCCCAGCTCAGCCCAGCCCTCAGCCTCAGCCCAGCCCAGCTCAGCCAGCCCAGCTCAGCTCAGCCCAGCCCAGCTCAGCCCAGCTCAGCCCAGCTCACCCAGCTCAGCCCAGCTCAGCCCAGCCCACTCAGCCCAGCTCAGCCAGCTCAGCCAGCCCAGCTCAGCCCAGCTTCTTCTTCCTCCTCTCCTCTCCTCTTCCTCTCTCTCCTCTCCTCTTCTCCTCTCCTCTCCTCTCCTCTCCTCTCCTCTCCTCCCTTCCTCTCCTCTCCTCTCCTCTCTCTCCTTCCTCTCCTCTCCTCTCCTCTCCTCTCCTCTCTCTCCTTCTCCTCTCCTCTCCTCTCCTCTCCTCTCCTCTCCTCTCCTCTCCTCCTCACTCCAGACCCTCCCCAGACCACCCTGCAGACCCCACCGAGGGTGAGGGACACAAACCAACAGCAGAGAGCACAACCAAAGGGCAGGAGGAGGCAGCATGCCATGGAGAGGGGCAGCACACACCCAGAGAGAGGACAGAAACAGCAAAGGAAGAGAAAAGAATACAGGAGAGAGTACTTACAACAGAAAACAGAGAAATTTCACTTGTTCAGTAGTCCTGATGCATCAAAGCACGGACAGGGAGAGAGACAGACAGACAGACAGATGAGAGAAGAAGAGCGTGTGAAAAGCCCTGGATGTAACTCTGCTCTGGAGCAGCACAGCGAGCTGCCAGCTCAGTTTTTGGGAACACACACACACACACACACACACACACACGGGGGATGCTCTGATCCTGCAGCTCCATCCACAGCAGCAGAGTGGGATCTGAACACAAACCCCACTGCCAGGAAAACATCTGCAGCCTGTGCTGCTCCAGTGACAGAGAGTGAACAGAGAATTCCCTGCTGCTTCCCCTCCCCACGGGCTCTGCTCACCCACAGCCACACGGCAACACCAGCTCTACTCTCTGGAAAGCATTTCCTGGAAAAAAACACCCAACATTGAACTGATTTTTGCCTCCCAGGTTTTATCTTCCTCCCCGTAAAAAACCCACTGTCTAATTTCCTCACTGGAGAATCCAACAGCAGAGTGAGAATCCACCTGTCCAACCTGTTCTGTGCTATCACACAGGAATTCAGTGGCAGCTCACACAATGACTCAGCTCCATCTGAGCAGCCACACCTGCACCATCAGCTCCTGCATCCATCCATCCATCCCTGCCCGAGCCCAGCAAACATCGGCTCCAGTTCCTCTGACCCCACATCTGCACCTCAACCCAAAGAGCTGATCCTGCAGAAGGGTCCCCGTGCAGCCCTCCCTGCCCTGCAGGGACTCAGGACACTGCCCCAGGACCAGGCCCTCTCCTGCCATCGGTGCTGCTGACAGCCAGAGGGGAGCTGGACTGTGCTGGACAACGGCAGAGGAAACTGAGGCAGCAGCACAGCCTGAGGGGCTGTGGGATTTGGGGTTCGCTCAGGAGGCACCGGGGCAGGAGCACCATCAGCACCATCATCACCATCATCATCAACATAATCACCATCATAATCACCAACATAATCATCATCATAATCACCATCATAATCACCAACATAATCACCATCACCACCTCCATCACCTCCATCACCATCATCATCATCATCATCACCGCAGCTCTGCCCGCAGTGGAAGCAGAGCCATCTGCAGCCCCTGCAATCTGCAGCCCCTGCTCTGCACACAGTGCCACTCACGTTATCAGCCGTGACTTGGGCTTCTTGGGGGAGTCTCTGCCTTTCAGGGCATCCTCCTGCATCTCCAGAGTCTGGGATTCAAGGATTTCATTCAGGCTGTTGTCTGCCGTGGAGCAAGAGTCGGCGTCGCTGCTGGCGAGCGTCTTGGTGGGCTTGAAAGGATCCACGGAGTCAAAGTTATTGGGGTCAAACTGGTAAGAGCCCTTGGGGAGAGCTGGCAAATGGTGCAGCGCTGAGCTGCCGCTGAGAGAGCTGAGATTGGAGCTGTCCCAGCACTCGGGAGAGCCCCGGGGTGGTGGTGGCTCTCCAGGACCCCTCTGCACATCCTCAGCCGCCTTCTTGGGGGACTCTCGGTGTCTCTTTGGTGTCAGCTTGCTGGCTGGGATCCTGCTGCCCCTCCTGGGTGAAGCTGGCTTGGCCTCCACGTTCTCTTTCACCTCCCTAAATTCAGCCTCAGGTTTTGAGAGGTTCCCCGTGGCCTCCGGGTCCCCCCCGGGCTCAGCGGGATGGGGAAGGCGTTGTGGGGCAGAGCTCTGGAGGGGGCAGTGCCCGGCCCCAAAGGGGCTCACGCTGCTCTCGTGCTGCTCAGGCTCCAGCTGAGGGGATTCTCGGCTCTCCTCTGTGCCTTCCTCTGTCTTCCTCCCCAGCGAGGGCGTTTTCCCTTTGCCAAGCTGCTCCTGGGCCAGGCCCTCAGCCCCGAGCTGTGCCAGCCCCGTGCCAGCGTGTGCCGTGTCCCCTCCTGGCATCAGCAGCTCCCCGCTGGCTGTGCCCACGTGGGGCTCGGGCTCTGACCCTGCAGTGGGCACAGTGGCATGCCCAGGGTCAGCCCTGCAGCCCAGCCCTGCCAGGGGCTGCATCAGGCCTGAGATGTCAGGGGCACTTTCCCCTTTAGCATCCAGAGCGCCTTTGGGGGCTCCGATCTCTGCTGGAGCCTCATCTTTGGGGTGCTTCCCGGGCGAGCTGTCCCCGTGGGATTCCCCTAGCAGCAGGTCCCCATGTCCACCTGGCTCTGCAAAGACAAAAGGAGATGGTTAAACCCTGACCAGGAGATGGTTCAACCCTGCACTCCCTTCCTGAGGGGTTTCTGTCCCTCCTCAGCTGCTCCAGGATCAGACTTTATGGGGGATCCACTGACTCCAAACTCAGCTCCTGTGGGTGCCAGGGAGTCACTGCTCATCTGGGCAGTTAAAAGTTAATGACAAGAGTTCATGGCATGAGACAGCAGCCCAAAATGTGAATGAACAGGCCCGAGGGAGAAGGGGAATGGAGAGCTGTGCTCAGGGAAGGGGCAGAAAGAGCTGCAGGAGGGTCTGGGTGGGCACAGACAGGAGGAGCCTGGCACAGGCTGCGTCTCCACCTGCACAAATCCTCCTGGAGTCACACTGCTGTCAGCATCTTCTGATGACAAATCCTGATCCATCACTTAATCACCATTACTCCAATCCTTTCCCCTCAATCCTCTCACTGTTTAATCTTTTTTTTTTGCTATCAAGGGATGGATAAGGCTCTTTTTCTACTGAGGCATCCCAAAAGCTGCACCCACCAGAGCCAGGACTGCAGTACAGATGTGCCAAGGCACAAGAGGAGAACATCTGGTGTTTGTCCTGCCCCTCAAGCAGGGAGAATTGCACAGACTCGAGGGGTACAGCAGGACAGGATGCTGGGGTGCACACCCCCAACCCCAACAGCCACCAAAGGCTTTTCCTGTAACCAAACATTTGCAACTGGCTCGTGTTTGCTGGTAACAGAGCGAGCCACAGGCTGGCAGAAGGAAAGTGAATCAGGCAAAGATCTGCTCCCAGGACTAATCCAGGACGTGGAGCCAACAATCCTGACTCAGTTGATGGCTCGTGGTTTGCATAATTGATCCCCAGGATGCTAAAAGCCATGGAAATGAATCATGAGGGTCTGTGTCCTCCCTGAGACTGCAAAAATGCTTCCTCTGACTGCAAAAAAAGCTCCCTCCAAGCAGACGTTGCCTCGATGCCCCAGAAAATGCACCAGTAAACACAAATCCAGTGGGTGAGTACTTGGAGTGCAGCCAGGAAACAGTCTGAGGCAGCGCCTGCCAGCCCTTCCCATCATTAGCAACCAGGAAAACCTCCTTAACAGACCCCAAAGAAAACTTTTATGACACTTGCTGTGTTGCTCAGCTGTTTGAAGCCTTCCTGAGACAGCCCTGAATAGAAGAACAGACTTCAAAGTCAGGGCAAAAGGACTCTTTAAGTGCATTTTGCGTTCCCAGAGGAAGGTTTGTTCTCACAGACATGAGCCCATCCTGTTTCTAACCCAAGCAATGAGTAATTACTCCTTGAATAACGAGCAGCACACAAACACCTCTCGGTGCTGTGGTGTCTGCAGGGTGGGGAGGGAAGGGGCACTGCTGTGTGAGGCCATCGCTCAGAACCCTTCTGCCACAAAAATCTGAAGAACCACCCACCCGAGTTTTTCAATTTTGTGATTCCCTCATTTTCTGCACCCGGGAAAGCTCAGCTGCTCCACCCCTCACACAGCCCAGCCCTTCAGCCAGTCTTTCCCCAGAAAGGGAACCCCGAGATTTCCCGTTCCACTCTGGCACTGAGCCCTGCAGGGGGATGGGAAATGTCCCAGCATGAAAATGGGACACTGTCAGGAGCACACAGGATCCATCCCAAACACCCCACAAACCTGCTCCACACCCGGGGAGCACCTGGAGGGGAGCCCCAAAGAGAAAACAGAGATTTTTTTACTTTCTAAAGAAAAACAGCCAAGACAATCTGGCACCGCAGTAACAGACACTCCGTGCCTGTGCATTGTAATTGCTTCGCTTGTCTTCCTCGGGCTGAAATTAAACAAAAACACCAACTTAAACAGCCTTCCAACGTGCCAGCCCCCAAATGAATCAGGAACGCTTGGCAGCGGCAGCAAAGGCTCAGCGAGGCAAAGGCTCAGCGCCCTTTCCATCCCACAGGGACCTGCCAAGAGCAGCAGCAGCGATCCCTGAGCGGCCCCTGTGCCAGGGATGGGCAGGAACAGAACATGCACAGCCCCTAAACAGCCCCTGAACAGCCCCTGAACAGATCCGAGCCCCTCCAGAGCCCCTCAAAGCCCCTCCAGAGCCCCTCCAGAGCCCCTCCGGAGCCCTCCACAGTCCCTGAACAGCCCCTGAACAGCTCCTGAACAGATCCTGAACAGATCCGAGCCCCTCCACAGTCCCTGAACAGCTCCGAGCTCCTCCAGAGCCCCTGAACAGCCCCTCCAGAGCCCCTCCAGACCCCTCCGCTCCCGGGCTCGGCTCAGGGCAGCGCTCGCTGTCCGTCACTCTCTCCTCTCACTCTCTCCTCTGCCCTGCACATCCAGCTCAGTCCCACATCGCCAACGACTTTTTTCCTCTTTTGGCCTTCCGCTTGTGCTGAACAGCCGCTGATCTATTTTTAAATCTATTCTGTTAAGAATTAGCATACCGGCGGGGATGTTGCCAGCACACCGGAAAACACGCGCCCTGTGTCGGGGTAACGGCAGCGAGAGCCCCCCGCTCTGAGCACCGATGGCTCCGGATTTGTTCTATCTGCTCATTTCCTTGTGCAAAATATCTCCCGGCAGATGAGTGCAGATAACACGAAAAATGGGACAGAATCACAGCCCCACCATCCGAGACAGCAAGAGGAAGCAGAGTGATCCTGAGCGGGCATAAACCCCCACTGCAGCCCCCTCCAGGGCTGAATTTTCATCCCCAAGGACAAAACCCGGGGTTTAACACAGCCGGGTCACCTCTTGGCAATGCGAGAAGCAGCCAGCCCTGGAGTCACAGCTCCTGTCTCACACATTCCTCACCCTATTTATTCCCAAGGCAGGGTGAGACTGCAGCTGCACAGCAGAGAGTGCCCGTCCTGGCTGTCCTGGGGCCGGGGATGCCCTCAGGTCCAGCTCTGGCACTATCCTGGGGCCGGGGATGCCCTCAGGTCCAGCTCTGGCACTGTCCCGGGTCCTGGGGTGCCCTCAGGTCCAGCTCTGGCACTGTCCCGGGTCCGGGGGTGCCCTCAGGTCCAGCTCTGGCACTGTCCCTTATCCGGGGGTGCCCTCAGGTCCAGCTCTGGCACTGCCCCAGGGCCGGGGATGCCCTCAGGTCCAGCTCTGGCACTGTCCCGGGTCCGGGGGTGCCCTCAGGTCCAGCTCTGGCACTGCCCTTACCGGGGGTGCCCTCAGGTCCAGCTCTGGCACTGCCCCGGGTCGGGGGTGCCCTCAGGTCCAGCTCTGGCACTGCCCGTTCGGGGATGCCCTCAGGTCCAGCTCTGGCACTGCCCAGGGCGGGGGTGCCCTCAGGTCCAGCTCTGGCACTGCCCCTTACGGGGGTGCCCTCAGGTCCAGCTCTGGCACTGCCCCGTTCGGGGTGCCCTCAGGTCCAGCTCTGGCACTGCCCCTTCGGGGATGCCCTCAGGTCCAGCTCTGGCACTGCCCCCTTACCCGGGGGTGCCCTCAGGTCCAGCTCTGGCACTGCCCCTTACCGGGGGTGCCCTCAGGTCCAGCTCTGGCACCCGCGATGCCCTCAGGTCAGCTCGGCCCCACACACCAGCAGGGCCAGCAGCCATCCCCAGGGACTGCAGCTCTGACAGCAGCCGTTTCACAGCATTTCCTCCATCCTGGATTCCCTCCACTGCTGCTCCTGAGCCAGGGAAGGGCACTGAGATGGGGCCTTTACACACGGATCACACTGACACAGTGATGAACACCCCAGGGCGCCTCTGCAAACACCCACACCCCCACAATCCCGCCCCCACCATTCCAGACAAACCGAGCAGACACAGCCCGGGATGAGGGCAGGGAAGAGCTGAGCTCAGGGCACCGCGGTTTGGCTCTGCTGCCTCCAACATGCCACTCTCTGCCAGCCAGCACAGAAAAACAGCTTTTACAGAGATCATGCCCTCATCTCCAGAACACTGGGAGCTTTGTGTGCAGGAGCTGCTGAGCAGGAGCTGCTCATCCCAGGCCAAGGGGCACAGGCACACCAGGAACAGTGACACCCTGGTGTCTGCGGCAATGCACTGCCCTAAGCTCGGGTGGAAATGATCCTTTCCCTGCCAGGAAAGCCTTGATCTCGCTCTCCCCCTCCCCAGACATTATCCCAAAGTAAAGATGTCTCTATCATCCCTTCTTAAAAGGATTATTCCAAGAGCTGTGATTAATGGAAATGTGAACCGAACAAACCACAGCAAACAAACCCATGTTTTCCACAGGGATGGAGAAGCACCCAGAGCCACCCCAAAAGCAGAACAACACCCCAGGAGAGGGAGAGCTGTGCCATCCTTTCACTGCCATGGTCCCTCTGTGCAGGAGCCACGGTCTGGCTGAGCCCCTGTGCTCAAAACCAGCCCTGCAGAGAGTTCCAGGCGCTGCTGTGAGCACTCAGGGAATGCACAAACTGCACATCACACACCGGGGTCTGCACAGAGAGGGGCAGGACAGGGCAGGGCACGCTCAGGACAGCCTCTCCAGGATTTCCTGGCCCACCACATTCTGCCTTTGCCTTGGAGAGGCTGCTCTCCTGCAGATCCCCCCGGGGGCTCACAAACATCCTGACACTGCCCAGCCCTGCCCTGCTGAGAGCAGGAGAGGGGAGGTCTCCTCCCTGCCCTGCCCTAATAACCTCCAGTGGGCTGTTGAAGCAGTGCCAGAGCGTCCAAGCTTCCTCCTGGCAGCACAAAAACAGAGATAAACACCAACACCAGCCATGGACACCAGCACATCCCCCTGAGGAGGAGGGTATGGACACAGAGGGGAACTGATCTTCAAAGGGCCATGGCCAAAACAGCTCAGGATCCGCCAGCAAAGGAACCCACGCAGTTAGAGCAGATCCCCTGCATTTTCTCAAAAAATGGGGTTTAGCAGCATTGAGCTTCTGCTCTTGACCAGCACAGTGAGGACACTGTGACACAGGAAGGACACCTGGCACCCAACTCCAAGGAAAAGTGGTCTGTGCAATGAAACCCATACACTGACCAGCCTGGGGGACACAAACTGCCATCTGCTGTGCCAGAGCCAGGGGTGAAGGACACATGGGGTACACGTGAGAAAGGTCCCTCCAGCCAGCAGCAGCCAGGGCAGCCCCCAGGCTGCAGGGAAAGTGTCAGAGGAATGTTGAACTGATAAAATAATTCAATTGGGTTCCTCTCAATCTGCCTATCACAGCTCTGTGGAGTGCCCAGCCCAGCCCAGCTGAACTGTCCAGGCCATTGACCATCAAAACACAGACAGGCATTACCCAAGGCCAGCAAGTTCTGCTCCTTGACCCCACCCTGCTTTGTGCCAACGGGCCAGAAGGTGCACGCTGGCTCTTTACCTTGGCTCCCTGGTGATCCTGGTGGCTTGCAGAACTCCTTGACTGGCGAGCAGGTTGGTGTTTCTGCTTCAGGGGTCTCAAAATTATCAGTAGAGTCCGAGCTGCCGAGGGGGGGGGAAAACAGTGAGGAATTACTGCTTTCAGTGCTACCTCTGAAATCCTCCACAACGCCTACAGGTCCAGGCCAGCGGCTGGCC
Organism: Malurus cyaneus samueli; assembly: GCA_009741485.1. Classification (NCBI taxonomy): domain Eukaryota; kingdom Metazoa; phylum Chordata; class Aves; order Passeriformes; family Maluridae; genus Malurus; species Malurus cyaneus. The sequence goes on from CM019215.1 coordinate 163,093,626, forward strand.
ACGGGCATCCTGGGTGGCCACCGGCTCCTGTCCGACGGGCCACGCTAGCAAACGGAAAAGGCAGAGCAGGTGAACCATCATCGCGACCCTGCGAGTCCCCAGCCCTGCGGGAGGGCTTCTGCCAGCTCCCTGCCGAGCTGAGCACACAGCACGGGCCTCCAAGGACGCGCAGCCCGCAGCATCTCCCACGCTGCTGCTGCTGCGGCTGCCGCGGGAGCGAACCGGGCTGCTCGGGCCCTGGGCTCCGCAGCATCCGCCGGGAAACAGCGCCCGGCCCCGGCTCCGGCCCCGCACCCGCTCACCGGCCCCCGGACGGGGCAGCCCCCGGCCCCGTCTCCAAGCCCCGGCCCAGGGCTCCAGCAGCCCCGGCGCGTGCGGTGCAGTGCGTGCAGGATCCCAGCAGCCAGCAGCGAGGGGAGCGAGCGGGAAGCGAGGGGCGCAGGGAAGGGACAGGGGGACAGGGCCGGAGGACGCGCCCGCAGCCCCGCAGCCCCGCACGGATGTCCCGCGGGGTGCGGATGCCGTGGGAGGGCGCGCAGGGAAGGAGCCGCGGGTGACTTGCCTGAAGCCGAGGGCCGAACCCCCCGCCGGCGGGTCCCGGTCCTCATCATCCTCCTCCTCCTCGGCAGAGCGGCCCCGCCGTCCCCCGCCTCGGGGCTGCCCCGCCGCGCACCGCCGGACCACGTCCACCGTGCCCACTGCACCGAGAGGATCTGCCAGGCGCTGAACGCCATCGGCCCCCGCTCCCGCTCCCCGTCCCCGCTCCCCGCTCCCGTCCCCGCTCCCCGCTCCGCTCCGCCGGCTCAGGGCGGCCGCGCCGCCGCCCCCATCGCTCCGCTCCCCGTTCCGCTCCGCTCGGGCCGCCCCCGCACCGCGACACTGACGGCGGGGAGCGCCCGCCCCCGGCACCGCCCGCAGGGAGGGACCGGCACCGAACCCCTGAACCCCGGCACCGCCCGCAGGAGGGGACCGGCACCAACCCCTGAACCCCCGGCACCGCCCGCAGGGAGGGACCGGCACCGGGACCTGAACCCCCGACGCCCCGGCACCGCCCGCAGGGAGGGACCGGCACCGGGATGGGTGCGGGGCCATGCGGGGCAGCGTCCCCGATCCGCCGCTCTTTTTCCTATGCAAACTCCCAAATTCACCCATTTGTGGCCAAAGGCGGGGCCGGGACACATCGCTGTCACCTCCCGGCACACGCAGCCTCCCCCACCCCGCACTGAGAGGGCAGGGGACGGTGAAACCAAATCCCCACATTTCCTTGACTGCACCTGTGCTGTCCCAGAGCGGGCAGGACGCACATTCTTTCCTCTCTGGGCGTGCCAGAGGAGCCCCCGCGCTGGCGAGGAACTGCCCCGGGGGGCGAGCAGCCCCCAGGAAGGCTCGGTCCCACTGGGAAGGGTGGGGAGCTTTGCCCAAGGAAAGGGATTTCCCAGAGCTGAGGGGCCAAACACAGATGGGCAGGGGCAGAGGGGAGGGAAACACCTGCCCTTTCCATTTTTCAAGGAAATACCGGCCTCAACAGCCCTGGCTGATGCCATATCCTTCCGTGGCAGCAAGTTTATTTATTTATTAAATTATTGTTGTTTAAAAATAACAGCCAGCAGTTCCCACAGAAATGGACCTTGCTGGCCTCCCTCAGGAACTTTCTCCCTACCGAGGGCTCCCCTCCCGTTTCATCACCTCCCACACTCGCTCCAGAGCAGTGTAAGGTTACCGGGGCCGTGCTGCGGGAATGCCCAGGGCTCTGGCAGCAGATCTGTCACGGCAGCAGCAGAGCTCCGGACAGTGAGCAGCTCCCTGGAACCCGAGTGGTGCCAGCCCTGGGTCCAGGGGTGAGCTCGGAAATGGCAGAGAGCTGAAACGAGCCCGGCCCAGCGCAGAGAGGAGCTGCTGACCCTCGCTGACCACACCGAGAGCTCCCATGGTAGTGGGAGTGCTTCCCTGTGAATCATCAGAGAGCTGGGAATGCCTCTGCACGGACACAGAGGCCTCTGGGGCACTGCAGACCCGTCCATCTGGTCCGGCTGCCTCTGCCACAGCCTCTGTTGGATGTTTCAAAGGGCTCATTCCTCACTGTTGAGCATCTCAAATAACCTCCCTGCGGGGATCCTTTCTGACAGGCTTCCATCTCCTGGTGACCTTATTAGATATATGTGTGTCACTCCTGCAAGCTTTTACTGTCCATCCTCTTTAAAAGAAAACCTCTTACCCCCTTCCACAACACTTGCAGAGTTCCCAGAGGTTTCTCTGGGTGAGCCAGAGCCGAGGAGCTGCAGTCAGGGCAGCACACGGGACCCAGGGCTTGTCCCCACCCAGACCTGGGGGCCCTGCACATCCCCCTTGTCGAGCTTAGCCAAAAACCACGAGCCTGAAGCAAAAGCAGAAGCTCAACATCCTGTTGCCGTGAGCAGAGCACAGCCCACTTCCCCGCTGAAAAGCAGCAGAGCTGATTCCTGCAGATGAATTTTACATAAGATCTTCGGCGTGAGCCGCGCTGCAGCGACGTGCTGCAGCCTGACCTCATCCTCATCCTCCTCCTGCTCCCGCTTCCCCTTCCACCTCCCCCTGAACCCGAGCAGCAGCAGCAGTGACGCGCTGTGAACCAGCGGATGAACCGTGCCAGGGATCGCACAGGGAAAAGAGAAACCCGAGCACAGCAGAGCAGCAGCAGCAGCAGCCAGCAGGAAGGAGCCTCCTCGCTGCAGAGGGGAAGGAGCTGTGGGTCACAGCTGATCCAACCCCCCCTTGCTGGATGAGGGAACCAGGGAGGAAATGAGCAGGAAAAAGTGCAGGAAATGAGCAGAACTGTCCTTGTGCAGTGCACACAGAGCACCCAGTGAGGAACCCCACACCCACCCAGCTGGCAGGAACGGGATCAGCAGGACCGAAAACCACACCGGCTGCACAGCTCTGACCTGCAGGGACCTGGGGCAGGAAGGTACCAGAGCAGGGCAGGAGCAGAGCCTGCTTCCACTCGCTGTTCCTGACGAGCAATTAAGAAAATGCCTCGAGTGGCATTTTCCAGCTTGGCACCTGAGCCAGCCTGGCAGCACTGCTGGCTGCAAATCACCACCGGGGAGATAACCTGACTGTGTCAGTCACACTGCAGGCTCTGCCTGCCAAACGCTGCTTGGCACAGCCAGCAGACACATCTCTGCAGAGCGGGGAGGATGCTGACCTGTTTAAAAACACCTGCCAGCATTTCCATCCGCACAGGCAGCAGCTGGACGGGCTGTCCTTGGCACCGCTGTCACCCCTCAGTGCTGTCACAGGACTCTGTGACACCCCTTGGCACCGCTGTCACCCCTCAGTGCTGCCACAGGACTCTGTGACACCCCTTGGCACCGCTGTCACCCCTCAGTGCTGCCACAGGACTCTGTGATACCCCTTGGCACCGCTGCACCCCTCAGTGCTGCCACAGGACTCTGTGAACCCCTTGGCACCGCTGTCACCCCTCAGTGCTGTCACAGGACTCTGTGACACCCCTTGGCACCGCTGTCACCCCTCAGTGCTGTCACAGGACTGTGACACCCCTTGGCACCGCTGTCACCCCTCAGTGCTGCCACAGGACTCTGTGACACCCCTTGGCACCGCTGTCACCCCTCAGTGCTGTCACAGGACTCTGTGACACCCCTTGGCACCGCTGTCACCCCTCAGTGCTGCCACAGGACTCTGTGACACCCCTTCCGCTGCACCTCAGGCTCACAGATCTGTGCACCCCTCACCGCTGCCCCTCAGTGCTGTCACAGGACTCGCCGTGCCACTCTGCACACACGCAGAGCTCAGGGGATGTGCAGCGTACACAGCAGTGCCTGTGCTGAACTGGCTCACACACTGCCTGCACTCTCCAGGAGAGGAAAACCTGCCCCTGCTGAGCACAGCACAGGTGAAGCCCCAAATAATTTGGAGCTGGAAGAGCCCTGACATCACAGAGGCTGCCAAAAGAGGCAGAACCTTGCTCAGTTTTCCATGTTCATCCTTGCAGGAAGCCAGCTGATCCAGGGTAACAGCTCTCATCCCCTTCACACTGGGATGAATTTCCCTGTGGCCGTCTGGCAGTGCCTCTCCTGGCCCCAAAACACACCGTGCCCGATTCTTCTCAGTGCCAGCACACCCTGATCCCCAGGAAGGGCGCAGGGGATGACGCTGCAGAACAGGTACCACACAGCCCCACCTGCAGTGCCCCGGGCCAGAGGGGGAGTGCGCCTGAAATTTCCCTTCTCGGCCCTTTCATTAGGCAGGAAAACATCTATTTCTGGCTGCAAAGCTCCTCTGGCACAGCACAGCAACCAGTGCTGACATTTCTAGCTCAGAAACAAAATCTTTTGTTGAAGTTTTTCATTTTCGTTTTCTTTTCTCCACTCCTGCCTTTTCTTGCCTCCCTTGGCCAGGGAACCCAGGGTGTTTCCGGTTTCCCTGGCAGGGGGGGCAAAAAAAAAAACCCCCCCCAGGGAAAAAAACTTGGGGGAAAAAAAATTGGGGAGGGGGGGAACAGGGGGGGGGGGGCAGGGAAAAAAATGGGGCCCAGGGGGGGACCAGCCCCCAAAATCTTTCTCTTCCCCCTTTT
>CM019215.1:163110793-163130793 GCA_009741485.1 Malurus cyaneus samueli
TACTTCTCTTCAGTTCCCAGTGCCTGAGGGCTTCCCCCCGGGCTCAGCCCTCCCAGCTCCAGACCCCCATCCCCAGCCCCCACCCCACATCCCAAATCTTGGGGGACAGAGGCACCCCAACTTCGCTCCTGGGCTGAGCTGCCGCTGAAGCTCTGGGCTGCTCAGGCACCACGGGTGGGGGCTAAGTGTGACTGGAGACGAGAGGAAAGGAGGAAGGGGAAAGGAACTTTCTCCCCGCAAATTAATTAACTTTCTCCCCGCAAAGTAAATTCCACGCTCTGCTTTGCCCCCTGCACCGCAGTGAGCCCGGCCAGTCCCCGGGAAGGAAGCCGGTGCGGGGGAAGCGGACCCGCCCCGATCGCGACCCGTCCCCGCTCCGCACTCACCCCGGCGGGGGCCGGGGGTCCCGGGGGTCCCGGGGGTCCCGGGGGTCCCGCAGCTCCCGGCTCTCGGCCGCCCCATGGCCGGGCTCGCTGCCCGCTCCGCCGCTCCCGGCGCGTCCCTCTCCTCCTCCTCCTCCCCTCCTCCTCCTGCTCGGAGGCGGGGCTCGCCCGGGCTCGGAGCGGGGGGCTCTGGGTGCCCCGGTGCTCCTCCCGGTGCCACGGTCGGGGCGATCCCGGGCCCCTCTCGGCGAGGCAGATACCGCGTCCGAGCAGATATCCCGACACCCTCGCCGCTAGATCCCCGCCCGTCAGGAACCCGCAGCTTCCGGCTGCAGCATATCCGAGAATCCCTGCAGCCCTCGAGCAGCATAACCGGCTGTCACCGCGAGCTAGATCCGGCAGCCTCCGGATCAGGAAGGACCCGGCGGAAGGGAGCCGTAGCTTACGGAGCCTGCAGCTTCCGGACGACGAAAGCCGCTGTCCGACAGGAACCCGCAGCCCCCGTAGTCATGATACCCGCTCTTCCGACAGAACCTCGCCACCCTGGGCATGTATACCCGTACCCCCGAGTCAATCCCGCACCTCGAGTCAATGATCGACGCAGCCCTCGGCCAGAACCCCAGCGAGAGCGCCCAACAGAAACCTCTCAGCCCCGATGCAGAAACCCGTCAGAACCTCGAGAGCATGACCCGGCACCCTCAAGAGGACTCCAAGAGAACCGCCTGCGCTGCCGCGAACATATCGGGGGGCCGCGAGTCTAGAATTGATACCACTCGTGCTAGGACCCCCGGACAGAACCCGCAGCCCGAGCATTGATAGCCCGACAGAACTCCCTTGGCAGAACTCCTGCTAGCCCTGACAGAACCGCAGCCCCGAGCTGAACGCACCACCGGCAAACCCGCAGCCTCCGGACAGAAACCGCAGCCGAGCAGAATCCCGCCTTAACATATAACCTCGCTACCCGAGCAGAAATCTCTCCCATGTACCCCGAGCAGATACCAGCCCGTGATAACAGTACCGCCTCCGTGAGCAGAACCTCGCAGCCCCGCTATAATCCCGCAGCCCCGGGCAGATACCCGCACCCTGAACAGATTACCCGCTCTAGCCCGGAACAGAACCCGCAGCCCCGGCAGATAACCGCAGCCTGAACAGAAACCGCAGCGGCAGAAACCCGCCAGCACTGATACAGAAACTCGCACCCGGTCAGAACCCGCAGCCCTGAACAGTAACCGCACCCGGCAGAACCCCAGCCCCTTGAACAGAACCCGCAGCCCGAACAGAACCGCAGCCCTGAACAGAACTCGCACCGAACAGAACCGCAGCCCGGCAGATACCCGCAGTCCTGAACAAACCGCAGCCCCGTGCATAACCCAGCATCCCGATACATAACACGCCAGTCTCTGAACAGAACTCGCAGCCCCGCAGAGCCCTGCATGCCCCGAACATTGAACCGCAAGCCCCGGGCAGAACACTCGCAGCCCTGCTAGGATCTCAAGAACCCCATCCCCGGGCAGAGCGCCGCACCTCTGAAGCCAGAACCTCAGATGCCCGGCTAAAGCCCTGACGAGCTCGACAGACGGCGAGCCCGACAGAAATCCTCGCACCCCGAGTCAGACGCGGCTCTGGCGAATGTTCGGCGTCACGTCCCTCAGGCAGGGCTGGCGGTGCCACAGGACTGGCGGTGTCACAGGGTGGCAGTGCCACAGGGCTGGGTGCCACAGGGCTGGCAGTGTCACAGAGCTGGGTGTCACAGGGCTGGGTGTCACAGGGCTGGGTGTCACAGAACTGGCAGTGCCAGCCCCACAGCTGCAGAGCTGCCAGATGTGCCCCAGCCGGGAGGTTTTACCCTTTGCTGGCAGGTCTCAGCTCAGCTGGGGCTCCTGTACCCCGAGAAGCCGAGTTCTGACCATGCTCTGCAAGGGGCCGCATGGTAATAATTATCCTAATTCCATGGAAATTTCCATGTGCTTGGGAAAAGTGGCAGCCAAGCCCTTCAGCTGCCCGAGGCAGAGGTTTGTTGTTTCCAGGGCCCGGTCTATCACATGGATGGTGTTTAAATGCCTTTTGGAGCCTCCCATTTAAATGCCACCGGCTCCAAACTGCCCGGAGCCGGCACCATCAGGCTGCAAATCGTACCTGGGAGTGCCTGGAACATCTCAGCTCTGCCCACTGCAGCAGCAGCAGCACAGCGCTCGGGGCAGGACTGAGCCCTGAGCCCTCCTCCACCTGTGCTTGCCCAGAGCTCTGGGGTCCCCTCTCGTTCCCGAGGGTCCCGAGGGCGGGCAGGCGGCGTGGAGCGGCACAGCAGAGCACATCACCCAAAACAGAGCCACAGCGGGGGCAGGGACAGATCGCATCCGTGCCAGCGAGGGGAGAGCCCGGCGTGCCCGCAGGGTCCGGCTGTCACAGTGTCCCTGCCCGCACTGTCCGGCTGTCACAGTGTCCGGCTGTCACAGTGTCCCTGCCCGCACTGTCCGGCTGTCACGGTGTCCAGCTGCCCGCACGGCACTGCCCTGCCCTGCTCTGCCCGGGACAGCCCCTGAGATCGAGCTCTCGGCCAGGGAAAGCAGCAGGAGGCTGTGTTATCCCATCTCAGGGGGCTGGGTGCCAGCTCTGCATCTCGGGCAGCCGAGGAGCCCTCGGTCCCTGCTCTCTCCTCCCTCCAGCTGATGCCGGCAGGCGCTGGCTGAGTGTCCCAGCCCTCAGCTCCCTCTCCTTCCTCCCTTCTCCTTCCTACCTTGGCAGCCGCAGACTCGTCCCAGGCTCTCTCTACCTGTCCCGGGGCTCCTTCGAAAGGCGCTTGCGAAAGCAGCTGCCTGGAAAGGAGCAGGGAGGAAGGAAGGGGATGGACGGGGTGGGGAGGGCCAGGCGGCGGCGGGTGTCTCTGCACCCTTAGCCGGCGGGGAAGGAAGGAGGATGTTTTTTAATATTTGGCGAGAGCTTCCACAGGCAGAGAAGGGAAAGCAGCAGGCGGTTCATGGGTGAACCATCCGCACCGGTACCGGCGCTGCTCGGGTGAACCCTGGATCTCACCCGGCTCCTGCCGGGGCCCCACTGCTGTCATGCTGCAAAAATGTGCTCTTGACTGGAATTTGGCAGCCGAACCCCTGACGGGGAGGAAACCTCTCCGCTTACAGAGGGAGTGGGAGCTGCGGCCCGGGGGCTGCAGGGAGCGGTGCTGGGAGCTGCTCCTGAGCTGTGCAAGGCTCACAAGGGAGGGAGCTCTGGGAGAAGCGGAGGTGCCCTGGGGCAGGACACAGGGCAGGGACCGGGTCTGGCCGGAGGCTGCGGGAACAGCGTGTTTTGTTTGCGAAGGGAAATTTCCCGTCCGAGCAGAGTTTTCTCTTCCCTTTGGAAAGCAACACCCTCGCTTTCCCGAGGACGAAATGGCTGCGCGGAGCCGCCGCTCATTTCCGCTCCTTGCGCTCCCTCTGCAGGAGCGGGAGAGCTCCGGGCCATCGGGGTTGGGGGATTTGGGGTCGCTGCCATCCCCTCGCAAACCGCACCGGGCGGGCACTGCGGGCACGAACCTCTCGGGTGGAGCCGGGGGGCTTTGGCTGAATGGCTTGAGCCGATTTCCGTGCGTGTCGCTGAGCCCTGCCCAGAGGGAACCGGGCTGCGGTTTGGGCTTAGAATGGGGGAAAGAGGGCGGGGGGGACCTCGCCAGAAGGGAGAGCGGGAGCTGGATGGGGATGAGGAGCTGCGGATGCGGAGATGCTCCCCAGAGCAACCCCTCAGTGCCCGGCTGTGAGCGCCTCTCGCTGGGGTGCAGCCCAGAAAAAAAAACCTTCGGGCTCTCACAGGGAAACAGCCCTTCTGCTCCAAAATGTGTCCCCAGCTGAATGTCCTGCTGTCCCCTCGCTGCCCCAGGGCTGGCACTCTGTGCGCTGCCGCCTCCTGCCCTCGCAGCTCTCCCATCTCCGCGGCTCCGTCCCTGCCCGTGTCTCACAGGAGACAGTCGGGGAAAGCGGGCCCCATCCGGGGACCTTTCCAAATTTCGCTAGACTAGGGAGGCCCCATGGGGGACCTTCACGAATTGGGACTGATCTCTCCTTATCCTGTGGGAAGACGTTCCTTATTGCCTTGTACGCGACTTAAGATCTGTCAGCCCCTAATTGTACAGTTCCCCACTGCAGGCCTCAGCCCCAAGATGCCATTGCATGGTCAAGCTCATATAACCCCCGAGGTGCCTTTTCATCCTGGACCAACTCCCCTGCGAGCCCCTTCGGGTCCCACTCGTTCCAGCTGCCCCACTGGCCCTCTGAATATTCGCGCGAGATGGCTTTATCCCTCTCCGTTCAATGTGCATGTGCCAGTTCCCTCCAGAATGCTTGCACCATTCCCCAGTCATTAAGGAGACACACAGATTTATTTTTGAACTCGGGAGGCGATGGACAGCAGTGGCGGGCCCGCGCAGGAGACGGGTGAGTCCAGGGTTCACCCAGCAGCGCCTTATTGGGAAAAGGCCACCAAATTCGTACCAGCCGTTGCGTGATGGGGTATTGCACCCAATTAGAATTCCGCCCTGCTTAGGGGCTACCCTATACTCTGACCATGTGGAAGGACTCGTGCCTAGAGAATGGATGATTAAAAACCAAGCAATCGACCTCCCTATCTCCTCCTCCGGCGGCTCAATGTGTTTCGACTACGCTAGTGAGAATGAGTTAGCCCTTGTTCCACGCGGACGACAATCGACCTTGGTTCTCCTCCCCACCCCGTTTTTCCAATCACTTCGCTTTTTCACATTCCTCCCATGCTCCGTTTTGCCCACGGCAGCTTGCTTTTTGGCGACAACAAGCGGAGGCCGTGTCCAGACAGAGTCCGGCCGGGACAGGTAGCCCCGTATGAGAGTCCTTAGTGGGGGAACTGAGTACTGCTGGCTGTCCCAAGTAGGTGTAAGGAATTGGAATTGTAGGACTTGAATTTGCATCAGGGGGGGATGGCTGGTAGGGGAAGAAGAAAGCTAGGGAAAGGCAGAAGGAGTTTGTAGGGGCATAGGAGATACAACAATGGCATGCACGAGACGTCCCACCTTGGCCCTATCCTAGTGGCGGATTTCAAGAACTTGACAGATTGGTGATAGGATAGAGCGCAAGTTGCATCCGGGAGTTGTTGCCCCAATGCTTTCCTTTCGTACACTTGCGCCGAGAATTGCAGAGGCTAGCCGGCACCTCTACAGACGCCCCTGAGATGCTAGAATGGAATAAGACACGCTCTCCTTCAAGTATGCTTACTTCCCTGGCTCGAGAATGCTTCGATCTCGAGGTGGGCATAGTCCCAGGGACACATTCATGTAGGCAAGCTCGAAAGCGTGACAGTTGGCATGGGTCTAGGGCGGGTACAGAACTGAGGATCGACCTAACGTGGATAAGCATTTAAGACATCTTTTACAGACAGAGCATGACAGACTTCAACGGAGCAGTTAGCAGGGCGTGGACAAACCTTTTTGCACAGTCCGAGTTGACATCCCCCCTATGAACAGAATAACACCGGTCTCAGGTGTTGCTGGGACAAGGGAAACCTACCCCCAATAGTGTACTTAGCCACGTTGGGCTTAGTTCAGTGGAGAGCGGGAAAGGAGACCATTTGTGCTATCATGCCAGAAACAAGGAATTGAACCGTTTTGACAGTGCCGCGCAGGGGACACTAGTGATCTAGCCCTGGCCAAACACTGGTGTGCGACAGCTGCCATTCCCCCGACCGAAGTTATGCCAGTGCGGTTTGCAAGCTAGTCGATGGATCATCCCTGTTGCAACAGCTCGGACACTTTGATTTACACCGTTGTTTTCTCGAGTTTGCCGATGGCTCCGAGGGCGGGAGGCAGCTTGTGGAATCCAGCCGGACAACTTGTATTCTAGAGCCCGTTGATCAGGGTTGCGGTTCTATCGGGGCATCAACTCCGTGACAGGTTTCCGGACCCCTCTGCCAGGCACACGGCCCGGGTTTCTCATTCCCATCCGCATTTCGGAGCGGGATACTTTTCAGTTATGCGATCCTTTGTCCCTTGCCTACACCGCTTTTGTTGGGCTAACTGTTTTGCGATATTTGGTGTGTGTTTGTTTGCCATAGCTCGTTTTGCCTCCGAGGCTCGCTATGCTACCGCCTGTTTCCGCTTATCCCTCCGGGATATACTCACTCCAAGAGGATATTCCTGTAGAAGAGGAGACTTTCTTCAGCGCTTCTAGTTGGCTACAGCACCATGAGTGGAGAGAGGGTCAGGGACTCAGTGTCCGTGACAAATCCCGTGTAGAGCGCGTGGCTGTCAATTTGCTGCAAGCCAGTTTGAGGCAGAGCTGAGCTCAATGGGTTCCCCAGAAGCACTCCCAGGTACGATGTTTTTTGCACGCCTTTTTGATGTGCCGTGCCTGATCTCCGCGGCAGTGGGTTGGAAGCCTCGGAGAGTGGTGCATTTTTTAATATGGAGATTTGCTCCGAAAGGTTCATTTTAAAACACCATTCAATGTGATGACGGGCAGCTGTGGACATAACGAGAACGAAAACCTCTGCCATTATTCTGTCAGTTTGAAGGCTTCTGTGCTAGCCCATCTATTTCCCATAAGCAACAGGGGTGAGAAAGTTAGGCTCAGGAAATGTAGAGATAATCTAATTACTAATTTGGGCGGAACGCCTCCCCCTTGCCAAGCCAGAAGGACCCAACATTGTCGAGAAAAGCGTCGTGGTTCTGTACTGCCGCCGCCCTCCCTTTGTGTTTAATTTACGAGAGAAAGCACCCACCTTGCTTGGTTACCCTGACTCGGAGCTAGGAGAACCTTCCTGCCAAGCCAAATGAGGCATAGCAAACCTCCCGGGCCTGGTGCACAATGCTGGCAGCTAGCGGTGAGCTTGTGTGGGAGCTCGGCCGACTGACCAAGTCGCCGCCGTCGGCGACTGTCCCGACGGCCATGTTAGAGACACCGAAAGGTCAGCCTGATGAACAGTTCCCAGCTTCTCATGATCGGGCTTCTCGACGGCCGATCCAGTGTGAAAACCTTTAAGCCCGATGCTGGCTTTACCACCTAAGTATCATGTGCACGCGCCTTTAAGTTCCTTTGATTTGGGCGCCACCGGGCAGCACCTTCTCCAGTTTGCCCACCAGCATGCCTCCAACCCCAGTGTATGGGATCTACCGCAAGGCTCATTGGTGTAGGACTCATCTTTCGCCGGCAGCCCTCATTTTTAGCTATCGCACTGCGCACAGTCCGCAACTAGATGTGTGTCCCCGCACGGAGGCTTCCTGTGCTCAACCCAGTCCTACTGTGACCGCTTCCGGGGGAGGGCACTCTTATGGTTAATAGAATTGTTACCAAAAGCGCTTTAAGCTTCCAGAACCTTGCTTTCGTGGTTACTTGCCCCGTTCCATCGTGGGCCCTCGGCGTGACCGCCGGACGTCCACTGTATGGTACCCACAGCCAGCCCTAGTGTTAAACATCCAGCATCGTACCGCTGACCACTGGGGCCTGGGAAGCTCTTGTGTGAGACTTGCAGGTCCTTACCTACCTGAGTTGGCTGTAGATCTGGCTGTGGGCGACGCGTCGCATAGTATACTGCGGTAGATTGGTCAGGCTGTTCCATGCCCTAGGCGGTCCTTTAATGCGGAGTGCTGCCTTTGCCCGCGTCTTTTGTAGGGCCTAGGATGAGTTGAGACAGGTGGGATCAGGAGTGTTTACAATGCCCCTTTGTAGGACAATGGGGGCGCATGCAGCCCCAGGGGAAGCACAGAAAGCGTCCTCTGGCATCTCCAGAGCTTCTCTGAAGCCGGATCAGGGCTTGGGCTGATTGCCGGCTTCCCTCCGAAAAGAAAGTCTGCTTTGAGGAACGTAGAACCGGATGTCTCTCAGCTAGCCGATCCAAGGCTCGGATTTGAGCAACTCACGAGGCTGATGTGATCTGGCTGGTGGACCCGTGATCAACACCTGAGAGATGAGAAAAGTCGAGGATAATAACCTGTACTTGCAGGTTTGGTTGGTTTGTAGGTTTGTTTCAGTGAATTGAAAGGGAGTTGTTTGCCTTTGCGTTGTGCTGTCTGGAGTGAGAAGGAGCAAATCACTAATTTGCACGCAATTTTTTGCCTTCCCGTAGCAGTAGTTTTGTTTTTCGTTGGGATTTAAGAATATTGCATTGTTTTTCTCTTCCTACATACCATTGTTTATATTATTAGCTCAGCTGCCTGGAGGGTGCCATTCTACATCGGGTTCCGTGTGAGGTAAAGTATCTCCAATTTGCAGATTAGCCTATACTGCCCGGAATAAGCCGTCAACTATTCCCAACGCCCAAGTTTTCCTAGATCCCATGGATTGTGCTTGCATACTGTCTCCAAGAGGCGTGGGGCGCTGTCATTTGTGCCATTTCCCTGGGTTTCTCGGTCCTCGGCGGGCCGGGGAGGGTGGGTGCGAGGAGAGCGGCTTATGGCACACAGATGACCACAGTGCGCAAGGCGCGGAATCCCCCAAACCTAGCGCACGCCCCGCCTGGCAACTACTTGCCCTCCGCACGGCCTTTTAGTTCTGATGCGACTAAGGTTGCTTTATGGACGGTGACAGCTTGCGCCTGTCCACGAGGGTCCCTAGCCCGTCTCATTCGTTTATAGATAGCCTGGTTTCTGGGTATAAATGTGCTGAAAGCAACATCCTAGAAAGGCATGCCTGCTCAGATTCCTCCCTCCACTTTAGATCCCTGCTCCGACAGGATGGGCTTTTAGGAGGGAGTGTTGCTAGAAATTGCCTGGATCACACTTGGGAGGTGGAGCAATAACAGCTACGTCAACCTGAGCTCAGCAATAGATGCCTCGCATTCAAATCTCTCAGGAAGTGTATGGCGTGTGGTGTCCTTAGGGGCCAGAACCATATGCTTTGCAGCCCTGGAGTCAGGCATGGTTGTCCACTCTGGCAGCTCTATCTGCCTCTGCATCATATCCGGAAGAAGTGTTAAAGTATCTATTTAGTGTGGTGCAGGCCTGGAGCAGGTGCAGTAAGCCGTCTTTCCCATAATGCACAAGCGTGCTGAAGGATATTTTCATTCTTGCAAGCCAAGATTGTAGTTGAAGCAAAGAGAATTCCTGTTGTTAGCCTGGTATTACCAGGGTCTGTGAGAGGGATGATGGCTGTTACTTGCCTGTAACATGAACGTGTGCAGTGAAGGGTAACATAAAGTTATTATTAACTGAAAGAAGTTGAGGGGAGTTCCTTTCCCTCTTGGTTAAAAACTTACTGCTTCACACAGGTTAATACAGTGCTCTGGGGAGCGATGGAAGGGCTGAATGTGTGTAGGAAAACAGAGGGTGGGGATGGGTATTCTATATGTGCTTCTCCCATTTGCTGCTTCCCTACAAAATTTATCAGTCATTTCTAAATTGTTTCTGGCAATATTGCTCTATATATTATAAGAGGAGGAGTCTGTTAAAGGCATGTCTGATGGGTGAGGGAGTAATTACAGGGTCTTTCATCTGTTAAGATGTTACCAGGTTAGAGGTGGTGGTTCTCTGGGGTGATTGCTGCACATCCAGTTCCAGATGAGCACTGAGTGGAGGACAGGGTGGAAAGGTGCCAATTGGACTAGCAGCTCTCCGTTCAGCTCTAAGCTGCTGGAGCAGCCTGGCTGGAAATATCCTTGCTGCTTGAGCCTGGTCTAAATGGCTCCATAACTCAGAGAGTGAATGTTAACCTGTAGATAGAAGTTTCACAGCCTCTGTCTAAGTGACATGGGATGGGAAGAGCTTGCAGGGGCTTGGCAGGATGGATAAAGAAAGCTAAATTGGAGTGGACGTATGTTGCAAGTGGCAAGATAGAACTTTTTTCCTTGCTTTTCCCCCTGGCTCTAGAGTGTGGAAAACAGCAACTGTTTAACATCTCTGTAGACCCTCCTCACTTTCAGATGAGGAAAAAGGGACAATATTTTTTTAGGAAATCGAAGATATGGCTATGTTCAGTTTTTGAATTGAATTGTCTGGGAGATGTGTGCATGGTTTTTGTGTGGATATGTACTGAAAACCTTGAGGTCCTTGTTGCAGAGACTTTTCTCAGTACAGAGGATTTTTATAATCTTTGTACTTATTTTCCTATTTTGTTTAAAGTAGTAATTCAGATCTAGTGTTGCTCCTACTGCTCTGAGGGGTACAAACAAAATACTGGCAAGCCATTTGGACACCTAGGCAAAAGCACTGGAGATCAGTGTGTTTACCAAAAGAATTGACATTCTTACCTAGTAAGAGGCCAAAACTCATCAATTTGGCTGATGCACTTCCATCCCCACCAAGCAGAGGATCATCTTGAATATCTTTAGTTTTAAAGCCCCAGAGCCATCCTGCAGGAATGAATGATGGAGCAGGCAGCTCTGGGATCCATCTGCTTTCCTTCCCCTCAAGCTTCTCTTGTCTGGGGCACCCATGAGCAGCACTTGAGACATCCAAGAGCTGGGGACAAACCATCTTACCCTCCTGTGTGAGGGTAGGCTTGCTCAAGATGGGATCACTCACACATGCATTTTTCGATAAAGTCACCAGTGACTTGTAGTGGGTAGACCCCTCTTTGGCTGGGGTGTCTCTGGCCTTGCAGCAAGGCCCCACAGCAAATAAACTAGTGAAGCCACTTATTAACTCATTATTAGAACCGACCATACCGTGCAGCATTTACTTGTGTTACTATGTGATTTGTTAGTAACTTCAGCCATGAGATTTTAATAGATATTCTTGTTTCCAAGTATCAGCCTTCTTGAGGACATGGTGTATCTTTTTCTCTTGAACTTGAAGACTGCTTCTAGATGTGCACGTAGATTTGATGTTGACACTCTGTGTTAATGCAGAGCTAAAATTCCTTGTTCCTCTTCGACTTCAGGCAGGGTCTGTGTTAATTGTCCCTCAAAATGGCAGCGTTTCGTGATGCAATCTTTCTCGCTACAATTTGCTTCGAGTAGAGGAAATCATTCTTACTGCGTGAAAATGATTGTCTCCCTAATCTGTGTGTCCTGGTTAGCTCGTCTGAGGTAAGAAATCCTGCTTCTCTGTACTCTCCTTTTTCTCCTTTTGATCTTTTTTTTCCTCGATTTTTTTTCCCCTTCGTCATCTGAGAATTGAAGGATTCTCGTGGCACGACAAGTGAGAAAGATCCTTCAGTGAACCACCGGAGAGACTCTGTCCAATCCCTCTGGGGGCCCGGAGGGGAAGCTGCTCCCAGGAGGGGAGAGAAAGGCTTTAAGATCTAACAGCTGTTTCCGCAGGTTTTTTTTTTTTTTTTTTGTTTTGTTTTATATTTAATAATGGGTTTATTTCCCTGCTCTTTTCTTCTTCTCTGCTGGCAAAGATTGTCTTAGGAACACGGTGGGGAAAAACAGGGGAGGTTTGTTGGAACTGGGTGTTTTGCTTCCATTAAATTCATTCAAACCAGAACACTGTGACTAAAGATCGGTGAACTTTTGAAAGATGCCTTTCTACTATCCTCTAACAAAATTTTTCATTTTCTGGTTCTGCCTGACTGACAGATATCTATCAGCTCCAGGCCTTTGGTGTTGCAGTACAAACCTCTGCTGCCTGTGTTTAAGGAATGACTATTCATTTGCAGGAACCGTACCAGGCAGTTCCCCTCTGTGAACTGGCATACAGACATGGGTGGTGTGCACTCCAAGTGCATCAGCGAGATAGGTGTGCAAAAATTGTTCCAGTTTATGATGGACATACCTCACAAAGGTTTGGTGGTGGAAGACAATTATTATTTCTACTTTTTGTTATTTAGTTTCATTGGTATCTAATGAAGTATGCTGCTAAGCTCTTCCGCACTACCAGCGTGGGGCATTCATTGCTAAAGCGTCAGCTTTTCAATATTTCCCAAATGTACCAAGTGTTTGACTCTTACAGAAAGATAAAAGAAATCTGGCAAAAGGATAGCTTTCTGCTTTTGGAAGGATTCTCTTGTAGGCATCCTTGATTCGAACATGACTAGATCTTTTATGTTAGGTAATAACTGTTCAATCAACTTTTTTGTTTTTATTTTTGGCGTAGCTGTGAGAGCTGAACAGTGCTTGCAGCTGTATGTTCTATGAGGCTGGGAAAACATCTGGCTGAAATTCAATAAGACCTGCTCCAAGAGGAGCTTGTCAATCCCCAGCACACGTGAGTTTATCTAGTAACTAGAATGATGCTGATGAGGACAGCTTAAAAAGAACAACAGGCACAAAAAAGCTAAAATATATGTTTGCTATGTAACAAATCTAGAAATGCAGCATCTGTTATTAATGTAGGTTGAGTTGTTACTGTGCCTGGTGGTTGATTATGCAAGTCAGGGAAGACAAGTACTGCTGTAAGTGAACAGCAGTAGGTTTTATATGCCGGGTCTGTCCAAATATTGATTATCTATTCCCTCTACTTGAGAGCAGCAGAGCAATTGCAGGTGTTGGTGTGTTCATTCTGTTGCTATCCGAGCAATGAAGGGTGACAGATGCATTTTAGCTGAATATCCTGCAGTTTGATTAAAAACCTGTCTTTATCAGATTATAGAGGGCTAAGAGTAGTTGAAGAAAAATGGAGTTCAGAGTACGTTTGCGCTTCCGGAGCATTCATGGCTGGTCGGAGCGAGGTTCAATTTCTACTCGTAAGTGCTTGTTTGTGTGTGCTAGTGTTCTGGTGCTTGTTCATTTTGTTTCAATTTTTGCCACCTTTGCAATTTAAATACTACTAGAGAATAACAGTTGCAGCACAAGGGTTCTGAGATTAGGAGAGTCTTCCAGCATCCCTACGCATGGGTTCTTCATAGCTCAGTACCATTTTTTCTCACAATATCTAGTGAATATGGCAGATGAGCAGTAGATGAGGGGAGTTGTAAGGTGATGTTAGATAAAGACATGTCCTGAAACTAGCTTGAAGGAGTAAGATCTCAAAGACATGGACACAGTTGTTAGTTAACTCGGATAGCATCTGTCTGATTCAAGGAAATCAGAGTGAGCTGAGGCTGCTCGCCGTCAAGAAGAGATGGACCGCAGAGGGTCAGTTATGACGTCTTGATGAAGGTGGAGAGATGGCGCTTCTCTGTCGTTGGTGCTGCAATAGGACAGAGCAGTGGGAGAATACACCTAAATGGGAAAATTCTAATCTGTAGGAGATGACAATCCACTGGAACCAGGTCGCTCAGAGAGGTGTGGAGTTTGCCTCATGGAATAGTAGGACAGTCTAAGCATGTCATCACGAGAGTGCATCCTGTGCACAATGCTCTGGGATTTGATTTCTTGGCAGAATTGGACGGATGAACCACATATTATAACATTAATGTCGTTCGTATGCATGCTCCTTAAAAATAGTATTGATTCGATTCCTTTCCTGAGAGATGTCTGACAGCTCCGATGTGCTGTAAAGAGTGATCTTGGAATGCAAGGACTTCTCTGGCTTAGTGCTGCTCTGACTCCTCTAGGGACCAAGTTGCAGGCCTGACTATGATTTCAGGCTTCAAATTTGTTAAAGCTACTGTGTATGAGGTGTCACTGGGTACTTGATCTGGATACTTTTGGCATACCACTTGCTTCTGTTCTACTTTGTACGTGTTTGCAGGGAAGCAGAGGGAGAATTCCAGGAGGCTCAGTCTCCTGCATGAGGACATATGTTGGCATATTATGGGCAGTCATGCCAGTTAATGCTTTTAGTGGACAAGCATGGTAGGAGTAGCTTTGTATTGAGAATGGTAGCTTTATAATTCAGGATTGCCCTTTTTTGCTGAGTGCCTAACTCTACAACCTTAAATACGCCATTTAATATTGGCTTGGGGAGGAAAGGGGTGAGAGAAAGGGCTGTAAACTGTATGAGTGACAGCTGTGTAAAGAGCTGTAAATGTATTGACAGATCATGAAGAGCTCTTCATTAGTACATGTTGCTTAAACATCTGTTAATTAGGGAGAAGTATTGAAGAATGCTGTCCTGGCAGCTGGCTGGATCCTGAGCAGGGATGTTACTCACTGGGCATGAGAGCTTCTGTGCACGTTCTGGCTGCAGAGACTTCACTGGCTGCCTTTGTGCTAATCAAAAAGAAGATTTGAACAGTTAAATCTGTTTTATTCAGTACAAGGTGCTCTGCTAGAGAGTGTCACTCTTAATTGGCAGTTGGATGTGCTGCTGGTCACCACTTTCAAGCATCTGCGGGTCAAAAACTCTTCGTATAGGGCATGACGTTGAATGTCTGTTTGCACATTCTGCTTGTCACACTTATTATACAAACTTTTTTTTAACCAGCTGTGTAAAAGATGCCTTTTACTGACAATATTATGCAGATTATAGGCTATCTGTTTCCTCATTTACTTTTTGAATCTAATGGACAGCCTTGTCATCTTTTGGCTTATAAAGTTCTTTCAATTGGGTTAGTTTTCAGGTGTTGGAGGTTTCTAGTTATTTTGTATTTACTTAGTTGTGCACCACGTTTCTGACTTTTGGTTTATCATTTTTTTAATCTACTTGAATACCTTCAGCCTTTCTTTTTCACAATAACACCATGCTTTATTTGTGGAGCCAGATATGTAAACAGCCTGGCAAGACTGTGCAAGAATGTCTTTAACTTTTTTTGGAGAAATGACTGTTTTTTCAGCTGCATTCTATCAAACAAGCTGTTTTCTTTAACCTTTACTCACACCACCAAATTCAGCTAGCCATAATCGATACATGATTTAATCTCTGGGCAGTGAGGGCCTTACAACTAGTTAATGGTTTTAAAAACATGAGCCGTTTTCCATGAGTTACTAAGAGTTGTAGAAGAAAGGGACTTTAGTGTGAAAGCAGTTTCTTTGTCCAAAAGTCTGAAAGTAGAGAATTGGTCTCTGTGAACTGTGGATGTGTTGTTTTCTATTGTTGTTATTTTTTTGTGTTGAAATCTCTCTTGCTGTCACTGGGATTCTTGACCCTGATTAGCTGTATACATCCAACTAAGACTTCTCGTGTGTTCTTCTAACACACAAGAATCTTTGTTCAGATGCTCTGTGTGGAAGAGAACGAAAGAGAGCGCTCTATCCGACGTGCATCCTTGGCACTGTGTTTTTGTAGACGTCCAAGTCGTTTATTTTTCATGTTTAAGAAGGCAGCTGAAGGCCTGGGCAAAGTTCTTTGACCAGTGGCTTTTTGAAGCTGTGCTCTCTCGTTGGTGAAAGAAATCTGTGTGGTGAAAAATGCACCTGCCCGGTGCTCCTTCGGCCATGGGAGGTGGAGAGGCTGTTGTGTTGCCCAGGGTTGTGTATGAAGGTCACTCAATCCTGGTTATACTCAGCTGTCATACTTTGGAAAGGAGAATTTTGAAAAAAACATCGGATGGATCTTGAGAAGGATAAACTGTCTTCTTGACAGTATTGGCTATACTCTCACAACATTCCTCTGGGAAGCCAAAGGTCAGGATCACAGCCCCAGCTATTAGAAACAGACACCCACATTTCTTGCTATGACCCATGCATGAACTTTGAAATGTGAAAATTTGCTCACAGAGTGGAAACTGCTGAGCTGGTGACAGGATTGAACCAGCCCTGGGTGGCAGGGACCACGGGGAGGGGGTATGTCAGAAGTGCAGTTTTTGTGGTGACAGGGAAGTGAGATGTGGTTGCATGACTCTGGGAACTTTCTAAAAATGAAATTTGGGCAAAATTTCACTAATTGGATATGTGGAGAAAAATGTCAGACGTAACTTTTTGTAAATGAACTCAAAACCAGCAGCTTCCAAAATCCACCTGATCAGCTTTATGGTTAAGGCAGGCCAAACAAAACAACTATAGCCCAAGGTTTCTCTACTGGCGTTATTGCTGGCCACAAAACATTACTTGATTTGAAAATCAAGCTCTGTGTCTTTTACCTCATGTGTTTTGAATTTCTAGACAATTACGTTTTTCTTTTTTGTAACTATGACAGCAAAAATTTATCCTACCCATAGAAAAGCTGTGAATTCTCCTAACAACGTAATCCAGGAGTTGTATCTTTACAAGATGATCTTACAATGCAGAACTTTTGAGCACTGTGTGTGCATAAGCAGATGATGCCCTTTGTATTGGACAGGGATTGATTGAGTAATGGATTTTAAAGATCCTCACTATCATTGACTTTGTTTTGCTGCAGTTTGCACCTGCAGAATGAGACAAGAGGCTCTGCAAGGGGCAGTGGCACTTTGTGCGTGGGCAGAACTGTATTTCCATGAGCAGTGGTTGTGGCCATATCTGTCCTGACTATTTCTGTAATGCTCGTTTTGTCTTCCTTACGTGCGGCTTTTCCGGATGGCAGTGATGAATGTGGAGGCAGGTGTTCTTGACCTTGTTATTGTGATTGAAGTCATAGGTATGCAGGAGCCGCAATAGCGTTAACATTTCATATTTGATCAGGCATATATGACCCATTGCATGATTCTTCATTGCATGCATCCTTGATTAAATTTACTGTTGGGGAGGTGAATTTAATGCCTCTGCAGATGGAGACCCAAGCAGGAGCAGAGTGCAGCTCTGAGGATTTTGTCAGTTCACATTGATTGCTGGGTCCTGGAATTGGAGCAATGCAGTCACCGAAAATTTAATCAATTAAAATGGAACATCATTTGGCTCCTAAATAAAATGGCAATGGCCTGATAGTCCCAAATCTTCACGGACAAATAGGCAGTGAGTTTTTCCTCTATTAGAGAACAATGTTGCATGCCGCAGGGCTGAATGCCAGGCAGAGAAGATGTCTGAGTGAAGAAGGTCTTATACAAAAGGACTCATTTTGGTAATAAATCACAGATGTATATGCACCATCCCTGTTGTCACTACAGAAGGATTGTCTGTACTGTCTTTGGGAATAGATCTCAAGGCTCCAAACCTCCAAAATGCAAATCTACATTGTGAGCTGAAGGTCATTTTTGAAATTCTCTAAGAAACCAGGTCATGATTCAGCAGTGACACGAGGAGCTATATTAAGTCACTCTGCTAAATGTCACTTTGGTTGTTGGTTTACAGACAATTTGCATTTTCATATTGGGCGTGTCTGACTCCCAGCCAATTATATCCTGCCAAAAACCTGTCTTGTGTATTGTTTCAAAAGTAAATGTGGGAGAGTGTATGAGGCAATTTGGAATATTTATCATCTAAGTAGGTCATGCTCAGGTCGTTTTCCTGTGAGCAAGCAAAGTCACACAGGCTTGGTGCTGTGGGCAGACTCAAGGCATGGCACGGCTCGCTGGACAAAGGCAGAAGGATGCTGGGCCCATGAGACCAAGAGTCCACGGTTCGTCTGCGGATGTGCAGTGCTATTCCACGCTAGGGTGCCGATGTACTTGGAAGTGTTGAGAGCGATCGTTGCGTGTATGATACATGGAGAGAGGAGATGGTTGCGATTGATTATATTTAAATCATGACGTCTTGAGGCAGACCCTGGCTACAATAACCACCTTAGGGAAATAACTTTCTTTTTGGGAATGGGAGAAGTACCACATATTGTGGTGGGTTGTCGGTGATGTGTAATTTTGTCCTAGTGACTCTTGGCTCAGGTGTGACTGTGCTATAGTGCACAGTATTTCCTGGGTTGAATCTGGCTAGTTGCAAACCATATTTTTATTCTTATTTCTATATCCATTTAAGTTAGACTGTGAGGATTGACTGATAAAAAGTCTTTCATTCCTTTTATATTGATTGAAAATCCCTAACCCAGTGATCTTCAGGCAAGCAATACCAAAGTTTAATTAATTAATATGTGTGATACTTCTGGGTGAGTGGTTAGTGTTTAAGTGAGCTGGACTTGGGTCTTAGTACCGTGAAGTTCAGTATGTTAGAGGTATGAGCTAATCGGTTTCTTTTTTCTTGGAAAAATCCTGTTGATTGTAAACTACCAGAAGATGTAATGTTTACTGAGGGAGGGACTGTATGTAGGTATGGGAGTTCAAGAATAATTTCATGAGAGGAAAAAGTCTGTGTCTGTTTAGGATTATGGTAGTGAAATTGTGGATGGTTAACTGTATATGGTATAGGTTTGATATGATTTGGAGACAATCTTTTTAACTGTTCTGTTTTTTTGGGAATAGACTTATGAGAGATGCTTATGTAGGTTTCAATGTTTAATGTAAAAGCAATGATCTGTTACAATAAAAAAATAAACAAGAAAAATAATGAGAGATATGATAATGGGCTGAGTCTCTCTGGTAATCAGATCGTCTAGTCCGATGTAGACAGTTACCTGGACGCCTGATGCCATTCGCTGTGAAATCTCGTCAAGAGGTGATCCTGTGTCAGCAGAAGGCTGGCAGACCGCTGTTCGGCTGTTTTGTTCAGGGCTACTGGACTCCCTGGGCTCCCAGGGCCCCCTCCAGCTGGCCAGTTTGCCCAGCAACGCCCAGTTTGCCCAGCGTATTAAGGACCAGTTTGACACCAGCAGTGCTCGGCGGGGCGGATAGCAGTTCCAATGCAGGACTGTAGGTCTAGACTCCAGCATGGACTGCCCGGGCATGATGGCAACCAAAAACTTTGGAAGGCCCCAAGACATCTATCCTTGGGGACCAGCCCCAGAGCCAGTTTTAGTGGACCCAATCTAGATGGGGTTTTCCTTCTCATTTCATCCGTAGTCTCACGGTAGATGCGGGTCTAGTTGCCATAATGCAGGACGGTGCGCAGTGCGGTTCCCGGGTGAGGTGAAATAATAACCAAATATAAAAGTTGGTCAGCTAGGTGCGGGCAGGCTACTAGGTCATTCTGGGCCATCGCTGGCTGTGTGGTGCTGTGCGGTACTGGCTATGTAGCCAGTGGTGCATCCCTAGCTTTGCCGTGATGGTGGCTTGGCCAGGGGTGTCCATGGGGTGGTGTCTGACGCCGGCTCGTGCGGCGGTGTCACCCAGGTGAGCATTATGATGCCATTGTATCCAAATGCGTGCGACATCGGCAGTCCCCGGACCAAGGGCACCCACTGCCACGGGTCTCCATTCATGGTCTGTCACCTGACGTCAGAGCTGAGTCCTTTGATGGTCGTGGAGGCGCGACCGGACAAAGTGACCAGGCCGCCATTCGATGCTCGACGAGTTCTCCCCTGCAAGCACCTATGGGTCTGCACGCAAAGTACGGTGAACGCTGCCTTGCTAGGCCGTCTGGCATTTGCGGGGTTCTGCGAGTGAGGTCGAAAAAGGCACGTGCGGGTACCCACCGTTAATCCTTCAGTGTGAAAATTACAAAGGGTGGTGTTCACAAACAGCTCATGGCTGTTGCAAGTGGCGCCCCGGGACTGGCACCCTGGGCACGGTCACAGGCAGGTGAGCAGTTGAGCCTGCCAGGACGCTTTTTCATCCAAGGAAAGTTTGGTTGGCTTTTTTGTAAAATCGGTGTGGTTTTATGTGGTGTTTAAAGGAAGTTGAGAAAGCTGTTCAGAGGGCCATTTTGACGGCTCTTTCGTTGCCAAGAAAAATACGTGCGAACGCCCAAGCACACTACACACACCTGCACTGATACGAAAATAGGAAAAAAAAAAGAAAGACAAGGATTAACATAAATTACGTGTTTTTCAGTTTCTCAAACCAGAGCTAATAGTAGCCCTCAAAAAAATGGTTGTCCAGAGAAGGGAATAGGATGCCGATTCTTCAAAGAAGACACTTTCTAAATTCAAAATAGTAACTCCGAACCAGAGGGCATTTGCTCTTGGAACAGGGGTCACACCTTGTTTTTAAGTAGTCG
>CM019215.1:163130818-163147255 GCA_009741485.1 Malurus cyaneus samueli
GCGTAGTACGAAGGATCTTTGTGATTGTTCCTCTTCAGACAGCAGCAGAGCCCTGAACACAGCTGGAAACAGGTGCAGCCTCTGCACAGATCCCTCTGCGGATTACCCAGCGCCCAGGCCAGCCCCATGGACACGATTCCAGGGCTCGGTCCTTTCATTCCTTGCCTCTGTTTCGAAGGTCAATTCCTCCAGCCGCTTGTGCATTTGGAAACGCTGCCCTGCCCAGCTGCCACACACTATCTCCATGTGGGCAGGAGCTGCAGGACCTGCCTGACCCAGGCGAGCTGCTCGAACCCACTTTTCCTATCTACCTCCAGAATATCAGCTTTGCTAGCTCGGGAGCTACCCAGTGACAGGACATTCAGTCATCTCCTAAATAGCCCATCCTGTCGGAGCAGGGATCTAAAGTGGAGGAGGAATCTGAGCAGGAGTTGAGGCTCCACACATTTAAAACCAGCACTAAAAGATGCGCAGCAGGGCCCGCGGAGGCTGAGCTGCAGCCAAGCAAGGCAGGAACGGGCGGCGGGGGATGTGCCAGCGCTGGGGCTCCGCGCTTGGCGATTTGGCCACAGCCCCGCCCTCCTCGGCCGGAACCCCGCCCTGGGAGCAGTAAACACAACTGGGATCGCTGGGAAAGTGCGGCTTTCCGGGCAGACACTGCAGGGAAACTCAGGAAGGGAAAGGCACCGCAATTAAACGACAATTATGTAGAGAGAAAACCATTTTCTAAACCCAAGAACCTTGAGGGCGCATGGTGATGTCCTTCACCACATTCCCCACAACTCCCTCAACCTGACAAACTGCAAAAAACCCTGGTAGCTTTTCCCAGCTCTGAGGGGAGGGACAGTGTCACCATCGGTGAGCCTCGAGCCTGGAGCAGTGGCAGGTCTGTCAGACCCCAGGACCCCAGTGCAGCCCCGCTGCAGGCTCTGGAGGTGAGAGGCTTTGCTCCGGGCTGTGCCCAGTGTCACAAGACCGTAAATTGTCACCTGCAGCCATGTGCCACCCGGGCAGCCTCCCTCGGGCAGGGCTGGCGGTGCCACAGGACTGGCGGTGCCACAGGGCTGGCAGTGCCACACAGGGCTGGGTGCCACAGGGCTGGCAAGGGCTGGCTGCACAGACTACGGGCTGGGTGTCACAGGAGGCGTGGGTGGGTGCACAGGCTGGGTGTCACAGGGGAGTGCACAGGTGGCAGTGCCAGCCCCACAGCTGCAGAGCTGCCAGATGTGCCCCAGCCGGGAGGTTTTACCCTTTGCTGGCAGTCTCAGCTCAGCTGGGGCTCCTGTACCCCGAGAAGCCGAGTTCTGACCGTGCTCTGCAAGGGGCCGCATGGTAATAATTATCCTAATTCCATGGAAATTTTCATGTGCTTGGGAAAGTGGCAGCCAAGCCCTTCAGCTGCCCGAGGCAGAGGTTTGTTGTTTCCAGGGCCCGGTCTATCACATGGATGGTGTTTAAATGCCTTTGGAGCCTCCATTTAAATGCCACCGGCTCCAAACTGCCCGGAGCCGGCACCATCAGGCTGCAAATCGTACCTGGGAGTGCCTGGAACATCTCAGCTCTGCCACTGCAGCAGCAGCACAGCACGCCGCCGGGCAGACTGAGCCCTGAGCCTCTCCTCACTGTCTTGCCCAGAAGCTCTGGGGTCCCCTCCCGTTCCCGAGGGTCCCGAGGGCGGGCAGGCGGCGTGGAGCGGCACAGCAGAGCACATCACCCCAAAACAGAGCCACAACGGGGGCAGGACAGATCGCATCCGTGCCAGCGAGGGGAGAGCCCGGCGTGCCCGCAGGGTCCGGCTGTCACAGTGTCCGCTGCACGTGCCGCTGCACTGTCCGCTACTGTCCTGCCGACGTCTGTCACAGTGTCCGGCTGTCGCATGTCTGCCGCACTGTCGCCACAGTGTCCGCTTCACAGTGTCCCTGCACTGTCCGGCTGTCACAGTGTCCGGCTGTCACAGTGTCCTGCCCGACTGCCGGCTGTCACAGTGTCCGGCTGTCACAGTGTCCCTGCCCGCACTGTCCGGCTGTCACAGTGTCCCTGCGCACTGCCCGCTCACGTGTCCGGCTGTCACAGTGTCCCTGCCCGCACTGTCCGCTGTCACAGTGTCCGCTCACTGCCCTGCGCACTGTCCGGCTGTCACAGTGTCCCTGCCCGCACTGTCCGGCTGTCACAGTGTCCGGCTGTCACAGTGTCCCTGCCCGCACTGTCCGGCTGTCACGGTGTCCAGCTGCCCGCACGGCACTGCCCTGCTCTGCCCGGGACAGCCCTGAGATCGGATCTCGGCAGGGAAAGCAGCAGGAGGCTGTGTATCCCATCTCAGGGGGCTGGGTGCCAGCTCTGCATCTCGGGCAGCCGAGGAGCCCTCGGTCCCTGCTCTCTCCTCCCTCCAGCTGATGCCGGCAGGCGCTGGCTGAGTGTCCCAGCCCTCAGCTCCCTCTCTTCCTCCCTCTCCTTCCTACCTTGGCAGCCGCAGACTCGTCCCAGGCTCTCTCTACCTGTCCCGGGGCTCCTTCGAAAGGCGCTTGCGAAAGCAGCTGCCTGGAAAGGAGCAGGGAGGAAGGAAGGGATGGACGGGGTGGGGAGGGCCAGGCGGCGGCGGGTGTCTCTGCACCCTTAGCCGGCGGGGAAGGAAGGAGGATGTTTTTTAATATTTGGCGAGAGCTTCCACAGGCGAGAAGGGAAAGCAGCAGGCGGTTCATGGTGAACCATCCGCACCGGTACCGGCGCTGCTCGGGTGAACCCTGGATCTCACCCGGCTCCTGCCGGGCCCCACTGCTGTCATGCTGCAAAAATGTGCTCTTGACTGGAATTTGGCAGCCGAACCCCTGACGGGGAGGAAACCTCTCCGCTTACAGAGGGAGTGGGAGCTGCGGCCCGGGGCTGCAGGGAGCGGTGCTGGGAGCTGCTCCTGAGCTGTGCAAGGCTCACAAGGGAGGGAGCTCTGGGAGAAGCGGAGGTGCCCTGGGCTGATGCCCGGGATGCCGCTTTCCCCGACTGTCTCCTGTGAGACACGGGCAGGGACGGAGCCGCGGAGATGGGAGAGCTGCGAGGGCAGGAGGCGGCAGCGCACAGAGTGCCAGCCCTGGGGCAGCGAGGGGACAGCAGGACATTCAGCTGGGGACACATTTTGGAGCAGAAGGGCTGTTTCCCTGTGAGAGCCCGAAGGTTTTTTTTTCTGGGCTGCACCCCAGCGAGAGGCGCTCACAGCCGGGCACTGAGGGGTTGCTCTGGGGAGCATCTCCGCATCCGCAGCTCCTCATCCCCATCCAGCTCCCGCTCTCCCTTCTGGCAGGTCCCCCGCCGCCCCCCTTTGCCCCCAAACCGCAGCCCGGTTCCCTCTGGGCAGGGCTCAGCGACACGCACGGAAATCGGCTCAAGCCATTCAGCCAAAGCCCCCGGCTTCACCCGAGAGGTTCGTGCCCGCAGTGCCCGCCCGGTGCGGTTTGCGAGGGGATGGCAGCGACCCCAAATCCCCCAATCCCCGATGGCCCGGAGCTCTCCCGCTCCTGCAGAGGGAGCGCAAGGAGCGGAAATGAGCGGCGGCTCCGCGCAGCCATTTCGTCCTCGGGAAAGCGAGGGTGTTGCTTTCCAAAGGGAAGAGAAAACTCTGCTCGGACGGGAAATTTCCCTTCGCAAACAAAACACGCTGTTCCCGCAGCCTCCGGCCAGACCCGGTCCCTGCCCTGTGTCCTGCCCGGAATTGCCTTCCCAAACCCCCGGGACGCAGGGGGAGCAAACCACCCCTCCTCATCGCCACAAAGCAGGACAGAGATTGGGAGGGACACTGCTGCACCTTCCGGGGACAAACAGGCTGGGAGTGACACCCCAGGAGCCCCCATTGCTCTGCCCTGTCCGGGGTGTCCCTGTCTGCTCGTCCATCACTTTCTCCCAAGTGGCCGCTCTTTCTCTCATCCCAACTCCCAAGTGGCTCTTTCTTTTCAGCTGAAACTTCCTGTTGGCTCTCACTTTCATTCTTTAACTCTTCAGCAGTGCAGAAAATTGGCCCTTAATGTGCCCTGTGAGGCTGTGTGGGAGCAGCTTAATTGACCCTGCTTGCATCACCCTGGCCGCAGCTCGGTCAGCTCATTTCCCATCCCTGCTTTGTTTTCCTGCCCTTTCCAGGGGTGCTGCTGGTGTTGGGCTCCAGGCAAGGGTTGTAGAGAAGCAGGGTTAGCCCAGGCTGCCCGGAGAGTTACGGGGGTCCCTCCTGGGTCCCAGCCCAGGGAAATCCTGCAGCTCCCCATCCTCCTTTCCTCCTCCATCCCGTGCCTTTCCCCGCTGCTCAGCAGGTCACTCCAAACCCTGCAGTCCATCAGGCATGTGGCAGGACCCTGCTGCAGCTCTGGCATCTTCCCCAAGCATTGCAAATCAGCCCGAAACCTGAGCTGCTGGTTGCAGCCCTGACCTTGACAGTTTTCCAAGAGCAGGTCCCAGGCATCTGGCGTTGTGTGAAGGGATTGCAGAGGGTGTCAGTCCAACCCAGAGCAGTGAGGATCGAGTGGCACACTGACCAAAAAGCTCAGAATGAAGCCAGACCTGGAGCAGTCACCCAAACACGGTCTCCGCTCAGCTCCATTTCCCTCATTTGCATCATTTGGGGCAGAGATTGCTGCAGGAGAACTGCAATAATTGGTATTCAGAGCATCATAAAGCTCCACACGTGGCTGACGATCCAGGCAGGGCTGCATTCTGGCAGATGTCTAGCAGGGGAATAAGATTTTCCAGGTGAACGAAGGAAATGCATTATAACCATTGTTTTGGGATATTCCTGAGCGCTGCTGGGGCCGAGTGGCTGCTCACTGCTCCTCTGTCCTGTGAGAGCAGGAAAGTGCTACCACCACCTCTGACAGAGAACTGGCAGGACCCTCCTCACCCCAGCGGGCTCTGGGGGACAGCAGTGCCACCCCAGGAGCTGCAGGTCCTGGCAGATGTCCCTGCAGGTCCTGGCTGATGTCCCTGCAGGTCCTGGCTGATGTCCCTGCAGGTCCTGGCAGATGTCCCTGCAGTGCCAGGCGAGTTCCCTGGTGCAGGTTCCAGGGTAGGATAGAACAGCACCTCCAGCGCTGCACACCCTGCATGCTCTATTAAAGACGAGGGTTTCCTCCAGTTGAATAGCTCAGCAGTCAGTTTGTGCTGGAGCATGGAGTCCTTCCAGCACTCGCAGCACAATGAGTTAGTATCTGCTGCTCTGCAGTTTGTGTCCCAGTGGAGAGCCCGGCCAGCTGGGAGCACGCTGGGAGCAGGCTGCAGCACAAAGAACAATGGCACAGCTCAGCGAGGGGCTCTGGGGGCAAAGGCAGCCCCAGTGACAGTGACAGTGACAGTGACAGTGACAGTGACAGTACCTGGGCTGCTCCCAGCTCTCTGATTCTCCACCAGGACAGGATCACAGCCTCCAGACCCTCCTTTAACTCTGCAGATTGTCCCCTCGCTGCCCTTCCCCGTGCTTTCAGCACTGAGCTCTGCGTGCCAAATGGATGTGAGGAAGGCGCTGCTGCCTGGATGGGCTCCAGATGCAACGAATCCATTTTCATAGCTGGGAGCAGGTGTCAGTGCATCACCAGCAGCTCTTTTACACCCCACTCTGTTCATTTGGCCACGGGCACCGGACTGGTCCGAAGGCATCGGCCACAGACACCGAGCCCTTGAGCTCCACAAATTCTGAGCCCCCCAGCTCCACAAACTGAGCCCCCAGCCCCACAAACTAAACCCTCCAGTTCCACCAAATTGAGCCCCCAGCCACAAACTGAACCCTCCAGTTCCACAAACTGAGCCCCCAGCCCCACAAACTGAGCCCCCCAGCTCCAAAAACTGAGCCCCCAACTCCAAAAACTGAGCCCCCAGCCCCACAAACTGAACCCTCCAGTTCCACAAACTGAGCCCTTGAGCTCCACAAACTCTGAGCCCTCCAGCTCCAAAAACTGAGCCCCCCAGCTCCACAAACTCTGAGCCCTTGAGCTCCATAAACTCCGAGCCCCCAGCTCTAAAAATGAGCCCCACTAAAACTGAGCCCCCAGCTCCACAAACTCTGAGCCCCCAGCTCCACAAACTCTGAGCCCTTGAGCTCCACAAACTCTGAGCCCCCAGCTCCACAAACTTTGAGCCCTCCAGCTCCACAAACTCAGCCCTTGAGCTCCACAAACTGAGCCCTTGAGCTCCCAGGGCCCAGTCCTAGGCTTGTTCTGCCTCCCAGGGCTTCGTGGCCTCACCTACACGTGCATAAAATGAGGAGCACAGCCTTGGGACCATGGAGAAATTCCTTTTTTGTTTGTACATCCCCTCAGTTGCTGTGCTCATCCTCCCTGCCCGAGCAATGATGTGCCCACATCCAGACCGTGAGCTCTGGGAAGGGTCCTGGGGAGGAAAAGAGAAAATCTTCTGCTGGTGGAGCCAGAGACAGGAAAGGCAAAGGGTTTGTGTTCCATCCTCAGAACTCAGCAATGCCAGTCAAGAAACCCCCTCCAACCCCACAGCTCATGAAACTCAGGGCAAAAAACACCTGAGAGGGCCCCCTGTCCCTGGCTGTCCCATTCCTGCTCCGGGAGAGGTGACACCCCCTGCCAGCCCTGGGGACCCTTGGCAGTGTCACAGCAGCCCCAAATTCACTGCGGGGACAATCCCCTCTCCAGAGCAAACCCTGGAGCAGCTGCAGCCACAGATCCTTTGGCTTTGCTGAGCACAGCAGGTCCTGGAGGGCTCAGAGAAACCCCCAAAAAGAACCCAAATCTGCAGGGACCCCATCTGAGGAACCTCACTGCAGCAGCTCCAGCGTGCCTGGACTCACTGGCCCAGCTCAGACAAAGAGCCATTGCTGAATTCAGCTGCCCTGGGTATTTTTTTCCCTCTTCGATGAATCACCTGCTAAAAATATTATAAATTGAGTCTCTGGCCAGACCTTTCACTTCTCTGGAAGCAAAAATATTTATTTTACTCAGGCCATGCCTGTGTTTTAGCAGAACTTTATGATCAATTTTGGAGGAATGTGCCATGCTGTATATTCAAAT
The DNA here is from genome assembly GCA_009741485.1 of Malurus cyaneus samueli. Taxonomy (NCBI): domain Eukaryota; kingdom Metazoa; phylum Chordata; class Aves; order Passeriformes; family Maluridae; genus Malurus; species Malurus cyaneus. Next base: position 163,137,823 of record CM019215.1, read on the forward strand.
TACAACTTTTTTTTGGCTCGCAGCGTAAGTTTAAAATGTCTTGTTTAAGGCACTCCTGTCAAGCTGCCAGAAAAATGCGTTTTCAGCTGTTTTCCTCCCATGAGCAGCAGTTTTGCCCGGTGGATGGTTCTTGTCAGCCCAGGTGTGTGTCTGTTCCAGGGTGCAGCAGATCCTCCTCAGAGCAGGAGCTTCCATTCCCCGGGAAAAGCAGCTCTTGGTTTCCAACACGACACAAAGCCGGGTCCCAGAGAGCTCTGGAGCTGCCTGGTTTGGGGACAGCTCTGTCCCAGGAGCCCTGGATCTGCTGGTTTGGGGACAGCTCTGGATCTGCTGGTTTGGGGACAGCTCTGTCCCAGGAGCCCTGGATCTGCTGGTTTGGGGACAGCTCTGTCCCAGGAGCTCTGGATCTGCTGGTTTGGGGACAGCTCTGTCCAGGAGCCCTGGATCTGCTGGTTTGGGGACAGCTCTGTCCCAGGAGCTCTGGAGCTGCTGGTTTGGGGACAGCTCTGTCCCCATTGCCCAAAGCTGCATTTTTGGGATCTGGCACCGCTCCCTGCCCAGGATCCCGGCGGGTACAAACCTGGTGCAGCTCATCAGAGAGACAGCAGCACACCGCGATCCTGGAGGAGAGGATGGGCACAGAACCCCCGGGGCCACGGGAGCTTTGTCCTGGGAGCACATTGCTCCTTTTTCCCGAGGAGAGCGGTGTCCCGGGGCCGGGCTGGAGCGGGATCGTGCAGGCACACTGCCCCATAAACCCTCATTTGGATTTAGGAAGGAAACGGGGGTAATTTCTTTTTCTTGCTTCAGGGCAGAGAGAATAATGAGATCTTTATTCCCCAGTAATTAAGTTGATTTTTGCGTGGGTTTAATTTACACCCTCCTGCAGCCTTCCCTGCAAAGCGGGGCTGTGGCCGTGGGTGGGCAGGGACATCAGCAGGAGCAGCAGCAGTTGGGATCTTCATTGCACTGCCAGACTGCAGCACACAGACACACAGACACCCACATGGCATTTCCAGCCAGCAGAGAAGGAGGGAAGCAGAGTTTTCATCACAGATTTCACGTACAGAAATACCTGAAGCCAAAAGCTGCTGCTGCTGCTGTGGGGGCACACAAGGAGGGTCCCCTCGCTGCCCTCCAAACCCCCAGCCCTCCCTCACTCAGGGCAGATGGCAGAGCAGAGCAAAGCCCAAATGAGAACCTGCTGTGTTTGCTCTGCTCTCGTGGGCTGCACAGGGGGAGCAGCACCCCCTGAACCCAAACCCGGCCCCACCACGGAGGAGGCAAAACCCACAGCAACAACTGCTGAACCCTTCCTTCCTCCTATCCTAAATGGAGGATCAAAATTCACACACCTTGAAATCCACCGTCTTGTTTTACCAGTAACAGTGTTAAATTTAATTTCAATGTCAGGAGAGAGTTTCCGTGGAAATGGTAGAAGAAAAAGGCAGCATTAATTAAAAATTAGAAGTTACAGCCTTTTGTGTTCGTTCCTCAGTCGCTGTCTTTTTTCCACTCTCGTATATTTGATCTGTTCAAGGCTGAGGAAATGTTACCCACAGCTTTACAATAGCAACCAATTTATAGTGCCTGCTTAGTCACTGGGGAATTTCTTGGATTTGATGTTTTCTGAAAAAACAGAGCCGCCGTTGGCTTGGTCAGTGTGTGGCTGACAAATTCAGACAAAGACTCACCAATATTTTACATTTGTGGTTGGAGGTGAAATTCCACTCATAACTTTTTGACAGTGCTGTGGCCTTTAGTGCGTATAGAGAGCTCTGAGCACCGTGCTGGATTTTAAGATGTCCCTGGGTGGACTAAAGGACCTTTAAAGGGTCCTTTCCACCCCAAACACGCTGTGATTCTCTGAATTCTCATTTGGGGCTGCTCCACATCCCCACACAAGTGTCGTTCAGATGCAGATGAAGAGCCAGTCCTGCACAACAGGCTCAGGAAGTTTCTGTCCTCGGCTGAAACCCCTTTGGTGTGGAAGGGCCTGGAACTTATTACAAATCACTTAAGTAACTTTGGCTCGCTCGTGCTGATTAAATTGCTTCCCTGACTATTCCAGAGGCTCCAAATCACCAGCAGCTCCCAGGCTCACCGTGCAAAATTAATTAAAGCAGACGATAACTTGGCAAGGACAAAAAAAGAAGGGCTGATAGTAAGGAACGAATCCAGCGCGGGGGTGTTTGCTGGAGCACGTGCTGGGAGTGCTGGAAGGTGTTTGAGATTCACCCTCAGCTCTCACCTAACACCACGCTCAGCCTTCAGCGCTCTGCCAAATCTGGGCATGAAAATAAACCTGGAATCGCAGCACACAGAGGCAGGGACCCCTCGGTTTCCATAGGAAGCAGAGTTAATAGCTTGGCAGAAAGGGCGCCTTTCCATTTTGGTACAAGAATTTCCTCCGCCTCCTGCAGAAAAAAAAAAAAAATAAAAAATAACGCCAGTGATAAAAAACAGGATTCAGACGAGTGCTCCAGGTACTGGCAGTGGTCCGGAGGGACACTATTCCAGGAGGTGCTGCAGAAACTTCCGCTTTCCAAGCAGAGACAACCGAGTGTTGAACGCATCATTGCTCTGTTCCTTGAAAGCAGAGCAAGGAGAGCGTGGGGAGGCACCGGGGGCTGCAGAGGGGAGAGGGGATTTGGGGTCTTGTCCCATCCCCAGCTCAGCCAGAGCAGATCCTGCAGCCCCTGCAAGGAGGGGAAGGGGCTCTGAAAGAGGAAAAGGCTCTGAAGGAGGGGAAAGGGGGCTCTAAAGAGGGGATTTGGGCATCGAAGGAGGAAAGGGGCTCTGAAGGAGGGATTTGCGCTCTGAAGGAGGGGAGGGGGCTCTCAAAGAGGGGAAGGGGCTCTGAAGGAGGAAAAGGGGCTCTGGAGGAGGGGATTTGGGGTCTGAAGGAGGGGATTTGGGGTCTGAAGGAGGGGAAGGGGGCTCTGGAGGAGGGAGAATTTGGGCTCTCAAAGAGGGGAGGGGGCTCTGAAGGAAGGGAGGGGGCTCTGTGGTCCCTGTGCGTTGAGCAGAGCCCTGGCACAGCACAGACCCGGCCTAAGCCCGACCTTCCCCCGCGTTATCTGAAAGCTCAGCCCCCACGGCTGCAGCTCCCATCCATCTGCACAAGCACACTGAGGAGGGGAAGAAGGGCTGGCAGTGACCACGAACAACTCCCCCGAGAGCTCCTTACCTGACTCCAGCCAGATGCTGTTTATCAGCCCCAGTGTTCCCTGCATGCCCGATGTGACGGGGACAGGGGAAACACAAGAAATGCTTGTTACACTCAGGGCTTTGGGGGGTTTTCATCCTCGGGCCGGATATACAAGTTCCAGGAGAGGAATATACATCCCTGGAGTGCTGGGCTGAATCTGGAATTCATATTCTCTGTAAATGTACTTTGTTTAATGCAGGAATAAAGAAGGGGTTTGGAATTATTGCACTGGAGGAGTTAATTGCAGAGTTGCAGCTTGGCATTAAGGAATAGCTGCAGATGTGTGGGACAGTGCCTGAGCCCATGGAAAGGGCAGGATGGCATTTTCTGTTCTCCAAACACTGCCCCACATGTGTTAAAGGCTGAGGGAGGTTTCCAGTGGGGTTTGCCCCAGCCCTGCACTGATTTCCCATCACAGATCTCCCTTTGGACTGAGCCAGCAAAGCTCCTCAGAGCAGCGAGAGGCACCACAGAGGCACTGCAGGGTCCCTGAGCTGTCCCAGGAAACCTCTCAGAGCAGCACGAGAGCCAGGCCAGGCTGGGAGGTGAGGGATGAGCTGCCAAAGCCAGGGCAGCAGGAATGTGGAGCATGGGAGCCATCCAGCCCCGGCCAAGACAGATGTGTTTGCTGGGAAAACGATGCTGGGGCTCCCTGGCAGATCAGCCTGAGTCCATGTGCAAGCTCTGCCTGTTTGTATCGAGCTACATGAGCCTTTTGTGTATTTCTGAGTGGCTGCAAGGATTCATTTTTGTGCTTTTGCTGCAATAACGTGTTTAATCTGACACCTGCTGAGGGTTGAGGGGGGTGATGGCACCCTGGGTGCTCCTCCTGTGCTGTCCCAGGCCCATCTGCAGGGAGGAACCATCTCCCCATCAGCCCCAGGGACCTTTGGGGATCAGCAGCAAAAGGCATTTTTTGGGCACCTGTGCCATGAAATTTGATGCAGGGAAAGCCTCAAGTCCCAGGAGATGCCTTGGCCAGCTGATCTGAGGAAGGTGCTGAGCAATTGGGTGAAGAACTCTTTTCTGCATTGGTGTCCCCCGCTCCATCACCGCTGTGTAAAATTGGCTTCAGAGCCTGCTGGCAAAACATAAAGCAGCTCCATGCTCCAGCCACCACAAGGGTATTCATCAGGTTAAAAATATAAAAACAAGATGAAAAACACCATCCAGGGGGTGTGCAGCATCAGCCACTCGCTCCGGGAGCTCGGCCAAGTGCTCGTATCTCGATTTTTATAAATACACGCCAGGAAAACACATTATCTCTGCAGGGCTTTTGGAGCAGAGAGAGCTCAGAGCAGAGCAGGCCGTGGCACCTGCTGCATTTTAATGATTCTGCTTCATCACCTGTAGGGAAAGTGAGATGGAAATGGCTGTCCTGCAGTGCCCTGACCTTCCCACCATGGCTTTGGGGAAATCAGCACTGGCAGGATGAGGATCAGCAGTGGCAGGATGAGGACTGGTTAAAAAAGGCTTTGTTAGGTTCAGGTAGCCCCAAAAAAAGACTTGATGTAGAAGACATGCCCTTTGCATTGCTCTCTGCTGCCCATAAAGCCATAACCCCTTTCAAATGCTCCATCTCCCCAACTTTTGGATGTCATTAAACTCTTTATTAATTTACTCCAAATGTCTCTGCTCATATTGCAGCCCAGCTAACCCCATCAAAAGGAGACAGCGCAGTGCTTAGGCAGCACTTCTGCTCTTCAAAGCCTGTTACTGAGATTAATTGCTTCTGTCGAGTCCTCTGTGAAGGAGGAACATGCAGAGAGTTGTTCTGAGTGCTGGGTGTGAGGGGGAAGCGAGGCCCAAGGTAACAACAGAGCTCCAAAATGTCACAGAGGAGCTGGAGAGGATCAGTGCAGGGAGAGGATGGAGAGGATCAGTGCAGGGAGAGGATCAGAGCAGGGAGAGGATCAGTGCAGGGAGAGGATCAAGGAGGACAGTGCAGGTGAGAGGATCAGTGAGAGGTCAGTGCGATAAGGGACGAGGATCAGAGCACGGGAGAGGATGCGGAGGAAAATTAATGCAGGGAGAGGATCAGGGCAGGAAGGATAGAGCAGGGAAGGCAGAGGGAAAATCAAAGGAAGGGAAGAGCATGGGAAAGATCGCGGGCATGGCGATTTATCAGTCAGAGGATCAGAACAGGGACAGGATGGGCTGTGCAGGCTGCAGGGATCCCCAGCACATCCCGTTTGGATGGAATTCCTGCAGCCCCATGGGGAAGGCAGAGCCCAGGAGGTCACTGTGGTGCCACTGCAGCACCTTCAGCCGAGGTCCGGGCATCTCCAGCTCCAAAATCTTCCCTTGGGCAGGAGCTGAGCAGCTCCTCAGGCTCCCCCTGCCCTTTCTAACCGCTGCAGCAGACATCCCTCCTCCATCCCCATTTATCCTGGGATGTCACCAATCCAAGTCTATCCTGACATCACCAATGACACCACAAACCCTTCCCCACACCCGGTGGGCCAGGGGCTGGCAGCGGGATCACACACAGCACCAGTGCCCAGCAGGGTCCCGGTGGCACCACAGAGGGGTTTGCAGAGCCGGGCCCACACTCTGCCCCAACCTGGCAACCCGGCCCTTGCCGGTTGGAGCTCCGCGGCCAGGGCAGCCCCAAACACCTCCCGAGAGCCCCAAACATCTCCTGAGAGCCCCAAACACCCCCGGTCCCATTGGTACCCCCAGGGGTTTGCAGGAAGCTCCATGAGCCTGGCTCAGCTCGGGGCAGCCCCAAACACCTCCTGAGAGCCCCAAACACCTCCTGAGAGCCCCAAACAGCCCCGGTCCCGCTGGCACCTCCAGGCGCTGCAGGAACAGCGTGAGCCGGGCTCAGCTCGGGGCAGCCCCGGTGCTCACACCCCGGGCCAGATGCGCTCCTGGCTGGGGCTGACACGCTGCATCTGCTCCGGCTTTGGGTTTCCATCGGGCGTTCACCACATCCCCCAGCCGGCTGCAGGCGAGCAGCCCAACATCTGGAAGCGATCGCGGCTGTCACGCTTCAAGGAGATGCTGCACCGCAGAGAGGAGAGGAGAGGAGAGGCGAGCCCTCACCCCGGCAGCTCCTCCCGCCCGCAGCGCAGCAGATGAGAGGGAATCAGGAATCAGGAATCAGGAATCACATCCTGCCATGAGCTGGGTCCTGCTGGGGTTCTGCTGCTCCTGATCCCCTCCACAAAGGACAGCACCCCTCACCAGAGTGACTGTCCAGCTGCTGGGGGTGCTGGGCTGGAGCAGGAGAGCCTGGGAGGAGAAATTAAACAGACCTGCTTCATAGGAACAATAGGTGCTTTGTGAAAGCCGTGAAGAAATAATGAATGGATCAAAATAGAGGATCTATTTTTGGAAGGTCTGGCACAAGGTCTGACCCAGAAAGGCACCTGCAAACCTGGCCAGCGCCACTCCCCTGAGCTCAGAGCCAGAGCTCTGCTCCAAAGGCTGAGCCACCCCTGTCCCTCTGCAGGAAAGCACTTGGAGGGGCTGGGAAGAGTCACTCAGAGCTGTCCCTGCCCCAGGCAGCACCTGGGGGATTTCTGCTGCAAGAACCCCAGGGATGCTCAGGAAGAGCCAGCGGAGCTTGGAAAGGCTCAAGGAAAACGAGGTCTGTGCAAAGAGGCTCTGCACTGTTTGCACGCTGGATCCAGTTACAGGCCAGGTCAATAAAAGAACTGAATTTAGACTTTTACGGCTGAAATAATTGCTGCTGCCATGCCAGGGACTCGTTAGCAGGTGAGGCTGTGGCCGGGCTCTGCAGCCCCTGGGCTGGGCAGCACTCGCTGCTCTTCTGCTCCTTCAGCATTTCTGAGAGTCAGTGGCACAAATGGGAGTGACATGGGCAAGCCACGGCCACCAGTCCTTGCCCAGAGTAGCCACGGCCACCATTCCCTTGCCCAGAGTAGCCACAGCCACCAGTCCCTTGTCCAATGTAGCCACGGCCACCAGTCCCTTGTCCAATGTAGCCACGGCCACCAGTCCCTTGTCCAATGTAGCCACGGCCACCAGTCCCTTGCCCAGAGCCCCCAGCCTTCCTCTCACATCTCCTCCTCCTCCTCCGTGCTTTTCCCTGGAAATCTCATTTGTCACGGGGAGTTCTGCAGCCAGCAGATGTGGGCACAGGGCCGGGCACAGGGCCAGCAGGGTGCCCTCAGCACTGGCCCTTCCCAGCCCTTTCTGTGGCTCCCTGGTGCCCAGATGTGGCCACCAAAGCCAGCAGAGCTCGTGCTGCTGGGGCACAGCGTCCTCCTGCACACACACAGAGATGATTGATTAATCAGGCTGCTGCCAACAGAGAGGACGGGCTCAGGTGGTTAATGGAGCTAAGGCTGCAAATCAGCCAGAGAGTTTGTGCTGTGCTCATGCACACAACATCTGCTCTGTTAAAATTGGAGATAAAGGCACGAGAGGTGCGAGGGTGTAGGAATTCCATGAGAGTCCCCCCTTCTTCTGCCTGCACCCTTCAGCCAAAGGATGCACAAGGCAAGGCCTGAGCTCCACAGGGACATCCCTGGAAATTGCTCCTCCCCTATGGAAATCCAGTGAATCTTGATAACATCATCTCTCTCAGCAGAGCCTGCATGGGGCTCTGCTCTCACCCCTGCTTCAAGGTCACATTAACACCATAAACATGCTGGGCAGAGCTGTTCCACCCCAAACTGATGGCAGGGTGTGTGTGGCACCGGTGCCAGCTGCTGCAGCTCCTCCTGCACCCCGGGCAAAGCTCAGTGACACAGGAGAGGCACAGCCAAGGTCACTCCAGGCCTGGATCCCTGCTCTGCCTCCCCAAACATCTGTGCAGATGTTAACAGGCGTGGCACGGCTCCATTTCCCATATGAAAGGCAAAGGGTTAGAGTTGAGCTCTTGGGTAAGCGACACCCAGAAAGTCAAAGTTTAATTGGCATTCCTGTTTGGGATGAAAGGCGCTGGCTGGGGCTGAGCTGGGCCATTGGTCACGGGCTGTAAAGGCCACACACGGGCAGGGAGCACAGGGCCAGGGCTGCCCGGCCCAGGGAGCCCCAGATCTGCTGTCCCCACATCCCTGAGCAGTGCTGGGGACATCTGTGCCGTGAACTTGTCCCCATCCAATCGCTGTCCCACGTCCCCTGAGCAGGGAGGCGTGCTGGGACAGCCATGCCCATGAACTGTCCCTCCATCGGCTGTCCCCACATCCCCTGAGCAGCTGGGGACACTCATGCCCATGAACTGTCCCTCCATCGCTGTCCCCACATCCCTGAGCAGTGCTGGGGACACGCCATGCCCATGAACTGTCCCCTCATTCACTGTCCCCACATCCCCTGAGCAGGAGCAGTGCTGGGGACATCTTGTGCCCATGAACTGTCCCCTCCATCGCTGTCCCCACATCCCCTGAGCAGATGCTGGGGACAGCCATGCCCATGAACTGTCCCTCCATCGCTGTCCCCACATCCCTGAGCAGTGCTGGGGACAGCCATGCCCATGAACTGTCCCTTCATCACTGTCCCCACATCCCCTGAGCAGGGAGCAGTGCTGGGGACATCTGTGCCCGTGAACTGTCCCCTCCATCGCTGTCCCCACATCCCTGAGCAGTGCTGGGGACAGCCATGCCCATGAACTGTCCCTCCATCGCTGTCCCCACATCCCTGAGCAGTGCTGGGGACAGCCATGCCCATGAACTGTCCCTTCATCACTGTCCCCACATCCCCTGAGCAGGGAGCAGTGCTGGGGACATCTGTGCCCATGAACTGTCCCCTCCATCGCTGTCCCACATCCCTGAGCAGTAGCTGGGGACAGCCTTGCCCATGAACTGTCCCCTCCATCGCTGTCCCCACATCCCTGAGCAGAGCTGGGGACAGCCATGCCCATGAACTGTCCCTTCATCCTGTCCCACACCCCTGAGCAGGAGTGCTGGGGACATCTGTGCCCGTGAACTGTCCCTCATCGCTGTCCCCACATCCCTGAGCAGTGCTGGGGACATCTGTGCCCATGAACTGTCCCTCCATCACTGTCCCCACATCCCCTGAGCAGTGCTGGGGACATCTGTGCCCATGAACTGTCCCCTCCATCGCTGTCCCCACATCCCTGAGCAGTGCTGGGGACATCTGTGCCCATGAACTGTCACCCTCCATCGCTGTCCCCCACATCCCTGAGCAGATGCTGGGGACATCTGTGCCCATGAACTGTCCCCTCCATCGCTGTCCCCACATCCCCTGAGCAGTGCTGGGGACATCTGTGCCCATAGAACCTGTCCCTTC
>CM019215.1:163149050-163181346 GCA_009741485.1 Malurus cyaneus samueli
TCTCATTGTGTCACGGGGATTCTGCAGCCAGCAGATGTGGCACAGGGCCGGGCCACAGGGCCAGCAGGGTGCCCTCAGCACTGGCCCTTCCCCAGCCCTTTCTGTGGCTCCCTGGTGCCCAGATGGTGGCCACCAAACCAGCAGAGCTCGTGCTGCTCGGGGCACAGCGTCCTCCTGCACACACACAGAGATGATTGATTAATTCAGGCTGCTGCCAACAGAGAGGACGGGCTCAGGTGGTTAATGGAGCTAAGGCTGCAAATCAGCCAGAGAGTTGTGCCTGTGCTCATGCACACAACATCTGCTCTGTTAAAATTGGAGATAAAGGCATGAGAGGTGTGAGGGTGTAGGAATTCCATGAGAGTCCCCCCTTCTTCTGCCTGCACCCTTCAGCCAAAGGATGCACAAGGCAAGGCCAGAGCACCACAGGGCCATCCCTGGAAATTGCTCCTCCCCTATGGAAACGCAGTGAAGCTCTCTGATAACATCATCTCTCTCAGCAGAGCCTGCATGGGGCTCTGCTCTCACCCCTGCTTCAAGGTCACATTAACACCATAAACATGCTGGGCAGAGCTGTTCCACCCCAAACTGATGGCAGGGTGTGTGTGGCACCCGGTGCCACCTTGCTTGCAGCTCCTCCTGCACCCCGGCAAAGCTCAGTGACACAGGAGAGGCACAGCCAAGGTCACTCCAGGCCTGGATCCTGCTCTGCTCCCAAACATTTGTGCAATGTTAACAGACGTGGCCGGCTCCAATTTCCCATATGAAAGGCAAAGGGTTGAGGTTGAGCTCTTGGGTAAGCCGACACCAGAATCAAAGTTAATTGGCCTTCCTGTTTGGGTGAAGGCGCTGCGCTGGGCTGAGCTGGGCCATTGGTCAGGGCTGTTAAAGGCCACACACGCATGAAGGCAGGGCCGAGGCGGCGCACCGGCGTGTCTCGAACGTCCTCCTCCCCACGTCTGGCGCATCGACAGCGGCCATGAATGTCTCACGCAGATATATAGCACCCGCCTAACCTGAAGGCGGCAGAGAGCCGTCCTCCTCGGAGTGCAGAGCACGCATTACTCCTGCGCTGTCTGCCACCATCTGAAAGTCTGATTGCCTATGTGCGGACATCCTTGCCCATGAACTGTCCCCTCCATCGACTGTCCCCACATCCCTGAGCAGGGAGCAGTGCTGGGGACATCTTGCCCGATGAACGTGTCCCTCCATCGCTGTCCCCACATCCCTGACAGACATGGAGTCGACAAGTAACTCATACACTCTGGCCCATGAACCTGTCCCTGCCGTCGCGGATATCACCCAACACCGCCTGCAACACCGTCCTGGGGACAGCCTGCCTCTAACTGTCACCTTCATGGCTTACTGACGAATCCCCACGGAATCCCATATAAGACCCAGGTAGCAGTGCTGGGCGACAATCTGTGCCGTGAACTGTCCCCCTCCGATCGGCTGGTCCCCACATCCCACAATCGGGCATCTTGCCCACGACTGCCTGGACAGCCATGTCCCAATACTCCTGACATCGCGAGGGCGTACTGTGCCCTGCAACTATCCTTCTCATGCCCCCATCCCCTGAGCCGGGACATACTGGGACCAGAGATTGTGTCCCCCTGATGAACTGGTCCTATACATCGCTGTCCGACCGGAGCAGTCGCCTGCTGAGAGTGCTGGGCAGCCATGCCGAGTCCTCATCGCGTCACCGAGCAGTGTGGAATCCATGAACTGTCCCCATGCTGCACACTGCGCTGGCATCTGCATGATCTACCTGCATCCCCGAGCTGCTGACATCTGCGACTGTCCCTCCTCCTGTCCACATCCCCTGAGCAGATGCTGTGGACATTGCCTGCCCCATGAAACTGCCCCTCCATCGCTGTCCCCACATCCGTCTGAGCAGTGCTGGGGACCAGCCGATGCCCTATGGAAACTGTCCCTTCATCACTGTCCCCACATCCCTCTGAGGCGACAGTGCTGGGGACATCTGTGCCCATGAACTGTCCCCTCCATCGCTCGTCCCCACATCCCTGAGCAGTGCTGGGGACATCTGTGCCCATGAACTTCCCTGTTCCCACTCCTAGATGCTGGGATGCGCCAGAATTGCCCCTCATTGCGTCCCACATCCCTGAGCAGTGCTGGGGACATCTGTGCCCATGAACTGTCCCTCCACGCTGTCCCCAACATCCCCTGAGCAGTGCTGGACATCTGTGCCCATAGAAACTGTCCCTCCATCGCTGTCCCCACATCCCTGAGCAGTGCTGTGGGACATTCTGTGCCCATGAACTGTCCCTTCCATCGCTGTCCCCACATCCCCTGAGCAGTGCTGGCGGACATCTGTCCCATGAACTGTCCCTTCATCCTGTCCCCACATCCCCTGGCAAGTGCTGGGGAGCATCTGTGCCCATGAACTGTCCCCTCCATCGCTGTCCCCACATCCCCTGAGCAATGCTGGGGACATCTGTGCCCATGAACTGTCCCCTCCATCGCTGTCCCCACATCCCCTGAGCAGTGCTGGGGACATCTGTGCCCATGAACTGTCCCCTCCATCGCTGTCCCCACATCCCCTGAGCAATGCTGGGGACATCTGTGCCCATGAACTGTCCCCTCCATCGCTGTCCCCACATCCCCTGAGCAGTGCTGGGGACATCTGTGCCCATGAACTGTCCCTTCATCGCTGTCCCCACTGCCAGCAGCCTCTGGGGTCTGTTGTGCCCCATCCCTGCCCTCTCCTGCCCCATTCCTCTGTGAACAGGAGCCCCACTTTGCTGAACACCCTGCTCCTCTTCCCCACTGCTTTTCCAGTTTGCAAACTGTGTTATTCACCTCATTCCCATCCGATCCCCCAATTCCCTGCAGTGAACACTCCACTGTTGGCTCTGCTGGGCACTGTCCCTGCCTGTGTCACTGTCCCCTCCTGTCCCCTCTGCTCCTCCTCCATCCTCCATCCCTGCCCAGACCATGGCAACAGCCCTGACGTGTCCCACACCTCCAGGCTGATTTGATTACGTGGGCTGAGAAAGTTCCTGCAGGAGCAGAAATGGATCCCATTATCGACGCTGAGGGCTGGAGGGGACGGACGGGCACAGCCACATCCATCAGCTCCACTCTGAGCACAAGGTCAAGGGCAGAACTGAGCAAAATTCCAAAACTCAGGGCCTGAGCTGCTAATTCTCTGTGTCCCGAGCTCTGTGTCCAGCAAAGGCACCCCCTGTCCTGCTCTGGAGCTGTGAGGGTCGATGTGGATGTGGTTATGAGAGGAGGAGCCCCCCAGGCTGCAGCTCCTCTTTCAATGAGCTTTGGATGAGAATTTTCCTTCCCTTCTTCCTTCAATTTCAATGAAACTGCAATTTTTATGCGGAAGGAAAAGCCTTGAAAAAACACAGTATTTTGGCATGTTTTTGAGGCAAAAATCACTTTTTCTTGGAAAACAGGCCAAATCCTAGCCCATATTCCTTGGAAATGGGCCTTGTTCTACTTGAAAAAGTCCCAATTTTTTGCTGTAAAATTGGGAAACAGACGCAGGTTGTCTCTAGGAGAACATGGCGTTGCAGGAAAACTTTCCATGAAAATGATCTGGAATCTGCACAGAGCAGAAACCCTCAAAAGTGGAATTTTACCTGCCCAGGCCAGGACCATCCTGGCAGGATCCTGTGCCACCTGTGGCATTGTCTGGGCAGCGATGCTGTGCCCCCAAAAGCTGCAGCAGCTTTGATTCCATTGCAGTGGACTCAGGAAGTGCAGATCTCCTCAACCATGGCTGTGTGGGTTTTTTTTCCAACCCAATATGAGAAAAAGTCTCCCCTCTCCCCCTCACATCTGCCCTGTAACGTGATTCTGGCAGGGCATGTTACCCGATAGGATTTCTATTAAAAAGTGATTTCCTTCTGCTTATAATTTCATTATAAGGCATTTGTGCAGAACATCGACCCCACAGGTGATATATGGGCAGGGGAGCGAGATGAGAGAGCACGGATGATTCCTAATGGAGGCTGAAACAATCAAAGCTGGGTACAACAGCCATCATTTACAGTGCCTGACATGGGGAAATTCTTCACGGAGGGGTTAATGCCATTTAACACATCCTTCACTGCTTCCATCGCTCCTGGATGAAGCGCTCAGCGATCCCGTCCGTCCTGGGTGGGATCTGCCAGCGCTGCTCCCCCTCCTGATGCCGCAATCAGCAGAGATCTCGATTTATCAGCACTCGAGGTGCTCATGGAAACGCAGTCAGGGACACAGCGGCGAGCAGAAAACAGAAATGTTCACCTGCATCACAAAAAGAATGTAATAACTCCATCCATCTCCCCCAGAGCCCTCCAGACCACACTCATCCTCACCCATCCTGCCCCCTCTGCCCCCCAAAATCTGCTGTGAGTGACCAGGGCTGGAACTCCAACCCTGCCCAGTGCCTCGAACTCATAGAGCAATAACCGAACTCAGAGGGCTCGCTGAAATGGCGTTTTCAAGAGTTAAACAGCAGGAAAAAGGCGGTTTCCCCCTTGCAGCAGTCGGGGGCAGAGGCAGCCCCGTCCTGGTCCCGGGCAGACGATGCTCAGCTCAGCGATGCCACTTGGCATTCCTCCCACAGCCGAGGAATAAACACTGCTTTGTTTTAACCCCCCTCTCGCTGCACAGACAAGAAGCACTCCGAGCCTTTCATAAGCTCATCTGCATCATAATGCCGGAGAATTCCAAACCGGAGTGATCCGAGTGTCAAAACCCGGGATCCAGCCGTGAGTTATGGGGAGGAAGCGTCGCAGGGAAAATGACACCGGAGAGGGAGGGAGACGCGATGTCTGAGCGCTGCCCCCGGGCCACGCGTTTTTAAATAAATGTCTGGGCAAGAGGGGGGCGAGCGGAGAGCGAGCAGAAAATCCGGGGGGATGGCAAAGCGCAGGCTGCTCTGGAGCCTCAGCCCCTGAACCTGAGCAAATCCTGCTCTGCTCCACCCGGGAATTCGCATCACCAGAGAGTCCCAAAACCCCGGACGGGGCAGTGGTGCCACCCTCGCACCAACTCTGACAGCACCGAGGGGCTCAGGACCCCCCATCCCACACTGACCTGGGGAATAGAGGCCACGCTACAGATTTTGGGTGATTTATCGGGAAATTCTGATTCATGAGCAGCAAAACCTGCTAACACCATCACTCTGCAGCCAGCGAGCAGTGTTTTCTCTGGCATCCGCAGGAACAGGGGCTGCTTTGAGCTTTCCTGAGCCCTCCGGGTGTGAGGCCGGGCGGCGATAACTTATGCAAACACACGCTGTTAACCCGGCAGCTGAATTCAGCAGAAATCACCAACTCTGGCTTTGCAAGAAAAACAAAGCGGGCGAAATGAAGCCGGGCAAAGGGAACAAAAGCCCCTTCCTAAGCTGGATGGTGGAGGAAGGCAGAGAGCGCTGCAGGGGCTGCGGGAAGAGCCCGAACCCTGCGGGGATGGGGCTGCCCGGAGCGGGGACACCCAACAGCTCTGCCCGGAGCTCCCGCAGCCTTTCCCGCAGCCCTTCCCCTCCAAAGGGCTCCTCGGCAGGAGGGGAGATCAGGCATGCACTTATTGATTTATTCCAGTTATTTTAACAGATTACTGGAAAGCAGAAAGGAAGCAGCCGAGCTGCGCGGGGCTCAGCTGGCAGAGTTCCCTTCTGACGGCTCCGTGGCTGCCGCTCGATCGTTCCCCGAGGAGCCCTGGTGTCCCTGGCTGGTGGCAGAATTGTCCTCTCCACGCCACCCTCCGCACCGGTGGCATTTCTGTTCCCAGCCGGCTGCCGCCGCTGCATCCTCTGGCAGCATCCAGTTGTTGGCTGGGATTTTTTCCTCCGCCCCCGCTGGGTTTCACAGACATTTTGCTGCTCAGGCGGAGCTCGGGAGGGGGTTCTGAGCAGCGCAATTCACCTGCGGCAAAAATCGAGAGGTTCTGGCAGCGGAATGTGCGGGAGAAGGGCAGGGATGGTGGGAGAAGGGCAGGGATGGTGGGAGAAGGGGAACTCGAGCCCAAACCAGCCCTGCCGGGGCTCTGCTCCCCTCCAGCCCCGGGAGATGCCCCGGGGAGCGGAGAATTTCCCGCAGAGCCGGGGCTGAGTGTCGGAGCGCCTCCGGACGCCAGGATGAGCCACCCTGGACGGGTCATGTGCCACTCGCAGCCTGGCACAGCCACCTTTTGTCGCCTTTCTGCCCTATTACATATTTATCAGCCTCATTTGCATGGCGTTCGCATAAAGCACCGGCCCGGTCGCTGCGAAGGGTCTCTCTTGAAGACAAGCTGAAGTATTCATCTCCATAATTCTGCCGGCATTTTGACTTCCCAGGACAGAGCCTTTGTTTTATGCGATTGCCAGCGAATTCCTGCTCGGGCAGGCTCAGGTTTCCAGTGCACCATTAGCACACAGCCGTTCCCACCCAGAGCTCCAGAGAATTTCCCTCTTTCCTTCCAACCCCAAACAGCAGCAGCTCTGATCCTGTTTGGGAATCCTGCACCTTTAGATGCCTGAACATAACTGGGATGAAAACCTGCTTTAAAAACTCCAAGGCTCTGCCCCCACAGCTGAGGGCTGTGGTCATCACTTATCCAAGCATTTTAAGCAAAAAGCTCCTTTTCCGATTTCTCACAGCTCCATTAAGTGAGAGGAAATACACTCCTGATTTCTGACCCTAATTAGGCCTCAGGAAAGGAGGTAATGGACTCTGTGCTCACCAAAGGGTCAGAGCATCAATCCCAGCTTTGGCAGGGCTCAATCGTGGTTCCCAAAATGGTGTTGAGGGGGGAGCAGGCTGCACACACACACACACACACCCCGAAAAAAGCCCCATTGATGTTTCCAGTGGGAAAGGGGGAAGAGTCTCATCAGAAGGGCAGAACAGGCAGGAGGTGGTTTATAAAAATTTTCCATTTCTCTATAATATTCCCCAAATCATCATCCACAGCACTGGTGGGACAGAGCCCTGTGACAGTGCAGACACCAGGGCAGGGAAATTGATTCCCAATCCTGGCAAAGCAAAAACCCCAGAGCAGCAATCTCTCTGCTCGGGCAATGTCTTTTACCAAGGCAACAAACACACCGTCCTTGTGCCCATTTATGGAAGTCGTCTCTGAGGGGTTACCGAGCTGCTGCAGCGCTGATCGATGCTTTAGAAACCCACAAATCACCCTGATTGATGGGAAACGCGTCTCAGTGGCACCCGGGGGTTGTGCTGCTGCCGAGGGGAGGCTTTAAACTTTTCCTGCTTTTTTAGCACTTTTGGTTTGGAGAAACCTGCGGCTGCTGCCACCCTACACTGCCCTCAGGAGTGGATTGCTGGGGCTGGAGAGGCAGAGCTGCCAGCTCCTGGGGAGGGGATTCTCTGAGAGCACAAATCTTGAGAGTCAGGACTGTTTCCAGCACCATGGCAGGTTTTGTACAATATCTGTGCTGTAATTGAACCCTTTAGCCCATCTCCTGCCCAGCTCTGTTACCTGCAAGGTTTGGCTCTCAAGAGCAGGTCTGGCTGCTCTGCAGTGTCCCAGGGCTCTCAGAACAGCATCCCAGCCAAAACAGGGAGCTGAGAATCTGAGAATCCCTCCCTGCCTGTGCTGGGGAGCTGCACATGGGCAAAGGCCCTCCAGCACCCAACAACATCCTCCTGCCGGGCAGTGGGAGTGGGAACAACATCACTGGAGCTGGGGCATCTCCACGGGGGGCTGAGAACCATCTCCACGGGATCCTGCACCTCCACGGGATCCTGCATCTCCACGGGGTCCTGCATCTCCATGGGATGCTGAGAACCATCTCCACGGGATCCTGCACCTCCACGGGGTCCTGCATCTCCACCGGATCCTGCATCTCCATGGGACCCTGAATCTCCACAGGATGCTGCATCCCACGGGATCCTGCACCTCCACGGGGATCCTGCATCTCCATGCTCAGGGATCCTGCTCCCGGCTAGAACCATCCCGGATCCGCATCCGGGATCCTGCATCTCCATGGGACCCTGAATCTCCACAGGATGCTGCATCCCCACGGGATCCTGCATCTCCACGGGGGGCTGAGAACCATCCCCACGGGATCCTGCATCTCCACGGGATCCTGCATCCCCATGGGACCCTGCATCCCCACGGGATCCTGCATCTCCACAGGGCACTGCCTGCATCCTGATGAGCCCCATTCCGCAGCAGAGCAGAGCAGAGCAGAGCAGGGCAGAGCAGAGCAGAGCAGGGGCTGCTGAGCTAATCAGAGGAGCTGAAGTGCCTCCCTGATTGCAGTGAGTGAGTGAGTGCCTCTGTGGGCAGCCAATGTGGGCACTGGAGAGCTCTTCAATCATGCCCCAAATAGATGGCACAGCCAGGGGCACTCGGGCACCAGCACATGTTTGTGACAAGGAGGATGAGAGGGGAGAGGGAGAGGGAGCAGTAACTCCATCTCTGAGTGTTGGGGGGGCTGACCTCATGATGTTTCTGGCCATTAAAACTGTGAGTCCACAGACTTCAAGTGTTTTCAAAGAAATTTCCTGTATTTAAGGAGAGAGCTGCTCTGGAGTGCTTCCCTGGCTGCTTTACTCGTGTCCTGTAAATAATGCATCACTTTGCACTCACAAACTGGGAGTTTGAAAAGAGCCGAGGTTTGTGTTGTGCTGAGGCTGCTCCTCAGACAGAGCTCAGCATCCCCTCCCCCGGGCTCCTTCCTCCCCACAAACTGCTCTTCATTCTTCATTTCCCTTTTCCTTTTCAATGAGTCTGTGAGCAGAGGGATGGTGCCTGCCCTGTGCACCAGGCAGAGATGATCCCATTAGGAGCAGTCTGGCGAGCCTGGCTGGATCCATCCCATCCCATCCCATGGATCCCATCCCATCCCATCCCATCCCATCCCATGGATCCCATCCCATCCCATCCCATCCCGGGGGCACAGGGAACCCCGAATTTCCCCCGGGGATGGGGGCTGTCCTGGGGCCGGGCAGGCAGCCCCATACCCTGGAGCTCATGCCAGCCCTTTCCCGGGATGGATCTGCACATTCCTGCTCTGCCACACTCCACGCAGCTCTGCCATCGCTTTGCAAAACACAGAAAGCTTCACCGGGAGATGGACACGTTCCCAGACGTGCGGGTCATGCTCCAGGGAAAACAGAGCGTTTTCAGCTGTCTGCTGCTGAGACAAAGCAGAGAAGGGAAAACAGGTTCTGCTGCTGGAGCCCAAACCTGCTGGTGCAGAGATCAGGACAGGGCAGCTCCCAGCAGTACTGGGGTGTCACAGAGACACCACTGCTCAATAATTCATCGGGAAAGGCCCGACAGAGGCAGAGATGTGAGCAGCCCAGCGCTGGGAATGCGTGAGCAGCCTCTGGAGCACCGGGCTGCAGCCTGCTCCCCTTCTGCTGGGAAAACTCTGCACGGCTTTGCTTCCAACAACACCCCTGGTGAAATCACCCTCTGTCCCTCCTGCAACTTTTGTGACATCATTTTCTCTTTTTATCTCTCTTTCCCTTTTCTATTTCAGACCAGGGTAGGAAGGAGAGCTCAGGATGTGTCCCAGAGCAGCTGCCACTCCCGGTGCCACCCCAGAACCCTGGGGAGCCTCGGTGCCAGCCCAGGCTGTGTCCCCACTGTCAGTGCCACCCTAGGCTGTGTCCCCACTGTCAGTGCCACCCTAGGCTGTGTCCCCACTGTCAGTGCCAGTCCAGGCTGTGTCCCCAGTGTCAGTGCCAGCCCAGGCTGTGTCCCCACTGTCAGTGCCAGCCCTGCCAGCCCAGGCTGTGTCCCCCCTGCCCAGCAAGGGACATCGCCCCACAGCTCGCCGTCTGGCACCCATCCTGCAGGTTAAATCTGTTCCCAGCCACAAATTAGACATGTCTGTTGAGTTCATCTTAAATTACAGTGCAGGGTGGCCCTGCTAATTGGGAGCTTTGCTCTGGAAGCACATCCCTGCAGGAACTCCCTGCACACGCTTCCTCCTGCCGGGGTAAATCGAGGCAGAGGGTCCATCCTGCCCACCAAAGCCCTGCAGGGTCCAGTGCAGCACTGCTGGGAGGGGAGGTGGCATCCATCACCAGATGCTGCCCTGCCCTTCACACCAGAACAGCTTTGAGCAGCCCCAGTTCCAGCTCTGCAAGGCTGGGACAGAGCTGTGGCCAAGCTGGGGTTTATCCCGAGCCCAGCCTAAACTCTGAGCTCCCCACGATGGCTCGGGCAGTGCCAGGACCCCCATCAGAGGCACTGCCATGTGCCATGGGGCGGTGGCAGGGCTGGGTCCCCTCTGTGCCCCGCTGGAGCTGGGCCAGCAGTGGTTTGGCTGTTCCCTGTGCTGGAGCTGCCAGAATTTGGAGCCAAGGGGCAGCTTCCAGGTGCCCAGGCAGCTGCAGCATCTGCAGGGACGAGCTTGGCACTGCTGGAGCTTTGTCCTAACAAAGGGAAAAGCAAAGCACCCACATTAAAAAATGAAAAAAAAACAACCTAGAGGAGGGCAGGAGCTGCTGCTGGGCCTGAGCTGAGTGGGAATGGAGGGGGTGGAGGCTGCTCCTGCTCCACTCGGTCCCATCACAAGCACTGAGAAGGCACTGGGACGTTCCCACACCGACCTGGCCTCTGGGTCAAAACAAACCCGGACAGAACATCTGCAGGTTTGTTACTGAAACTTCACATTCTCTCTCACAGATAAAATTTCACTTTCTGGTTTGTTGTTTTTTAACCAGAATGACCTAAAACATTTCAGAAATGCGCTCTGTGGCCCAGCCCCAGATGGCTCCTGGCCCCTCCCCGCCGTGTCCCGCTGTGGCCGGAGAGCACCGGACGTGTCCCTGGGCAGTCCCCTCCTGCCACCTCATCCATTTGTGGTCTGGCCATCGAGAGCCAAACCACTCTCCTCCTCCCACTGCCTCTGGTTTGGCACTGCTGCCAGAGCTGCACCAGACTCAGCCCAGGGCTGGCACAGCCGGGTCCCTGCACTGGCCAGGATGGCCCTGCAATGGTCACAATGTCCCTGCACTGGCCAGGATGTCCCTGCACTGGCCAGGATGTCCCTGCACTGGTCAGGGTGTCCCTGCACTGTCAGGGTGTCCCTGCACTGTCAGGGTGTCCCTGCACTGGTCAGGAAACCAATTGCATTCTTGTTTTCTAGGTCACACTCAACACGTTACCGGGTATCGTGCACGTCGAGGGCGGCCGCGAGGCCAGCGCCGTGTCCCATGAACGGGTCAGAGGGTGTCCCAACCAGAGCCAATGGAAGGATAAGTCCCTTGCAATAGGCAAAGTGCACTCCAGCTACGACAACAGAATGCGGTAAAAAAAGAAACAGGACAAGCAAATAGAAAAGAAAGACAAAAAATAAAAATGAAAACACCTGGAAATCCAAAATGAATCACGAATTCCCATGCAAATGAGTCAGGGTGATCCCTGGCACTGGCCAGGGTTCCCTGCACTGTCAAGGCTGTCCTGCAGCTGGCCACGGGATGTCCCTGCATGGTCAGGGTGTCCCTGCACTGTCAGGGTGTCCCTGCACTGTTAGGGTGTCCCTGCACTGTCAGGATGTCCCTGCACTGGTCAGGGATGTCCCTTGCACTGTCAGAGTGTCCCTGCACTGTCAGGGTGTCCCTGCACTGGCCAGGATGTCCCTGCACTGTCAGGTGTGTCCTCTGCACTGTCAGGATGTCCCTGCACTGTCCCTGCACTGTCAGGATGTCCCTGCACTGTCAGGGTGTCCCTGCACTGTCAGGATGTCCCTGCACTGTCAGGGTGTCCCTGCACTGTCAGGGTGTCCCTGCACTGTCAGGATGTCCCTGCACTGTCAGGGTGTCCCTGCACTGTCAGGGTGTCCCTGCACTGTCAGGGTGTCCCTGCACTGGCACAGCCGGGTCCCTGCACTGTCAGGGTGTCCCTGCACTGTCAGGATGTCCCTGCACTGTCAGGATGTCCCTGCACTGTCAGGATGTCCCTGCACTGTCAGGATGTCCCTGCACTGTCAGGATGTCCCTGCACTGTCAGGCATGTCCCTGCACTGTCAGGTGTCCCTGCACTGTCAGGATGTCCCTGCTGGTCACTGGTACAGAGTGTCCTCAGTGTCCAGGTGTCCCTGCAACATGAGCACCCGGTTCCCGCAACTGTCAGGTTCCCTGCAGATCAGCTGCTCTGTCACCTGCACTCCTCGTGCAGGTGTCACTACCAATTCCTCCCGTGCTCCCAGTCCTTCTCTCACAGGACACTCCCAGCCCTGCAACCAGCCGACCGCGCCCACCCTTGTCACATGGGCTCAGCTGCCAGCAGTCAGCATGGTGTCTCCATGTGAACTCGGGCCATTGTCCCTCTAGATCACCTAAAATACTCCCTGTGTTTTCCTGCACACTGCTGTAGTTTGTAATCGGTGCAGATAAATATAAACATACACAGAAACCCTGAGCAGGGCACTATTTAAAGCCTGGCCCAGGAGGAGGAGCAGAGCCAAGCCTGGTTTTTAGGAACGGGACACAGGTGCAAGGCGAGGACACGGCCCCAGGCTGTTGGCAGCACACCAGAGCCATGCACCCATCACCCTGCAGTGTCTGTGGGGCTCGGAGGGGTTTAAAAAACCCCTGAGAGTGGGGTGGAGTGGCCTGTGGGGCTGTGAGAAACCCCCTGCCCCACCACGGGATCCCCTGAGGGGCACCCACAGCACTGGAACAGGGGATGTTTGGTGTCAGGAAGAGCTGGATACAGAACGGGGGTGCCACAGCAGCTGCTGCTCTGCTCTCACACCCGGGCACAAGGACAGGGCTGTGCAAAAGCCGGCCAGAAGACTGTGCCAGAAAGCCTGTCCGAGCCGGGGCTGTGCCAGAGCTGGGGCTGTGTCCGAGTCCAGGGCTGTGTCCGAGCCCCTCCTCAGCAGTTGATCCCCCCTTTCTCCCGGGGCTGTGCCAGAGCCGGGGCTGTGCCAGAACCCCTACTCAGCACTGAACCCCCCTTTCTCCCGGGGCTGTGCCCTGTGGGCAGCACAGTGCAGGGTCAGGGCTCCTCTCCAGTCCCAGCACAGAGCAGGGTCAGAGCTCCTCTCCAGCCCCAGCACAGAGCGGGGTCAGAGCTCCTCTCCAGCCCCAGCACAGAGCAGGGTCAGAGCTCCTCTCCAGCCCCAGAAGAGCAGGTCAGGGTCTCTCCGCCGCAAGGGTCACACCGCCACCACAGCAGCAGGCTCTATCCAGCCCAGGTCAGCTCCTCTCCAGCCAGCTCAGCAGCAGCAGGGTCAGAGGCTCCTCTCCAGCCCCGCACAGACGGCAGGTCCTCCCCCCAGCACAGGCGTCAAGTCCTCCCAGCCCCAGCACAGAGCGGGGTCAGGCTTCCCTCCAGTCCCAGCACAGAGCAGGTCAGAGCGCTCTCACCGGCGAGCGGTCAGCTCCTCTCCAGCCCCAGACAGAGGGTGTCCTCTCCAGCCCACACAAGAGCGGTCAGAGCTCCTCTCCAGCCCCAGGACAGAGCAGGGTCAGGGCTCCTCTCCAGCCCAGCACAGAGCGGGTCAGGGTTCCTCTCCAGTCCCAGCACAGAGCAGGGTCAGAGCTCCTCTCCAGCCCCAAGGGCTCCTCTCCAGCCCCAGCACAAACCACCTCCTGGCAGCGCGGATGCCGCGGGTTTGTGTTTCCTCCCCACAAGGATTGAGTCAGCCCTTCCTGAGGCACAGCAGCCACTGGCAGCCCCTCCTGTCCGGCCAAAGCCACCGACCCCGAGTGACCCTCGGCGCTGCCCCGAGCGGGGTCCCATCCTCAGGGGTCCCCAGCGGGTGGGGACAGAGATGGGGACCTCCCGTCCCGATGACAAGGGGCAGTCGAGGCAGGGAGCAGGAGGGCGAGGCTCCCAGTGCTCCCAGTGGCCCCATGCTCAGTGCCCACCCAGTGCTCCCCCAGTGCCCTCCCGCTCCCAGTGCTCCCGTGCTCCCTGCCATCCAAGTGTTCACCAGCTGCTCCCAGTGCCCATCCCAGTGCTCCCAGTGTCTCCCAGTGCTCCCGGTGCTCCCAAGTGCCACCGTGCCCCAGTGCTCCCAGTACGTCCTCAGTGCCCATCCCAGTGCTCCGTGCTCCCATGTCGGCTCCCAGTGCCATCAGTGCTCCGATGTGCTCATCCCAGTGTCCGTTTGTGCTCCCACTGCCCATCCCAGTTCCCAGTGCTCCAGTGCTCACCAGTGCCCCAGTGCTCCGTGTGCTCCACAGTGCTCATCCCAGTGCTCCCAGTCCCACAGCCGTGCGCCTCCCAGTGCTCCCGTGCCCCAGTGCTCCCAGTCGCTCTCACCAGTGCCCCGCGCTCCCAGTGCTCCAGTGCTACCAGTGCCCATCCCAGTGCATATGCTGTGCCCAGTGCTCCATTCCCAGATTGCTCCCGATCCCCAGTTGCCGCCCCAGTCCCGGTGCCCCATTCCCAGTGGTCCCAGTGCTCCCAGTGCCATCCCCAGTCTCCCAGCATTCCCAGCCCATCCCAGCATCCCAGCCTCCCAGCCTTAGCCCATCCAGTGCTCCAGTTCTCCAGTGCTCATCCAGTGCTCCCGTGCCCCAGTGCTCCCAGCGGGGCTGTACCTGCCGTGGGCTCAGCCCTGCCCCACCCCAGCACCGCCTTGGCCAAGTGGCAGATGCCGATGCCGATGCCGGGGCTTTGTCCCTGCCCTATGATGTTGCCTGTGATTTATAGGTCATTTTACAGCAGCTGTAAAGAGGCTGTAAATTATAGGAGGGGCATAAATTAGCCACGGACCCCTTTAGTGGCCATAAAGATCTAAGGCCACCACAGCTGCTTTTGGGGCTGGCACCCCGGGACATTCCCGAGGACAGCCCGGGGTGTCTCCAGCCAGGCCAGCGGGGCTGTGCTGATTTATTTAGCACAGGGCAGATAAATGGGGCCTTTTATTCCAGCAGAGCACAGTGTGACAGGTGGGGAGGGGCCGGAGCAGCGCGGGGCTCCCTGCCCTGCCCAGGACAGACCTTCCCCCCATTTCCCTGGGGACAGCGGTCACTGCGTCCCCTCGAGGGGTTCTTGGTGCTGGGAGCCCAGAGCCAGCAGGGGTTGGTGGCCCAGCCTGGTGGCCGAGAGGCAGCAGCAGGGTGGGGACAATGCCTCGGGGCTCAGGGGTGGCTGCTGTGCCATCTGCCATCCCCAGGGACTGTCCCCTTCATGCCACGTGTGCCCCCCACACCACCGAGCCCCCCGAATTCCTGCGCTGCCTCCCCGCACGGCGGCAGTTGGTGCCCTGTTGTTGTGCAGGGTGACCCTGGAGCACAAACAGCTTTGCCTGTTAATTACATTATGTCTAACGAGCAGGATCAGGCGGAAGGGATTAAACCTTGGATCTGCTTCTGCAGCCCTGGAGCACAGGGGAGAAAAGCAGCTTTATCCATTGGAAATGGGAGTCACTTTTCACCCCGACTCCAAGCCCAGAGCTGATCTTGGTTTGCCCCGTGTGCTGACAGCTCCTCACACAGGCAGGGCAGGATGCTCTGAGCTCAGCCTTGAGGAATTCCCTGCCTGACCCATCCTTGAGGAATTCCCTGCCTGACCCATCCTCGGAGCCTGATTGAGGTGCTGGAGCTGCTGGAGCTCCCACAGGGCAGATCTGACAGATTCTGCCAGCCCTTGGCACGCTCCAGGGATCCTTTCCCTCTCCAGGGACCCCTTCCCTCTCCAGGGACCCTTTCCCTCTCCAGGGATCCTTTCCCTCTCCAGGGATCCTAATCTATTAACATCTATAAATAACAAAATTATAAAATAACTTGCTTAAATCATATCTTAAAAAGATAAAATATAATGGTAATGAACACAAAATCCATTCTTTTACTTATCTCCTAAAATCACTCTCTTTAAAATCAGATAAATTCAATATCAAATTAGAATAATAATCAAAACATATCCAATTACAACACAAACAAAACCTTCAATGAAAACATTCATTTTTTTTTTTTTTTTTACTTATGTTACATTTTTCATTTATTATACCATTCAGTTTCAAAAAACAGACAATCCCAGGATCACCAAAACAAAATATTTTTTTAATTTTAGGTAATCTCGTCAGCCATTCACTACAATTAAGTCATAAAAGACAACATAGCTCCAATAATTAAATCTTTTAAAATAGCCCCTAATGATCCTTTACAGAATTACCAACATGTATAGATGAAAAGTTATAGATACACTTGTCATAACGAATAATAGTCAATGATAACACAAAAGATGTCATTCAGCTGGAGTGAATTCCCTATTCATGTAACAAAGTTTTATTAAAAGAACAACAATTAAATGTATAGTTCAATATAAACCATATTATTTTCAGTCTATCAGTATTTACAGTTTCCTTAAATTAAACAAACAAAAGCACAACCTAATAGTCCCAACTTCACTTAACACATCTATAAAATATTGCAAATCATATTTCTATTTTTTATAAAAAGTTAAAATTGCACGAGCTGACATCAATTGAATAACTCAGCAGAAACTAATAACATGTAACAACCAAATATCACATATAAAGCAAAGAATATGTAAAATGTCAATAATCAAAACTAGCAGCTGTTGTTTAAATCCATCATGATACAATTGATCCTCAAATACAATGTTATAATTAAGATCTGTACAACTCATCATAAATTCCAAATGATTAATTTTTTACACAAACCTCACTTATACACCCATTTTTATAAAGAACTCTCTCTCAACAACAAAACATAAGAAAAAAAATATCCCGCCACTCAACCTCAAACATGTTCACAATAATAGATTTAAACACCCTCACATAATCCAAATTTAAACTACTTCAAACTTAATTATAAATCACCACAAATAACGACACACACTGTGTACTCATAAGCATTTAAACCCAAAATTTTCATTATGAACTCCCAACTCTATCTTTCTCTGTTACCTTGCATCCCATTCCCATGGCTTGGTCATCTCAACACTTATCCTTTGCTGTAAGTAATTCGAAATCTACCAAGAACATCAGTCAACTCTCAACAACACAAAAAAAAAATATATTCATCTCACTTTTTAAGTGGTATGTTAATACAGATTTACTACTAACTTATTGAACATTTTGTTTTTTTATATTCCAAAAAATTCAAATCAATAACGCAAATACACACACACCTTTTTTCCATTCTTCAATAGAATTGCACTCTATATAAAATAGTCTTTCTTAATAAAATTTAACAAGTAAAAGAATCCACTCAGTCTACCTTTCTTAATCCACTAAATACTTAACAAATCTATCATAAAAACTTCCTCCCTCTACTCCATTATACCAAGATAAACTCTATGCCACCTTAAGACTTTAATAATCAGCCTTGTAATTACATGCTATTCTATACAAAATCACTCG
The DNA here is from genome assembly GCA_009741485.1 of Malurus cyaneus samueli. NCBI lineage: Eukaryota > Metazoa > Chordata > Aves > Passeriformes > Maluridae > Malurus > Malurus cyaneus. The sequence goes on from CM019215.1 coordinate 163,166,326, forward strand.
CTGATTGCTGTAGAATTCCAAAATGTTAAAACCACTTTGTTTCTTCATCCTGTACCAATCCCTAAACTTCCTTAAACAATAGTTTCTACAATAAACATTTAAAAATGGAAGCACATAAAAAAAAAAAAAAAAAAACAACCATGAAGTCTTTCTCATCTAATTTGTTTATTTTGTCCCTCAATCGAACATAGGTGCTTTATTGTATAATTATTCATAGTAATAAATTTACGATTTACACAGGGCAGTATTACTTTCAGACTACTAAGTAAAAATATTTTTATACTTACTCCATAAACTTTATCTACTTAAAATCATAGATATCCTAACAATATTTATACAACCTCCAACTTAATTATAGGTACAACATAATCAAAAATAAACTCTGATATAAAAAACTCAAACCCAGAACCTGGCTCTAAACATTCCTTAGACACCATAATATTACCACTTCTTTATACTTTCCCAGACTCACTTGTGAAACCTTTCGAAAAATTTTCCTAATTAATTCAAACCTACGCTGCACACTATCATTTTCCTCTATTCTGCTACGAAAATGCCAAACTCCATGCCTACACCCCTTAATTTTAAAGTATGATAAGTCTTCCCTACTCCTTCTCCTCAACAATCCAGCTCTCAACCTCCCACAAACATGACCCCACCCTCATCACTCTATAGTACCCTCTTCTTTCAGTCACCTCATTCCATGAACTTTCCAATGACATAATGCTCACACCGTGATAAAATCTAGTACTTCCTGTGCAGATACCCTCTGATTCCTCCCTCATTAAAAAAAAAAAAGTTCAACACCACTCATTCATCTAATATTAGCACCAATCTTCACTATGCACGAAATAATAAATATGTCCCAGTACAATACCCCGAACACAGCACTGCTGACAACCTACAATTGACCAACCTCCTGTAATGCACTTCCAACCAATTTCCTCATCCACCCAATCAATCCATCTTCTGTCACTCAAGAAGATTTTTGTGGATTGTATCGAGAAAGTCTTTTCTTCTACTCAGGTCAGCAACATCTAGCCTCCTTCCACGATATCACCCCACACAAATACCACTAGCTGATCTTAAAACAATCTTTCACATATCACCTCCAGTCCACCATTCCTACATTATCATTAGTATTCATCACATGTTATCGAAAGTACTTTATTAATAGAGGTTTCCGCGTTTTATCTCAGACTTCAAAGATTTCCTTTAAATAACTAACACAATAAACACTTGAATCACTTTCACACTTATTCATAAAACTAAGAAGACCTGATAAACTTAAAACAAATATAACAATTCATCGGTTTCACAAAATAACTGATCTTTCAAATCAAACTTTATCTTTAAACATATCACAAGCAATATGACTTCACAGGAATAGCTTCAAAAGCACCAGCACCTGCCACTTTTTACTTATTCTAAAACAAAAGTCTATTTCTCTTTACCTGTTTAACTTGCACTAACACATCACCCTTTCTCACAAAAGGCATAACAAAATTAAAAACACATTATTTTGAAATGCGATTTTAAATTCACATTTTACAAACTTATGTAAAATGACTAAATCATTTAGTTCCTCTTGAATTATTTATAACTAGTTATATCCTGCATAATATTACAGATTACATAATCATATCAATAACAATCACAATTACCTCTCTTCTTTTTCATCCATGAAATAAATTAAATCAACAAACATTTATCATTCACCCAACTAACAAACAGAAAAATAAGTGCGTTCATTACACTATTGTTAACAATAGACACACAAAAGAACTTTTTTAAGCATGAATTTCAGCAAAAGCACTTCTGACAAAATTAATAATAAATAACCAAATCATTTCTAAACACAATCAATTAACAATTTATCAAGAGAATTCAAGATACAACCACTTTACCAATTTTTCACATCTACTTTCCTATAACAAGTTATGTCTTTTAACTCTTAATTGATAAGTCAATACTTATCATCAGCAGTACTTCTAGTACACCAAATAATAATTGTATTTCTAAAATTTATCATATAATCTTTATGTGATTGAGGTCTAAGAATAACTAAATATTCTTGCATTTAAATCGACCAGAAAATGATCATGGAAACACAATACATAAATGAGTAACATACTCTTCTATCTACTACTGTAAATTATCTTACATGATCTGTAAAAAACTGACTTAATAATAATTAACACACTTAAAAACTGACATATATTTATTTAAAATTCTCATAAAAAATACTTCATCTTAGTTTCTTATCCAGTTTTTAAATAAACATTATTTAGTAATGTTATGAACTTCCACTTACATATTTTCCACAGTTTTATTTTTCAATAAGTGACACTCATTTAACATAAATATCATATCTTTACAAAGATCCAAAAATAAACATGTGTGATAGACCTAATCTTGTGAATAATAATACCTGGAAATTTAAACAGTTGAATTTACTTAATTAACAGTTATCGCTTAACATACATATCCACCTATCCTTATCTCTAAAAACAATGAAATCACACATCCTTTCCCAAGACCTTCTTCTGTAAAAACAACTAAATCTACTACCATATTTAAGAAATGGTTATCTTCTTAATAATTATAATTATAAAATATATATTTATTTTTAATTCATATCCTATATGTATAGTCATATTTCATTCCCTATCTTACAATAATTTAAATACCATGCCTTGCATCAATTATTCAAATCTCCTTCATTCACTAAATCCCTTTTAAAACATTAAACTCCCACGCTTGTTCTTTCTTTATCAGAACCTTCATGCTTAATTCAAATCCATGAACATACCCATTAATATTAAGCTACATTTATCTTTCTACATTACTATTGACAAATTAAAACTTGAATAAATTTTTTTCAATAATAATGTAATTTTTTGTTTTTAATATGCAAACTACAAAAGTTTTTTAAAACCTACTCCAGGCTTAATTATTTCCTTTAAACAATATATCATGCCTTTTCAGTTATATTTACCATAAAAAATTTATAAATGTACGTACAACTCTGTAAATGTTACATAATATGTTAAAGATTAATAATTCTCATCGTTAACCCTTAAAATTAAAATAATAAATCCTATAATCTAAAGCAAAAAATAAAAATACCAGAGTTCATTTACTAACATTGGTGCATTGAAGATAATTACTTGTTCAATAAAAAGAAAGCCAAAATTTCATCCATCTTATTAATCATTTTACTCTATTCACTTAATGCCGTAACTAATTGCAACCATTTAATTCTCTATGACAGCAAGCATATCAATTAACAAAAAGTAACAGAAGGTCCAATAGCATACTCCTCAGAGAAAGCAATTCGAAAATAAAAGAAAAAAAAAAAGTTCAAAATCCCTTAAAATCAATCCCTTTATCACACACACACACTGCATGTTACATTAATTAACAAATTTTTAAATCAGACAAACAAGCTTCAAGATGACAATAAAATCTTATCTTCTAATGTACAACTCAAGTTTTTATCTTCTAATTGATTCTTATCCAGAGCCTATATTTATCAAGAAACTCACAGTCCACCAAAATCCATCTAAAAAATATTTTTCGTCAGTAAGCTCAATAATAAATTGATTACTTCAGTCTCTGCATCCCTCAATACAAACACATAAAACATTTTGTTCATACAAACCAAGATCTTCTAACAGTTAGTAAAGACTCCAAAAGACACATACGCATTTCAATACAATAAAACGTCAGTGTATTCAGTAACATAAATCAAATAATATTTTTTCTGAAATAATAATCATCTATAATCTAAACACATTCTTTGGATTCAGACAAAAACATCTTTATATTATAAAAATAAAAAAATCTCAAAAGACACCAGTTACAAAAACATCTACAAATTGATACAAAAGTACTCTAAGACCTTAATCAAGTATAACCCACCTGACAAAAAATAACAATAAAAACCAAAATCTCTTTCAACAACAAATAAGAAAAACAGAATCACACTATCTACGCTTAAATATTCATTCTTAAGATACAACATCTTATTGTAAATTACTTGAACACCACACAAGATACAATTATAAAATGACAAAGATGAATCTTTTCCTAAACAAGACACCACATTGAAAACAAGGAAGCCAGCATGTAATCAAAGAAAATTTAACACCAGATAACACTGACAACCTAGATATTAACGAGCACATCCTTCTCTTTTTCGACAGCACAGAAAATCACACTCTCCCCACCCAGCAGGTCATCTAACACAAATCATGATCATAAATTTCTATTTATTAAACTTAACTTATTAACTTTGCAACTTTCTCTCCATACTTCCCTTAACGATAAACAGTTTCATACAGAACTTGACTTCATGATATGACCTCGTCTCTGTACACAATCAGTCAGCAAAAAGAAAAAATCCTCTTCTGGAAACTAACAGGACATTCACTAATAAATCCTTCAACAACTAACTTATCATGTAGATGACATCACAAAAATATTTCTCCCAAATATGTTGCGATATAAATTGTAAGAGGATTTCCGCAGACTCAAAAAACAGTAAATGAGATCAAAGGACTGTTATGTTACACAATATTTCTTCCTACATAATCTAAAAATATCTTCTCCTAAACATAATAATTTCAAGTCAACCACAAATTTGATATGAATTCAGGTACAATCATGACCTGCTATTTAAGTTCCCGAAAAACTATTACTCCAAAAATAATCTATAAAAACCTCTTCATGAAATATCCCTTATTGAATGGATTTAACAGGTCCCAATATGCCCAAACTACATTCAATAACACTTAAATTATTATCTCTTATAATGTTTGAATAGTTCCATCCATGTCTAGATATTCTCAAATCTATAATTTCTAACTCTTTTCTTTTTTTAAATTGATTGTACTCTTTTAGATTATTCCAATTCGTTCATGTTTAGTATCAAGGCCTTCTTTCTGTAACAGAAAAGGGACCCATGCTGCAGACATACCATGTCATGAACTGTATCGCTAATAAAAAACTGTAAAAACCACATCTTCAGAACAATCCATAGTAAGATTAAATGTCTTAAAGATTCCTACTACAAAAAAATAAATTACAACTAAGAATATTTTTTTTAGACATAACATCTCATTTTACAAGGTGTTGAACTTTGTAAATTCTAGGCCATTAGAAACCCTGTCGTAGAATTCCAAAATATAGCATCTTTATCAGGTTTACAGCTCGTCAAGATCCTCAATGCTAGGCCTGAGCCCTCAAACACACCAGGGATAAGGTAAGCTAAGTTATAAGTGTAGATCTGCTGTATTCTCTTTAACACTACTGGCCTACTAAAAACGTGAGGTTCGTTTTTGGGCTGGGCGGAAAGTGAGAACTGCTGGGCCCGGATGAAAAAAGAAAATAAAAAACTAAGTGGTCAGAGCAACCAACAGAGGATAACACAACTCCTAGTGAGTTGTGCGATCTTAGAAACAAGTTGAAATCAATAGGATCAATCACTGTGTGCACCAATCTGACAAAAAAAGGTCAAAATCGTCAGCGCAATTAAAAAATTTAGACTTCCAGGAACACCCTGGACAATGAAGAACTATCATCTACTGCACAATCAAATTCAGAGCCATGCTTGCGTTCCTGGGAAAATGAGAATATAATGATTTGATGACAATTTTGTATATTTGATGGGTCATTTACAGAGAAGTGTTGCTCCTGCTCTATCAACTGGGAATCTGGTGAGGAGAGCTCAGTCCTGGGATGGATAAGGACTCAATTGAATCATGGGCTGATAATGAGGGGACAGGTACACTCGTAGCGGGGCACACGCTGCCTGGTCATGACACCAAGCACATGGTCCACAGCAGAGAGCAGCTCGCATGCCACCAGCAGGGTCCCATGGTTGAACACCCAAAAGCTGCTCAAGGGGATAACAACCGGGCAAAGCAACCTGTGAGTCGGAACATGATGAGAAGCTCCACATGACAGAATCCAACAAAAAGTGGACCTTGTTCTCACTAACAGCAAGCGCTGGGAGTGTGAACCCAAGACAGCCTGGTGCAAGTGACCAATGAATGGTGAGTTGAGATCCCAGGCTAAGTGAGGAAGCAACAAGCAAGCTCATCACTGGACTTCAGGAAAGCCAAGAATAGCTCGTTCAGATTCTGTTCAAGTAACGGATATCTCCTGATGAAAAGGTGCCAACAGAGGCTGGTGATCGTCAAGGGATCACTTCCCTTAAACTCAGACGAGCTCCCAAATAAGAGGAAGTCAACAAAAACTCATGAGCCTGCAAGGAAATGAAGAAGACCCTGAGAACTCTAAATGTTGAAAGAAAGCACACAGAGTGAAAGCAAGGAACAGTGAACCCAGGGAAAATACAAAAGATTCGTCTGAGCAGCTAGGGCTCACACATTAGGAAAGCCAAAGCCTTATAAAAATGAACTCTCCAAGACATCAGCAACAAAAATTTCTATAGGTACATCGTGAATTAAAGGAAGCTAGGAACAATTAGGGCGTCCCGGTAACTAAAACATGAGAACTATTACCCAAAACAGAGAACTAGTTCACGAATGTTTTCAGTACCTCCCTACTGGAGATGCCCATCAACTGCCAGGCGCAGAAGTCTACAGAAGTAAGGACGAAGATACTTAGTGGGTATTCGACCATCAAAGACTGAAGTCAAGCCATGGACTGGGGAGATATGCATCCGTGGTCCTAGAAGGAAAGCACAAGAGATGAGAAAGAGGAAGTGACTAAGATGATCCACATACTTGATTAACTGGCACTCTGGTGATTCCCGTGACTGAAAAGGAAAACATAACCCACATTTGAAAAAAGGTATTTAAGATGAATGTGGAACTCAACGGCACAGAAGTCCACCTATGTTTCTGACCTTATCCTACAGCAGATTCTCTGAAAACCTAATGGAGATCAAAAAAAAATAAAAAGTAAAAATATAAATGTAAATTCTTGTGAGCCAATGTCCTCAACTAAGTAAATATTGCCCCACAAAGACTGTGCCTCTTCACTAGGTCAAGCATGACAGAGAGGGATGCTTGAAGCGAGAGATGTAGGTAGATGATATTAGGAAAAATTCTTCTTGTGAGAGTGGTGAATACTGTCACAAGTGCCCATGAAAGCGTGGATGCCTGGAACGTGCCTCACAAGCAGTTGATGGGCTTGATCAGCCTGCTCAGATTCCTGCTCTGACATGGGTGTGGAGGAAACTAGGTGTCTAAAGGCTCCTTAAGCATCAGGCCATTCTATGATCTTTAAATAAGGGACGCCTTAGATATCAGTACCTTTCCCATTCTTGGAACATATACACATATATTTGCACATATGTCATAATTCTCTTCATAAAAGCATCTTTCAACTCTGCAGTGTGATAATTAGTTGACATATTTGAAGATTTGGGCGTCCCACTCTGGCTGTAAAAAACTTTCGATGTCTCCACACCACTCAGAAAGCAAGCTGAGAATCTTGTAAATAAATGCATAAACTGATACTTTTAAACCTCCAGAACATACTCATTACTTGTACTCCCAGAGAAGAAAATGCTCAGAATTTTGACAATGAAATCAAGTTTACATTGATTCTTGGCAAGTGCCTGTAGAATAAACAACACTACTTCCTATGTTATTAATACTCTCTGAGCCTGAGCCAAAACACTGCAGATCTCTGTAATTTACATTTACCCATTAATTTAAGAGTGCACAAATAGCAAGACAGAAGTATCACCTGCTCCTCAGTTTATCTGCCTGTGTGAACAAAAAGAATTTATAGTGAGTCAGCCCTCCTCACATGATAACAATTTAACATACAGGTGACTGAACGAGCTTCGCATCTACACACTTCCAAGCCTTGAGAGAAATTTTTTTATGTCTCAGCCCAGTTATCAGAAAAAAAAACTGTAATAAACATTTGTGAAAAACCCTTTTACGTAAGTGACGACTGAAAGAACACATTAAGAAACTCACAGAAAGTGATGCGCTCAAAAACACTGGGATGCCCTTGCTCAAGATTAGATTGTCATTTGTAATTGCAAGACGCAGAGACAGATCCTGTGTCCTTCTTGAAGTTATCTAGCAGGTTTAGTATGTTTTTTTTAAGAAATAGCATTTGAGCTATTACCGTTAATCCCAAACTTCTAATTAATTGCACGAAATTCCACAGCTGAAACTAGAAATTTCAGAAAAAAAGTAAAAAATTTCCTAAAAGAAGGTTATTACTATGTAGTGTACAAAATACAGCCAAACTCTTACTCGTACCTCGTGTGACATTCATTCATGTACATTATAATGAGTAGAACTGAATTAGGTCACTGAGGTTGGAAAATTCATGCTTAAAACCAGTGCTATTACATATAATCTTGTCACGGTGTACAGAAAATTCTTCTCTTTTCCAGCAATAACCCATACATATACATATGTATACAATGTTAAATCAATCTTTTAAATCATCAAGATCAAAATAATTCTTAGAGAATCCTTGGACCATCCCTTCCTTCCAAAGCTGAATTTTGAGATGCCAGACTCCGTGCCATCATTGGCTAAGCTTATTGAAAACTCAACGACAAATCCAAAGTCCTATCAACCAAATTGCCACGATCGTTCACTTTTGAAATCAATCCATTTCTACCAGTGAGGGATAATTTAAGGCTAATATCAAGCAACATTTGACTAATCAGCTTTCTTACAAGTCACGTAAAAATATCTCTAAAGGGAACCACGTTCTTTACTTCTTTTTCTAATATTCTTTTTTCATTTCGTCAGTAGGACGTAGTGTTATGCCATCCCAACAAAAATAAGAATATGCCACCTTAAAAGTCCATTTAAACAAACAAATTCTTGTCATCTTGCCTCCTAGTTCCATATATTGCATCTAATCACTGCTACAATCGGAAAAAAATAAGAAAGTCACAATGAAGAATGGAAGCCTTATAGTTTAAGAAGAAGCATGAAATCAAGAATCACGTTCAGATGTCTGGAAAGACTCCAAGGATTTGTAACCCATAAGTACTGAGCTCATCTAAATTAATCGTGCTTCTTTCAATATTCAGTAAACTAAGCGACTTGAAGGAAAGTAACTAAAAGACTTCCTATACGAATCAGACTCCCACCAATAGCAGCATTTGTGAGGTCCTTTCGAGCTCTGACAAGTTCTGTCAGCTTTTTTCTGTCCTTGAAACCCTACAAGCAAAGAAAGGATTAGATACATGGAAGGATAATTGCCTCCGGAAACTCCTAATGGTTACGCTTGCATAACAGTCGGTTAAAGAAAACGCAAAGATAGATATCTAATGTTTACTCAGTGTTTTTTAGACAAGGGAGAAAAATATCCCACAGACTTTAGACAAAAACACGAATTTTCCAGACAAGTATCATCAAGAATGCATCATTAAGTTACTTCATTTGCTGGCCTTAGTCAGGACAAAGTTTACCATCAATACTAAACATCCTGATGAACTAAGGACATATATCAGATAATGAAGTGTATCTTCACGAGGAAGTTAACTCTTAATAATTTCAAAAATCCTTTGAAAATGAAATGCGTTTTAATGCTGTTAAGTTAATAGGTTTATGGCCTTTAGAAATCATACACTTCCACCTTGTTATTTGTAATCTCTTATTGATTTTCGACGACTATTCCTCTACTCAAGAAACTGCTGTTAAGTGCATGAGCCATCTATATAGTGTGTATGAACGAGAGAAATGCCGAAAAATCAAGAAGATGATTGTGGTCCTACTCTCTTAAATTAGTACAAAAATACGAAACAACATAAAGACCTTCGTATTCCAACCCATGTTTAAGAGTAGATTTTTAATAGTGACAATGTTCCTTTCAGGCTAATATTGAACAATTTCAAAAGACACCATCTGCAGCTCTGTGTAAATTGTTTCTAAAGCCCAGTTTCCTTATGTCTCTGTCTTAAAAAGATTTGGCACATCCTTGCTGGGCATTTGAGATCCTACCATTCACCCCCACCAAACAATGACAAAAAGTGGGCGCTCCTCTCTCTTCCCACATATCTTTTTTTCTACCAAACCACGACCTGTCAGCTTGTTGAAGCAGACCAGACTAGCTGAAAATCCATAGCTGTTATCGGAGAGCAAGGTTTGCGCCTCTGCTTTTATGGCTCTAGAGCTTAGGTGAGTGAGCAGAACAGTGGCTTCAGGACTACTTAGAGGACTGCTCTTTGTAGTTCTTCCCGTCAACACAGACCAGATCACTCTAAAGCTGCCTTACAATTTCTTTAATGCTACAGTTAAACACAATATTATTTGAATAGCAGATTAAGAGAGCTTTGCTGTTATATACTTAGGCAACAGACACTTTTAGTAGTACCAGTGAATGATTTTTCTTTTAAATTCTTGATATTTCTCTTTGTATCAACATGAACAAAATAGGGTGCAACTGAATTTGCAGAATATTTTCAAGAAAACAATGGATGGCCTACTAAGGACAGTTATTTGACTCATCTTTATCTGTGATTATACAGAGCTGTCCATTATGCCTCTGAATCACCTCTGCACTTCTAAAGTTTAAAGCAAATCCTGAAACAATCATAGAGAACTCCCCGATTTGACCCAGCTGCGTAGTGCTGTCGTGAGCACAGGTCCTAACACAACAGAAGTTTGAGCAATACCACAAAAAGCAAGCATGAATTACGAGAGTATTATTAACTGTTGATTACTCATGCAGCATCTTTACAGATAATCCATATGATATCAAAATAATTAGCGAATTTGCAAATTTAAATCCTAAACTTACTGAAAGATCTTTTTGGCCTTTAAAATGTCATCCACTCTAACCATCCTTATTTGTCGAATACTTGATGCTATATGCCATTGCATCTAAACTCCTGTATATTGACAATGATTACTGTAAACTAAGTATACACAATTCTATCGCATAATATAAGTGAAGAAGTATTCTAACACATTATCATGTGTAACTTAAATTATAAGAAAGACATTGAACAGTGTCTAAAGTATAGTACAACGAATAATACCTAATGATTCTCATCTGCTTTAAGCTACTATGCAAAAAGTGATGGCTCCAATTTTATGTGTTTATTCCAGAAAATTAAGTCACCCATTTTAGATCTAAATTTAACTAAAAATCCGGTCAAATCTAAAACGCCATACGATTTCTAAAATGGCAAACCAAAAAGCTCTCTATTCAAAAGTGACCAAATACATCATTTACACTTATATAAACTCACAAACTGCTGAGTGTTGCAGAGATTAGCATTTTAACTGATAGAGAAAATTATATGCAGAAAAAATTATAAGATCAATAAACCAGAAATGATTAATCGTGAACCGTCAAAGTCAACGTTTAATTGAAGTTTGCTCTGAGTAAACTTAAGGTTAACCCAGCCAGAATGTAATTTTCAGCATATTCACCAGCTGAGTCAGTCAAACTGTGCACTGTAATCTTACTTATGGTTGGATAAATGAAAGATGCTTAAGATTAAAAGTTGGCTATGCTGTAGTTATCAAATAATTGGTTCGGCCATTCCATTTTTATGGCTTTTGAGATACCATCTACTTATATTGCTTCTTTATATAAAAATAAATGACAACCACTGGAAAAAGTAGGCTTAGTTCGATTTAAAGCCGAGTAATCACAGAAAAGGTCTAAATAAATGGCAAACCATAGTTTTTGTAAATTCTCTTATGCAATACCATTCCTAATGCAAGTGCTCATTCACTGCCCTCACACTTCACTGCATAACCAAAATTCGTATATCTGTTATAATTGTATTTTGTAATTGAATTGACAGATTGTGTCTGGGGGGAGGGCAGTGATCTCAAAGAATTTTGATATTCAGCGCTGTGAATAATATATTCAAAAGATTTTTGCCATATATGCCATGATGCAAATGCCATGATACGTCCAGCATTCAGATTGTCTTCTGCCTAGTCATTAACTATTGTCTTCATAAGTTTTAATTGGTTCATTGTTCTTTCATTCATCTGGCCTTCAAACCAACTCACAAACGCCCATTTCCATTGTTAAGTCAATTAGAGAATTTATTTCTCCCTAAATCACACATATGAAATACAAAATTACTAACATTAGATTTGGTCTTGTATTTCACCCTTGATTGTAAGACATCCCTATTATGACTACATAGATGGATGAAAAATGCACACGCAGGCACTGAAGGCCGATAGAATACCAAGTTAATTAGGCGAATGGTGTATTCTTCAGTTGCGCATTATGATGACTCGATTGTCCCATCCCATCCCATCCATCCCATCTCCTTACGTCGTGCCAAATATGCATATCTTATCTGAATCTTGTCGTTAGTATCGAATGTGTCATCCCAGTATATCTATTTATAACTTATTAGCTATCCCATCCCGATCTCCATCCCAATCCAATGGATCTCCATCATCCCATCCCATCCCATCCCATAATTGATTTTATGTGGCTAAAGACATTACTCCCATCCATCTCCATCCCATCCCTCCCTCCCATGGATCCCATCCCATCCCATCATCCCATCCCATCCCATCCCATCGCTCATCCCATCCATCCATCCCATCCCATCCCGGGGCACAGGAACCCCGAATTTTCCCCCGGGATGGGGGCTGTCCTGGGGCGGGCAGAGCAGCCCACACCCTGGAGCTCATGCAGCCCTTTCCCGGGTGGATCTGTACATTCCTGCTCTGCCACGCAGCTCTGCCATCGCTTTGCAAAACACAGAAAGCTTCACCGGGAGAATGGACACGTTCCAGACGTGCGGGTTCATTGCCCAGGGAAAACAGAGTGTTTTCAGCTGTCTGCCTGTGATGACAAGCAGAAAGGGAAAAAGGTTCCTGCTGCTGGAGCCCAATCCTGCTGGTGGCAGAGATCTAGGACAGGGCAAGCTCCAAGCAGTATCTGGGGTTCAACAGAGACACCACTGCTCAATAATCATCGGGAAGGCCCGACAGAGGCAGAGATGTGAGCCAGCCCAGCGCTGGGAATGCGTGAGCAGCTCTGGAGCACCGGGACTGCAGCCTTGCCTCCCCTTCTGTGGGAAATACTCTGCACGGCTTTGCTTCCAACAACACCTGGTGAAATCACCCTCTGTCCCTCCTGCAAACTTTTGTGAATCATTTTCTCTTTTTAATCTCTCTTTCGCCCTTTTTCTATTTCAGAACGGCAGGTAGGAAGGAAGAGCTCCAGGATGTTGTCCCAGAGCAGCTTGCCACACTCCGGTGCCACCCCAGACCCTGGGGAGACCTCGGTGTCAGCCCAGGCTTGTGTCCCCACTGGTCCAGTGCCACCTCTAGGCTGTGTCCCCACTGTCAGTGCCACCTCTAGGCTGTGTCCTCCACTGTCAGTGCCAGTCCAGCTGTGTCCCCACTGTCAGTTGCCACCTCAAGGCTGTGTCCTCCACTGTCAGTGCCAGCCCAGGCTGTGTCCCCAGTTGTCAGTGCCAGCCCAGGCTGTGGTCCGCCACTGTCAGTGCCACCTAGGCTGTGTCCCCACTGATCCCAGTGCCAGCCTCTAGGCTGTGTCCCTCACTGTCAGTGCCACCCTAGGCTGTGTTCCCCACTGTCCCAGGCCATGCCCAGGCTGTTGTCCCACTTGTCCCATGCCAAGCCCAGGCTGTGTCCCACTGTCAGTGCCACCCCTAGGCTGTGTCCCCACTGTCAGTGCCAAGCCCAGGCTGTGTCCCCTCTGTCAGTGCAGCCCTGCCAAGCCCAGTGCTGTGTCCCCTGCCCAGCGAGGGACATCGCACCACAGCTCGCCGTCTGGCACCATCCTGCAGGTTTAAATCTGTTCCCACACACAAATTAGCTGTCTGTTGAGTTCATCTTTAAATTACAGTGCAGGGTGGCCCTGCTAATTGGAGCTTTTGCTCTGAAGCCACATCCCTGCAGGAACTCCCTGCACAGAGCGCTTCCTCCTGCCGGGGGTAAAGGTCGAGGCAGAGGGGTCCATCCTGCCCACAAGCCCTGCAGGTCCAGTGCTAGCACTGCTGGGAGGGGAGGTGGCATCCAATCACCAAATTCTGCCCTGCCCTTCACACATCATTAAGAAACAGCTTTGAGCAGCCCCAGTTCCAGCTCTGCAAGGCTGGGACGAGCCGTGGCCAAGCTGGGGTTATCCCGAGCCAGCCTAAACTCTGAGCTCCCACGATGGCTCGGGCAGTGCCAGGACCCCCATCAGAGCCACTGCCATGTGCATGGGGCGGTGGCAGGGCTGGGTCCCTCTTGTGCCCCGCTGGAGCTGGTGCCAGCAGTGTTTGGCTGTTTCCTGTGCTGGAGCTGCAGAATTTGGAGCCAAGGGAGCTTCCAGGTGCCCCGGGCAGGCTGCAGCATCCTGCAGGGAACGGGCTTGGCAACTGCTGGACGCCTTTGTCCTAACAAGGGAAAAGCCAAAGCACCCACAGTAAAATAAATAAAACCAGATCTGGAGGAGGGCAGATGCCTGCTGCGGGCCTGAGCTGATGGAATGGAGGAGGTGGAGGCTGCCTCCTGCTCCACTCGGTCCGCGTCCAACAACAACTGAGAAGGCACTGGGACGGTTCCCACCACCGACCCTGGCCTCTGGTCAAAACAAACACGGACAGAACATCTGCAGGTTTGTTACGTGAAACTTCACAGTTCTCTCTCACAATAAATTTTCACTTTCTGGTTTTGTTGTTTTTTTACACAGAAATGACCTAAAACATTTCAGAAATGCTCTCTGTTGGCCAGCCCAGGTGGCTCCCGCCCCTCCGCCTGTCCCGCTTGTGGCCGAGAGCACCGGAAGTGTCCCTGGCAGTTCCTCTCCTGCCACTCAATCCACTTGTGTGGTTCTGGCCCATCGAGAGCCAAACCACTCTCCTCTCCCACTGCCTTCTGGTTTGGCACTGGCTGCTAGAGCTGCACCAGACTCAGCCAGGGCTGGCACAGCCGGGTCCCTGCACTGGCCAGGGTGTCCCTGCACTGTCGGTCCGACGGATGGTCCCTGCACTGTCAGGTGTCCCTGCACTGGAGGGTGTCCCTGCACTGGTCAGTAGTGTCCCTGCATGTTAGTGGTGTCCCC
>CM019215.1:163187662-163205823 GCA_009741485.1 Malurus cyaneus samueli
GATAAAGCAGAATCCTCATCTGAGGAGATCCCCCAAGTGATTTGTCTTGCGCCTGTGTCGCTACAAATGCTGTAAATTACTGACATTTCTTATCTGTGTGTCCTCTCCCGTGAAGATAACAGCCCGAGGAGGCGGCTGCTGCTGCTCTGATGGACTTCAGCACCTTTATCTGCCCCGGGAGATCTTTGGGGGCCAATCCGGAGATAGCAGGAGGATTTCTCAGGGTGGAGAGCCAAGGGACAGGATGGGCAGTGTCACACAGTGACAGTCTGTGGCTGTCCTGGGCAGCTGCCGGGGTGTTCTGGTGTCACCAGGTTGTCCTGGTGTCCCTTTTCCAGCTCACAGGGGGCAAACCCAGCGATTCCCTGTTCTGTGCCCAGCTCTCCGAGGCTGTCGGGGTGTGAGGGCATTTCCACGGAGCCTGAGCAGCCTCGGCGTGTGCCGAGCATCAGTAAAACCGATGGGAAGAGCTGGAGGTCCCCTGGGACAGTTATTAAACATCTCAGTCCTGAGAGCAAACCGGGCTGGAACAGAGGGACATTCACACAGCAGCTCACAGTGCCAGGGGGGCAATGTCAAACAAACATCATTAATTTCCCTCTGCAAATCAATCGGGGGCAGCAGAGTCAAGCTCTGCCGTGCAGGAGATGCCCTGCAGTGGATAATCCTCCTCCTCATCAGGGTGATCCCCACACTCCGAGGGCTCCTGCTCACCTCGCAGTAAATCAGAGCCTCCCCTGGGCACGATCTCTTGAGGGGATCATCGCTGAATTCCTGCCTGCACTGCCCAGGGCAGTGTCCTGAGCTGACAGCACATTTCTGGGATGGATGGCTCAGCCCGTTACCTGGCAGCTCTGGCAGGTGGGGAAGGCTTTGCCTTTGTGCCCGAGGGGATGCAGAGCCCTGAGCATCCTTCACCCCCATCTCCCCTCTCCTGGGAGGAGGTGGGTGCCTGTCCTGGAAACGCTCCAGTCTGGAGCTGCGAGCACCGCTGAGGAATTGCCGGCCCTGAGCGCTGTCTGCAGACAATAAAATATCATGTGATGTCTTAATGAGCCCCTCGGCATGTGACAATTGCAGGGGAGTAGAGCTCCTGCCCGCCGGAGGGGTCTCATTTGGGACAGGAGGAGCTGCCCTGCCCCAAACAGGCACTGCCCCAAACAGGCACTGCCCCAAACAGACACTGCCCCAAACAGGCACTGCCCCAAACAGGCACTGCCCCAAACAGGCACTGCCCAAACAGGCACTGCCCCAAACAGGCACTGCCCAAACAGGCACTGCCCCAAACAGCACTGCCCTCAAACAGGCACTGCCCCAAACAGGCACTGCCCTCAAACAGCACTGCCCCAAACAGGCACTGCCTCAAACAGCACTGCCCCAAACAGGCACTGCCCAAACAGGCACTGCCCCAAACAGCCACTGCCCCAAACAGACACTGCCCCATGCCCCAAACAGCCACTGCCCCTCCAAACAGACACTGCCCCAAACAGCCACTGCCCCCAAACAGCACTGCCCCAAACAGGCACTGCCCAAACAGGCACTGCCCCAAACAGCACTGCCCAAACAGGCACTGCCCCAAACAGCACTGCCCAAACAGGCACTGCCCCAAACAGGCACTGCCTCAAACAGGCACTGCCCCAAACAGGCACTGCCCCAAACAGCCACTGCCCCAAACAGCCACTGCCCCAAACAGCCACTGCCCCAAACAGACACTGCCAGGACTCAGCCCTGCGATGGGGCCGGGCCAGAGCGCTTTTATCAGCTGCGATTTCAAATGAGATCCCGCACTAACAATGCCAAGGAAGTGGCAGAAACAGCCAGGCTGGGTGCTCTGAAGGCACGGCGGGGTGGCTTTGGTGCTCTGCTCCATCAGCTCCTGCCAGCTCCCCTAAAACCGCAGCCGTGGGTGCCCTGAGCGCAGCCGGTCCCAGGGCAGGTTCTCACCTCACAGGATGATGCTGCCTGGGACAAACAGGGGTGTCCTGCCCGAGCCCCAGCAGCATCCCTGTGAGCATCCCCGGGCTTTGCTGGGGCTGGGGCACGTCCCACACGCGTGTGCTCTGCCTGGCCCGGCAGCTGCTTGCCAGGAGCCCCGCACCCTGATGGGCTGCAGCCTTTTCAGAGAGATGGAGCTGACAAAGTCTTTGTCAGTCAGATCTGTCAGGGAGAGCTCTTTGTTCTTCAGCATTTGCTCTTGCCTCCCCCTCTCCAAACCTAAACTAGATGCATCTGCTTTTGTTTTCTAAATGCAGAATTAGGGGCTGAAAGGAGCCCCTTTGTGGTGGGGAGGAGGGGAGAGCTGCGGATCTTTCACGGGGAAGGCAAGGTCAGGGGGGAGCCGCTCTATTGTGCGGGGCCTCTCCTCTGCCGGCTCAGCCCTTTCTGTGCCCCCTCTTCACACTCCGGTTCCCACTGGAACCTCTCAGCAAACGTGGGCAAAGCCGGGGGAGGACGGGGCGGCCCCGGCAGCGGCGATGGCTCGGCTCTGCCTGCGGTGCTTCTGCTGCTTCCGACGCCGCAGATGGGAGCGGCGTGTGCAGATGAGGAGGAGGAGGAGAGGGATGAAGGGCACCCCACGGCCTTGGGCTGGAAGCAGAGGGGAGCAGTGTGACAGTGCTGAGTGTGCACCATGGTCACTCCTGCCCTGAGCCTCGACATAACACTGAGCCAAGGATGCAGCAGATGCTTCAGCCTCCCAGGAGCAGGGCATGGTTTTCCCCATTTTCTGCCATTTCCAAGCACCTTTATTGATCAAGGCCCAAGAACTTTGCCTGTTGACACAATCATACAAAGAAACCATGCCAAGGATGCCAAAGGACCCGCAGCTGTGGAGGTGCTGCCTGTCCACCATGAGGGGTTACAGTGCAGCCCTGCGAGCTCTGTTTCAGGGCCAGCATAGAAAAGTCTGAACAAAAGCCCAGTGGGAGTCATGGATAGCTGGGTCCAGCAGGGCTGGGTGGGTTCCCCATCACCTTGGCACCTTCAGCCCAAAGCTCCTGGCTGCTGGGCAGTGAGGGAGGCAGGGCTGGGGGTGGTGACTGCACCCTAAAGATGCATTGGGTGAGCTGTGCTTGTGCAGGGCTGGGGCTGGCTCTGCCATCATTGAAATGCTCCCCATCCTCAGCTTGCTGGGAGAACACAACCCCAGCAGGTGTGTTACCTTCCCCCCTTCACCCTGTCCACAAATCTGTCATCCCGAAAAGGAAATATTCCGTAGGTGTTGGCATGGGGAGCTGAACAGTTGCTCCTGGGGATGGATGCCCAGCATTTGGTTCAAATCTAACACTGGTGACTGACAGGGCTAATTCAGCCTGTCCTCTTCCCTCTTATAACTTAATTGCTTACACATTGCCTCAGCAGTCTTCCACTGCCAACTGGAGATGTCTTCATCCTGGGATGCTCAGATTTGGACTCACAACTGCTCCCATAACGCTTCCTGCACAGGGGCTGAGTGTCCTGCACCATCTGCATTACCCCGAGCCAGTCCAGCACTGAGGGAGCTCATCCCAACCTGGGCTCTGTGAGCTGGGCTTCCATACTGGGGACTGCAGAAGTCAGACTGGGCTCACTGGTGTGACAATATCCCACTCTGCTCTTTGGCTTGGGGGCAAGTGTGGTCCCAGCTGAGGCTGAGCCAAAAGTTCTTGTAGAGAGTTTTGAGGAGCTCTGTGTTAGAGCTGCCGTGTTCCTGCTCCAAACCTCAGTGAAAACAGTCGGGAAGGGCAGAAACTGCAGCAGTGGTGGCTCCTGGGAAAGATTTGGGGCCGGTGACCCTTAAAACATCTGCCCTGGGCCTTGCTGTGCCATCTGGGGTCTCCAGGCTGCCCAGAGCTCTGCCCACTCTGCTGCTGCACCCCATGGCCCGGTGGGTGCATCCCGCTGCCTCCAGACGGGGTTTGCACGGGGATAACGGGGCCGGGCACTCCCCTCAGCCCAGCCCGTACCCACGGGGCCCGGTACCGGCCAGAGCAACAGGACACGGTGCAGAGGCGAGGGGAGCATCACGGCCAGCGAGGGGAACATCATGGCCAGCGACCGGAGCATCATGGCCAGCGACGGGAGCATCATGGCCAGCGACCGGAGCATCATGACCAGAGACGGGAGCATCATGGCCAGCGACCGGAGCATCATGACCAGAGACGGGAGCATCATGGCCAGCGACCGGAGCATCATGGCCAGAGACGGGAGCATCATGGCCAGCGACCGGAGCATCATGGCCAGTGACCGGAGCATCATGGCCAGCCGGGAGCACATGCCAGCACAGCTACGACTGACCCCGGCGATAAGCGAGCCGCAGACTCGGGACACGGCCGCGTGATGCTGCCGGGAGGCACGGGGTCCTGCAAGACGGGACCGTCGGCTGTGACTACAAGCCCCATCAGGCCGCTGAGGAGGAGGAGAGGGAGGAAAGGGGGAAGCCTCGGCTGGCGGCGGGGCGCTGCGGGCACGGCTCACTGAGTTGCGGCGGGCCTCGGAGCGGACGCGGACGCCAGGAGCAAGCGCAGCGCGGCTGTCGGGGCGGACGTGCGCCATTCGGGAGCGCGTTCGGCAGCGGTCCAGGGAGCGCTCCGCCGCTCCGCGCCGGCCGGAGCGGGGCTGCCATGGGCGCCGCAGTGCAAGCGCGGCGGCGGCGGGGGCTGCGCCTCACCTCGCCCGGCCGGGCTCCCCTCCCATTGTTCCCGGGACGGCGGCACGGCGCGCCGACGCCGCGCCGCGGCTCGTGAGTACGCGCGCGTTCCGCGGGGCGCACGGGACCAGGCGCGTTTGTGCTACGGGGCAGCAGCGGGCTCCATTCGGGCACGGGGCTCCGTCGCGCCCGAACCCGGGTGCCCCTCGTTCATGGCGGCGGCTCGTTTGAGCAGCCCGGCGTGCGTAGCGCGGTGTCCGCCTCCGTGTGCGGGCCGGGCCGGGGCCGCTCTCTGGTTGGTGGCCCAGCTCGGCGGGCAGCAGTTCCCAAAGGCGGCGGGTCCGAGCCCGTCCATCGGCCCGAGCACCGGGTGAACCGTCCACCGTCTCGATCCAACCCTCCCGAGCGTGCGGGAGCCTGGCGGGATCGGCGCTACGGACTTCGAGTCGCTGGCTGCCCCTTAATTGCTCGAAAAGTACCTGAGCGGGAGCCTTGCGGCTTCCAGAGAAAGATGGAGAAGGAGCTGGATTTGGTTGTGTTTCAGTTTTTTGGGAGCCCGGCGCGTTCAGCGCGAACGGAGGCGGTGAAATAACGCCGTCCCTTTGTGTGTCCGGGCTCGGGGCTCCGGACACCTGCGATGGCGGGGGACAGCCGGGCCGCTGCGGGGCCCTCGGCACCGGCAGGGTTTGGGGTTTTGCCCAGGGCTTTGGCTGTGGGTTTTGTGGGTTCTGGGGCCGGCAGACATGGAGCTGGCCGCTGGCCTCGTGTGAGGACGGTGCGGAGCGTGTCCGTGCTCGGGTGACGCCGAGGAGCTGCCTCGCTGTCCTTTCTGTGCCCGGATTGCCGAGTTACTGCCCCGTGTCCTGGCTCACGGCTCCCTCCCGGCAATGTTTAAACAACCAACAGTCTGAACCAGCGCTCTCGGATGGGCGGGCGGGTTTGGAGGCTGCCAGGTCCGGCCAGAGAGGAACAGGAATGTGCACAGGCAGAGGAGGTGGCTCTGGTGGCTCTGCTGGTGGCTCTGCTGGTGGCTCTGCTGGTGGGCTTCTGGTGTTCGTCTCCGGTGCGGTACCAGCGTATCCAGCACAGAGCGGGCCAGCCCCCCCTCGCCCAGGATCGCCGCAGGAGTGGGCCCTGCAGCCCCCTGCTCTGGCCAGCAGCCATCTTCCCCACTCAGGAGCACTTCCTCCCTTAATCCCTGTGCTGGCTGGCATGCACTGCTGCCTTTTCCTTGTGCTGCTCCGACAGGATTAAAATAAATCTCCCCTGCCCCGGCAGGGCGCAGGCACGAGTGCTGGCGGGGTGAAGGCAGCCGGGGAGCATCGTCTGGTCTGTTCGGCACACCAGGTGCCTGCCCTGGCTGTGCGAGAAGGGGCCCCGGCCGCTTTCAGGTGTGAATTTCCCCTTTATTTCCCCACACAAAAACATAACCTGAGCCAGGAGCTGTTCTGCCTCCAGCTTCAGGTGGAGCCCCCCGAGTCCTGGCTCGCAGTTGCTCATCCATCCCTCCAGTCCAGCTTTCTGCCTTTTTGGGGACCTTCTGCTTCTGGGCACGATGGCAAATGTGTGTCCTTCCCCTCCTGGCAGCTTTCCTGGGAGGAGCAGAATGTGGTGAAAAGCCCCTCCAGTCCCTCCCAGGCTGGGTAATGGGTTTCTGCCCCTTCCATGGGATCTCAGGCTATCATCATGTCCCAGTCTCCTCCCAGAGCACTCAGGGCACCAGCCCAGTACAGATTTTTGGGTACCAATGGTCGTGCTGTAGATTAGAAAATCAAGCCTTTGAGTAGGGAGGGATCCCAGAGTGTGAGGGTGCTTCTAGAACTGAGCTGGTTTTATAGAGACTTACACTTGTCCCAGGCTCTCCTACCCCTGACTGCCCACAGCTCAGCGCTGGAGATGCCCCAGTAGCCCCAGGTCCTGGTGACCAGCTGGGAAGGGTTAACGTGCTCTGTATGCTGCACAGTTGGATATTTATTTTTCCAAGCATGTGTCTGCTTTAAGCATTATAGTTTTTCCCTACAGTTCCATTTGCAGTTGTGTTTGCTTTTTGTTTCAGCAAATACTTGGTTCCCGACCTGAGCCATGGGTTGGGGCACGGAGCACGGGGTGAGGGAAAGGCTTGGTGCCTGTCACCCACAGACTGTGCCTTTGGCATGTCCTTCTTCCCCAAGGGCACCTGGAGGGCTGATTTCGTTGAGCCTCAGAGGAAAAGGAGTCTCTTTTGATGTGTTTTGGAGCAGGAGGGCGTTGTGCCAGGTGGGGTGGTCTGCTGGCAGTCAGCACCTCCTGCCTGAGGAACGGGAGCTGTGCTTGGCTGGGCACAGTCCCCAACTGAGAGGCTGCAGACTCCCAAGTGGAGCTCAGAGCTCAGACTCCTCTCTCTGATGGATTTGGCTCTGCTGGGTTCTTGTTTTCTGCTGACGTGTACCACTGGCCTGCTCGGCGACAGCCGGTGTGGGATGCCTCGTGGCGGCGCTCTGAATCGGTGTGGGGTGGCCAGGTTGGGTGTCCAGGTGGGTGCCAGGATGCTGCCATTGTATGGTGTCCAGGGTGTGGCCTATGTGGCCGCCCATCATTTTGTGTGCCATGGGCTGTGGCGCTCACCAGGGTGGCAGAAGACAAGAGATCCAGAACCCAGCCTCCAGCCCAAGGGCATCGCCACCCTGGGGACACCAGCAGCCCTGGGCACACAGGGTCAGATCCTCCTTAGCTGGTCCCAGGGCTCCCACCCTGGCTGGACACTCTTCTCCAGCTCCAGATCCGTGTTTGGCACCTCAGGGACATTCCAGAGTGAAGCACAGGACAGGAAGGGGCTCCCCCACTCAGAACCACTCAGCTCACAGCCATGGGGTGCATCTGCTGGCCCAGTGAGAAAGTCCCGTGTGTGCCACGTCCCCAGGACAGCTCAGCCCGGTGACTCAGGGACGTGGGAGACGTGAGGAGTGAAAGTGCAGCCCTCAGGGTCCCTGAGGACAGAGAGGGGACAGGGACAGTGACAGGACAGGGGAGAGGGGATGCCCTGTACAGGAGGGAGGGACACCTCAAGGGACAGACACAGAGGGGAAGGCACAAAGGGGACAGACACAGGAGGGGACAGGGTACAGAGGGACAGGGACACAAGAGGGGACAAGGACCAAGGGGACAGGGACGAAGGGACACGGAGACAGGAGGGACAGTGGTGGCTAAGAGGGGACAAAGCGGGACACAAGGAGGGAAAGGGAACGGACGGTCACAAAGACGGGTGCACAGAGGGCAGGGTGCACGGAGAGAGACAGGGCACAGGAGAAGGGAACGAAGAGGGTGGCAAGACACAAGAGGGGCAGGTGCACAGGAGGGACAGGGGACAAGGGAACCAGGGAGGAGGGACAGGGAACACAGGAGGGCAGGACACAAGAAGGACAGTGCACAGGACGGACAGGGTGTCATACAGAGGACAAGGGACACAAGAGCGGAACAGAACACAAGAAACAGGGGACACAGGAGGGACAGGGTGCACAGGAGGGGACAGGGTGCACAAGGAGTGACAGGGTGCGACGATGACGCAGGACAAGGGTGCAGGAAGAGAGGACAGGACACAAGAGGGGACAAGGAACAAGAGGGACGGGGGCACAGGAGTGGGAAAGGAACAAGAGGGACAGGGATACAAAGGAAAGATGTACAGGAGAGGGGACAGGGACACAAAGGACACAGATGGGGACACAGGGGGACACAGGAGCACAAGAAGGGGACAGGGTGCACAGGACTCCTCATGGACACCCCATGGTGCAAAGGCAGCTCCTTCCTGGTGCACAGGGAGCGTGTGCCCCTGAAGGGGACACGGATGGGCACAGCGTTGTCCATCTCCACTCCGGAATAGCTGCGTGGGTGTAATGTCCAGTGGTAATTGCAGTCGTGGAGGCAGCTCTCGGAGGGGCATTTAGCCCTGGCTCCTCTCTAACTGCTTCCATTTTTAGTTGTTTGAATCCACCCCGGAGCAGTAAATTGCAGTGTGCCGGGGCCACAGGCAGTGGGGACAGTGCCCAGTGCCTGGCAGGAGCTGGGGACCCACCCTGCCCGAGCTGCCATCCTCCCGAGCCAATGTTTCCTGTTGGGATTTATATAAAAGCTCTATAAACACGGACAGGAGCCGTGCTGTTGTTTGCTCAGGTAGGAGTGCTCTCCCCACTTCCTCACCTCCTTCCTGAGTGGACACCAAGGAGCTGTGAGGGCGAGTGTCTCCGGGTTCCCAGTGTCCCCTTTTCCCTTGGGAAGGAGGAGAAGCTCTGTGCTGTCTCTCCAGCACCTCTGAGCACTGAGATTCCCTCGGGTGCTGCTGAACCCGTCCAGGGGAGCGGGCAGGACGCGTCCCAGTCCTGCTGCCCTCCAGCAAAGCCCTCCCTGCCCTGGGAATCCGACATTTCTGTGTGCTCCTGCTGGCTCCTGGCACTCTTCCCTGCGTTCCTCCCTTCCTCCCTCCCTCCTGGTGACCCTCTCAGCCACGGGACAGCTCTGTGCTGCCGAGCCATCCCTACGCCATGGAAATTCGCTGCTGTCAAGTCCCTGAATCAGCTGGAAGGCACCCGCTCCGAGGTGTATCTGGAGAAGGGCTCTGCTGTGCGTGAGCCAGCACTGACTCATTTTTCAGGAACTGGAGGCACTGGGCTCCCCTCCATCCCTCCATCCCTCCCTCTCCATCCCTCCCCTGGGCTCGGAGGCCCACGCAGACGCTCCGCATTAGGGCATGTTCCGGGGAGCATGTGCTGTCCATAAACAAAGCGCTGAGAGACAGAAAATAATTTCCACAAATACCAAAGACTTTTTTTTTTTTTTTTCCCTCAAAGAATTCCGCCTCCCCCTTCCAAACCCTGATAAATCCTGAACATTCAATAACTATTTCCAAGCACTGCCCTGTGCCTGGGAGCGCTGGTGCTGGAGATAACTCCAGTGTTTGCTGGGCACCCTTTTCCCTGCCCGACTCCTTGTGTCAATAGTTTGGGTCCCAAATATTCCTGTGCCAGGCAGAGCCAGGAGCATTTGGGAAGGAAGGAGGCAGCTGTGACTCAGCTACAGCCCTTTGGGGTTCCTTTGGGTGCAGAGCTCCGCGGAGGATCAGGGCTCTTTGGGGTTGGTGGATGCTCAGCCCATCCCTGGGGCACGGGGAACGCAGGGTCTCGCTCTCACTGGAGCAGGAGAGGCCGGAGCTGCACGGACCCAGTGCGTGGGGAGGATGAGTAGTGGTTCATTACTCACTACGTTATTACTCACTGTTTTTAACAGTGTGTCCTTCAGTCCCAAATAATCTGCCTCTGAAATAAACAGTTCAGCCCGCAGAGCGTCCGCGTGAACCCCAGTCACAGCCCAGATGAGGCACCTCCAGGTACACTCACTGCTGCAGCTACTGCCTGGCGACCTGGGCTGAGCACGCCCCATGGTAAGTGTGCAGCCTTATGTGTGTGTACTGAAGGGCACACCCGTCTAGTGGCGCACATGGCTAGGAGAAGAAAAAGTCTCAGCTACCTCGCATGTTCTACTGAGTAGCAGCAAGGTTTGGGATCACTTCATAAGGACCTCCACCTCAATGTAGTCATACGCTAGAGTAGAAAAGTAGCGAATCAAGAATAGGCAGAGGTCAGGGCCGCAGAGCTGGGATCACACTCACTGATTCTCCTCAATTGCTCCCACATACTGACAACTATGGAGACGATCCACCCAGGTACGCATAAGCTAGGAATCGCTTCACCATCTGACGACAATACTGCCTACGCAATGGTAGAGCCTTAAGTGAACCTTCCTACGAAAAAGCTTGAGTAAGAAACCTGTGATACCAAAGACATCATTATCGCAGAGCTTAAAACATAATTACCTCTCAGACTAGGAAAAACATAGCAAGTTCCCATTAAAGGAAACATGAGCTGAATGTACAACATGCGAAAAGGATAATGAGAGGCGCTATAATCCCACAAATTCTATAAATCATTGGTCATAGAACCACCATCCCTGTGAAAACTTACGAACTCCAAACTCAAGAGATTCCTACTCAAACATAGGGACACTGTTGTTCCCTTGCTCGAAGGTGATCAATACAGGGCCACGACATCACACTAAACATTCCCGCACAAACAAAACAAATACCACAGCAGACACTACCAGCTAGCAATCAGATAGAACGTTGAGAAGGTCTCCCGTAGCACTTAAAACCAGACACAACTTGCACCCTAGAGAGGACTCGTAATTTGTGCAAGCAATCCCGATAATGGCGATGCTGTCTTATGCACAATATTCGAACCCATGCCCACTTCTCTCGCGCTGGGGGATCACACCAAATGGAATTTAAGTACAAAGTGGAGGTGAGGTCCATGAGATGTCAGATGCCTATCTTATTAAGATCAGCAATTGGGTAGACCCCAGAGAAATCACAGGATTGTCACCACTCACACGTGTTAATAAAGATTGCTGTATCTAAATATTAAAATCAAATTAAAATTCTCACAAACACATTTGAGAGCACCACGGTAGTTGACCAGTATTGCTGTCGTTCAATGCCTTGAGAAAAGAACAGGGTATCTGATGGAAATCCACACATTTTTTTTCTGGCACTATAACTCGGTTATGGAGGACGGTATTTTATTACACGTAATTGCATATAGACCAATGACATGGCCGGTCATTATAGTACATTACCCCTAGGATATCAAGAACAGACAAGATTAGACATTAGTGTTCTACCACGAGTGCCTGAGAAGCTAGCCCTCGGTAACCCCTTTGAGGAATAATTTCCACAGGATCTGAGACCCTCCCAGTACCGTAGTATTTTGCCCTTTGTTCACAGCTCTTTTTTTTTTTTAGAGCGGGGAATTCACAGGGGATGCTCCCCAGGCACCATCCTTGAAGTCCCTGGATCAAAGGATGTCCCCAGACCAACTTTCCATGGATCACAGATGTCCCAGCTAGGTATAACATACATAGTTTTGGCCCCTAGGGGAGGTTCTACTATGAGAGTTTCCTCTGCGCAGATTACCATGTGCCCTGGATCAACACGAGGAATTGGCGGCTCCAAAGAGGAACAGCATCCCTTGGGGATCATTAGCATTGGTCCCATTTATCCATACCCCCTGTTACAGGACTCACAGTTACTGAGTTCCTGCCTCTTAAACGTCCCTACATAAAGGATTCCACGCGTTTCAGGATTCACCCCATGAGAATTTCCTTGTGTGCCGCCTAATAGGAATAGCGCAGTGTTACTAACATGGGATTGTTCCTAATCAGACCATAATCACTGCATTCCACAGGATAAGGTCCTCCGATGCCCTGTCCCTGACACAGGAATGTCCCAGAACCATACCCTTGTGAGAATTCACCAGGAATGAAATTTCTCCTCAGAGAGAGCACTCAGTTTCCCTTGAGTATCAACCAGGAATGTACTCCACAAGAGATCCTCATGGTATATACTCCTTGTTTTTCTGGATATTTACAAAGGAGTGTATCCCCGGGACCTTCGACCCAAGTCTGTGCCAAGGACTTGGTCATTCACAGGACCCACTGTAATCCAGAGCGCTCTGATAGGTTGATTCACTAGAAACACAGACACCTGACACGAGCAGTTGATTAATTTTATTGCTGCTGTGTAAAAGCACTCCAAGTGAATCAGGAGTAAACCGCGGTGAAGCAGAAACATCATATAGGCAGGCCAGAATTTCTCCATAAAGGGCGCCGGGAGAAACATTTAACGGTGGTTACTAGAGGAAGGAGTAGATTGTCCAATGCTCATCCTCACTCTGCTGTCAGCGTGTCAGCTATTGCTGAGCCATGGTTTCACCAAGGGAAATCCCTTATCCAGACCAAAATCTGACCGTGTCTGTCACCATCCACCCCTGCCAAGCAGATCTCGCTGAAAACTCCAGCCTGTTCATTCCCTATGGGATCTTATGGGGCACACAGCAGCCACCCCATGGAGCCAGAGGGTCAGCCAGCTGTGGCTGACCAAACATCTGTTTTCAAAGTGGCTGTTTGGGGAGAAATCCCCCCACATTCAAGGCCAATTCTGTGACCTGCTCCTGTCCCTGGGCTCTCCAGCCCCCAGTCCACTCCCTCAGTCCCCACCACCTTCAGGATGGTCACAACCACACAAGGGCAGTTCAGAGCTGGCTCTGGCACAGGGAGCTCCAGCAGAGCCCGATCCTGCTCAGGGTGCTGCGGGGCCGTGCTGTCCCCTCTCATTCCTCATTCCCTCTGAGCCACCAGGAGCACCAGGCTCCTCCAGGACACATTGCAGGGACGCAGAGCCCGAGTCCAGGCTGCTCCGAGCAGGATGGATGGGAAGGAGCCCCGTGCTCCACCCCCATGCCACATCTGCACAGGCACAGCCCGGGATCAGCTCCCAACTGCGGCCAACGGTGCCGGGGACATCCTGCCCAGACCTTGCACAAGAGCAGGGTACAGCCGGCAGCTCGGTGACAATGACCGGGACAGGACAATGCACCGCCACCAGCCAAACCCTTCCGAGCACTCCGGCTCGTGACAAGCCGGAAACAGGACATTGACCACCCACAAACAACTTGCCGAGCAGCTCCTGGGCACGGTGACAAAATAGGACATGCCACCCCCAAACCCTTCCTGAGCACTCTGGTCGTGACAATGACCGGTTACATCAGGACAATGCCACCTCCACAAACCTCCTGAGCAGACTCCGGGACATTGCCCACTACTCCACAACACTTCTGAGACTCCTGGGCACGGTGACAGTGACTGGGACAGTGGACACTGCCACTCCACTAACCCGCCCCGAGTCACTGTCTCCAGTGACATGCGACTCCATCAAACGCCTTCCTGAGACGCGTACTGAGGCACGATGAAATGACGCGGGAACCATAAGAGAGAGACACGACAGGACAAGTCGAACAACGTGCCCACATCGAACCCCTTTCCCGACCCACGACAGCCTCTGCACAGGCGACAAAGACCGGTCAGAGGACATTGCCTAACAGACTTTTGTTATTTCTTTTTTTTTTTTTTTTTTTTTTTTTTTTTTTTTTTTTTTTTTTTTTTATTTTCTACAATACCCTGTCCCCTGTAGCAGTCTTCTCTTTTCTGGGCTTCATGATGTATACCGTGACATTTGCCACCTTTCTATCACCACAAACCCTGCCACGAACAGACTCCGAGGCACGAGTTGACCAATTACCCGAGAACCTGGGACAGGGACACATGCCACCATATATACACCCACCATTTCTTTGGAGCATTTCTCCTGGGCACGGTGACAATGACCAGGACAGGGACATTGCCACCCCACAAACCCTTCCTGAGCCCCGCAGCCCTTCCCCAGCATCCCCAGCTCACCCTCTTCCTCTCCGTGGCCGCGCTGATCCCAACCTGCCACGGCGTCAGCCTGAAGGACACACTGTTAAAAACAGTGAGTAATAACGTAGTGAGTAATGAACCACTACTCATCCTCCCCACGCACTGGGTCCGTGCAGCTCCGGCCTCTCCTGCTCCAGTGAGAGCGAGACCCTGCATTCCCCGTGCCCCAGGGATGGGCTGAGCATCCACCAACCCCAAAGAGCCCTGATCCTCCGCGGAGCTCTGCACCCAAAGGAACCCAAAGGGCTGTAGCTGAGTCACAGCTGCCTCCTGCCTTCCCAAATGCTCCTGGCTCTGCCTGGCACAGGAATATTTGGGACCCAAACTATTGACACAAGGAGTCGGGCAGGGAAAAGGGTGCCCAGCAAACACTGGAGTTATCTCCAGACCAGCGCTCCCAGGCACAGGGCAGTTGCTTGGAAATAGTTATTGAATGTTCAGGATTATCAGGGTTTGGAAGGGGGCGGAATTCTTTGAGGGAAAAAAAAAAAAAAAGTCTTTGGTATTTGTGGAAATTATTTTCTGTCTCTCAGCGCTTTGTTTATGGACAGCACATGCTCCCCGGAACATGCCCTAATGCGGAGCGTCTGCGTGGGCCTCCGAGCCCAGGGGAGGGATGGAGAGGAGGATGGAGGGATGGAGGGGAGCCCAGTGCCTCCAGTTCCTGAAAAATGAGTCAGTGCTGGCTCACGCACAGCAGAGCCCTTCTCCAGATACACCTCGGAGCGGGTGCCTTCCAGCTGATTCAGGGACTTGACAGCAGCGAATTTCCATGGCGTAGGGATGGCTCGGCAGCACAGAGCTGTCCGTGCTGAGAGGGTCACCAGGAGGGAGGGAGGAAGGAGGAAACGCAGGGAAGAGTGCCAGGAGCCAGCAGGAGCACACAGAAATGTCGGATTCCCAGGGCAGGGAGGGTTTTGCTGGAGGGCAGCAGGACTGGGACGCGTCCTGCCCGCTCCCTGGACGGGTTCAGCAGCACCCGAGGGAATCTCAGTGCTCAGAGGTGCTGGAGAGACAGCACAGAGCTTCTCCTCCTTCCCAAGGGAAAGGGACACTGGGAGACACTCTCGCCTCACAGCTCCTTGGTGTCACTCAGGAAGGAGGTGAGGAAGTGGGGAGAGCACTCCTACCTGTGCAAACAACGACGGCTCTCTTCGTTTATAGAGCTTTTATATAAATCCCAACAGGAACATTGGCTCGGAGGATGGCACTCGGGCAGGGGGTCCAGCTTCCTGCCAGGCACTGGGCACTGTCCCCGCTCCTGTGGCCCCGGCACACTGCAATTTACTGCTCCGGGGTGGATTCAAACAACTAAAAATGGAAGCAGTTAGAGAGAAGCCAGGGCTAAATGCCCCTCCGAGAGCTGCCTCCACGACTGCAATTACCACTGGACATTACACCCACACAGCTATTCCGGAGTGGAGATGGACAGCGCTGTGCCCATTCGTGTCCCCTTCAGAGGCACACACTCCCCGGGCACCAGGAAGGAGCTGCCTTTGCACCATGGGGTGTCCATGAGGAGTCCTGTGCACCCTGTCCCCTCCTGTGCACCCTGTCCCCTCTTGTGTCCTTCCCTCTGTGTCCCTGTCCTTGTCCCTGTCCCTCTTGTGTCCTTGTCCCCTCCTGTGTCCCTGTCCCTCTCTGTGTCCCATGTCCCCTCGTGTTTTGTCCCTTCCTTGTCCCTGTCCCTCTTGGTCCCCGTCCTCTCGTGCACCCTGTCCCCTGTCACCTGTCCTCTCTTGTATCCCGTCCCCTCTGTGTCTGTCCTCTTGTGTCCCCCTCTTGTGACCCTGTCCTTGTGTCCCTGTCCCCCTGTGTCCTGTCCCCTCCTGTGCCTGTCCCTCTCCTGTGCACCTGTCCTCCTGTGCACCTCTCCTCCTTCTTTCTTTGTGTCACCTGTCCCTCTGTGCACCCTGTCCCTCTCTCTGTGCACCCTGTCCTCTCTCGTCCACCTGTCCCCTCCCTTGTCCTTGTCCTCTTGTGTCCCTTCCCCTCTTTGTCCTGTCCCTCTTGTTCCCGTCCCTCCTGTGTCCCTTCCCTTCTCGCCTGTCCCCTGTCCTGTCCTTCCCTCGTCCTGTGCCCCTCCCTCTGTCGGCCCTTCCCTCTCGTCCTCAGGGACCCTGAGGGCTGCACTTTCACTCCTCACGTCTCCCACGTCCCTGAGTCACCGGGCTAGCTGTCCTGGGGACGTGGCACACACGGGCTTTCTCATGGGCAGCAATGCACCCCCATGGCTGTGAGCTGGAGTGGTTCTGAGTGGGGAAGCCCCTTCCTGTCCTGTGCTTCACTCTGGAATGCCCCTGAGGTGCCAAAGCACGGATCTGGGCTGGAGAACAGTGTCCAGCCAGGGTGGGAGCCCTGGGACACTGCAGGGGTGTGGATCTGACCCGTGTGCCCGGGCTGCTGAGGGACCGGGTGCTTGCTGATGTGACGGGGTGGCTGGTGTCCCAGGTGGCTGCCCTGGGCTGGGTGGGGCTGGGGGCTCTGGATCCTTGGTCTGTGCCTCCCTGGTGGGCAGGCACGGCCCCTGGCACCACCATGGCACCACCATGGCACCCACCCTGGCACCCACCATGGCACCCACCACACCTCAGAGCTGCCCATGGCATCCACACCGCAGTGTCCGGCCTGAGCAGCCGTGGGTAACACAGCAGGCAGGAAAAAAACCAGAACAGCAGGCCAAATCCAACAGAGAGAGGAGTCTAGCTACTGTCACTCGGGGTCTGCAGAGCCTCAGCTGGGGACTGTGCCCAGCCAAGCACAGCTCCCGTTCCTCAGGCAGGAGGTGCCTGATGCAGAGACAGGCTCGATCCTGCAAACGTGCTGATGTGCCCTCAGTTGAAGAGACGGACGAGTTTTCTTCCCAAAGGAGCTTGGAAGCACATACTCTTTCCACCCCTGCATCGTGCCGCCAACCCATGGGCATCAAGAGTCGGCGCCAACTAAGCTTTACTCTGAAATGCTGATACCTAAGCAAACTACACCAAGGACTGGATCCCTGGACAGGGAAGTACAGCTTATACCTTTAAACTCGTAAAGCAGACACATCAAGTGCCGAAAGAACTTGAACAAATTACCACGCAATCGTGCCAGCACGTTCAAGAACTTAACCTTACAGTCTAGCTACAGTGTCCAATTCTGGCACGTGACACAGATGTAGTACAGGTTACATAGTTTAGTCTTAATGCCCTTCCCTAGCAGGTTTTCCCTTCTAAACACGCTTCTACTTAACACTCGAGCCTTTTTTCTTGTCTCACCTTCGGGTCAGCTGAAATGCAGGTCACCTCATGAATAGATACCACCTGGAAATGGACGTAAGAATATATGCTAAAGCCTGTGGAAAATCCAAGTGGATACAGACTTAATAGCTGGTCCCTGGCTATGCATCACTAGTTGGCATCAGGGAGCCTGAAGTATCTTTAACAGCTCTTCTAGAAGCACCCTCACACTCTGGGACCCTCCCTACTCAAAGGCTTGATTTTCCTAATCTACAGCACGACCATTGTACAAAATCTGTACTGGGCTGGTGCTGAGTGCTCTGGGAGGAGACTGGGACATGATGATCAGCCTGAGATCCATGGAAGGGGCAGAACCATTACCCAGCCTGGGAGGGACTTGGATGGGCTTCTCACCACATTCTGTCTCCTCCCAGGAAAGCTGCCAGGAAGGGGAAGGACACCATTTCCATCGGTGGCCCAGAAGCAGAAGGTCCCCAAATAAGGCAGAAAGGCTGCGACTGGAGGGATGGATTGAGCAACTGCGAGCCAGGACCGGGGGGCTCCACCTGAAGCTGGAGGCAAAACAGCTCCTGGCTCGGGTTATGTTTTATGTGGGGAAATAAAGGGGAAATTCACACCTGAAACGGCCGGGGCCCCTTCTCGCACAGCCAGGCAGGCACCTGGTGTGCCAGAACAGACAGACGATGCTCCGGCTGCTTCACCCCGCCAGCACTCCGTGCCTGCGCCCTGCCGGGCAGGGAATTTTATTTTAATCTGTGGAGCAGCACAAGAAAAGGCAGCATGCATGCCAGCCACAACAGGATAAGGGAGGAAGTGCTCCTGAGTGGGGAAGAATGGCTGCTGGCCAAGCAGGGGCTGCAGGGCCCACTCCTGCGGCGATCCTGGGCGAGGGGGGGCTGGCCTGTGCCCTGCTCTGTCTGGCACCGGACAGAGCCAGCCAGACGGCCACCAGAGGC
>CM019215.1:163215542-163248048 GCA_009741485.1 Malurus cyaneus samueli
TTCCAGCTGGGAATATGGCTAATAAGGCGATTAGAAAAAAGTTTCTGTCTGGTCTATGAAATGATTTTCACCACAATTAAAAC
Source organism: Malurus cyaneus samueli (assembly GCA_009741485.1). Classification (NCBI taxonomy): domain Eukaryota; kingdom Metazoa; phylum Chordata; class Aves; order Passeriformes; family Maluridae; genus Malurus; species Malurus cyaneus. The sequence continues at coordinate 163,215,626 of CM019215.1, forward strand.
CCCCAGAACGGGGTGGGGTGGCAGGGAGTGGGTGGGTGAGGCCCTTCCCTGGGAGCACCCCCTTGTCTGTCCATGGTGTAACACCCATTGTGCTCGAGTTTAGGGGCACAAGGACATGGCTGAGCCCTGAAACCCTGCACCCCGCAGTGCTCACCCACGACATCCAGCTGGTAGGTGTGGTTGATGCTGCCATACTTGTTCTCCACGATGCACGTGTAGTTGCCCTTATCAGATGGCACCACCGAGTCCATGATGATGCTCCAGGTGGCCTGGCGGACCTGGGGACACGGGGAGGACAGGGACAGTGACGTGCAGCCTGGGTGTTCTGCACCCAGATCTCCCCTCTCACCGGGACAGCCTCGGGGGCTCTGCTGGACTTTGCCCCATCCCCCGCACCGGGGGCTGTCCCAGTGCCAGCCCTGTCACTGCTGCTTTAGGGGGAGGTGACAGAGCCAGGCTGGGACAAACACGGCCCAGGAGCAGGGCACTGCCAGGGCCACTCAAACAGGGGTGGCAGAGGGGCCCATCTGCCCCTGCCTCAGCCAGAGCCCCTCCCCAATGCTCCCCCTCCCCAGTGCTCCCCTCCCCAGTGCTCCCCTCCCAGTGTGCCAGTCGCCCCTCCCAGTGCTGGCCCCTCCCAGTGCTCCTCCCCTCCCCTGTGCCCCACTCCCCAGTGTGCCTCCCCATGCTCCCCTCCCCAGTGCTCCCCCTCCCCAGTGCTGCCCCTCCCCAGGTCTCCCCTCCCCAGTGCTGCCCCTCCCCAGTGCTGCCCCTCCCCAGTGCTCCCCTCCCCAGTGCTCCCCCTCCCCAGTGCTGCCCCTCCCCAGTGCTCCCCTCCCCAAGTGCGCCCCCTCCCCAGTGCTGCCCCTCCCCAGTGCTGCCCCTCCCCAGTGCTGCCCCTCCCCAGTGCTGCCCCTCCCCAGTGCTGCCCCTCCCCAGTGCTGCCCCTCCCCAGTGCTGCCCCTCCCCAGTGCTGCCCCTCCCCAGTGCTCCCCTCCCCAGTGCTCCCCTCCCCGTGCTGCCCCTCCCCAGTGCTCCCCTCCCCAGTGCTCCCCCTCCCCAGGAGCCCTCTGGGACTCTGTGCCAAGCAGGGGCTGTTGCTGGCCCAGCCCCTGTACCTTGTAGCCCCCGATGCGATGGTCAGGTTTGAACTCTTTGCCATTTTTCAGCCAGCGCAGGGTGGGGTTGGGTGTCCCGCTCGAAGGACACTTGAATTTCACCGTTTTGGCGGCGGGGACAGCGTGGAGCTTCTTCTCCATCTTCTCGGGATAGGTCCAGTACGGAGCAATGGCCTCTGGGGAGCAGAGGGAGGGCTCAGCACGGCCGAGCCCAACAGCTCCGGGAGTGACCCCGAGGGTGCCAGGGCAGGGCTGGGGTCTGGGGAGATGCCAAGGCAGGGAGGGCAGCTCTGGGGTGCAGGGCATTGCCCACGAGTCACAGCAGCCCCTTCCCTGCAGGGTGTGTGCTCAGCTCATGGGGGTGCAGCAGAGTGACCCCAACACAGCCAGGGTGACCCCAATGCACCAGGGTGATCCCAATGCAGCAGGGTGATCCCAATGCAGCTGAGATGACCCCAACACAGCCGGGGTGACCCCATTGCAGCCCGGGTGACCCCAACACAGCCGTGCTGTCACATCCCCTCACCCTGACCCAGCCCCTGCACTCTCTGGGTGCCCCAGGCTGCCCATGCCCATCCCTGGGCGATGCCCGTGTGTGCCCACCGTGGGCAAGCCCAGCTCACACGTACGGTTGGGTTTGGTGTTATCCGCCTCCTTCTCCTCGGACGAGGAATCATCTTCATCATCATCATCCTCCGCAGAGGGCAGAGCGTCTGCAAGAGAAGAGAGGGCCCTGCTGAATAGCTGAGTGTGGAGCTCTGAGCGGGGCTGAGGGGACCAGAGCATTGCAGGAGGGTGATGGGGCTGTGCCCAGGGTGGGCAGTGCTGGTGCCCATGCTGGTGCCAGGGGCAGTGCTGGTGCCAGGTGCAGTGCTGGTGCCCAGGCAGGGCAGCGTGCCCAGGAGGCCAGTGCTGGTGCCCAGGAGGCATGCTGTGCAGGTGGCATGCTGGTGCTCGGCCAGACAGGGCAGTGCTGTGCCATGGGCAGTGCTGGTGCCCAGGGTGGGCAGTGCTGGTGCTCAGGATGGGCAGTGCTGGTGCCAGGATGGGCATGCTGTGCGGTGGCAGTGCTGGTGCCCAGGGTGGGCAGTGCTGGTGCCCAGGACAGGGCAGTGCTGGTGCCCAGGATGGGGCAGTGCTGGTGCCCAGGGTGGGGCAGTGCTGGTGCCCAGGACAGGGCAGTGCTGGTGCCCAGGATGGGGCAGTGCTGGTGCCCAGGACAGGGCAGTGCTGGTGCCCAGGGTGGGCAGTGCTGGTGCCCAGGAGGGCAGTGCTGGTGCCCAGGTGGGGCAGTGCTGGTGCCCAGAAGGCAGTGCTGGTGCCAGGGCAGGGCAGTGCTGGTGCCCAGGACAGGCCAGTGCTGGTGCCCAGGGCAGGGCAGTGCTGGTGCCCAGAGGCAGTGCTGGTGCCCAGGGTGGGCAGTGCTGGTGCCCAGGATGGGGCAGTGCTGGTGCCCAGGGTGGGCAGTGCTGGTGCCCAGGACAGGGCAGTGCTGGTGCCCAGGGTGGGCAGTGCTGGTGCAGGTGGGGCAGTGCTGGTGCCCAGGACAGGCCAGTGCTGGTGCCCAGGGTGGGCAGTGCTGGTGCCAGGTGGGGCAGTGTGGTGCCCAGGTGGGCAGTGCTGGTGCCGCGGTGGGTCGCTCGGCGGTGGGGGCGGCGGTGCGGGGCGGGCAGTGCTGTGTGGCCCAGGGTGGGCAGTGCTGGTGCCCAGGGGCAGTGCTGGTGCCCAGGACAGGGCAATGCTGGTGCCCAGGGTGGCAGTGCTGGTGCCCAGGACAGGGCAGTGCTGGTGCCCAGGGTGGGGCAGTGCTGGTGCCCAGGGTGGGCAGTGCTGGTGCCCAGGATGGGGCAGTGCTGGTGCCCAGGTGGGGCAGTGCTGGTGCCCAGGACAGGCAGTGCTGGTGCCCAGGGGGCAGGCGGTCCAGTGCTGTGTGGTGCCAGGGTGGGGCAGTGCTGGTGCCAGGGTGGGAGTGCTGGGCCAGGGGGGCGTCTGTGCAGTGATGCTCCAGGACAGGGCAGTGCTGGTGCCCAGGGTGGGCAGTGCTGGTGCCCAGGTGGGGCAGTGCTGGTGCCCAGGGTGGCAGTGCTGGTGTCCAGGGTGGGCATTGCTGGTGTCCAGCAGAGCCCTGGGGACCCTCTGCACACCCCAGCACAGCCAGGGCCCCGTGCCTGCAGCCATTGTGAGAGATTTGCTGCCAGAGGTGACTTTGGCATTCTGCACCCCAGTGCCACCAACACCCCTGGGGTGGCAGCCGAGACTCCGCGAGCACAGACAGCTCCAGCCTGGAGCTCCTCCTGTGCAGCCTCACACCCATCAGCACCCCTGAACTCCATCCACGGCTCCTGCTCAGCACATTCCCCATTTGGGGTGCCCTCCATCCCCTCAGACAAACACCAAATCTGCACCCAGCGCTCAGGAGGGCACAGCACACTCTGGAAACTCTTCTGGGCACCCACCAGTGGCCGATCGGCCCCGACTCACCCTGTGGCCAGTGTGCATGTGTGCGAGGTGGCGTGTGCAGGGCGTGTGCAGGGTGTGCAGGGTGTGCAGGGTGTGCACAGGCAGCCTGCTCCTCGTTCACAGCCCTGCAGCCGCCCTTTCCTCCCCTGAGCAAGCAGGGCCGCTACAAACCTGAGATGTTGACGGAGAAGTAGGTGGTGTCGCTGCCCGAGGGGCTGTTGGTCATGCAGGCATAGAGCCCCGAGTCCTCGGGCACCACGTCCCTGAGCTCTACCTCGTCGCCCGTGATGCGGGTGCGGTTGTTCTCGGGCAGCTGGACCCCGTCACGCACCCAGTTGATGCTCTGCACATCGTCCCGCAGCCGGCAGCGCAGCTGGAGCAGCTCACCGGGGTGGGCCGAGTACGACTCCACTTCCATTTTAGCTTTGGGCACAGCTGGAGGGTTAGGGGAGAGAGAAGAGAAAAAAAGGAGAAAAGGAGTAGAGCCAAAGGAAAACAGCGCTGCTGCTGCTGCTGCTGCTGCTGTGTAATGACGACATGCGCTGCTCCCGCTGCCCGCACCGGGGACCCAGCACCCGGGGACACAGCACCCAGGGCACCCAGCACCCCGGGGACCCAGCATCCAGGGGAGCCAGCACCCGGGGACACAGAACCCAGGGGACCCAGGGACAGAGCACCCAGGGAGACAGCACCAGACGGGACACAGGGACACACCAGGGACCCGCACCCAGGGACCGAACAGCACCAGGGCCGGACCAGCACCCAGGACAAGGACCAGCACCCAGGGGACGGAGCTGGAGGAGAGCAGCAGAGCAGAGGAGAGGCAGAGGCTGCAGCACCCCGAGCAGCACCCAGGGCTTTCCTCCACCCTCTCAGTGCCTGGGCAATTCCAGAACCCTCACCCTTCTCTGCTCTTATGGAGCATGACAGGGCAGGGCACTCCCGACGGGGGAGAAACAGAGATCCTGCTGCATGGCAGGATCAGCCCCTCCAGAAGCACCCCAAATCCCAAATCCAAATCCAATCCAAATCCCAAATGCTGGGCTCTGCCCCCTGGCAGGGGCTCAGGCTCCCTACACAAGCAGCCAGCGAAGCAGCCAGGGTTCCCAGGAGCAGAGCCAGCCCTGGTTAGAGCACGGCGGGGCAGGCTGGGGCTGCAGCAGACAGGCAGGCAGCAGGGGGACAGGCAGCCCGGAGCTCTGGGCAGATCAGGGACAGCCAGGCGTTCCCATGCAGCATTCCTGGGCAGGGACACTGCAGCTGCTCCCTGGGGTGACATTTGTGTGAGCAGCACAAAGATCCTTCTCTCCATCCCAACGGGACACATCTCATCTCTCCAGCCCTGAGGACCCAGGGCTCTGTCCTCAGTGCTGCCCTCATGGTGGGTGCTGAATGAATGGAATGGCTCTCCTGGTCCAGGCTTGGGGAAGATGCTGAGTTTCAAATATCTTCAAATTCCCAAGCCCAAGGAAGGGCTCAGCTCTGCTGGGGCTCCTGTGACGGTGTGGATGCAGTGTGAGCATCATCCCAGAGTGAGGAGGGCACAGCTCCAGAGCCCGACCCTTTGGGCACTCCTTCACCTCTGTCTTCTCCCTGGCAATTCTTCTCCCTGTGTCCAGTTGTTCCTGGCCATTGGGTGCCACTGGGATGCTGCAGGAGCAGCACGAGGGAGCACCAGATGATGCTCTCAGGGGCACGAGACTGGGATGAATAAAGCAGCAGAAACAGCCAGGAAATGTTGGAGCTTCAGGAAACAGCCAGGAAATGTTGGAGCTTCCCGATCTGGGCTCAATGATGCTGCTCCCCACAGTTCTGGGTTCCAATGATGCTGCTCCCCACAGTTCTGGGTTCCAATGATGCTGCTCCCCACAGTTCTGGGTTCCAATGATGCTGCTCCCCACGCTGCACACATGCCCTGAACAGCCACGGAGCCCTGGGCTGATGGCTGCAGTGTGGCACAGGGACTCAGAATGCCCAGAGAGGAGCCCGGGCTGTGGGCAGCAGGGGCTGACACTGGCAGTGGGGTCTCACTCCTCCCTGCACCCAACAGCCACTCTGTACAGCCAAAAATGGAACCTCAGCTCTCCACAACTCCGATCCACCATACCCTGTGCCACATTTCATCTTCTGGCCACTTCTCTTTGCCTTGGACTGATGAGAAGCTTCATGGGAAAAACATCCATGGGCAGCTCCAGAGCTTCTCCTCTCTCTTGTGCTCAGCACTTGAAGGAAAACAGTGGGATGGGGAAGTGGCTTGAGGAAGCAGTTCCAGGTTCAGGAGAGTCCCTTCCCAACGGCCACAGGTCCTGGGGTCCCCTGTGCAAGTGCCACTGCTCCTTCAGGCCCTCAGGTGTGGGGCTGATCCCCTTTCAAAGCTTCCAGACATGTCCTGCAGCCCCACTGAGCCAGGGGTTGGTTTGGAGCAACAGCACGGCTGGGAGGAACGGCGGGTCCAGGGGATGGATGGAGGGGTGGCAGAGGGCAAAGGGCACGGTGTGTCCAGGGGATGGATGGACAGAGAGCACGGCGGGTCCAGGGGATGGACAGAGCAGAGGGCATAGTGTGTCCAGGGGATGGACAGAGCAGAGGGCACAGTGTGTCCAGGGATGGACAGAGCAGAGGGCACCGGGTCCAGGGGATGGACAAAGCTGAGGGCACGGTGTGTCCAGGGGATGGATGGACAGAGCAGAGGGCACGGTGTGTCCAGGGGATGGACAGAGCAGAGGGCACAGTGTGTCCAGGGGATGGACAGAGCAGAGGGCACGTGTGTCCAGGGGATGGACAGAGCAGAGGGCACGTGTGTCCAGGGGATGGACAGAGCAGAGGGCACGTCCAGGATGGACAGCGAGGGCACGTGTGTCCAGGGATGGATGGACAGAGCAGAGGGCACAGTGTGTCCAGGGGATGGATGAGACAGAGGGCACAGTGTGTCCAGGGGATGGACAGAGCAGAGGGCACAGTGTGTCCAGGGGATGGACAGAGCAGAGGGCACAGTGTGTCCAGGGGATGGATGGACAGAGGGCACAGCGGGTCCAGGGGATGGACAGAGCAGAGCAGAAGCAGAGGGCACAGCAGGTCCCTGCCCTTTGGTCACCCATGGCTCTCCTCTGGCCCTTGGGATGAGGCAGCAAACGCAGCCTGGTGGGACAGGTGACGGTGAGCAGGGCTCTAGCTTGATGGGCACTGGGGGCAGTCGGACACGGTGATGCGTCAGCTTCCCTGCGGCCCTGGCGGGCAGAGAGCACTGTGGCCACTGGACAGCAGCGATGCAGAGACGACACGGGTGGCAGAGAGGCCACTGAGAGAGAGCAGAGAGCACTGTGGCCACTGGACAGCACGGACGGGCCAGCACCGGGATGGCAGAGAGGCCACCGAGAGAGAGCAGAGAGCACTGTGGCCACTGGACAGCACGGACGGGCCAGCACCGGGATGGCAGTGAGGCCACCGAGAGCTGCTGGTGGGAGCCACGGCTCTGCTGTGGCCTCTGCTCTGGTTAATGATTGCTGCACTCGTTAGCCCGGTGTGTCCTTGTCTCATGTCCTGCTTTCCTGGAATCCAAACCACGGCACGGGCTGCAGCCCCACAGCCCCACAGCACAGCCCCACAGCACAGCCCACAGCACAGCCCCACAGCCCCAAGCCCCACAGCACAGCCCCATGGCCCCACAGCACAGCTCTGGGCCAGCTGCTCCCAGGAGCACAAGCCAGGCCCACAGGGCCACCTCTCCACAAGTTTTTTAGCCAGACAAACCCTTGGCTGTCACTCCGAGGCTCTGGGTGCCCCCAGCACCCCACAAAGCTTGGCTAATGGGAGTCCTCGCCCTGGCCAGGAGGTGCAGGGGTGGTCACAGCCCCTCTGAGCAAACGGGGACAGTGGGGACAGAAGGGAACACCAATGTCCCAGTGCCACAGGCGCCTAACCATGATTGTTCGGTGCCCCCAGTGGCACCCAATGGCCAGGAACAACTGGACACAGGGAGAAGAATTGCCAGGGAGAAGACAGAGGTGAAGGAGTGCCCAAAGGGTCGGGCTCTGGAGCTGTGCCCTCCTCACTCTGGGATGATGCTCACACTGCATCCACACCGTCACAGGGAGCCCCAGCAGAGCTGAGCCCTTCCTTGGGCTCTGGGATTTGAGGAGATGATTTGAAACTCAGCATCTTCCCCAAGCCTGGACCAGGAGAGCCATTCATTCAGCACCCACCATGAGGGCAGCACTCGAGGACAGAGCCCTGGGTTCCTCAGGGCTGGAGAGATGAGATGTGTCCCGTTGGGATGGAGAGAAGGATCTTTGTGCTGCTCACACAAATGTCACCCCAGGGAGCAGCTGCAGTGTCCCTGCCCAGGAATGCTGCAATGGGAACGCCGTGGCTGTCCCTGATCTGCCCAGAGCTCCGGGCTGCCCTGTCCCCCTCGCTGCCTGCCTGTCCTGCTGCAGCCCCAGCCCTGCCCCGCCGTGCTCTAACCAGGGCTGGCTCTGCTCCTGGGAACCCTGGCTGCTTCGCTGGCTGCTTGTGTAGGGAGCCTGAGCCCCTGCCAGGGGGCAGAGCCCAGCATTTGGGATTTGAGATTTGGGATTTGGGATTTGGGATTTGGGGTGCTTCTGGAGGGGCTGATCCTGCCATGCAGCAGGATCTCTGTTTCTCCCCCGTCGGGAGTGCCCTGCCCTGTCATGCTCCATAAGAGCAGAGAAGGGTGAGGGTTCTGGAATTGCCCAGGCACTGAGAGGGTGGAGGAAAGCCCTGGGTGCTGCTCGGGGTGCTGCAGCCTCTGCCTCTCCTCTGCTCTGCTGCTGCCTCCAGCTCCGTCCCCTGGGTGCTGTGTCCCTGTGTACCCTGGGTGCTGGGTGCCCTGTGTCCCCTGGGTGCTGTGTCCCCTGGGTGCTCTGTCCCCTGGGTCCCCTGGGTTCTGTGTCCCCGGGTGCTGGCTCCCCTGGATGCTGGGTCCCCGGGGTGCTGGGTGCCCTGGGTGCTGTGTCCCCGGGTGCTGGGTCCCGGTGCCGCAGCGGGAGCAGCGCATGTCGCCTCATTAACCAGCAGCAGCAGCAGCAGCAGCAGCATGGTTTTCCTTTGGTCTCTACTCCTTTTCTCCTTTTTTTCTCTCTTCCTCTCTCCCCTAACCCCTCCAGCTGTGCCCAAAGCTAAAATGGAAGTGGAGTCGTACTCGGCCCACCCCGGTGAGCTGCTCCAGCTGCGCTGCCGGCTGCGGGACGATGTGCAGAGCATCAACTGGGTGCGTGACGGGGTCCAGCTGCCCGAGAACAACCGCACCCGCATCACGGGCGACGAGGTAGAGCTCAGGGACGTGGTGCCCGAGGACTCGGGGCTCTATGCCTGCATGACCAACAGCCCCTCGGGCAGCGACACCACCTACTTCTCCGTCAACATCTCAGGTTTGTAGCGGCCCTGCTTGCTCAGGGGAGGAAAGGGCGGCTGCAGGGCTGTGAAACGAGGAGCAGGCTGCCTGTGCACACCCTGCACACCCTGCACACCCTGCACACCCCTGCACGCTCGCCACATGCACACTGGCCACAGCGGTGAGCTCGGGGCCGATCGGCCACTGGTGGGTGCCCAGAAGAGTTTCCAGAGTGTTGCTGTGCCCTCCTGAGCGCTGGGTGCAGAGTTTGGTGTTTGTCTGAGGGGATGGAGGGCTGCAGGGCACCCCAAATGGGGAATGTGCTGAGCAGGAGCCGTGGATGGAGTTCAGGGGTGCTGATGGAGTGTGAGGCTGCACAGGCAGGAGCTCCAGGCTGGAGCTGTCTGTGCTCGCGGAGTCTCGGCTGCCACCCCAGGGGTGTTGGTGGCACTGGGGTGCAGAATGCCAAAGTCACCTCTGGCAGCAAATCTCTTCACAATGGCTGCAGGCACGGGGCCCTGGCTGTGCTGGGGTGTGCAGAGGGTCCCCAGGGCTCTGCTGGACACCAGCAATGCCCACCCTGGACACCAGCACTGCCCACCCTGGGCACCAGCACTGCCCCACCCTGGGCACCAGCACTGCCCACCCTGGGCACCAGCACTGCCCACCATGGGCACCAGACTGCCCCACCCTGGAACAGCACTGCCCAGCACCTGGCACCACCAGCACTGCCCACCTGGCACCAGCACTGCACCATTGGCACCGAGCACTGCTGTTGCCGCTGCACAAGCGCGTTGCCAGCTTGTGCTACCTCTGTCAAAGGATCACATCTTCCTGAGTGTGAGCAGTTCACTGCCTATCTATATTGCGATGGAACGACTTACAAGTAGATCACTGCCACCATCGTAGCTCGGCGAACAACTCATTAGCTAACTGCTATTTAACCTATCCCAGAGGGTCTATCCAGAACATGCCAGCACCTGGACGCGCAGTCATATACATATAGTACACCCTAGCAGTTGTGACTACGTATGAGATCTACTGAAGAGACTGCCTTCTGAGATTTTAACACCACAAAGCCAAGAGGCAGACTTCATGCATGACTTTGTTTCTATTAGGATCTACACTTACCATTGAACCAGTTTGTCATACCTGGGACACTATGGTTACTCTAGCACTTGCGGAGCCTCTGTGCGGCTGCTACGGCCTAGGCACATGAGTCACCCAAGCGACTGCGAGATCATCTGGAACTGTCTGAATGCACCTGAGGCCAGCAGGTTCCGCTCTGCGGCAGCAATGCACGCGCCCATGACGGCCAGCTTCGCAGTGAGCACACGTTACATGAGGCCCTTGTACGCGAGGTACCCCCGTTGACGGCTAGAACCCTCGTCCTGGGCAGCAATGCACTAGCACTGCCCATGGTATACTGTCTGGGCAAGCACTTGCCCACCTCTGGCCAGCGAGAAGCGTTGCGAGGCTCGACGACGACTTGGGTAACAGCCAGAGTTCCGCAGACATGACCCTGTCCTGAGGCAAGGCATTATGTAAACGTTAGGTAAACACGCTACTAGTTGACCCTGATCAGTATCCTGGGTAGGACCAGCACTGAACCCGTCAAACGCTCAAACTGGCGGACACTGACTACCGAGGCTTGGAAAGCACATGCGCTCTGGAGAGCCCGTGGTTGCGTGTTGGAATAAACGACACGTCACTACGTCAGAGCCTCACTCATCGAGGTCCCTGCTCGGGCACTAGTTCACTTCCGATCGCTTGAGCGAAACCCTGGTGACTCACCGACCACTTCCCTGTATTACCAATTCTATCTGGGCTCATGCCCCTCAGAGGGGCCTCAAGACAATATGTCAGTTATTAACTGAAAGCAAAACACACACAAACCAGACACACCAATCTGTGTAGCACACTAAAATAGAGAGAGAGGCGGCCAACTCAGCATCCTCCAGGCTTGCATGTAGGGTAGCATCAAAGGCTTTCCAGAGGAGCCAGAGTTGTAAAGCAGCTAAGTGGAAATATCTTTTCGAGAAACTGAGAAAAAATAATAGGTAAGAAACAAAATGCTCCTCTTGCTGGGGTATAGCTGCAGTACCACTGTGTCCCAGGATTTCTCTCCCTTGAAGCAGAGTGTAGCGCTTCATCCCATACTGCTCTGCGTCTCCACACACGTAGGATTAGCAGCGCATCAGAGCGCCGCGTGCCTGCTGCCAGTCGCTCAGGGCCAGCAACGCTCATATGATGTGTTCTTTGCATCTATGAGTCCCACCATCATCCAGGTTGCTACTCGGTTTATCTAAGAGCTATACGTTTAAACGTTACCGTACTGTATCCTGGGCACAAGCACTTGGAGCCCTACGCCTGAGACACAGCTTGCGAATGCTACTTCTTAGCGAGAGCACATACACTCACAGAATAATAAACTGTCCTGTGGACACCAAAGCCAGTCAACTGTAGTCTCACCAGGGCTTCTAGCACAACTAGCTCCACTCTGTATGCTGTGCCTGGAGCAACCAGCAATGCACCTCTGTCCATCGTGGCGAGTCACCAGCACTTGGCTTCAATGTGTTGACGACTGTCAATGGCCTAGGGCACCTCAGGTACGTCTACTTTAGCTCGCTGGACATTTCAAGAACTATCTATGCTCTCCCATAAGCAGCTGGGAGACGCCCATTGCTGGCTGAGGCACAACCAGAGTGCACCAGCTGTGCCGCCTCAGGGTCATCCAGTCACCTGCGTGCTACACATAGCAAACAGGAGGCGATAACTGCCCTCCTTTACACTCACCAGCTGCATTACGAGCAATCGTCAGCAGGCCCTGAGGCACGCCTGGGAAAGCAGTTCTTCTCTGAAAGGTGAGCTAAGGAATAACTAGTGACGCCCAGGTCTCCCTTGTCCCAGAAACAAGGACTGGGTGACTAAGAATACAAGAGTGCTCTGGGGCTTTTCGCTCCACCTCTTGTAGAGTGCCATTTTAAGCCATTGTCCTGGAAATTTAAGATGCTAACACTATTTGCTTATTAAATTATCGTTGACTACTTGTCCTTGAGACGAGCAGCAACATGCAGACCAGCTTCAAGGCTGTCCTGTAGCTGCATAATCGTGTAGCACTGGCCTATAGGCTCTTGTCGCGCACGAGTTCTAAGCACTTTGCCCACCCCCTCCCTCGGCAATCTTCACACAGCTACTTTACGTCCCCACTTGTGCTTGGGCTATAACAAGCTAACTCAGTCTGCGGATCCATGACCGCTCATGGGCAGCCTACAAGACACTGTCCTTCGCTCGCACCCTGGGGACGACCTCTCAGCTCTTGTTGAGATGCACTAGGAATCTGTAGTGTTTGTAGCATACTGCCACTGTCCAGGTCCAACCGCAGCTAGTCAAACTGTAAGTCTATGTGGGGCTCTCCCAACCACTGGGCACACATCTGACTGCACTGTTTATGTCTGATCCTGGGACACACAGAGTGTATCTATGTACACTGGAGTCCTGTCCAAAGGTCGTTTCATCCACTGGAGTACATCCAGTCACAGAGAGCATTGGTCCTTCGGGCACAGCATCTCGCCTCGACCGGAGTCTTACTTGTGCACACCAGAACAATACTCACCTGGCTCTGAATGAGCTAGGTCACTGGTCACATCTGTACTTGAGCACCACGTGAGTGGCAAGCTGAGCGCGAGCACCCAGAGATCACATTGCCAAGTCAATCCATGGTCACCCATGTCAAACATGCCGAGTCTCTAAAAAACCTGAATAATCCACTAGGGCACTGTGGGTAGCATTTGGCAACTTGCAATCTCAATCGGCTACTGAAAAGTTGAATATTTGCTACACAGTCGAGTCTAAACACTAACGGTCGGTACGGGCACCTGTCAGACTCGTAAGCTAACTGCTGCCCACTGTGCTTCGGACGACCATGCCGAGCTTGACCACTAATCCCATCTGAGTTGAACCACAGCAACTACCCCACACTTCCTGAGCGACTATCAAAGAGAAGAGGAACAGAGTGCCGCGAGACGCTGTCCCTGGAGCTAGCTATCCATGCCACTATGCAAGATACATATTACCTCCTATTGCTTATGTGAGAAGATTCTATTATGCATTAGAGACCACTGGATTTGACTGTTCCCGGGTGACCACTCAATTATTCTCAACTAGGCCTTCGCGAGTCCGCATGTAACCTTGGGCATCTCTCATGGCACTTCAGCCTATTTTCTCACCTCATCTCGTTCTTAAGTGCGAGCTACTGCCCACCATCTAGAGGCACATGCACCTCACCTTACCGACATAGACATACAATGAACTGAGCTCTGCGTCATCTCTGAGACAGCCACACTGCTCAGGAGCCACCCTGATCATGCTCAGCCTACATTCAGTGACATTTACATGGGACTCAGAGTTCTAACTACTCGTCGGAGCATGTGACGATGGCTTAGAAAACTGTCCTCTCATGAGAGGTTGGCGTGAGTGTATTGCCTATATTGTGATTGAATGAAGATATCTCTCATATAATTCTGCGGTATCGTGTAGAGAATAGTGGAGGCTTGAAGATTAGGAACAACCTCATGAACCAGCCTAAGCTGTCGTAAGTTTCACATTTCTACGGTCTCGATATGAGCTGGGCTTGAGAACTCCACGCGAGATATGAGAGTTCATCCTTCACCACTGGGCAGCGAGGTCATCCGTTGGGCCTAGACATGGGACAGGTACCTGAGAGTGGGCATATTTCACCTAGCATTCAGTAAACTGCACGGGGGCTGCAGGTCAGGTAGTCGAAAAGCGGCGACTTGTGACTATCTGGCTTATGCCTGACCAGCGCTTGTGTTTTAGTGTGGTGCTTCAACTAATCGGTCACGCTTGCAGATAGCCGGGTCCCATTGGACCATTGTTCATTCACTGGGATGTGATGCTCTTCCGCTGGCTGTTGGGGTCATCTCAAGCTGGCTTATACTTGTGATCACCTCACTCAATGCAGCACTTTGTACGTAAGCTATTTTGAGTGATGCGACCATGCGGTAGTCTAGGTATAAACTTATGGGGTCACAAACGGTGCACTGAGACATAGTGTTTGGTGTGCCATTCTACGGTATCGACAACCACACCATCTTGGTGTTGTGGTAGGCGCTGTTGTGACCACATTAGCGACATGACTCTGCATCGTGGAGGGTGACAAGCTGGTCAGACATTCGTGGATAATGCCTTCCTCTGGCGAGACTCGCCAGAAGACTGCCCCTCTCCGAAGTCTTAGGCAGATCAGTTCTCAAGATCTCTAAGCCCACTGCCCTCCGCTTGACCCTGAGGTCCGAACTGGCTTTCTTCTGGTGGTCATCTCGGATGCTATCATGTTGAGGGTGAAGACACATCTTTGGAGATGTCTCTTCTCGTTGTCTGAAGCCTCCCTCTGCCTCCAGAGCCATTGCTCGTACTGGACCTATCCCGAAGAAGATGGAGAAGAAGCTCTCACGTGGTCCCCACTAAGCCGCCTAAGACGGTGAAATTCGAAATGTCCTTCCGAGCGTGCCGTACACCACAACCCTACTCTTGTAGAGACTCGCTGGATGAAAATTGGAGAGACATTCTACGGAACTGGGTCACATAAACGGTCGCATCTTTCGAGCGGGCTGGTAACACACAGGTAACTCATCTGGAAGAGGAATTCTGGTGAAAGACAAAAATGATAACAGCCCCACAGGTGCTCTCATATGGTTAATCACAGATGTCACAAAAGGGACACTCACTTGTGTGAGAAAAGCAGTTGGAGCTGAGTGCCGCGAGGAGGAGAGGGATGGTGAGCAAGCAGCTCCGCGCACAAGTGTGGCATATGCTAACATGGAGGATGGGGATTTGGGATATTATGCCAAGCTTAGAAGAGGAGAGTTAATGGATGAGCGGAGAGGGACGCTAATCTTGTGCTGTGTTATGGAGAGACAGCGAACGTTTAGGGGAGGGCAGCACATAGAGGCGAGTGTAAGGAAGGCGAGTCACTGGGTGGATCACTGTGGGGCAAGCTACTGGGAGGGCATGACCTCTTTGGGAGTGCGAGCAGGAACAGTTACTATACCTTAGAGTGATGTTGCGCGAAGGAGCGTTGGAGGGGCAGTAGGGCGAGTGTCACTTGCTTAAATTCCTTGAGGCTCAATTGGAATATAAATCTTGGATACTTGATGTCGCATTTTGACCAAAATGTCACTATTCTTAAAAACAAATGAGGTCATGCTTAATAGTAAAAGAGAATTTTAGTTTTTAATACTAGTTGGTTCACAAAGCTGTCCACGTATTTGATGTAGAGATCTAAAGAAACAGCTTTTTGATAACATTCCATTCCACGGCTGAAGGGCACAGGTGGGCGATAGCACGTGCGCGGTGTGAGTGTGTTCGGCAGACTGAGGGAAAGGCAGAGTATGTACACATGCGGCAAGGAGCGCGAATGCGAACCTTCCTCTACCCAAGGCATAATTCTGTCGGCGAGGGAGAGGCTCAGCCCATGATGTCGCGATGAAGGGTCTCCTGCACGCATCACTTAGGGAGGGTGTGGGTTACACCTCCTTATGGGAAGAGGGACAAATGTCAACTTGGGGAGAGTGGGGGCAGCTACGAAGGGCGGAGGGCAGAAGCAATCATGGAGGGAATGTGAGGATTCGATGACATGAGCGGGAAGGGCTGACTAGAGGAGAAGGCTAGTGGTTGGGGAGCAAAATTAGTTGGGAGAGGGGCAGACACTGCGAGTGGGAGGGTGGAGTAGCACTTGCTGTGTGAGTGGTGAAGAGCATGACCTGCCGAGCGAGTGAGGGAGCTGTATCCACGTAGGGCAAGTTGGGGTAATGCGAGCTCGGTCAGGAGGGTGGAGACAGCCTGAGTGGGCATTAGTGTATTAAGTGGGCAGCACAACATGTGGAGTGCGTAGGTTCACCGCTCTTAGAGCAGAGGTGTGAGTGGTGTACGAAGTCGCGATTCTGTCTGGGGGAGGCTTGCGCGTGAGTGCGATATAGGAGGCACTAAAACAAGCTGAGAGGTGAGGGAAGGTTATATCGATTCACTGAATGAGGTAAGGGGCGGCTAGCTTGCGCGAAAAGCGAGCCGAGAGACGGACATTCAACAGAAAGAGAGGGTAAGAGGACTTTACTCCAGAGTGGCAGCCAGCTGAGCTCAGGGCGAGAGGGAGCAGCCTCGATTGAGAGCGAGAGTAGAGGAGAGCACAGTGTAACTCCTGGACGAGTGCGTTAGTAGAAAGTATGCTATTATGTTGTTAAAAAGGGGAGTGGTGAGCATTGGATGGGAGTCTTGAGCGGGCCACTTCTGGCTGTATGGAGCACGGAGCTAGCATCGCCTCTCTTTACTGCACTACACCTGTATTGGAGTGGCCTGGTGCAGTGGCCGATGAGAGGATGAAAATAGATTCTATAATTCTTAGGCTTTCTCTGGTGGACGCGACGTTATTGGTCACCCAGCCTTTGCTCGTGTCTACCTCTGCCCACACTGCAATTTTTTTGATTCATTTTGATAACTGGAAGGGCTTATGTGTACTAGCCAAAGAGCTATTTTATCTTATGCGTCCGGAACCTAACATATGAGAGGACAGATCTTGAGCCCTGCACGGATGTTAGTGGTAAATATGTCGTGAAGTACTATATGTATGAGTAACGTGGTCCGAGCCAAGAGCCCTCTCCGGAGGAACACGAGTCCGGGTTTTGCGTAGTATGGGGAGGATCATGGAGGTGCAAGATAACCACCACAATTAGCTAGCTTGTACAATTAACGGTCTTCACTTGGCGCTTAGGCTTCTCTTCGGTCGTTGTTTAGCTATCGTTTAGTTCGGCACTAGGTGTCCCAGGTCCGCCAGGCCACCTGAGCATCATCATGGACTCGGTGGTGCCATCTGATAAGGGCAACTACACGTGCATCGTGGAGAACAAGTATGGCAGCATCAACCACACCTACCAGCTGGATGTCGTGGGTGAGCACTGCGGGGTGCAGGGTTTCAGGGCTCAGCCATGTCCTTGTGCCCCTAAACTCGAGCACAATGGGTGTTACACCATGGACAGACAAGGGGGTGCTCCCAGGGAAGGGCCTCACCCACCATCCCTGCACCCCACCCCGTTCTGGGGGTTTTTAATTGTGGTGAAAATCATTTCATAGACCAGACAGAAACTTTTTCTAATCGCCTTATTAGCCATAATTCCCAGCTGGGAAGGCTGGTCTGAGCAGTTCCACATGTGGAGCTGCTCTAAATGCCAGTAAATGAACCATTAAAAATGTGATTTAATTTGATTACACTGAGCAAACTGAAGGGAACAGTCAGCGAGGTGAACAAAGGGGTTTGTTAATGCTGACTCACCACAGTGGCAGCCCCTTTGTTCACAGCCGGGGCCCTCCCTAGGTTTGTTTGACCTCTGACCCCCCATAGGTGCCCATGTCCCTGTCCCCACCCCGGGGTTTCACCTGGCCCTGTCCTGGGAGCTCTCACCCCACTGCAGGGAGGCTCCTGGGGACGGGGACACGGGTGCTGTGCCCACTGCAAGGGTGCCCATCTCTGGGAGGAGTCCTGGGGGTGGGGGCTGCACCACACCTCATTGGGGGCACCCACACTCATTGGGGGTACCCACACTCATTGGGGGGTACCCACACTCATTGGGGGTACTCACACCTCATTGGGGGGTACCCACACTCATTGGGGGTACTCACACCTCATTGGGGGTACCCACACTCATTGGGGGTACCACACTCATTGGGGGTACCACACCTCATTGGGGTACCCACACCTCATTGGGGGCAACACACCTATTGAGGTACCCACACTCATTGGGGGTACTCACACCTCATTGGGGGTACTCACACTCATTGAGGGATATCCACACCTCATTGGGGGGCACCCACACCTCACTGTGGGGTACCCACATCTCATTGGGGGCACCCACACCTCACTGTGGGGCACCCACACCTCATTGGGGGTATCCACACCTCATTGGGGGCACCCACACCTCATTGGGGGTACTCACACCTCATTGGGGGCACCCACACCTCATTGGGGGTACCCACACTCATTGGGGGTACTCACACCTCATTGAGGGTATCCACACCTCATTGGGGGGCATACACACCTCATTGGGGGCACCCACACCTCATTGGGGGTACTCCACACCTCATTGGGGGGCACCCACACCTCATGGGGGTACCACACCTCATTGGGGGTACCAACTCATTGGGGGACTCACACCTCATTGGGGTACCCACACCTCATTGGGGGCATACACCCTCATTGAGGGCACCACACTCATTGGGGGCACCCACACCTCATTGTGAGTTACCCCACATTTCACTGTGAGTTATCCCACATCTCATCCCGAGTTCCCCCACCTCTGTCCCCGCAGAGCGCTCCCCACACCGGCCCATCCTGCAGGCAGGGCTGCCCGCCAACAAGACAGTGGCCCTGGGCAGCAACGTGGAGTTTGTGTGCAAGGTGTACAGTGACCCCCAGCCCCACATCCAGTGGCTGAAGCACATCGAGGTGAACGGCAGCAAGATCGGCCCCGACAACCTGCCCTACGTGCAGATCCTGAAGGTAAAGCCCCGTGTCACCACGGCCCCTGGTGCCCTGTCCCGGGGCAGGAGCAGGGTGGTGACAGCCCTGGATGGGCCACAGGAGCCACCTGGGGCTGGGGACAGCCAGCCTGGGGCAGATGGAGCCCCAGAGCCATCTGGGGGACAGTGGGGCTGCCGTGTGCCACATGGGGCTGTGCTGTCCCTGCCCACGGGGCTGTTCTGGAGCTGGAGCTGAGCCTGGAGCATCCCAGTGACAGCAGCTCCCTGCACAGCCCAGCAGTGCCACTCACACTGGTGCTGATGTGTCCCTGCTGTGGCACGGTGTCATTCTGGGTGGCATTTAAAGGTCCCTCCCAGCCCATTCTGTCATTCCATGCAGCCGTTTCCAGCTGTGCTCCTGGCCCTGGGGAGCAGGGGGAGCAGAGTTACACCCCCATGTCTGCGGGGCGAGCAGGGTTACACCCCCATGCCTGTCCATCCCTTCCTCCTGTGACACCCCCTGCCCATTTCACCCACACTGTGACACCCCTGCCCATTTTCCCCACACTGTGACACCCCCATCCAGCCGTGGGCGTTGGTTGCAGCCCCTGCCCCGCAGAGCTGCTGTCATTTTGGGCACCTGGGGGTGACTCCCTGTTGTTGGTCTGTTCCAGCACTCGGGGATTAATAGCTCTGATGCGGAGGTGCTGACCCTGTACAATGTGACAGAGGCCGAGAGCGGGGAGTATGTTTGTAAGGTTTCCAATTATATTGGCGAGGCCAACCAGTCTGCGTGGCTCACTGTCACCAGGCCCCTGGCCACAGGTAACCGACACAACGCTGCCGGTGGAGGCAAAACTCTGGGCTCTCCTGGTTCTGCTGTTTCTGGTGCGACAACCATGGAAAAACACCCGGCAGGGCCGGCAGGAGCTGTGCTCTGTGCGTGTGTCCTCGTGTCCCTGATGTGTTCCTGTGTGCCCGTGTCCCTGCTCTGTGTGTGTGTCCCCGTGTCTCTGCTCTGTCCCCTTGTCCCCATGTCCCTGCTGTGTGCCCATGTCCCCATGTCCCTGCTCCGTGCCTGTGCCCCTGCTGTGTCCCCGTGTCCCTGCTGTGTGTCTGTGTCCCTGCTCTGTCCCCTTGTCCCCATGTCCCTGCTGTGTGCCCATGTCTCCATGTCCCTGCTCTGTCCCCGTGTCCCTGCTCTGTCCCTGTGTCCCTGCTGTGTCCCTGTGTCTGTTCTGTGTCTCTGTCTGTCCTGTGCTTCCCTCCCCTCCCGTCAGCCCCCAGAGCTGCCCCTGGTGTGGCACCGGTGGGGTCTGTGGGTCAGGCTGGTCTGGGCACCCCCAACTGGCACAGGGCTGTGTCCCCTGTGTGTGCTGCCCTCCTGTCCGTGTCCTTCTGACCCCATCCTCCCATCTCTGTCCTTCTGTCTCTGTCCTTCTGTCTGTCCTCTGTCCTCCTATCTCCATCCTCCCGTGTCCACCCTGCAGTGCCACCCGTGTCCTCATCCCTCCCCTGTCCCATCTCCACCCTGCAGTGCCACCCATGTCCTCATGTCTCCACCCTGCAGTGCCACCCGTGTCCTTGTCCCTCCGTGTCCCACGAGCCAGCCGTCCAGCTCTGCCTGGGCTGATTTCTCCATGCAGCCCATCGCCAGCATGTTTGGATGGGCAGGACACTGGTTTTGGTGAAGGGTTTTGAGCAGCATCTCTGTAGGTTCCCCGGGATGAGGGGTCATCCCGAGGGTCTCTCTGGCAGGTCTGCAGTGGTCTCTGTCTGCTCCCCGGGGCTCTGCCAAATGAGACTGGGCTCTCCCTCCTGGCTGCCTGCCCTCCCAGAAGTTCTCATGTCGTTTGCTTCTCCGTTTTTTGCTTCCATTTTCCCTTCCAGACGGCTGGTGTTAACACGACAGACAAAGAAATGGAAGTGCTTCACTTAAGGAATGTCTCATTTGAGGATGCTGGGGAGTATACATGTTTGGCGGGTAATTCTATTGGGATCTCCCATCACTCTGCATGGTTGACAGTTCTTGAAGGTATTTACTCCTCTTCCTCTTCCTCTCCCTTTCCTCCCTCCTTTCCAACGTATGCATTGTGGTCCGGGAGAGAGCTCTCTGTGGCCCCTGCCCCTCGGGGTGGGTTAGGATGGGTCACTATGGTCACTATGGTCACTATGGTGTGTGGTCAGTGTGGGTCACTATGGTCAGTGTGGGTCAGTGTGGCAGGATGGCTGGGGTCAGGATGGTCAGGATGGGTCAGGATGGGTCACTATGGTCAGTGTGGTCAGTGTGGTCAGGATGGTCAGTGTGGGTCAGGTGGTCAGTGTGGGTCACGTATGGTCAGGTGGGTCAGTGTGGTCACTATGGTCACTATGGTCACTCTGGTCACTATGGTCACTATGGTCAGTGTGGTCAGTGTGGGTCAGTGTGGTCAGTGTGGGTCAGTGTGGGTCAGGATGGTCAGTGTGGGTCAGGATGGGTCACTATGGTCAGTGTGGGTCAGATGGTCACTATGGTCACTATGGTCACTATGGTCAGTGTGGTCAGTGTGGTCACTATGGTCACTATGGTCACTATGGTCACTATGGTCACTATGGTCACTCTGGTCAGTGTGGGTCAGGTGGGTCAGTGTGGTCAGTCAGGGTCATATGGTCACTATGGTCACTATGGTCACTATGGTCAGTGTGGGTCAGGATGGGTCACTATGGTCACTATGCACTAGCTAGTGTGGTCAGGTGGTCACTATGGTCAGATGGTCAGTGATGGTCATGTGGTCAGGTGGGTCACTGATGGTCAGTTGGGTCAGTGTGGTAGGATGGTCAGGTTCGATGGGTCAGATGGTCATTGGTCATATGGTCAGTGTGGGTTAGGATGGTCAGTGTGGGTCGGGATGGGTCACTATGGTCACTATGGTCAGTGTGGTCAGTGTGGGTGCTGCTGCACACTGGGGCAGGATCAGGCAGTGTCCCCCAGCTCTGTGCCCCTCCAGCCCCGTTGGGCTCTGTCCCTGCTCTCTCCCTGGCCCAGGCAATGCATACCCAGGGATTTTAACCCTCTGTGGGGCCGGAGGGTCCCGTGGCCGGGCCAGGCCAGTGCCAGCAGCTCAGGGGCACCGAGGGAGGGTTGGGGGTGCTGCCCCTCAGCTGGCAGGGCCTGGCCTTGCCCCGTGGCACGGGACCATCTGGGGCCGGAGGGTCCCGTGGCCGGGCCAGGCCAGTGCCAGCAGCTCAGGGGCACCGAGGGAGGGTTGGGGGTGCTGCCCTTCAGCTGGCAGGGCCTGGCCTTGCCCCGTGGCACGGGACCCTCTGGGGGCTGTGTGTGCTTGCCCTGTGGGGATGGTGCCCTGTCCCCATCGCTGCTGCTCTTCGGTATTGATAACAAACTCTGATAACAACCATGGGAAAGGTTTTGGGGTGCTGTGTGCTCGTTGCTTTCCATCCAAAACTTTCCTGGTTATCAGCCACTGCTTTGGCAGTCGGGTGTGCTCAGAGGTGGGACGGGAACCTTCAGCTCCTCTCCCACCTCTCTGCTCTCTGGGGCTCAGTCTGGGGGTGCAGAGGTGCAGTGGCAGCTCCACCCTGCTGGATTCACCCAGACCTGGGCTCTGAGCTGTTCATGGGGGCTCCAACACCCCCTTGGTCACCAAGGCTGGTCTGCGGGTCCCTCTGCCCATCCTGGGCTCCCACAGCAGTCATTGTCACTGGGTGCCACTGGGTGCCACTGGCTGCTCTGCTCCAAGCTCTCCCCAGTCATTACCAGCACTCCCACAGCCCCGGGCACTGGGGACACCCCTCCCATCCCACCATGGGCAGGCTGAGCCCTGAGGGACCCAGAGCAGAGCAGGGACAGAGATCTGTCCCCAGAGGGGCCCTGTGGGGTGACCCCGGCCCTGTCCCTGCCTTCAGGGCTGTCCCCTCCTGCCCTGGCACTGCAGATGTGGTGAGGGCACTGCAGATGTGGCGATGGCACTGCAGATGTGGTGAGGGCACTGCAGATGTGGTGAGGGCACTGCAGATGTGGCGAGGGCACTGCAGATGTGGCAATGGCACTGCAGATGTGGCAATGGCACTGCAGATGTGGCAATGGCACTGCAGATGTGGCAATGGCACTGCTTGGCCGTGGGGATGCTGAGCTGGGGCTGCTCTCACACCTTCCCTGCCCGGGTGGGTGGGCAGCACCCGTCCCTGCTGCACCCACGTCCCCCCAGGCTCAGGAGGAGCCGGGGGCACCCCCAGTGCCACCCCCCAGACCTGGCCCCTGCTAATGACCCCCTGTTCACACCGACCCAGCCATTGAGGACACCCCAGCCATCATGACATCCCCCTTCTACCTGGAGATCATCATCTACTGCATCGGGGCCTTCCTCATCTCCTGCATGGTGGTGACCATCATCATCTACAAGCTGAAGAGCACCACCAAGAAGACGGATTTCAACAGCCAGCTGGCCGTGCACAAGCTGGCCAAGAGCATCCCCCTGCGCAGACAGGTAACAGAAAGTAGAGAGGGGGTTTGTTTGTACCTACTGCCCCTCCTGGAGCCTTCCCCAGGGGATGTGGGGTGAGGGATGGGAATATCTGAGAGCATCTCATGGTGCTGCACGGGACACCCACGGCAGCCACCCCAGCAGTGGGATGGGATGGGATCCATGGGATGGGATGGGATGGGATGGGAACTGTCCATGCTGTGCCTCTGACAGCAGCACAGTGAGTGGGTTTGGGGCTGCACTGCTCCCCCTCACCCCCCTGGGTGGGGCTCACGAGGAGAACCAGGAGGATTTCCAGCAGGGGAAGGTTTGAGCAGAGTGTGGCAGCCACTGAGGAGATGGGAGAGCTGCCGGGGTTGGGCTGTGCATTTTGGCCACAGGGATGGATGAAAGATTCCACAGCAGGGTGGGCAGGGGGCTGTGGGCAGGGGGCTGGGTGGGTTCAAACACTCGCACCCCCATCCCCTGAGGTTCACCCAGCTGCGGGGCCGTCGCTGTGGGAAGGTAACCCACGCTCCCTGCAGGTGTCGGCCGACTCCAGCTCGTCCATGAACTCGGGTGGTGATGCTGGTGCGGCCCTCGCGCCTCTCGTCCAGCGGGACCCCCATGCTGGCCGGAGTGTCCGAGTACGAGCTGCCCGAGGATCCGCGCTGGGAGCTGCCCCGGGACCGGTGAGAGCCAGCCCAGCAAAGCCCTGACCAGCAAAGCCCTGCCCAGCCAGCCCAGCCCACCAGCCCAGCCCATCCCAGCCAGCTCCCAGCCTGACAGCCCAGGCCAGCCCCCCAGCCCACTCCACCATCCCATCCCAGCCCTGCCCACCCAGCCCAGCCCCCAGCCCAGCCCCCCGCCGCCCAGCCGCCCATGCCCAGCCCACCGCCACCAGCCCCGGCCCAGCACAGCCAGCCCTGCCCAGCCCAGCCATCCCAGCCCATCCCATCCCCAGCCCAGCCCGCCAGCCCAGCCCAGCCCGCCCGCCCAGGCTGGCTCTAACCTCCCCCCTGCTCGGGGTGTTCTCCACAGGCTGATCCTGGGCAAGCCCCTGGGTGAAGGCTGCTTCGGGCAGGTGGTGCTGGCAGAGGCCATCGGGCTGGACAAGGACAAACCCAACCGTGTCACCAAGGTGGCCGTGAAGATGCTCAAATGTGAGTGCAGTGACAAGGGTGCTCCTGGGTGCTCCTGGGTGCTCCTGGGGGCTCCTGGGTGCTCCTGGGTGTCAAACCCAGCCTGGCTCCCCCTGATTGCTGCTCTCCCTCCCCACCTCAGCCGACGCCACGGAGAAGGACCTGTCTGACCTCATCTCTGAGATGGAGATGATGAAGATGATCGGGAAGCACAAGAACATCATCAACCTGCTGGGAGCATGCACTCAGGATGGTGAGGGTGCCTGAGCGAGCAGGGGGTGTCCCCTGTGCCACCCGCTGCTGTCACTGTGGGGCTGGCACCCTGCTCCATGTCACAGCCCCTGACATCCCTGTCCCCTCAGGACCCCTGTACGTGATTGTGGAATACGCCAGCAAGGGAAATCTGCGTGAGTACCTGCAGGCACGGCGGCCCCCGGGCATGGAGTACTGCTACAACCCCAGCCACGTCCCCGAGGAGCAGCTCTCCTTCAAGGACCTCGTGTCCTGCGCATACCAGGTGGCACGGGGCATGGAGTACCTGGCCCAATAGGTGAGGCTGAGGATTGGAGAGGATGGGCGATGGGATGATGGATGGATGTGGATCGGTGGGATGTGGAATGGATGGATGGGTCGGGAATGGATGTGTGGTGGGGATGGGATGGATGATGGCACAGAGACAAGGATGGATGGGATGGGATGGGATTGATCATGGAAGGATGGGATGTGGGATGGAGTGGGATGGATGGATGGTGTGGATGGATATGCACTTCCCTTGTGGGGAACCATCCCAGGTTTGGGGGTCCCCGCTGACAGCCCTGGGCTCTGTCAGTGCATCCACAGGGACCTGGCAGCCAGGAATGTCCTGGTGACCGAGGACAATGTGATGAAGATCGCTGACTTTGGGCTGGCCCGGGATATCCACCACATCGATTACTACAAGAAGACGACGAACGTGAGTGCTGTGCAGGGGGTTTTGTGGGCTGGGGGTGCCAGGGGTGCTCCAGGGGGTGCCAGGGGTGCTCCAGCCATGCTGGGGATGCTGCAGGGTGCAGGGTCTGTCCCCACCCCGGGTGGCACCGAGCCCATTGGGGTTTTGTGTCCCAGGGTCGCCTGCCTGTGAAGTGGATGGCCCCCGAGGCTCTGTTTGACCGAATCTACACCCACCAGAGTGATGTGTGAGTAACACCCGCTGGGGAGGTCCTGATTCCATGGAATTACAGCCGGTGTCAGCCAAACAAATATTTCAAATCTGAATTGTGTTTGGTGCTAGGACTCATTTATCCTGCAAAGTGATAAAAAGGATGGCTGCTCTCCCAGCAATGCCTCAGCATCTGCCCTCTGTTGCCAGGTGGTCCTTTGGGGTGCTGCTGTGGGAGATCTTCACGCTGGGAGGGTCCCCCTACCCCGGTGTGCCTGTCGAGGAGCTCTTCAAGCTGCTGAAGGAAGGCCACAGGATGGACAAGCCCAGCAACTGCACCAACGAGCTGTAAGTGCCGTGCCAGGACAGGGAACGGGGATTTGAATCTCTGAGTGCCATTGCCTGGCCCAGAGCACGGGCTGGGGTGTGGAGGGTGACAGGGAGGTGTTTGGGAGTTCAGCCCCATCAGTTCCCAGCCCCCAAAACCATCAGCCCATTAAATCTGCAATCATCAGCATCTCCCTGTGTTACCCCTGACAGAAGGGAATCCCAGGGTGGCTCCAGCACAGGGACCAGCCCAGACTGTGCCCATCCTCTTGGGTTCCCTAAATCCCTGCAGCAGCATCTTCCCTGGCCCTGGGTGCCAGCCTGAGCCCAGGGCACGTTCCTGGGGCTCCTGTGGGTGGGGGGCTCCAGCTGCTGAGCCCCTGCCCCTGTCCTCACAGGTACATGATGATGAGGGATTGCTGGCACGCCGTCCCCTCGCAGAGACCAACCTTCAAGCAGCTGGTGGAGGACCTGGACAGGATCGTGGCCATGACCTCCAACCAGGTAGGACAGTGGCACCGGTGGCACCGGGCTGGCACTCCCTGGGGCTGTCCTGTCCCCTCCTGAGCCGTCCTTTGTCCCTTGTCCCTGGCAGGAGTACCTGGACCTGTCGGTGCCTCTGGATCAGTACTCGCCCGCCTTCCCGGCCACGCGCAGCTCCACCTGCTCCTCGGGAGAGGACTCGGTGTTCGCCCACGACCCCCTCCCCGATGAGCCGTGCCTTCCCAAACTGCCCCCGCAGCACAGCAACGGGCTGAAACGGCACTGAGGGTGCCACTGCTGGGTGCCACCGTGTGGTGACACTGCTGGGTGCCACAGTGTGCCAGCAGGGTGCCACAGTGTGCCAGCAGGGTGACACTGCCTGTGCCGTGCTGTGCCACACTGTGCCATGTGAGTGGACATTGCCCAGGGTGCCATACCATGCTGTGTCATGAGGGTGACACTGCTGGGGTGCCACGGTGTGCCAGCAGGGTGACCTTGTCTGTGCCATGCTGTGCCACACCGGTGCCATGTGAGTGGACACTGCCCAGGGTGCCACACCATGCCATGTGAGTGGACATTGCCCAGGGTGCCACACCATGCCATGTGAGTGGACACTGCCCAGGGTGCCATGCCATGCTGTGTCACACTGTGCCATGTGAGTGGACACTGCCTGCACAGCGTGGTCGTGCTGAGCTGTTGCAGAAAGGGTTCAGAGGCACCCACAGCATCTCACATAACCAAAACCACCCACCTCCTGCCAGCTTCTCCTGCCACCTCGTGCCAGCTCTCCGCAGCCCAAAGGGTTCAGCTCCGGTGTTTTTATGGCGTCTCCTCCGTTGGTTTTTAAATCTCTTTTCCATGAATTCTGTGCTTGAGTGTTCCCACGTGGCTGAGCTGCAATCCTGTCCCGTGGGCAGTGCAGGGCCAGGAGCCAGCGGGCATCCCGGGCTGGCACAGAGAGCCAGGCTGCTCTGCCATCTGGAGAATGTGCCAAGGCAGGAGCAGCCCTGGGCTCCTGCAGCTGCTGCCTCGGGGCTCCCTCGGTGCCCGGGATGATCCGGGGCTGCTCCTGCAGCTGAGAGGAGCCAAACCCACCCGTGCTAAACCCAGAGTCCCGTGTACATAACAAAAAATATGTATAAATATTGAGTCCACCAACCGTGTCACCAAGGTGGCCGTGAAGATGCTCAAATGTGAGTGCAGTGACAAGGGTGCTCCTGGGTGCTCCTGGGTGCTCCTGGGGGCTCCTGGGTGCTCCTGGGTGTCAAACCCAGCCTGGCTCCCCCTGATTGCTGCTCTCCCTCCCCACCTCAGCCGACGCCACGGAGAAGGACCTGTCTGACCTCATCTCTGAGATGGAGATGATGAAGAGAGATCGGGAAGCCACAAGAACTCATCAACCTGCTGGGGCATGCACTCAGTGTGAGGGTGCTGAGCGAGCAGGGGGTGTCCCCTGTGCCACCCGCTGCTGTCACTGTGGGGCTGGCACCCTGCTCCATGTCACAGCCCCTGACATCCCTGTCCCCTCAGGACCCCTGTACGTGATTGTGGAATACGCCAGCAAGGGAAATCTGCGTGAGTACCTGCAGGCACGGCGGCCCCCGGGCATGGAGTACTGCTACAACCCCAGCCACGTCCCCGAGGAGCAGCTCTCCTTCAAGGACCTCGTGTCCTGCGCATACCAGGTGGCACGGGGCATGGAGTACCTGGCCTCCAAAAAGGTGAGGGTGGGATGGGATTGAGGATGGATGGGATGATGGGATGGATGAGGATCCTGGGATGGGATGGTGATGGATGGGATGGGATGGTGATTGGGATGGATGAGGATGGATGGGATGGGAATGGGGATCCATGGGATGGGATGATGGTATGGATGGGGATGATGAGGGGGATGGGATTGGGATGGGATGGATGATGGGATGGATCAGATGGGATGGGATGGGATAGGATGGGATGGATGTGGATGGGCGGATGGGATGGGTGGGATGGGATGGCATGGATCATGGAGATGTATCATGGATGGATGGGATGGATGGGATGGGAATGGGATGGATGGATGGCGATGGGATGGATGGGATCAATGGGATGGATGGGATGGGATGGGATTGGATGGGATAGGGAGGTGGGATGGGATGGATGGGATGGGATGGATTGCACCTTTCCCCCTTGTGGGGAACCATCCCAGGTTTGGGGGTCCCCGCTGACAGCCCTGGGCTCTGTCAGTGCATCCACAGGGACCTGGCAGCCAGGAATGTCCTGGTGACCGAGGACAATGTGATGAAGATCGCTGACTTTGGCTGGCCCGGGATATCCACCACATCGATTACTACAAGAAGGACGAACGGAGTGCTGTGCAGGGGGTTTTGTGGGCTGGGGGTGCCAGGGTGCTCCAGGTGTCGGGGTGCCTCCACATATGCTGGGGATGCTGCAGGGTGCAGGGTCTGTCCCCACCCCGGGTGGCACCGAGCCCATTGGGGTTTTGTGTCCCAGGGTCGCCTGCCTGTGAAGTGGATGGCCCCCGAGGCTCTGTTTGACCGAATCTACACCCACCAGAGTGATGTGTGAGTAACACCCGCTGGGGAGGTCCTGATTCCATGGAATTACAGCTGGTGTCAGCCAAACAAATATTTCAAATCTGAATTGTGTTTGGTGCTAGGACTCATTTATCCTGCAAAGTGATAAAAAGGATGGCTGCTCTCCCAGCAATGCCTCAGCATCTGCCCTCTGTTGCCAGGTGGTCCTTTGGGGTGCTGCTGTGGGAGATCTTCACGCTGGGAGGGTCCCCCTACCCRGGTGTGCCTGTCGAGGAGCTCTTCAAGCTGCTGAAGGAAGGCCACAGGATGGACAAGCCCAGCAACTGCACCAACGAGCTGTAAGTGCCGTGCCAGGACAGGGAACGGGGATTTGAATCTCTGAGTGCCATTGCCTGGCCCAGAGCACGGGCTGGGGTGTGGAGGGTGACAGGGAGGTGTTTGGGAGTTCAGCCCCATCAGTTCCCAGCCCCCAAAACCATCAGCCCATTAAATCTGCAATCATCAGCATCTCCCTGTGTTACCCCTGACAGAAGGGAATCCCAGGGTGGCTCCAGCACAGGGACCAGCCCAGACTGTGCCCATCCTCTTGGGTTCCCTAAATCCCTGCAGCAGCATCTTCCCTGGCCCTGGGTGCCAGCCTGAGCCCAGGGCACGTTCCTGGGGCTCCTGTGGGTGGGGGGCTCCAGCTGCTGAGCCCCTGCCCCTGTCCTCACAGGTACATGATGATGAGGGATTGCTGGCACGCCGTCCCCTCGCAGAGACCAACCTTCAAGCAGCTGGTGGAGGACCTGGACAGGATCGTGGCCATGACCTCCAACCAGGTAGGACAGTGGCACCGGTGGCACCGGGCTGGCACTCCCTGGGGCTGTCCTGTCCCCTCCTGAGCCTGTCCTCTGTCCCTTGTCCCTGGCAGGAGTACCTGGACCTGTCGGTGCCCCTGGATCAGTACTCGCCCGCCTTCCCGGCCACACGCAGCTCCACCTGCTCCTCGGGAGAGGACTCGGTGTTCGCCCACGACCCCCTCCCCGATGAGCCGTGCCTTCCCAAACTGCCCCCGCAGCACAGCAACGGGCTGAAACGCACCTGAGGGTGCCACCGCTGCGGTGCCACCGTGTCGTTTGGACACATGCTGGTGGATGCCACCAGTGTCGCCATCAGGCGGGTGCCACAGTGTGCCAGGCCCAGTGTGACCACAGTGGCCTGTGCCGTGCTGTGCCACACTGTGCAATGGAGTGGACATGCCCCAGGGTGCCATACCCATCGTGTGTCATGGGACCAGGTACACTTGCTGGGTCCACGCGTGTGCCCAGCAAGGGTGACCTTGTCTGTGCCATGCTGAGCTGCCACGACCGTGCCATGTGAGTGGACACTGCCCAGGGTGCCAGCACCATGATGTGGTTGGACATGCCCCGAGGTGCCACACCATGCATGTGAGTGAGCACTGCCCAGGGTGCCATTGCCATGCTGGCTTCACACTGTCCATTGAGTGACACTGCCTGTCGACAGCGTGGGTCGTGCTGAGCTGTTGCAGAAAGGGTTCAGAGGCACCCAACATCATCACATAACAAAACGCAACCCACCTCTCCTGCCAGCGTTCTCCATGCCTCCGTGCCACTCTCCGCAGCCCAAAAGGTTCAGCTCCGGTGTTTTAGCGTCTGCTCCGTTGGTTTTAAATCTCTTTTCCGAATGAATTTGTGCTGAGTGTTACCATCGGCTGAGCTCCAATCCTGTCCCGTGGCAGTGCTAGGGCCAGGAGCCAGCGGCTCCCGGTGCTGGGCACAAGAGCCAGGCTGCTCTGCCATCTTGGAGAATGTGCCAAGGCAGGAGCAGCCCTGGGCTCCTGCAGCACTGCCCGGGGCTCCTCCGGTTGCCTCGGGATGATCCAGGGACGTGCCCTTGCAGCTGAGAGGAGCCAACCCACCCGTGCAAACCAGAGTCCCGTGTACATAACAAAAAATATATAAATTGAATATATATTACATGGCTTTTTAAAAGGGTTGTTACCAGAGATATACCAGTTTGGTAGGAAGGTACTAGTGGCTGGTAGATATCAGTTGCTATAAAAAGAATTCATATATCTTGCTACTCTTGCTGTTCTTATTTTTTAAATATTTCTAAAACTATTCAGTTAGGCCTTCATAAGATGTGCTGCTGCTGCTTCAGTTTTATATGGGGTTGTATTAAACAATAATAATAATGTGTCGATCCTCTTTGGGAACCATGTCAATTACGTGGCCTGGCTTACCCCGGCCCTTATCCCCCCCGTCCCTCCCGGGGCTCCGGCGGCGGCGGGGTGGGCCGGGCGGCAGGGGCCGGATGCGGGAGCCCGCAGGGAGGCGGGGATGGGGCGGAGGGCCGTGGGTGCTGCCCTGGGAGGGAGCAGTGACGGGGACGGGTCAGCCCTGGCCGGAGCGGTGCTGCTGCGGCCTTGCCTCAGCCGTTCGCTCCGTCAGCACCAGGGTCCCATCCCGGCTCGGTCCCAGCCGCCGGTCCACCGTCTCAGCCCGGTTCATCCCATCCCGTTGGCTCCAGTCTCCTTTGCGCCATCCGCTCGTCCATGTTCGTCGTCTGTCCCATTCATCCGGCTCGGCCTCTCTCAGCCCGAGCCATGCGTTCAGTCCCAGCATCCGGCTATCCGCCCCGGCTCTCCTATCCGGTCTATCCCACCGGTTCGGTCCATCCCGCGCTTCGGCCTGCCCATCCCGGTTCAGTCCCACCGCATCTCCGCGTCGGTCAGTCCCCGCCTTTGGACCCCGCTCGAGTCCCATCCCGGTTTCCAGTCCCGTGTTCGTCCCATCGGCCGGGTTCAGTCCCGGTGTCGGTGCCATCCCGCCGTTTCTTCTCCGTCGCAGCCCCCGCTCCCCGGGCGATGCCCTGCAGTGCCTTTACCGTGGAGCAGCCTCACCCCGCTCTGCCCATCCCCGGGGCTGTCCCGGTGCCCGAGTTGGGCTCCACCGAGCCGGTCCCGGGACAAACCGGGCATTTCCCGGGCATTTCCCGGGCCGGGACAGCCTCCCCGGGGCAGGGGCTGTGTGTGACCCTCCCTCCCTGCCGCCGGTGTCGAGATGCTGGAGCCAGACCGCTGTTACTTGAAAAGTTTATTTTGCCTTTGTATGGAGAAATATTATTTGTTGTAAACTCTTCTGTAATGAATCTGGAATTCTTGTAATTATTAAAGACTTTAACCGCGATTTGCCCACCCCGGCCCATCCCTGGGGGCGATGGGGTGGGGTCTGTCCGGGCTTTGGGTGCTCATCCAAGCAGCGGTTTGGGGAGGTGATGCTCAGGGAGCAGCCAGGATAACGCCTGGCTCTGTGAGAATTCTGTTTTTCAGCGCTCCAGCACTCCCCATGAAAATGTCCTGGCATCCTGCACGGCTCCCTGTGCCTGGGAGGGGAGGGAGAGCGGCTGCAGCCCCTCCTGAGCCCTTCCATGGTTAAACTGAGGCGGCAGAAGCAGCTGCAGCATCGCCGGCCTCCCCGGCCTTTTTAAATGCGTCTGCTTGTTGCTATTTCCCCGTGTAAATTAAATCGATCAGCTGCACTCTGCCCACCTCCCCCCTTTAAATTAAGTAGAGCTTTTAATCAAGTGATTTATGTTGAATTTGCAGCCCTGGATTAAACTCGCAGCCCAGGCGGGGGGAGGAAGGCTGGGGGGCTCCATAAATCACTGCTCTCTCCGGGCCCGGCTTGGCGAGGTGCGGGGAGAGCTGCAGTCGGTGTTTACATCATCCCGAACTGCTGCTCTCACCATCTCCTGCTCATTTCCTGGGGTTACCGGCAGGGCAATTAAATATGATAATGAGCAGAGATGCTGCAGCAGAGCTGCTGGTGCTCAGTGCTGGGCTGGGGAAGGGGCTGGGTGCCCCTGCACCCCACAG
>CM019215.1:163251602-163262022 GCA_009741485.1 Malurus cyaneus samueli
ACAGGGACACGGGGACAGTGCCAGGGAGGGTCCCCAGGGTGCTGTGCTGGCTGGCACCCAGCAGGAAGACTCGGCTCTGCTCTGCTCTGCTCTCCCGGTAAGGGATCCTCTCCCTGTGGGCACTCTGGGAGGTGTGGGCACCCCCAAAGCTGACATCAGCACCCCACAGGCCCCACACAGCCGGGGGAGCCCTGCAGGACCAGAGCTCCCCGAGCTGGGACCGTGCTGGGACCGTGCTGGGACCAGCCTGCAGCGCTGCCTGGCACCAGGCTCTCCACTCGGGACGGGATGGGGCTCCTTGGGAAAGGCTCCAAAGCGATGGAGGATCCCAAAATGCTGCCCTCGGGAGCCCCTGAGCAGCGGAGGGGTGCGGGGCATCAGCGCTCGGCCCACGCCACCTTTGGCTCCTGCAGCACCCTTTGTCGTCTCCGTTCCTCGCTCCATCCTTTTCTCCTTTTAAAGCCCTCGGGCTGTTCGGGCCGGGGACAATGTGACAATCTCTTGGCCCCAGCCCAGGGCTCGGCTGCTGTGCCAGCGCTGAGCTGGGCTTTGTCCCGCTGCCAGCCATGGCAGGAACCTGCTGTGCCCTTCCACCTTGGCACAGGGTCCCATGGCTCAGAGGATGTGTGGGGAGCTCCCAGCCCCCTCTGTCCCCCCGTGTCACCCAGCTTTGGGTTCGGCAGCACCCAGAGCTCAGCTCCAGCCCCACACCCACAGCTGAGCAGAGCCAGAGCCAGATGTGTGCAGCTGGAACACAAAACACAAAACCCAAACCCTGCTGTCCTGGGCACTGCACCGTGCGGGCACCGTGAGGAGCAGCGGGATGGGACCATCCTTGGGGACACCTTGGGGACTCTGCCACCCGCACCCCGTCCCGCTCCGTGCGAGGTTTGGCAGTGGAACCCCTGTCCTGCGTTACTTCGGGCTGCGATTGCGCTCCATCCCCTTTGTTACCGTTTATAGCAGAGGCAGAAGGGCTGCAGGAATGTGGCGCTGGGAGCCGGGAGCTGTAAATCCCAGCCTTTGTTGTGCTTGGGCCGCACTAAATCACTGCTTTTCGCTCTGAATGCTAATCTCCTCCAAAAGTGCTGACCAGGGCATCTTTCCCCGCAGCTTTCCGGGGAAGAGGCTGACGCAAACCCGGGGTTGGTTCTGGCACGGGAGATGTTCCCGAGCGGCAGAAATCCCCGATTCCCGGGTAAAGGGCAGCCCAAACCCCGGAGCAGTGGATGGGAATGCCACGGCCCCACAAGAGCGCTCCAGGCTGGAGCTGCGATGGTGCCCGGGGGAGGATAAACAGCAGAGGAGCCGCTTCTCCGGGCTCAGGGGGGACTGTTTGGCACCAGCGGGGCTGGAAAAGCTCTCCCCACGCCAAAGCACACACGGCCTTGGATCTCTGCAGCGTTTCATTTGCCCAGCGCTGCAGAACAGAATCCCGGCATTTATGGGGCTCCACGGGGGTCGTTTCCTCCCCTCGCTCGGAAGGTCATGAAGCAGAATTGCTGCCTCTCCCCTCTGTGTGCCCGTGGGGCACGGGGGTCCCGGGAAGGTGGCGGGGGTCCCGAGAGGTGGTCAGGGGTCTCAGGAAGTGGCGGGGTTTCGGGAGAGGTGCGGGGGTCCCGGAAGGGTGGCAGGGGTCTCAGGAAGGTGCGGGGGTCTCGGGAGGTGCGGGGGTCCCGGGAAGGTGGCGGGGTCTCAGGAAGGTGGCGGGGGTCTCGGAAGGGGCGGGGTCTCAGGAGGGGCGGGGGTCCCGGGAAGGTGGCGAGGCGGGTCCCGGATGGGCGGGCTCGGTGGCGGGGGTCTCGGAGGTGGCGGGGTCCCGGGAAGGTGGCGGGGGTCCCAGGCAGAACTGAGTCTCGGGCATGTCCTCGTACAGAGCCCTGCAGCAGCAGTGATCTGTGAGGAGGGGAAGGAGGGGAATTTTGGACTGAGAATGGGTTTGTTCAGAGCTGTGTGAGTGACCCGGGACTGTCTCGGGTTCATCTCGCTCTGCTGCTCCAGTGCTCCCCGGGACGGACGGGGCTCGCTCGAGGAGGGGGCTGGTGGCCACTGCGGGAAATCCAAGCAAAAGCGAGCCCCAGCTTCCAGATCTTTCTAAATTGAAAACACAGAAGGCAGTGGACAGGACTGGAGCCCTGGCAGCCGGCAGTGTGACGTGGTCATGGTGAGCAGGGCTGGAGGATCGGGACCAGGGAGGCACCGGAGCCCACCCAGAACGGGCACAAAGGGCGTGCCCGGGGGATGCCCAGCTCCCTGCCAGCCCCTCCTCACCTCCATCTGTGAGAGCGCTCAGCACAGGAATGTCGGGTTCGGGAGTCAGAGCAGTCACAGGCTGCAACACCGAGTGGGAGGAGACGCCTCCCTTCATACCACGCTAAGAGGCAGCAGTGACTCCACAGTGAGGTGTTATTTTATTGAAATAAAATTTGTTCCCGTTTATTAAACACAGATCCAGCAGAGTGGATGGGCTGGATGAACAAGGAGAGGTTCAGGTACAGAGCTGAGGACACAGAACACCTGACAGCTGGCTCTGCATTGCTGTAGGAGCCTGAGGTCTCAGGTTTAAAGTGCTGCTCACACCTGACCTTGGAGAACTGGCTTTTCAGGCGGGTTGTCTGACCTCTAGAAGAGACGTTTCATTCCTACTTAGCACCAAATCTAATTTTACAGTAAGTATAAATACACGTATTTAAAATCCATGTGAGAAATTTCTGAGCATTTACATAGGACAGAGTAAAAAATTAACAAATGCTAAAAACAGCTTTTCTGTATCCTCTGAGAGTCTGACAAAAACTGAGTCATCACTGGAGCGTGTGAGGAGTCGCTTTGAACGTATGGAGAGCACTTGGTGTGTAGTTCTGAGCCTGGTCAGGATGAACCAAATCTTCACACTTGGGAAAGGTGTGCAGGTCCTGGGTTGGTCCCTCGTCCCAGAGGGATCCTGAAAGTGCAAATCTGATTTGTGTCACAGTGGGTAGCACCTGCACAGCTCTCATGGGAAGCAATTACAGGTGGAGGCTGCTCTGTCACTGCTCTGCTCCTGCCCAGCAAGGTCTGAAATCCTTCTGATCAATTCATTCCACCACAGCAACGAGTGCTGCTCCCTCCTTCCCTGTGGGTAAAACTGTGGCCAGTGGGTCATTGTGAGCTGTCACTGTTAAACCATCCTGATCAGGAACAAGAGCCTGGGCTGCCACACTCAGGACAAGCTGCTGGCCAGTGGGTCATTGTCATTGTGGGCTGTCACTGTTAAACCACTCTGATCAGGAACAGGAGCCTGAGCTGTGACACTCAGGACTGTGTGGGGATGTTCCTGCAGAGGATTCACACCACAGAACAGGCTTTGCTGGACTCCCAGCCCAGTCTGCTCTGTGCACAGGCCATTCTGACACGAAAAGCTGCCTTTGCTAAGGTTTGGGAGCACAAACACCTGCTGAGGAACAGCACAGACAGCAGCACCGTTATTAACATATTTACACCATAAGTTAAAAGTAGCAGGGCAAGGATCCAGCACAAACAGAAGCTAGGGCTGCCCAGCCAGCACTGGCCTAGTTGCTAACAAGCTTGGGACAGAGAGAGGCCCCTGAGGGCTACGGCCTTGTTGTGTAGAGCAACCTCGTGGAAATCCCTGCTCCCTTTGCAGGAGAGTGCAGATGGAGCTGCTCCCTCTCAGGGCTGCCTCCAGCTTAGGCTCCGTTGGCACCAGCCTTGCTGCTCTGAGACGCTTCCCTTTTGGTCTAGGGGCAAGAGAAAAGGGCAGATTTTAGCCAGTACAAATGTTTGTTAAAAATAAAAATCATTTCTGAAAGTGTCTTCCCATTAACCATGGCAAGGGGCTCTGGAGAGGAACAGCTGATCAAGAGCAAAGTTCTTCAGGTTAAAGGAGATAAGACTCTGTCTGGACTCCCAAACTTACCTTAAGCAGCATCCCAGATGTGCACATAACCTTCTAAATTGAAATCAAATATGCACAGAAAGAAAATAGGCAAAACAAAGACAATCACTGCAGAAATATTGTTACAGATACGAAGTGGCTCTTAACAGCCTGGTGATTCCAAGGGCAGGCTGGTCTGTCCTAGTGGCCCAAAGCAGATTATTAAGAGTACAAGGAAATGCTGGCAATTCCCCCAGTGCTCTGCTCCCTCCCCCATTTCACAGCTCTGCCACGTGTGGTGTTTTTGTGTTGAAAAGCCCCCAGTGCAGTTCTCATCCAGTTCCTCCAGCTGCTCCTTGAACTCAGCATTCACAGCGTCCTGCAGCACAAACCTCCAGAGTTTGGCTGCAAGTTGAGTCAAGAACAATCTCTTTTGGGAAGTGGAAGAACTCTGAGTAGCTCACCTCTTGTGGGGGAGGCTTCACCGACGCTTCTGAGAATGGCAATTTCTCTGTTGGCTGAGACACAAATTCTTCATTCTTTAAGGAAAAAGCAGCTGTAAGATACAGACCCCTCCAAAAGAGCTAAACCCCACAGCCCCTTCTCCCTTCTGAGTAAGGCTGTTCCCTGCCCCCTCTGTAAAAGCTGGGCCGGCATTTCCATTGTTTCCCCAGCACAATTTAACTGTGTGGAAACGTTTCTGGCATTTGATACAATATTCTTTGATTCCTGCTGCTGCTTTTATCAGCTGGGACTAATCTAAGGAATTCACTGCAGTATGATGCTGAGAACCATATGCTCTGGTTTTTTTTACTCCAGATACTTTGGCTCATT
This sequence comes from Malurus cyaneus samueli, assembly GCA_009741485.1. Taxonomy (NCBI): domain Eukaryota; kingdom Metazoa; phylum Chordata; class Aves; order Passeriformes; family Maluridae; genus Malurus; species Malurus cyaneus. Next base: position 163,256,311 of record CM019215.1, read on the forward strand.
TTGTTCTGGACAACTGAGCCCAATTTCAGTAGGAGAGCTTAAACCAAGTCCTCTTTAACTGGCTGCTCTGAGCTAAATGTACCTGGGCAGAGGTCTAAGGCAACTCAGAAGGTCAGGAGTCCTTCTCGGCTGGAAGCCAGTGCCATGGTACTGAATAACCAGCTGCTCCCAGTAACAGGGCCAGCTGAACCCCAGCAGATCCCTTCCCTTGCCTCTTAAATCAGAACATGAACTGTGAGGCTCTTGGGGGAAACGTTTCCACAGTGCAAAACCAGACACTGCTCGTGCTCTGTGCCATTGGCTTTCCTAGCTTTGGGAAGGTTTGGTCACACTCAATTCTCAATGATTTCAGAACATGTTTTCCTGCTTGCAGACTGCAATTTCTCACCTTTTTTCCCTGTACAACAGGGGCAGGGTCCAGGAGGGTCTCCTGACCTTCAAGCACGGATGTCCTCACTCCAGCAGCTTCACCAGTCTGCAGAACACAGAGTCATAACTTCATCCCAGTCATAGGATCAAAGAACAAGATTTCTGTCACAGTCCTTAATTTCTATAATGTATAATGGTTGAACTATTAACCCACAAGTTTTATTTGAACAACTCACCTTGTTCTGTGTAATGGGAACAGATTGTGGCTTTATGTCTATTAGATACAAGGCACGGGAAAGCAGGAGGAGAGAAGGGGGAACGTTCTCCTTTAAATGGAGATCCAGCCACTGTTGGAAGAAAACAGAAAGCAAAGTTATTTCACTTTGGCTCTGTATTTATCAATACAACACTCTTGGTCCTTAAAGCAATCTTGAGTTTGGATAACATAGTTTTAAGATACCATAATGAGAAGAAATAGTTCTGAAGAGTTAAGAACAGCCCCCACTTCACCTTGCTTCTTGTTGGCCTTAGTTCTACTTGGTTTTCTCTTTAGTCTAGGACATAATCTGGACCCTTCATGCCTTAGAGCTCAGTTCTGCAGTGAGGATCCAGCTTGAATTCATGCAGGAATTGTCAGGAAGCTGTGCCTGCTGTAGCTGAGCAGTGCCTGCAATCCCCTCTGAGGATCCTGGCCCCAGCAGCCCCGTCCAGGGCACACTCACCTGCCCGAGCTGCTCCTTCAGCTGCTCCTCAGAGAGCCCCAGTGAGCGCATTCCCCGGGCCCTGCAGGCGCTCTGCAGCTCCAGCACGCTCAGGCCACAGACCCCTTCCTTGGCAATCATCTGCAATCAACAGCAGAGTGCCCACCCAGCACAGAGTTAGCCAAGACCCTGAGAGCCCCTGCTCCAATCTCCTGGTTAAACTGCTTAAATTAGCATTTCCATTTGTGCTTTGAGCCTTTAGGGATGGGGATTCCACAGCCCCTCCCCTGTGGCCAAAGGGCTCACACAGACCCTGCGAGCACCGAGCAGCTCCCAGAGCTGCCCCAGCCTCACCTCATCATCTGCTTTGATGGTCCTGAGGCGCAGCAGCAGCTGGAAACGGAGCAGGTTGTTGGTGCCCAGCGGGGGCAGCTCCAGCAGTTTGCACAGAGCCACCAGCTGGGGCCTCTCCAGGTGCTCCAGGGTCAGCTCATCCTCGAAGAGTTTGGAGAAGCGCACGATCTCCTGCGTGCTGGGCCGGTGGCCGCTGTGACGGATCTGAACAAGGGAGAAATGCAACCTGAGCGGGATCACCCTGAGGGAATCTCCTCCTCCCTTCCCTTCCTCACACTGGAATTCCCATCTCTGTCAGAACAGGATGATACAGTTAAAACTCAAAGGGAAACTCTTACTGAGTGGCCACTGGAAGAGTTTCAGGGGGTGAAGCTGGCACTGTTCCAGGATGGGAATTCCTGTGCAGGGTGGCACACAGGGAACAGCAGCTGACAGAATCTGTGTGCTGTCAAAGCTCTCTGCTGACCTGGGACAATGCCACACTCTGCCCAAAGCAGCACCAAAGGGGTGGCAGTGCCATGGCTGCCCATCCTACCTCGTGCAGGTAAGAGGAGAATTGTTTCCCCTGTCCTGTGTCTGCCTTGTTCCTTTTGGCCATCTCTGCAATTGTCTCCCGCAGGAACTTTGCTAACTCCAGCTTTGCATTTAACTTCTTCTTCTGCTTTTCTTCCTTCATTTGGGAAATACAAAATTATTAATTAGAAAATATAATGTAGGAATCTGATCACTGTCCACAGCACAAACTACCAACCCTCCCCCTCAGCTGAGGAATAATCTGGGAATGTGGGTGAGGCTGATCCTCACTTGCACAGCTCTGAGGATGCTCCACAACCTCAGGGAGGACACAAACCTTCTTTGACTCCGTCTCAAAGGTTGAGGGCAGCATTGCAGGGAAGAGCTTCAGGAACACAGGTAGCAGGAATTCCATGAAGGGGACAATGACAAACACCAGGAAGGGAACCAGCCGGAAGAGATCTGCACAAGTTCTCAGCAACTGTACAGAGAAAAGCAGAGATTATCACTCAGGCAGACACCCAAAATGTGTCCAGAGAAGGAGTTAAGCCTCTCCCTGCATCACTTTATGCAGGGGTTGTGGCACTCACCCTTCTCCTCTCCCTCCTGGTGAGCACCTGCCCGTGGAGCAGCCTCCACACCATCCTGACAGCCACCGTGGTGTCAATCCACAGCAAGTGGAACCCGTGGTAATAATGCTTCAGCTCATCCACAACTCTTTGTCTCAAAGGCTTTTTCCCTGCAGGAGCCTCTATGATGTGTTTCGCTGGAGTTTTAGCAGGTTTAGCTCCCTGGTTGCCGGGATTTCGGCGGGGTGGGGATTCACCGGGGAGCTGCTGCCAGGGGCTGCTGGAGGTGTGCAGGGCGTGGGCACCTGAGCCAGGCAGGGCAGTGCCCAGGCGGGCACGGAGGCGCCAGGGATGGCTTTTGGAGTCTCTCGATGTCCAGCTTAGCTGGGAATCCACCAGCTGGACCAGAGCGATGGCCGGAGAGTACGGAGGGCTGGAGTGTGCGAGGAGATGGGAGCCTCTGAAACTGGAGAGGGTAAAAACAGTAAAAACAGTGCAGCGAGGCCAAAGAACCCAAAGTGACGTTCTCAGCCAAATTGATTTGGTCGATGAGATTGTGATCCTTCAGCAACGGGTGAAATACCGAGACCTTGTCCTGTGCTAACAACTCCCCTCTTGGGGCCACCCCCGCCCCACAGCGCCTCTGGGCAGCCCTTTACCCCCGGGACAGGACGAGCCCGTTATGAACAAACCCCCGAAGGCTGACCGGGACCCCTCACGGGGGGATGCGGGCCTTACCTGGCCCTGGCCGCGGCCAGCAGCGCGTTCAGGCCGCAGGAGGCCATGGCCGGCACCGGCACCACCGGCACCACCGGCAGCAGAGCAGAGCAGCGGAAGCGGCAGAGGGAGAGAGATCCCGGGGAAGCGCCGGGGGCGGCGGGGCCCGCCGGACCCATTGCCGGAGCGAGGGCTGGGCCAGGTGGGCCGGCCGAGATGCCACAACACTCTGCGGTGCCGGTGGCTGGAGAGATACGAGATCCAGCAGATAGAGGGCCTTCCGGTAAGGTCACTCGATCGATCCGCTCCGATAACCGATAAGACCCCCGATCGCGAAGCCCCGCCCCCCCCCCCGCCCCGCGCCCCCCCCCCCCCCCCCCCCCCCCCCCCCCCCCCCCCCCGCCCCCCGCCCCCCCGCCCCGGCCCCGCCCCCCCCGGGCCCGCCCCCCCCCGCCCCCGCCCCGCCCGCCCCCCTCCCCCCCCCCCCCCCCCGCTCGATCCGACACCGCTTCGATCGCTCCGATCCGATCCACTCCGAACCGCTCCGATCCGATCCGGCTCCGCTCCGATCCTACCGCCGTTCCGGGCTCGCTCCCGGCCGGCGCGCTCCCTCCCGCCCCGCCCACGCCACCTCGTGGCCCCGCGCGGTCACTCTGACCCGTCACCTCTCTGTCGCCCCTGCTCCGTGACGCCATCGCGCTGGGCCGCGCCTCTCAGCGTTAGCCAATCACAAGGCAGAACTGCGGCCGTGCTGGAGATTCGTCCAATGGGAGCGGAGCGGGGCGGGGCCTATCCCGAGCAGCCCTCAGGAGAAGCCGCTGATTGGGTGAGAAAACGGCGGCGGCGCGCGAGCGGTGACGTCACTGGGCAGTGCGTGACGTCATGGCGATACGAGGGCGCTGCGTATGACGTCATGGGGAGGTCATGGCGGCTGTGGCGGAGCCGCACCGGGGCCTTCAAATTTTGAAATCTTGAAGGTTCCTTCCGACCTGAGGCGTTCTGAGATTCCGTTAAATACCAGCTGGTTTTGAGAGTCTCGAGGGGAAGAAATGTCTCTTTGCCCCAGTGAAAAAAGTGTCTGAAACCCTTTGGCTATGGATGCCCAAACAGATGAACAGCATTTTAAAAGGTAGAAAATAAAATGGGGAGAGATGGGTGAAAAGGGGACAGAGCTCCTGGGTCTGCTGCCAGAGCTCCCAGTTCAAAACAGGATTAAACACATTTAGGTTATGTCTAAAAGAGTTTTTCCTGCAGGAACGAGGGGAGACGCTCCTGTTCCTGAGGAGACTGATCTGTGGATGTTCCTGTGTTGTGCGAGTGCCTTTAGGAAGGTCCCTGAAGCAAAGAGCAGAATCACTTTTGAAATTTCCTTTATTCCAGTTATCCCCGCCCAGCCCAATGCCTGCCCATGGTGGAGTCCAGCCTAAGCTGGGCTGGGGAAGCTGTGGCTTTGGGAAGTACTGCTCAGTCCGTGCTCAGCGATGTGGGGAGCTCCTGTCTTCAGCTTCCTCTTTCATGTTGGCTCATGTCTCTCTCCCCGTGATTCTTCCTTGTTTATTCTCTGATTTTTTCCTGTTCTGGTAACCGACGTGCTCTTATCTCCCATCTTTGTTCCCTCCCTTTCCCCTGCCCTTTTCTTGCTTTCCATTTTTCTTTTCCTTGGTTTGGTTTTTTGTTTGTTTTTTGGGTTTTTTCCCTGCAGAACAGATTTATTGCATTCCTTTCAGTTGGGTTTTCTTCCGCCACAGAAATCCTTTTCAGGGAGGAGAGGGATTAACTGCAAATATCTCAATGCATTTCTTTCCAGCCAAAATAGGATTAGAAGCTCCTGCAGGTGACACATCTCCACGCAGGCACCAAAGCTCAGAGGCAACAGAGAGACTCTGCAGGGCACCTTGGCACCTCTGTGGTTGTTTCCCTGGGCTTGTGCTGCCCAGCTGGAGTTAAACCAGTCCCAGCACGGTCCTGTCCCAGTGGTTTCTGTGGTACCAGGGAGGACAAAGTCACAGAATCCATGATGGGTCGGGTTGAAGGGATCATGGGGTCCATCTATGCCACCTCCCTGTTCCAGAAGAGCACATGGCACAGGATTGTGTCAAGATGCGTCTGAAATATTCCCCTTGAGGGAGACTCCACACTCTCTCTGGACAAGCACTTTGTCACTGCACAGGAAAGAAGCTCTTCCTCATGTTCTGGTGGAACTTGTTGTGTTTCAATTAATGGCTGTTGCTGGGCCACCACCTAGCAAAAAGAGTGTGGTCCCATCCTCTGACACCCCTTGGAGATCTTTATATGTTTGATGACATATTTGTATGGATTGATGAGATGCCCCCTCAATCTTCCCTTCTCCAGAGTAACAAGATCCTGCAGTGTCTCCTCCTCACAGAGATGCTCCAGATCCTCCATCATCTCTGTGGGCTCTGTCGGAACCTCTCCCTTTGCCCTTTGTCTCGCTAGTCCGAGGAGAATTGGGATCAGATCGCTCTCAG
>CM019215.1:163263212-163322643 GCA_009741485.1 Malurus cyaneus samueli
CCTGCTCCCAGGAAAGGGTTTTATTGCGCGCGGGAAGAGCCGCGGATCAGCCAAGGGGTTGTTGTTGTACTGACGTTGTTTTTTTGCGGTGATGTTGTGCTGTGCCGTACTTTGTTGTGGTCTCGCTGTGCTTTCATTTCCCTGTCAATACACTCTGTCGTTTCAGTGTTGTTAAAGGTCTAATGATAACGCGGTTCTACAGATACAAACTAGCCCAAAGAACAATATTAAGTAGCCAGTGGTTACAGTTGAAGGATAAATTGTAGTATATTTTGATAATTGTTGAGGTCTTTCAGTGACCTTTTGCAGAGATGCACGGTAAATGTTTTGGTAGTTAGATTTTTTTTTTTAATTAATTGTTTTTATGAACTGCTTGAAAAGATTTTGTTCCTAATCATGAGCACGCGCTTTATGAAGGTACAGGGTAAGAGTGGAAGATGGTGGTCAAGGACTGTATGTTTTGTTTTAATACAAACATATTTTGCATTTTTCAGTTTTGCAGCTTTGCCTGAGTTTGAGGTGCTTCATGTGAGATTCAATGTGGTTCTTGGCCCTGTTGTGATATGTGCGAGCCTATCGTGATGTTACAGTGTTTGGCATTGCCAGAGATCTGACTTCTGGCTTCCTCTCAGTATCAGCCCATGACTTTTCCTGAAAATTGAAAGATTTTCCTCCATGTTTCCCGTTTGAATCCTGTGGCTCTCAAACCAAATGAGTCTCAGAGCTCCTTTCTCAGACAAACTCCTTTTCTCTGCTGGCCAAGTGGTTTCTTTCCACAGTACCGTGGGAAACTTCATCCAAACGCCCTTATCAAACCCAGTTACAGACGTGACTGTTTTTTCTGGCATTCAAAAACCAAACACAGAACACCTTTACCAAGGTGCACAGGGAAGCAGCCTCACCTCATGCTTCAAAGTTTGTGGAGAGGCCTCTGATTCACCGCTGGTGTCTGCCAGGAGGAACAGCTCAGCCCTGCTGGAGTCAGGAGAAGTCCACAGGCTGCAGTTTCCTGTTAAAACTCACTAAAGACTCACGTACAGGTGGAAATTTGGCATTGTCTTGACGTGTGTAAACAGAGCTTTGCCTGTGGGATTTGTTAAGGACGTGCAGAGCAGAATGGGAAAAAGCACAGACTGAATGCAGGGGTCCCTTGGAGCAGTTGTTTTATTTCTGTCTGCAGTTCAGACAATTCTGATGTTCCAGGTGACAAAGGTGTCCCTCTGGGTGACAGTTAATGTGGCTGGAGGCAGTGAGTATCTCAGTTCTGGGGATGAGTGAGGTGCAGGGCTGTTTGGTTTGGTTTTTGAGCGGTCAGGAGCGATTGCATCACTTCAAACACCCGGCCTGTCCAGCCAGGCAGCTCTGTCTGTCTGTCTGTGTGTCTGTCTGTCAAACACCTGCAGCACTGAACAGCCACTGATGGCTGTTGGATGTTTGAGGGGACCAGCACCAGTGCAGGCTGGACACTTTGGAATGAAACAGCACAGAAAGGGGCAGTGAACATCTGTGGGGTAAGGAAGGGTTGGGAGGATGTGAGCAGAAGTTTGAATCTCTCTGATTTAGGTCTGTATGGACAGGAAGTGGATCCACACTTGTACATGATGAGGTCCTGGAACTTTTGCTTTTGAGGCTGTTGATAGAAAGGCCAGCTCAGGCTGACGAGGCAGTGACACAGTTCTGAGCACCCACGGCTGACTCACAGCAGGGTTCAGCTCCTCCAGGGAGCCAGCAGGCCAGCTCCTGTCTCACAGCAAACACCTTCCATCCCTGAAACACCTTACCTGTGCCTGTGCTATCCACATGTGGGGATTGGCAACAGAAAAGGATGGAAAAAGGTTTGGTGAAACCTCTGTTTAAAATACATGAACGCTGGACTTTTATCAGTAGCTGCTGTGTCTCTTCTTGCTGTGGCCACAGCCAGCCTCAGCCAAACCTACAGAGCTCCCCGTCTGGGAAGAGGAAAAGTTGGGATCACATGGGATTGGAATTGTTTGATAATCTGAGGTCAGTTGTTTTTTAGTTTAATGCAGCGTGGAGGCAAGGCTTGAGAACTTTAAGTCTTGTTTTCTGAGAGCAAAGTTGAAAAATACTCATTCTAGAACTGGCTTTAGGTAAGTGTAATTGTTGATGAAAACATGAACCTGGAGGATCCATAATCTCTGCAAAACCTTCCCCTGACTGACCACTCACTGTTGGAGTGGAACTGATTTTTTGAGTTATGCTCAACTTATCTGAAAAGCTTGGGATTGGAATTGAAACAGGGTTCACCCTAAGAGCTCTACTAGGCTGACCTGCCTTATTCTGTACTGCTTATATGTTTTCATTTACCTTTTCCTCTGGTACTTGGAATTATGACTCTCCTGTGGACAGCAAGAAAATATTTACTGAAGGTGTGTAGAGTCTCAGTGTTTGTAAAGGGCCCTGTGTCCCTGTCTACCCTGGGAAAGGACAAGAACAGAATGGTGGACACCCCCTTTAAAGAGGAAACTCTCTCGTTAGGAAATTCAGTTACACTTTTGAAGATGCTGATTTCAAGTTGTTTCCTGGTTGATAGCAAGTTGTTTGCAGCCTCTGTAAAGTGTGGAATGATGAAGCTGTTAATCTATCTCCAGTGTTGTATCAATGCAGGGTCTGTTATGGGTCATGTTTGGAAGCCAAATTGTGCAGCTCACGGGTGCCTAACACAGTGAGTTAATAGAATAATCACTGGCATAGTGAGAAGAATACTTTGCTGCCAGATCAGCTGGAAATCCTGTGGTTGCCCTGTGGTTTGGGTGGTGTTGCTCTGCAGCAGGGACAGCTCTCTTTGGTGACAGTGGGGTGTTCTTTGCATTAGTGCTTAGGAGTGGTGTACACAAAGTGATCTTAGGTTAAGATGTTGAGATTCCCGTGTGCTCAGGATTCCACATTTTGTTCAGTTGTTTCGGGTCACTCTCACTGTAATCTTGCCCAGATGGCTGCCACTTCACTGGGCAGATCTGGGGACTGATCCAGTGATGCAGAATTTGGGGCAGGAAGGAGGGTGGGAGAGTCTGTGTGTGTTAACAGTGATGACTATGAGGGATCAGGCAGGAAGGAGCTCACAGTGGTGTCAGTGCTGGGGGAGGACAGAGAGCAGCCTCGATGCTTTGGGGTGCTCACAGCCCTGCCTCTGAATTACTGAGGCACAAATTTGGGATGGGCTGTCCTGGCTGTGCAGCACAGGCTGATCCTCAGGCTGAGGGACATGGGTGAGCTCCAGAAGGAAGAAAAAAGCAGCAAATGATAATGATATTCTTTAACTCGTAGCTCCTAAATGCAGTGTAAATGCAATGCTCTAAAGTACATTAATCCACACTCCTGTCATGTACCAAAACAAAGCACAATGGCAGCCACCTCTGCAGTGCCTGTGGGAGCTGCATTGGCAGCTGGGACTGTGCCCTTCCAGATGTGAATGTTCCTGAAGTGCTGTCACCACTTCCCAAGAGTTCTTTGTTAGTATTCAGAAGAAAAAAAAAGGTTAAACTTGGTTTTAGTAAAAAGTAAAGCCCAGCCTAGAGTGAGAATCTGCTGTTTGCACTTCAGTTTGGCAGATGCAGAGTAACAATTTGGTGGTAAATAGTACAAAGAGTCCCACTTCCTTTTCCCAGAATGGGGGTGGTTTGGGGTTTTTGACCTTGCTGTGCAATCCTGTGTGCCGCTCCTCAGATCTGCGTCCCCTGATGGTGACATCTGTGTTGGTTTGCTGGCTGATGTGTGGAGCTGTGGAGGAAGGGATGGTTTCACAGCTCGAGGTTTAAAAGTTCCTTCTGTGAGAAAATTGTGCTGCAGAGCCTTTTGCTGTTACTGCCCCAAATTGCTTAATTACAGTGACAAACGTGCTGGAGTCGATCTCACAGGACAGTGAAGATGAGCACAAACATCACTTTTATCTGAGTGTGAAGATCATCTGAAAACATCATCCCAAAGCATGCAGCACAAATCTGATTAAGTCCTTTTTCCTGTTGGAACTTCAGTTACTTTTTGGAGTCTTGGAGAAGGGAAGTTCTCAGTGTTAGGAAAGCTCTTAGCAAAGTTATTGAGATGTATGGCTTTGGGAAGGTGAGAATTTCATGTGGGCCGGGTTTAATGGAGGTTCCCATTAGAAGAAGTGTCTGTGGGATGCATTAATGTAATTTCAAACGCAGACCAAAAGGGCACAGTAACCCTCCTGTATGCCCACACAGGCAGAACAAATACCATGGGGCCGTGTTTGCTTTGGAAGGGCTGAACTAACCTTGTGGGAAGCAAACTGGTGTTTCCTACCTGCAGGTCAGGTCACTGTGTGTTGCTTCTTGTTGAACATTGAGCTGCTTACGTGAATGCCAAAGCCTTCTCGAGCCAGCAGTTGTTGTTTTGGAAGCCTAACTTTGATTTAGACTGATTTTGGTGTTTCAGTATGCACTGGAAAGTTGAAGGTATGCCAGTGCTCAGCTGGAATCTCATTCAGTGAGTAAGCTCAGGGTTTGGAGGTCTGGTGATGCTGAGGCTCAGAACCATGCAGTATTTAACATTACAATAAGGTTGAAGGGCAGGAGAGTAACCCTCCTGACACAGCTGCTGAGAGCCAGTGCTTTCAAACTCTGCGTTTCTGGAGAGGGAAGAGGTTGGGGATCCCCAGCTGAAGCTGTTGCAGTGCACTGGTTTCCCGGTGTCTGAGGTGGAATCACCCATTGTGGCTTAGGGCCCTGCTCGCCTCAGGGCTTCTCATGTCATGAGTTTCAGCAAGGAAGTGGGGAGGGAGGAGGAAAAGAGGTTTCTCTGTTTGTCTTTCTGTGATGTTCTCGGCTCGTGCAGTTTGCAGTGACTGTGTCAGGAGAACTTGCTATCTCTTACATGCTGCAGGGTGAAATGCTGTCCAGCTGCTTCAGGTTGGAATAACCTTTCCCAGTGCACCAGGAAGGCTGTAGAGTGTGCTGAGGATTTTGGCACCATTATTCTGACTCGGTTATACTGGAGCTCATAGTTCTTAAACACTCATAGGTGCTTGCGATGTTTTTTGAAATGTCTTGGAAAAGAAGAAATTAGCCATATGAAAGACATGTCATAGCCCTTTGTAAAGGCTCAGTAACACCAGTGCACTCTAAAGCCATGTGAGGGTGGCTGCTGAATAGAGGGGGGGAAATTGGTCTTGAGATTCCTTTTTTCCTCAACTGTTTAATTTGCTTAATTACCGTTTTTTAATTTATTCTGACTTCTTATTTCCTTTCCCCTGCCTCTAGGCCCTATGAGAAAAAGGGAAAGCTAAGGATGCTGGAGCAGAACAATGGATTTCTCTTTCTCTTTCATGCAAGGGATCATGGGAAACACAATTCAGCAACCACCTCAACTGATTGACTCGGCCAACATCCGCCAAGAGGAGGCCTTTGATGGCAGCAGTGCCATTGCTGAGGATGGGGGCCGGACGCCGTACGAGGCCGCGCTGCAGCAAGGCTTCCAGTACCCCACGGCAGAGGAGCTGCCCCCCCTCAGCAATGGCTACCCCCCGGCCATCAGCATGTACGAGCCCCAAGGCAAATACCAGAGCTACACTCAGTATCCCAACGGATCTGCCAATGGCTTTGGAACGGTCAGGAACTTCAGTCCCCCGGAGTATTACCAAATGGACAACTCTAACAGCAGGCAACACGAAGTTCTGGAAAAACCTTCCCCTCCCCAGGCGCCGCCTCCAGCACCACCTTCAGCTCCACAAGCGGGGATTCCAAAGAAGACTGGCTCACCAGAGATCAAACTCAAAATAACCAAAACTATCCAGAACGGCAGGGAATTGTTTGAGTCCTCCCTGTGTGGGGACCTGTTGAATGAAGTCCAAGCGAGGGAGTATGCTAAGGCAAAACATGAAGGGAGGAAAGAGAAAAGGAAAAAAAGTAGCAAGCATGACTCTTCCCGACCGGAAGAGCGCAAGTCACACAAAATTCCAAAATTAGAACCAGAGGAGCAAAATGTAAGTGGAATGGTGATTTCAGCCATCTGTACACCTATTGTTGATGGAGAGTGGGTCCGGCAGGGTTTGTCCTTGTTCTGAGCACACTGAGTCACCAGGCTTTACTTACTCGTCACTGCCTTAGCATGAGGTTGCCAGGAGCTGTCTGTGGAACAACACAATGTTGATTAAATGGCTCGTATAAAAAAAAAATAGAAAAGGTTATATATTGTGTTTCTGTCAGATTCTGTACCATACTGTCCATATCCAGAGGATGCACGTCAAGTGATGTTAACTGAGATTCCAGGAAGCAAACACCCAGATTTTGAGAGAGATTTTGAGCTGGTGCTCTCTTACTCTTTTTCTTTCAGTTTTCGTAAACCACTCCACTGTTTCTGTTTCCATTTCTCGTGTTGGTTCCTGCCACCTCTGTGGTGCTGGTTTCTGCCTTTCCCAGTTTGAGGGGGTGGGTGGCAGAAATGCTGATGAGTACCAGGAATGGGGAAGTTGCTGTATCTGGCCAGGACAGAAATTGCCCAGTGCAGGCTGGGCTGGGCTGTTACAGAATGGAGCTGAGTTTCTTGTAAGGTCTGTGAAAGCTGCTGGTGGTGCTTGCTGCTTTCAGGGAGAGGATCTTGTCCTGCAGGGATCAGCTCTGATCTAGTGGAGTGGGTTCTGTGCTCTTGGAGCCCTGTGAGGTGGCTGTAGGAGCTGCTGTGTCCTGCTGGCACTTGTGAGCAGTGTCTCTCTTGCACTGTCCCTGCTTTTTGGCCTCTCCACCAGATTCCATTGTCTCTACATCACACTGTCAAACAGTTTGTCTCCCCTCTTGCCAGTGGTTCCTGTTCTGCTCCTGGAGCTTTAGCTGTGCCTGTTCTTCTGGCTCTGTTATCTGCTTTCCATGAGACTGGAATCTTCTGTATTTTACAGACTGAACTAAAACCTTGCATCTTGAAAATCAAGTTCCTAGTCATGTGTGTTCACCAGAAAACTTGGTCTTGCTGTTGTCCTCCTTGTTGCTTCCATTTCCCTTTCCAGTGGTGGTGTTGCAATAAGTGTTTCATGTAACCCAGCCCTGTTTCACACACAGCCTGCTCTGACAGGAACAGCATTTTGTGCTGGTGGTTTTTGGTATGAGCTTAACAGGACAGTCTCAGGTCCATCCTCCCATCATTTTGCTTTCCACTGCACCATTTCATCTTCATGTGCATTCACCATGTACACTTCTGTCATCTTCAGTGTTAGTGGTGCGAGTCTTGGGAGGATTTCTGCCCAGCAAATAGCAATATAATCAGTCTTAAATGTGTGTACAGACAGTTCCAAATGTGACACTGAGCTGTGCCACCCCGACCTGAGCTGTTCTGTCCTTTTCTTGTGTCCCTGCTTCTCTGGGCTGGTGTGAGCTCTGTGCTTGCAGTGACCTGGGAGTGATGAGGATTGTCAGCATTATTTCTCTCTGCTTGTGTCTGACTCGTCCTTTTGCTGCTCTTTGATCCTTTCACTTCTGACATCTCTGCTGCAGGAAAAGCAAATGTGTGGCATCTGTCTCCTGAGATAGTTCCCAGCCTTATCTCATCCCCTGTCCCCTGATGTCCTGGCATGGCCACCGCACCTCGGTGCCAGCTTCTGGTCAGGGCTGATTCTGCTCTGTGTTGTGGACTTTTGATCCTCCAAATATATTTGTCAACTCCATGCAATTTAACATTGATTTTACAACTATCATGTTGTGTATTTAACATAATTTATGTACTGCAGTTCTTGCAAATAACTGGTGTACAATGAGACTCACCACATTACTGTGGATATCCTCACATGGGGTTCTCTGGTTTTTTGGAAATTGTATAGTGTTTTAGGTAGAAAGTTATGTGGATTTGCTGTTTCTGAATGTATGTTCTTCTGTCACCTGTTACAGGGGAACATTGCTGTATTCAGGTGTGATTGTAATGTAAATAGTGTAGGGGAAAACAGGTATTTTTTACTGTGATGTTTCAATGTTAATTTGGTACAGGGAATAGTCCTATTCATGTTTTCTGGGTTCATGGTTGCCTTTCTCTCTTGTGAATTACTTTCTTCGGCCTTGTTTCACTATTATCTTCTGTTGTTTTGCTGTCCCCTTACCTTGTCTGTGTTTGTTTTCCTTTTTTCTCTTCATTGTTACCTATTTCCTAGAGACCAAATGAGAGGCTTAGCACACTCTCTGAGAGACCAAGAGAAGATGCAGTGCTGGAGGAAGCCCCGGTTAGTACACACAACAGTTAACATTTTTGGAAATTAAAGAGTATTATTATTTTTGGACTGTTTCTTCCATTGATTCTTTAATTTGTCTGATAAATTAGTTGCCATTTCTTTTAAGCTCTTATTACTGCATCAATGCATCTCCATTGTACTGTATTTATTGCTTTATTTTATCCTAAAAGCAATGCTCCTAATCAATTTAGGAAGCAAAATCATTTTGGAGGGGTTGGTGGCAGTTGCTCTTCTGTGTCTTGGTTTGTCAGTGATGTTGTTACGTAAATCCCAGCTGTGTGCAGCTCCTTTCTGTCATGTTTCTAAGAAATGTTTTTCTCATCTTGGGTTGTCAAACCTCAGGGACATCGGAGAGAACAACAACAAGTCCCTGTGGATGGTGTGTGCATCTCCAAGTGCTCTAAATCCTCTCCTGTGGCTTTAATCTGGTGTTTCTTTGCAGGTCCAGCAGCTATTGCCGTCCCTTCCAGCACAAGTGACCCACGATGTCAAATTCCAGGTTGGGGATCTGGTTTGGTCCAAGGTGGGCACGTACCCCTGGTGGCCTTGCATGGTGTCGTGTGATCCGCAGCTTGACGTGCATACCAAAATTAACACCAGAGGTAAGGGAGGAAGCTCTGCCACAGTGCAGGTGTCTGTAGCTCTTCCTTTATTAAAAATATCTTAGTTCTGAACTGCCTTTGCAGGTGAATGCTGCTCTGTATGTGCTGAGCAGGAGAGTCGTGACATGCACAGCACTGTACCTGGTGCATGACCTCTGCTGGTGGATTATCCACAATGGGCTTGTGCTCAGGTGCTTGTGCTTTTCTCGAGTGTTCAGTGAGGGCATGGTGTACTGAGCTTTCATCTTAAACTGTTCTGCACCCAGCCCATTGTATTTCTGCCCTTGAGCCAGGACTAGAGTGTTGGGGAGGAGCAAAGTGCAAGCTCCACAGGCAGAGCAGTGTTGGTCCAACTGCTGAGTGGTGTTTTCCCTTCCAGGTGCCCGGGAGTACCACGTGCAGTTCTTCAGCAACCAGCCAGAGCGGGCCTGGGTGCACGAGAAGCGTGTTCGGGAGTACCAGGGGCACAAACAGTACGAGCAGCTATTGGCTGAGGCAGCCAAGCAAGCCAGCAACCACTCAGAGAAACAGAAGGTACTGGGGGCACTGGGAGGATCAGCTCTGGAAGGGAGATATTCTGGGACAGGTCTGGAACTCTGCACTGCTTTACCTGAGAAGGACTGGCTGCATCTCACTGCCAGGAGTGTTTCTCACTAACATCATGAACATGTTTCCATACTCGTATGACTGAAAAAGGCTGAGAGCTGAACCTGCTTTGTGTTTCCTCATGATGGAGTGATCCTGGGCATTGGAAATAATCTTACCTCTCTGTTAGCACATCAAGTAGAAACAAGGCCTGTGTGCTCACTATTTACTTGTGCTTTGGAAAACGAGTTTTAGATCATATTCTTCCAGCCCCTAATACTAGTGGATATGTTCCTTTTCCATTGTTGAATTGGAAAGAAAGTGTTAGCTGCAGGAATTACTTACTGTATAGATGAGCTACTTCAGTCAACATTTATGCTGATCAAATTAGTGATGTGGAAAGAAAGGAGTGTTTATAGAAAACTAAGGAGCATTTCAAAAGTGGCTATGTTAGGATGAATTCTATGTGTCATAATGGAATTATGGGTTGAATACTGCCCGTGGCTGGCTTTGGTTAATTGTAACTCAGGGCTGACAATTAATTGTGATGATCTTATGAATCAGTTTGAGTGTCTGCTTTTACCTTGAGGAGGGAATTCAGTGTCCACATTCAGTGTCAAAAATACCCTGTAAATTGAGAGCAGACTTCAAGCTGCCTGAAAGATGTAGAGACCCTGAGGATTGCATTTTAAGTGCTACAGTGGTAAAATGTTCAGTGTAATCAACTGCTTATCTTTATCCCTAAAGATTCGCAAGCCGCGGCCGCAGAGGGAGCGAGCGCAGTGGGACATTGGCATTGCCCACGCCGAGAAGGCACTGAAAATGACCCGGGAGGAGAGGATAGAACAATATACCTTCATTTACATAGACCAAGAGCCAGAGGAGGCTTTGGCCAAGGCCAAAAAGACTGCTGCTTCCAAATCAGACATAGCCAAGAAGAACCGCCGGCCGAAGGCAGCGCCGAACGCGCAGGCAGAACACACCAATGTGGGGACAGGGTCATCACCTTCCAGTGCCGAGGCACGGAGACAGGGCCAGAGGAGACAGTCCAGTGTGGAGGAGGAGGAGGCACCACCTGTGAAAATTGCATGGAAAACGGCTGCAGCTAGGAAGTCCTTACCAGCGTCAATAACCATGCACAACTTGGATCTGCAAAAGTGTAACATGTCTCCGGTTGTTAAAATTGAACAGGTTTTTGCCCTTCAGAACGCTGCTGGGGATGGAAAACTCATCGATCAGTTTGTTTATTCCACCAAGGTACGTGCTTGGTGCAGTGACCCCCCTTGTGCTCCTGAATTATCCCGAGCCTGCCTTACTAGGGAGCTTGAACTGTGTCCACCAAGCTTTCACCATCCGTGTTCCTTTCATTGGAGAGATGAATGAACAGACAGATGTGACAATAGAATCTTCCAGTGCACTGACCCCCACTTTCAGTGCAGCTCTGGCAGTAACTGTTTTCCTGGTGGCAGAGCAGCTCCCTACAGATGGCCCTATTTTTGTTTGCAACACATTAAAAATATCAAAGCTGTTTGACTTCAGCTTCCTAGTTGAAATCATCCAAAAATTCTTGATAAAATCAGTGGTTTTGTGGGAAACAGATAACAAAACTGTTAATAATGTACTGAAAAGTTATAACTACATTTTGTGTAACAGACTTTTAAATTGAGTTCTGCCTCTGAGCTTCCTTCAGGTGCACAGCAGCTTCCCACAGTCAGTGTAAGGAAAAGGCTTAGGACTATTTCTCTGCCTCCTTCTTCTGCCTCTCTACCTGGAGAGTGTTTATTTCATCCTAAGCCCTATAGAGAAGGTAATGTTTAGAAAAGTCACTGGAATTGTTTTTTCCTTGTGTTTAAGGGAGATTGAGAGGGGTGGAAAGTTCTGCAGGGAAGCAGCTCCATAGTAGATTAATCCTGTGTATGTGTTGGGTTGGAGAACATTGATTGTTTCTGTTCTGAAACTGAGGGGCAGATCTGTTACCTGGTAGCATCACACCTCTGTAACAGGGGAAGACAATCTTTTCCTTTTTTCTTTTTAAGGGAGTTGGTAACAAAACAGAAATAAGCATCAAAGGACAAGAGAAACTTAATTCTTCATCAGCTCAGAGAAGTGAAAAAGCAGTGGTGCAAAATGTGTCCTCTCCTGAGACACCTTCTGGAGCAGCAGGTAGGGAAACTGCAGAGTCCTGGTCTGAATATGAGCCCTCAACACTGAAATTCAAATATCAAACCCAACCTTTTCTCTTTACTTAATAATTATTATTTATATCTTTCTGTTTACATAATAATTGTAAAGAGCATGGCTAATGTAACACATGGTGAGCCAACACACACAGCATGGCTGTGCTGTGGGATTGGTGGTTTGGCCTCTGAACTTCATATCTGCAACTCAGAGCCCGAGTCAACATATTGAGAGGTGATGTCCTGAACAGAGCAGATGGTGAGCTGCTTTGGGAAACAGCAGAAGTGGATGTGTGTTAGGAGGGTATTGCCATGGCTTTTTGGCCCCAAATGGAAACTACAAGAGCTGTCATGAAAGGAAGAGAGTCAGAAAGCAGCACATTTCAGTAGGGAATGTCTGACTCAGCATGGGGACTCCCTAGGCCTTGTTATTGAGGTCTTGCATGACCTGTTAAAGAACAGGGGTTTTTAAAAACTGCTTCAACTAACTTTGTCAAACAAATGAGGTAGTGCTTGCCTTCTGAAGGCATCTCAGGGGCCACATCATAAAGCAGTGAGTTTTGAAGTGTCAGGTCTGAGGGAGAAGAACCACTGAAGCAAATAATGGAGCTTGGACCTGAAACAATAAACCTGGAATGAGCTATTTGAATGCCATAATATTGCCTGGTGTCACTTCAGCTTTAACTATCCAGCTATTTGATTATTTCTCCCTTTCCAAACATGAAATAAATGAGAACTGGAGTCAGTGCTCAGCATCCACGAGTCTTCTGCAAACACACTTGAGGTTCTGTCCATGTGTAGCTTTTAGCAGAGTCATTTGATGTGCCAGTTTATGGAGTGTGTTTGGGACTGCAGAGCACAGCCCAGTTACTGCAGATTTCCTGCTGTGAGTGGGGTTGGCCCTGCTGTTGTTGCCAGTGGTGGTTTTTTCCAGCTGTGGTTGCTGTAGTTACTTGAATTGCCTTGCAGCAGGAGAGGCCGTCGCTGTTCTGCTTCCCTCACCTGGGATCTAAAGGCTTCAGCTTCCCTATGGCTCCTCAGACGGAGGGGGTGAGAATTCTGAGCCTCTCTTTTTTCATTTTCTTAGGCTTTTTGGATACGTAACACTCCACCAGCTAACACCCTGTAAGTGCCTGAGTTTTCCTGCAGTGCACACTCCAAACAGTCACTCTCAAAGCCATTTCCAAAGTCCAGTTATTGGTCCCCTCTTGTGGAACATAACTGCCAAGTCCTTTTTTCAAATGTAAGGTCACCGGAACTTCAGAATCCCTTCACGGTAAAGTATTTCCCAGACTGACTCTGGGAGTCCTTACTGATAACCTGCAGTTAGATACACAGAATTCAATAATGCTGGGAAGATAATTCTGTTCTTTGAAATCTGCTACTGCAAGAGCAGCCCTGAGAATCCCTGCTGCCTCTGCTTCAGACACTGAGCTAGGATTTGTCTCCAGCAAGGAGGAAGTCTGGTCCAGCATATATCCTGAAATCTGGATGAAAATATGCCTGAAGATGGGATAGGAATTGTGGAGGTGCTGACTGGATCCTTGGAGAGCAGGAAGAGGAGAAAGTGCCCATTGCAGTGATCAGTGCTGCTGTCAGCCAACATTAGACACTCTGCTTCTGGAGTTCTCTGATCCTTGATCTTACTGCCTTGGCTTTGGTGGGGCAGCACAGGGAGAAAATCCATCCTTGGTTAAAGTAACTGTTGCTCATACCTGCTCAAATTTTCCTGAAGCTGCTTCAGGGGATTTTGGTCACACAGCAAAGTGACAAAAGATGTTCCTGAGCTCTAAAGTGGAGACTCACTGCACTGTGGCAATCCCTCAAGGGATGGGGCCTGTTGGAACCAGGAGTTACACGTGGACAAACACGATGGATGTTGACCAGAGTCATTAATTTCTAAATTATTGATAATTAATTGCTATTATTCGTTAATTAATGTGCCATAAAAGTTTTTTTCCCTTGAAGAAAAACCATTTTTTCCCTCAGAAATGCAGTTATTGTAAGATGATAACTTTTCCAGCTGCACAGTTTAGTTAGTGAGACACTCCCGAGCCATTCAGCTATGGGAAAAATTCTCATCCAATGGATCAAGAGGAATTTTCAATTTTTTCTCTGAAGTCCTTTTGCAAGGCTGTCTTTCAGTCTGGTTCAGGCCTGTGTGTGTCTCCAGATAGCTGATCTGACAAGAGCAGGCAGGTTTATAGGTGTTAACAGTGCATCTGTCTGGTACAGTCAGCTCCCAAGAGTTTGCAGTTTTGCTCGGAAGAAAACAAAGTATTTCACTTTGTATTTTTCACAAAGTATTTTAGCTGTGTCTTGTTTAGGTGAACCCCCCCGACTGAAAACCCAGCATAATGCTTCCCAGCAGCTCATTGTGAATTCTCAGGTGCCAGTTTTGTGTCAGCTCTGAGTGTGTGCTTGCTCCAACAGCTGCCTGTGGTGTTGAGTGTTGTGTCCATAATTCTTGGTGTGCCTGTTTGGGAGGTGCTGGAGCACAGAAAGGGCTTTTGATTTTGCTAGCCTTGGTTGCCAAAAATCCAGTAGCTCCCTCTTCATCTGTTGAAATGTTACAATAACCTTCATTAATCTGAGTTTGTTTTCTATGGCAATACTTTAAAAAAACTTGTTTTTCACATTCGTTGATGATGATAACACATTGTGGTCGATGCTTCTGTTTGTGCTGAGTTTTTCTTCATCTCGAAACCTTCAGGTGAGCTTTGAGGTCTGGTGTGGCTGCAGGTGGTACAGTGTGGGGTTGGTTGTAGCTGTTGTGTGACAGAGGCTGTCACCCCACAGAGGGGGGGCACACAACTAGTTTTTGGGGGAAATAATGAAGCTGTGCTTTGCATCTGAAGTTTCTAGTTTGTTTTTGTTCAAGGAGTTGGTTGTGGCTACCTTCGCAAAACACCAAAGATGGACTGTCTGGTTCAAAATTAACCAAGTGAAGATTGTGCCTGAGAAGTGTATTATGGATTATGGAAATCTGTTTGCCCTAAGCTGGATTTCAGCCTTTTGTTCCACTCTGTTACTGGTGTCTGTTTTCTGAAGCTGATCTGTCTCTGGAATCAGAATGTGTGTCTGCAGCCACAGCACCAGCTGGCCAATAGCTTGGAACTGAATTTAAAAATAAAACATTCAAAAGAGGACAAAGTCTTGGTTTCATTCCTTTATGTGGTGTTGCACATCTTGCTGTACCTCAGAAATACAAGGAATCATATAATGGAAACCTTTTTCCTTCTTCAGGTTCTATAGAAAAGAAGCAACAGAGAAGATCGATTCGAACGCGCTCCGAGTCTGAGAAATCCACCGAAGTTGTGCCAAAGAAGAAGATCAAAAAGGAGCAGGTTGGCTTCCTCCATGTAGAGAGTTAAAATATATCGTATTCATAAATGTTGTGGCTTATATTGGTGCCTTTTTATTTTTCTCCATTTTTCCCCATCGGGTTTCGGTTTGGACTTTCCTCCATGAAATCCCCCTGTCAATGCCATTGCTGTGACTCTGCTGCTGGCATCTTCTCAGTATCAGGCAGGCTATGGAAGTGGGAACGCAGTGATGGATGACTCCTAATCAACCTGCCATGTTTCCTTTGACATTTCTGTTCTCAGCAAAAATGGTTTTGTTTCAGTGATTTTTCTTGGATGGAATTGCCACCAGGTTCTTTCCTTTGGCTCTTGATTAGCTGCTGGTTTATGATGAGGTTTTGTTTTTCATATGAAGTTAGAGTGATTAATTTGACCACTTCTGAAAATGGACTTTAAGAATGATTTCACTTAAAGATGAATAGTCAGACTTTGGTGTTGGCAGACGTCAGCAAAACAGTTCTGGGATATACCATTTTTTCCTGAAATAGTTCTAACATGTACAGGGCATTCCTTTAATCTGGGTGTCAGACAGACATATGTTGTTGCTTTAAAAAAATTTTAATGATCAAGAATTTCTGCGTGGAAATGAGTAGGAGAGTGCAGTGGATGGACAGAAATATTAAAACCTGCATACACATTTAACAAGTTTGTCAAAGTTGTTGGTTCTTCTCCTTGCATGGTCGATTCTCTCTTCAACAGCCTCTGTCTGAAAGCTGAGAATTTTATATAAATGTTTCATAGTTTAGCTTCTCCCAGTGAGAATTTTTAAAGAGGGAGTCAGGATGAAGATTTATATGGGAAGGGGAAAAAATATTTTTATCTCTTTAATTTATTCTTTGCTCTTTGTGCTTTGTTTTGCACTTCTTTCACTTCAGAGACTGAAAGTGAACCTCATTGCTTTTTTTGGGGTTTTTTTCTTTATTTTTCTTTTAATGCTGCAGCATTTCTGCACTGCTGTGCAGCAGAGGGGTGCTCCAGCTCAAGACAGTTTCTTGCTGAAACTTAAAAGCAATTTAAATGTTGGGTGTGTGACACCTGATGCTGTTCCTGGAGCCTCTTGGCAGGAGGTATTGCAGCCTCCCCCTTCCAAAAGAGGAATTTTATGTTTGTAAGTGTTTCTTAATTTAACAAAGGTATAAGAACCAACAAGATGAACTTCATGGATCCCAGATAGCTTCATGTGCTTCTTTTAGCTGGCTGATTCAGTCTATGGACATTAATTGAAGTGCTTTTCTCAGGAGAAGTATCTGACTAAAGTAAAACCCAGGGGCACTGTAATGCACAAAACCTTGAATGTATTAAGTTATATTTTAAAAAAAAAATCTTACTAACTTCTTACAATTATGCAACAATATTTGTTACCCAAAGTCAAGTTTTCTTGATTCCCCAGTTAGTCTGCAACAACTTGGTATAAAATTATAACTGGAACGAGTACAATTAATGGGAAAAACAAAATGTTGATGCTACTGTTACAGTGACTAGTGGAGAAATAAAAGTGATTGTTTAGTTTTTATATTTGTATTACAAAATGTATCCTATACAAATCCTTCTACTGTATGTTTTTACCTATTGTACAACAAAATAAAATATTTTTTAAAAAAATTATAGAATAATCCTTAAATATTTACTAAATGTGTTTCTCCATGCATATGTAACCACATTGCAAAGAAATAACTTGTAATGCTTAACCTTAAAAACAGGATTTTAGGCCAACAGCTTTCTTCTGTAATTCCGATCCAGTCACCAAATTCCCACATCTTCCATGTGTGTTGGCAGAACAGTTCGTAAGCAGGGTCAAGGACTGGAAGTGCTTTTGCAAGAGTGTAAAGTGTCCATTTGTGTGCTGAAGTGTTTGTGGCCCTTGTGCAGCTGTGTAGAGCCTGCACCAGGGCACCAGACGGGACAAGGGCTCCAGGAGCTCCAGGAACGCTGCTGGCAGTGCCCACGTTGTGTCTCACCCTGCCAGGGGAAGGTGGGGTTTTCTCCAGCATCAGGGCTGCTGCCCAAAGGGCCCTGTTCCTGCCTGCTGGCCACGGACACAGCGTTCTGTCACCTTGGTGCCACACAGAGGGTCCAGGAGCTGGCAGTGCCCCGTGGCTGCCGCGGCTCCGGCCACCAGCGTAGGCAGGAGGGAACCCAGCGGCACTGCAGGCTCGGCCTGAGCAGGGGATGGCAGCTCCCACCCAAATTTAACCCCTTCAACTGACCTGTTTGCTTTTTGCTTCTAGGGAGAAACGTTCCTCTTATTTTAACTGTGCATTTTCCTTTCAAACAGGTTGAAACGGTGCCGCTGGCAGCAGTGAAGACGGGGCTGCAGAAAGGTGAGTTACAGGTGAAAATGAAAACTTGGTGGTTCATGACCTTTGGGCAGCAGCTTTGTTTCTTGTGAGCCACAGAAAGCTTGAGCTCTGTGGGGCTGAGCTCAACTCCTCTGGGGACAGGCTGTGTTTGGGGTTCTGCTCCTTGGGCATTGCTGGGGAAAGTATGGGTTTATTCATATTCTGTAAGCACCTAAGTCCTTCTTCCATCTCTTAAAAGTCTCTGCTTAGCCGAACTTAAGGATGATGAAATCTCCTAAGGGTTTATCCTCCCTTAAAGACAATTTATTACCTTCCTTCACTGCATCACTATGTTTGGAAGTTTGTCAAAAGCTCTGCCTAAGCTGGTTTTCAATTAATGAAAACAATTCATCTAGTAACAAAATTGTAAACCGAAAATTGAGGCAGAGTAATCCAGGCTCTCATCTTTCTTTCCTGCATTAATTTTAGATAGAAAATAGAGAACATATATTAAAACTAATTTTAGCCTGTTGTGTTAAGGTGCCAGTGAGATTTCAGACTCCTGTAAACCCTTGAAGAAGAGAAGTCGTGCCTCCACGGACATGGAGCTGACCAGCTCAGCCTACAGGGACACGTCTGACTCTGATTCCAGAGGCCTCAATGATTTACAGGTAAAGGTCTGTTGGTTCTCACAGGGACCTGATCAAGCTGTCAGTGTATAAGATGCTTTTCAGTTGATTACTGCTAAATATGTGAACAGTTTTCTACAAATTTTGAATCTTCTGCTGTCTGAAAACAAAGCCTGGTCTGTTTTCCCCTTACTCCCCTCCATTGGTTTGATATGAAAATACAATCTTTACTTACAAATTTTCCTGCCACTTTGTTTAGCAAAGCATTGGTTTAAATCATGGTTTTCTCTGTGGAAGGTTTGAAATTCTTTGGGGATTGGGAGATGCTGCTGTATCGGGTATAAATCCAAGGAGAATCTGGAAAAGTAAGAGAGCTTTTGATGGTATTTGGCTTGTCAGGTGAAATACAGCAAGAAGGCAGCTCTTGTGCCTTCCTAGTGAAATTCAGCACTTTTCCAGGACCTTTGTGTCTCTTGACATACCAAATGGTCTTTTGACCAACAGTGACAGAAATATTTTTCCCAATGTGGTTGTTGTTTGAAATTGTCTGGTTTGAGTGCCACGAATTTTTCCTCTTTGTAGGGCAGTTTTGGGAAGCGTTCAGACAGCCCCTCAGCCACTGCTGATGCTGATGCCTCAGATGTGCAGTCA
This sequence comes from Malurus cyaneus samueli, assembly GCA_009741485.1. Lineage (NCBI taxonomy): Eukaryota > Metazoa > Chordata > Aves > Passeriformes > Maluridae > Malurus > Malurus cyaneus. The sequence goes on from CM019215.1 coordinate 163,281,689, forward strand.
GTGGACTCCAGCTTGTCCAGGAGAGGAACTGGAACAAGTAAAAAAGATACTGTTTGTCAGGTAACTGGTGGTACTGGGAAGTGAATGGGTGCTGAATAAGTATCCTGTGTTTCTGTTAGTTGTCATATTAACACTGCTTTATTTTAACCATATCTCTTAATTCGGTCTTTCAAATAAAATACCCAGGCTTTTAGGAGTTTTTATGTTCTGGAAATGATTAATATTAAATGATTCCTAAGCCCTCCTGTGGGCCAGAAAGCTCAGCAGCTGAAAGTGGTATCTAATCCAGACCTGCCAGCTTCAGTAGAAAAAGTAGATGCCATTTTCTGCTCCTTCTGAACATTCCAGATGGTTGATCAGGATAGGCCAGAATCAGAATTTGTTAATATTTTGAAAAGAAAATCCTGGAATCTTGTGGCCAGTTTCCTGGTCCATTGTAAAGGACCTGAAGAGCAAGAGCAGCTTGTAGCCTGAGGAATGGAGGAGTCCAGGTGGATCCTGTGGTGCTTCTTCTGTCTCTGTCATGGCTTGTGCTGTTCTCCTGCCTTTTTCTAGTTGTGAAGCAGTTGCAGGCAGTTCCTGTTGTTATCAGCTGGCAGTCTCTGGATTTCAGGGTGCCCTGTTCCCTGCTGAGCTCTGTGCCTTTGCAGATCTGTGAGAGCTCTGGTGAGTCTCTGCTGGCCTGCGAGGGTGAGTGCTGCAGTGTGTTCCACCCGGAGTGTCTCGGCCTGAAGGCTGTGCCTGAGGAAAAGTTCATCTGCAGCGAGTGTAAGAATGGTGAGTGTGTTCATGTGCCTGCAAAACTGGGAGGGATTTCCCCTTTGTGGTCAGAGAAAACCAAAATGGTGCTTTCTGAGGGCTTGGGAGTAAATTTGGGTTATTCCACTACTTTTTTAACCTCTGAGACTAGATTCTTATTTTCCACTTAACAAGTACCTCATAAGATAAAAAAAAATAATAAACTGCTTAGGGTTTTACTTGGAATAAGAGATGTGAGCAACAACTCCAGTGTTACAGTGGATCATTGTAATAACCAGTGTTCCTGTTGAATGGGAAGGATCCTGTGTTGCTCACACTCTGTTGGCATCAGAATTTTTTTGGACAGTATGGCTTTTACAGTTGGTTTTCCTTGTTCCTTCTTTCCCAAGGAGAGCACACGTGCTTTTCCTGCAAGCTCCCTGGCAAGGACGTGAAGCGCTGCTCAGTCAGCAGCTGTGGCAAATTCTACCACGAGCTCTGTGTGCGCAAATTTGCCACGGCCCTGTTCGAGTCGCGGGGCTTCCGCTGCCCCCAGCACTGCTGCACTGCCTGCTCCATGGACAAGGACATGCACAAAGCCAGCAAAGGTGAGCTGTGAGAACAGGGGAGGCTCAACTGCACCATCACAGGAACAATTTGTCCAGTTCCACTCTGTGACAGAGCATGCAGCCTCCTCTGTGAAATAACTGAAATATTTCATGGGTGGGAAGCAGCTGCCAGCCTGGCACTTGTGCAGTGTAGCTGCATCCACACAGCTCTTGCTGCTGGGTTTAGTGCAAGCCAGGGGTTCACAGAGACCAAGGAATGTTGATTTTTAGAGACAGTTGGTAGTGGCCTTGTGAACAAGGAAAAAAAAAATCCTTTTAGAAATGAACCAAAATGTTTAAACCAAACAAATCAACTTCCATCATTCTAGAGTCTTTCTTAACAATTTTAAAGTGGAAGTTAAGGGGTAATATTTGTGAAACTTCCTTTAGAAAAAAAGATGTTGCAGTTTATTTTTTAACCGAGTACTGCCATTGGAATAGACTCAGCCTTGCTTTTCCCTGTGAGGAATTTTGCCCTATCCTCACCTGAGCATTGGTTGTCCTCGATGTCTTTGGAGGTGTTTTCCAGGCTGGATGATGCTGTCCCTGTGACCCATTCCTTTCCCTGTGTTCTGTTGGACAGGTCGCATGGCGAGATGTCTGCGCTGCCCCATTGCCTATCACTCTGGAGATGGCTGCATTGCTGCAGGAAGCTTGTTTGTGTCATCCCACATCCTCATCTGTAGTAACCATTCCAAAAGGACTCACTCCTCATCAGCTGTAAATGTAGGCTTTTGTTTCGTTTGTGCAAGAGGTGAGACACTCGGTTTTTCCATTTGATGGTTCTGTTGGCACTTGTGCAGTTTAGTGATATAAAAATAGTGTTTCATGAGGAACTCCTCCCTTAAGGCTTGCTCCCTTGTTAAATGCTGCCTGGAATATTGGATTTTAGTTTAGTTTAATTTAATGTTTAAAATTTTTTAAATTTATTTTATTTTGTTTTATTTTAGTCAGCACTTCTCATGAGATTCCACATGTATTGATCCATAACATTTGATAGCCAGAAACAGCATTAGACACTGGGGCTGACTTGTTCCTCCAGTAGGGAAAAGCAGATCCCAATCCCCAATTCCAGCCATTGCATGCTGAGAGTGGCTGCTGTGTTATTAATCACTCTATTAAACAGAAGGGGATTCTTTCACTACTACAGACGTAAAACTGCTGAAGGTTTTAAGGCTAAAAGGTAGGATTTACTCACGAACTAGAAAACTTCATTTTAATTTATAACTGGCATCACATTGGAGAACTTTGAAAGAAAACCTTTAGCAGTACTGTATGAGCAGGTTTCATGCTGGGCTTTTCCATATGTCAAAGTTCTCTTTTTTTTTTCTTTTTCTTTTTAACTTTTTTTTTTCCCCACTTGTTACTTTTATGGCTCTTCAGTCACCAAGGTTCTGCCAGTGAGCAGCTTAAAAAATGTCGGTGCAGCATTTGCTTTGGACTTGAGATTCAAAAGTGCCATTATTCTTAGGTGTCTGTATAATTCTAATATGTACCTTCTGCAGAATCTCAGCAGTTTCTATTGGATGTGTTCTCTTCAGGAGCTTTGAGGGTCTACTGATAGGGAAATGAAAGTGAGCTGCATCCTGAAGTTACTTGTTTTCACTTGTGTTCATTCATTGACTTTGCAAGAGCAGAGTGATAATTACAGAGCTCTGAATGGCAAGAAATGCAGAAAGAAATTTTCATGCTTTTTTTTTTTCCCATTTCACATTTTTCTAGTAATTCTCTTTGTACCTGAATCTGGTTCCATCAGAGATGAAACTGCACAAGTCTGTATTCTCTCCTGGCAATCTAAATAAGCTCTTGAGCCCTGACAGATGGAATTCCCTGTCCTGTGTATTCCCCAGGTCTTAATTAGGAGAACTTGAACAGTTACAAACCACTGCCTGAATCCTCCATGTCTTAAAGCAACTCTTGTTCATCTGGAACATTCTTGAGGAGTTTGTTCCCACCAGGCTGGAATGAGGAACCAGAGGACAGTACCTGGGGCAGGAGCATTGAGCACCTGCTCAGAAGGAAATGGGGAACTGAATTCTTTAGAAATCCTTGGGCATCTTTGTGAGAATGAGGATTTAATTAGTATTAGTTGCTATCAAAAGCAGAGACTTTGTACTTAGGTACAGTTCTTGAAGTGAGACGTGTAGATGAGGGACAATCTATAAAATACACAAACTTGATTACAGTGAGCTACTTGAAATAACAGATATTTAAAAACTTCTTATCCAGCACCCTGCAATACCCTCCAGTCAGCCTATTACAGTTCACCTGATTCCATGTGTAGGTTCCTTTGCTTTAGGAATCCTGCTGAGGATTTGTGTCCAGATGTGCAGACCCCAGTCTTCTTTCAGCAGTATTTTAGGCACCATCCAAGAGCTTCTCTCCACCCTCAGCTTGTGTGCCCCCAAGGGAGAACTGGGGCTCTCTTGGCAGCTCATCTTTGCTGTTTCTTTGGGGCTCAGTTCTCTGCTCTTCCTGTGAGTTGCTGGCCAAGTGCTTCCACTCTGCAGCTCTGGGCTCTTTCCTGGCTCTTTGGAGTAACAAGGACAGGCTCTTCTTGGTGCAGGACAAGGAGGTGCAAAGGCTGTTTGGAATGGAGTACGTAGGGAACAGAGAGCTGGACTGGGGGAGCTGCACCACCACAGCCCAGAGCAGAACCTCCATCCAGCTGTGCTTCCCCTTTGTGCACTGCAGAACACTGACCCCTCATTGCTTTCAGCACAGCTACAGAGGCAAAACACTTGCACAGATCTCAGGGACAGCTTGTAGTGAGTGGGATGGTGAACTCTCATTCCCAATTCTGTTCTATCTGTAGCCCCAGCTCAGAGCACAGCCCTGCTATGGTGACCATCACTGCTGGGTCTGCAGAGGAGCTTCCATTTCTCCTTTGGCAGGGAGAGGGGATCCCACAGATTCAAACTTTGTTGCTTTTCTTGTGCTTGTTTATAAATGCACAAAAAAAGGGTAAAAAAAACCAATTGAAACTCTGCTTAGAAGCAGCTTATTCATGACAAGATTTTCCAGTTGAGTCTCTCCAGCACAACCTCTTTGTTAGCCCAGAAACTTTGTCAGACTTTCCTTTTTCTTCATTTTAGTCTTTTTTCATTCCCACATAATGCATTAGAGGTGTTCATTGGGTTTATTTGATTTTTCCTTCATGGAATCATGGGTAGTTTCATTGCAACTCATCTCTTTCTGTTTGTTTCGTATAGGGCTGGTAGTGCAGGACCATTCAGACCCCCTGTTCAGTTCCTATGCCTATAAGTCCCACTACCTACTGAATGAGTCAAATCGTGCTGAGTTGATGAAATTACCTATGATTCCTCCTCCTTCGTCAGCTTCCAAAAAGAAATGTGAGAAAGGTAACCAAAATAGTTTCTTTCTCTTTAATTTACTTTCGCTTTTTCTATTTTTTCTCTCTAAATCAACGGAGAAATGTCTGCTTGTCCCCACACTGACTGCTTTCAGTGACCGTCACTCATGGTTATTGTGAGCCTGTGTTCATGTTGTTGGCAATTTTTATTTTTTTCTTTAATTACAAAAGGGCTTAAAATAATTGCTGTCACTAAATTCTCCTTGGAAGAGGTTCAGTCACTGTCTGCCTGGCCTGGGCTGTTCCAGGTTCAAGGAGCTGTTCCAGGTTCAAGGAGCTGTTCCTACCTGTTCCAGGTTCAAGGAGCTGTTTGCACAGCAATGTGAAGAGGAACTAGATGAATCTTGATATTGTTGCAGTTTAGTATTTACCTGGATGATGTAAAACCACTTCTTAAATTGATGGGGAGCTTCGGATGGTGTGCAAACCCTGGGAATAGAGAGGATGTTTGGGGCTGGATGAGGATGGGGCTGTGCCCAGCCAGAGAGTGCCAGGGGGAGGGCAGTGAGGTTTGGCCTGGGGGTGTCCCTACAGTCCCTGGATCTGTGTGCCATAGGGAGGGCAGTGAGGTTTGGTCTGGGGGTGTCCCCACAGTCCCTGGATCTGTGTGCCAGGGGGAGGGCAGTGAGGTTTGGTCTGGCGTGTCCCACAGTCCCTGGATCTGTGTGCCATAGGGGGGCAGTGAGGTTTGGTCTGGGGGTGTCCCCACAGTCCCTGGATCTGTGTGCCAGGGGGGGGCAGTGAGGTTTGGTCTCTGGGGTGTCCCCACGTCCCTGGATCTGTGTGCCAGGGGGAGGCAGTGAGGTTTGGCCTGGGAGTGTCCCCACCGTCCCTGGATCTGTGTGCCAGGGGGGAGGGCAGTGAGGTTTGGTCTGGCTGTGTCCCCACATCCCTGGATCTGTGTGCCAGGGGGGAGGGCAGTGAGGTTTGGTCTGGGGTGTCCCCACAGTCCCTGGATCTGTGTGCCATAGGGAGGGCAGTGAGGTTTGGTCTGGGGGTGTCCCCACAGTCCCTGGATCTGTGTGCCATAGGGAGGGCAGTGAGGTTTGGCCTGGCTGTGTCCCCACAGTCCCTGGATCTGTGTGCCAGGGGGGAGGGCAGTGAGGTTTGGCCTGGGGGTGTCCCCACAGTCCCTGGATCTGTGTCCCCTCCACTCCTGTGACACCAGAGCCCCATTCCTGTCCCCTCCCACAGCCAGGCTGTGACCCCACAGCAGGACAGAGTCACCTCCTGCTGCTCAGGGGGCTGAGCCTCTCCAATCCCTCCTGGGGCCATTCCTGCTCTCTATGCCCAATCTCAGGTCTAATATTTCACTCCCCACAGAAATTTGGTTCCCTGGGAGCATTCGGTGCCCCATTACCCAACCCAAGTCAGGTCACTTTGAGAGTTGTGAGATTTGATGGCTTGCAGTAGTCCTGTCATTCCTGAAAACAAGAATTATTTTGAGCCCTGTGCTTAGCTTGAGCCATATCTGCCTAATGCATCCTGAGAGCAATGTTGGGATTTTTCTTGCTTAGCATTGACAGTTTTGTGTTTGATTTTGTTTGATTTTTGCATCTCTTGGCATTTTCTCATCTTGGATAATGTTTCAGTAATTTGTCTGTATTTCCTCTGAAATTACATTTGCAAAAAAATACTTCAAAAATGTCATTGTGGGTTTGGAGAGCTCTGGAGGATCCATATGACTGGATTTTACTGGTTTTAGCAGAGGAAATACATGACCAACATGCAACTGGATTTTTTAAGGAATGCTCATTGTAACATGCAACAATCAATTAATGCAATGGTGTTTTGGGAAGTCTATAGGTGGACAAGGTTTTCTGATAAAGGTTTGAAAGTTACTATTTACATTTCTTGTGATACTGCAATTGAAAATTGCTTTGAATACTCACAAGTCTCCCAGATTTTTCCATATGGGACACAAAAACTCATTAATTTGGAAATTATATATATACATATAAGCATGTATATATATGTTTTATATACCTTCATGTATAAAATATAACAGTATGTGTAACGTATCAGGTCATCTTATATGAGCTGCTTTGCTGAGGGTGGCTTAGAGATGTGCTGTGGCTCTCTACATGTAATACCTCATCCAAATTGTGAGCCATGCAAAACAACTTTTACCCAAATAAACTTCAGAAATTCATGTGGACCCCAGTGCTGAGATTCCCTCTGTGCACCAGGAATTTTCAGGACAGGGACAGCTTGTGTGTGTCTAATTCTGCTTCATGTCCTGGGCTCATTCTGTAGACTTTTTGTAGAATAAAAACGCTTATTGCAATTCTTTTTATTGTCCTTGCAGCAGAAAAGTATTGATCAACCTATAGGCTGTGGGGTTGGTGCTTGCTAATGATTGCTGGGGATTCAGTCAGAGCAATGTTGATTGAAAAGGGATTCTTTAAAAATGTGGAGTTGTGTGGTTGCTTTTACCAAAGAACTCAAAGCTGTTCCCTGGGGAATGGTGCTCCTCCTGCTGACTCACCTCGTGCTTAAATCCTCAGCTGCTTTTTTGTCTAAGGGAGTTAAGAGTTCCAGCTTAGATTAAACACTGCACACTCCTTTTTAACCAACATTGTTAATTTTGACTTGATCCCTTTCTTTTGCCATTTTTCTGTGGGGCAATGGGAATGTGGAGTGGATTATTTAAAATGTCGATTGCCATGCATGTGGAGAGCAAATGGTGACTTCTACAAACCAAGCAGGGCTTCTTTGTTTCAAGGTGGCAAACTGTTGTGCTGTGAGTCCTGCCCAGCTTCCTTCCACCCTGAGTGTCTCAGCATAGAAATGCCTGAGGGATGCTGGAATTGCAATGACTGTAAAGCTGGCAAGAAGCTGCGGTACAAGCAGATCGTTTGGGTCAAGCTTGGGAATTACAGGCAAGTTCACCTTTTGGGGGGCTTCATGCTTTGGGTGTTTTAATGCACTCTGGAATTGCAGGAAGATGGAGCAGCTCAGTCATCACCAACAAGAGCTGGAAGTACAATAATTGCTCTGCTTTGTGTCAGGCATGGATGTCACCCCTGGCTTTTCCCAGGCAGTGCTGGACTCTGGACTGCACACACTTTGCTCTGTAGGATCATGATGTGGGAAAGCAGGGGCTGGTTTGAACCCAGCTGTCCTTGCTGGTGTTTGCTTTAGTCACCTGCAGCATTACAGGTGTTTACAGGTGATCCTAGAAACCCACTGGCAGGCCACAGGTGTTCTTAGAAGGCTTTTCCAAAATTTGGAGTTAAAACTTTGTGTTTTGCATGGAGCTTCCCAGGCACTGCCAGTGGGAGCTTTGTCTGCGTGAGGAAGGAATTAATTTCCTTGGGAAAGCAAAACTGGCTTTTATTTCTCAGTCCTGTCAGGGAAACTGGGAGGCTGTGGTTCAGGGAACTTATATTCTTCTTTTTTCTCCTGTTCTGCAGGTGGTGGCCAGCAGAGATCTGCAATCCCAGGTCTGTGCCTCTCAACATACAGGGCCTCAAACATGATATCGGGGACTTCCCAGTATTTTTCTTTGGTTCACATGACTACTATTGGGTACACCAGGGCAGAGTTTTCCCTTATGTTGAAGGAGATAAAAGCTTTGCTGAGGGGCAAACTAGTATTAACAAGACCTTCAAGAAAGGTAAAATCAAACAAAGTTTATAGTGGTTTATGACAAAAATTCCACGTGTTTGTGTCTCCATCACCACTTAACCTGCATGGGAATATTATGTGACTAGTGTTCTGTGTTCATGTGAAATCCAAGCATTGTGTTGATCCCTTGACTGCAGATAAAAATGTGTTTCTTTAAGTGCCTACTCATTGTGTGTTGTTGTGGGCTAGTTCAGTTCTTCCACAAACTGGGAAGTGTTAAGATGGAGCTCGGGCTCTGCTGCATGGGATCATTGTTCAGTATCTCAGTACCTGCTGAAAGTACCTGATAATCAATTCATGATAAACTGCAATAACTAATTTTTAGCTTGTCTTTTTGTTAAAGAGTTCTGTTCCTAGCCTTAAAAAAAATTAAATAAATACATGTACATGTGCATGTTTGATTAGCAGCAGCTGGGGCTAATTGCTTTCTGTTTTGAATTCCTTGCACAGCACTTGAAGAAGCAGCAAAGCGTTTCCAGGAACTGAAAGCACAAAGAGAAAGCAAAGAGGCATTGGAAATTGAAAGGAATTCAAGGAAACCTCCACCCTATAAACACATTAAAGTGAGTTGGCTTTTTTTTAATTTTTATTCTATACATGAGGAAGTGTCCTGTACATGGGTAAGGATGCCTGGAGAAGGTGTGGCTGTCCTGTCCCTGTCAGTGTTCAAGGGCAGCTTGCAGGGGATCAGAGCAGCCTGGTTTAGTGAAGATGTCCCTGCCCATGGCAGAGGTTGGGACTGGATGGTCTTTAAGGTCCCTTCCAACCCAAACCACTCCGTGGCTCTGTGTTATGTACTTACACCAAGGTTTTCAACAATGGAAGCCTAAAGAAATTCATGGATATCACGTTGTTCACTTTTGACAAATCTCCTATTCTGTTTTACAGTACCATAAAACACAAGATGAAGCCATTGTTTTTTGCTTTTTCATGTCAGCTGTTGACTCTGTGTTCCCAGTGCATTGTCCTCACCCTCTGCTCTCCTCCTTTATTCCACAGTCCAACAAAGTGATCGGGAAGGTTCAGATCCAGGTGGCCGACCTGTCCGAGATTCCCCGGTGTAACTGCAAACCCTCAGATGAGAACCCGTGTGGGCTGGAGTCAGAGTGCCTCAACAGGATGCTGCAGTACGAGTGCCACCCTCAGGTGTGCCCGGCTGGGGAGCGCTGCCAGAACCAGTGCTTCACCAAGAGACTCTACCCCGACGCCGAGATCATCAAAACCGAGCGCCGCGGCTGGGGCCTCAGGACCAAAAGGAGCATTAAAAAGGTACAGTGGCCAAGGACAGGGCTGTGACAGCCATCAGGGTGGGTCTGGGTGAACATTCTGAATGTCCATTGTAAGTGTTTTAACACCTGAGCAGCTGCACAGTGATGCCCAGTGCATTGGTGACTCCTTATATCAACATGTCAGTCACATCCCAGCTCTTCTGATTTTCTTTAGAAAATGCTGTTGGCCTAGAGGGCTACTTTTAGACATGGGGTTTAGCCATTCATTTTATTAAATTTACAATTATTGAAATTTGTGTTTCGTGAAAACTATGTTACTGCAAATGTTCTGAGTTATTGACTATTAAAGTCCTAATAAAAGTGAAGGGTGTAGTAAAACCACTCATTGTAACAGTTCCCATTTCCTGAGGAGCCCATGGATATTGTCACATTGTCCTCTTGAAAGAAAGCAGACAAAATGAAAGGGTTTTAGAGATCTGGCCACTGTCTTGTGTAGTGAATGGAGGAGCAGGGCTGCCTTTGATTCTGACTGGGTTTATTTTGGACAGCGAGTACCTGCTGCACATATTCACATTGTGCCTACGAGACCAGCAAAGTATAACACTTTCTGTGATAATTGTAGTTTATTTTTACAAGAAATGCTTTTTTCTCTGCTGCTTCCCTTATCATAATCACTAGGATGCATGGATTTCTTACTCCTGCCCTCCTTTCCTTCACAGGGTGAATTTGTGAATGAATATGTTGGGGAGCTGATTGATGAGGAGGAGTGCCGGCTGCGGATCAAACGTGCTCACGAGAACAGTGTCACCAATTTTTATATGCTAACTGTGACCAAGGTGAATATTATGCCTTATTCAATAGCAAATGCCACTCATCAGCAGGAAACCTTTTCTGAAGTACTAAACACATCTTTGTCTTTTTCCTTGAAGGACCGAATAATAGATGCTGGCCCAAAGGGGAACTACTCTCGTTTTATGAACCATAGTTGTAATCCAAACTGTGAAACACAGAAGTGGACAGTGAATGGTGACATTAGAGTTGGACTGTTTGCTCTTTGTGACATTCCTGCAGGTAAAAGAATGGCACCATTTGGCATATTTGCTTTTGTCTTGCAATGGTCAAGTTCCTCACTTGGAATCATGTTTTGTTTTTGCTTTGAAGTTATTAATGCCAGTGAAGTGTTTAGGAACTTTGACATTTAAGGTTCCAGTTTTAGCAGGAGTCTCATGGTTACAAATGCTGATGAAATATCATTGTCACAGGCCTGTCTTCCTTCAATGTGCATGTGGGTGAATTGTTTTTCTTTAAATTGTAGGGATGGAGTTAACATTCAATTACAATCTGGATTGCCTGGGCAATGGCAGGACTGAGTGTCACTGTGGAGCAGAAAACTGCAGCGGCTTCCTGGGCGTGCGGCCGAAGGTACATCCCAAATCCAGGAATTCTCTAGAGCAAAGAGGGTTTGGGTTTATTTCAGCCTTTAGCCTATCTAATACTTTCTACCCTTGAACCCTGGGTTACATTTTATGATGTGCCCTGCAGTGCTGTTGTGTCTGGGGGCAAGTTAATTCAGAAACATCTGAATGAGCACTTCTGGCTTTTAGAGCTTAGAAACTGCTTTAAATGGAGCTCAGTTCATGCAAATGATAAGCTAAAATTGACTTCAGTGCCAGGGATTTATAAATGTCTGTGTTGTGGTTTTGTCCTTCTTAGACAGCGTTTGCAACGGCAAATGAAGAGAAGGTGAAAAATGCAAAATTAAAGCAGAAGAAACGGAAAGTAAAAGCAGAGCAGAAGCAGATGCATGAAGATAACTGTTTCCAGTGTGGAGATGGGGGAGAGCTGGTCATGTGTGATAAGAAGGACTGTCCCAAAGCATACCACCTCCTATGCCTTAACCTGACTCAACCACCTTTTGGTAAGTGCAGTTGCATGGCTCCTTCTATGCAACTTTTCCTTCCTGCTGGAAGACAATGTATATAAAATAGTGTTCATTTACATTAAATGCATGAAATGCAGAGTTCATTTGCTCTAAATGCACCAAATTTACTTTTGCAATATCACTCACTTTTAGCAGTACATCAGGTGGCTGTTCCTAAATAGAACCAGTGGGCAGAGGCTGTGTCATACTTTTTGATCTTGTTTTTGTTCCTCTCCTTCCTGAATCTCCTTCCTCCTCTTACTTTGATTGAAACATCAGCATGATCTTGGTGTCCTAGGTGACCGAGCACAAGTCCAATGACAGTTCAAACACTAACAAAGCCAGCAGAATGTGTAAAGCTGAACTAAAGCTTTCTTTGGAGGCACCCTCGGAGCAGCATAGCATCCACAGCAATGTGAGATGCTCACAAATCAGGAAAATGTACAAAACAAACTCCGTCTTGCAAGTACATTTGGTGCCTTGATGCCCAGTGGGGTAGCTCTGACTGTTTTAAGCTGTGGTTATGCATGCAGCATTGTTCTGGGCAAAGAGAGGCCTAAAAAAACTGCAAAATAGCACTGAGTTCACTCAGATTCTAGTGTATGAGGAGCAGAAGTAGCAGTTGATTTTTCTGCATTTTCTTTGCGTTTATCTGAGCAATTCCAACACAAAGTGAGGGTTAAAGGCCAGTGCTGTCTCCAAAGTGCACTAATTGCAGCTTCCTTTCCTCCCATCCTCAGGAAAGTGGGAATGTCCGTGGCATCAGTGCGACCTGTGTAGCAATCCTGCCGTTTCCTTCTGTGAGTTCTGTCCCCACTCCTTCTGCAAGGATCACGAGAAGGGAGCGCTGCTGCTGTCGGCGCTGGACGGCCGCCTCTGCTGCTCCTCACACGACCCCAAATCTCCCGTGGCCCCCGAGTACTGGAGCAAGATCAAGTGCAAATTGGAAGCACAGAACGCTGCAGAAGAGGCAAAGGAGTGAATTGGGTTAAAAACAAATGCGGGAGGGGAGAAGAGGGGCAGCAGGAGATGGACTTGGAGAGACTGCAGTGCCACCCTGGGCTTTGTCCTCGTGGCTGTCATGTGTGAGCTGGGACGGGACCATTGACCTGAGCGAGCAGGACAGGCACTGGTGTTTGCTTTTTATTGGTTGGTCTTTCTTTTACCCTTGAATGTGCTACAGCAGCTTTTACTGTTGGAAACCAGGAACCTTCGAAGAAAACCGTAGACCTTTTGACAGTGAAAGGAATATTCTGTTTAAAATAATGTTCTTTGAGTGTAGAAAGCAAAGCATAGCCACATATTTATTTATTTAATTTTGAAAAGGTGTTGAAGATCTGGCTTTGATCAGTCAACGTGTCTTTGAAAACAAAACAGTGAAGCCAACGTAACTTTTCTGTCTAGTTTATGGAAAGAGCAAAGCCTCTCCCCTCTGTAACACTGAGATGCCAAACAGACAGGTGTGGGTGTCTGAAATGCCTCTGTTCCACTACTTATTGTTAAAGGCATTGGAGAAGGTAGGTTGTCTCTCATGTTTACTTATGAATATTATTGTGAAGCTTTTCCTGTGAGAAATCAGGTGTGTGACTTCTGGGAAGTGCTTTTGTAACAAGATCTGGCAGTGGGGAGGAAATGGTGGTTCCTTGCTCCAGAGCTCTATTGGGTGTTTGCAGATGGAAGCTCAGAGTTGAATTGCACAGTGGTTTTTCTTTATCCCACCTATTTTGGAAGCCCTTCCCAGGCAGGAGAGGCTCCCAGCCTCCATCAGTGCTGCCAGTGGGTTCATCATCTGCTGTGTCTGCACTGTTTGGTGGCAGTTTCTGAGTGTGATTCTTCAGTCCTGCCTTCTCAGCTCCCCTTGGCTTCAGGGAGACTTGGGCACATGAAGGACCTGGCCCATGTGTGTGTTGGTTTGGATTGAATGTTAAGATTTTTTTGTTATTCTTGAAAGAGATCTTCTAACTTAAATCTTTGCTGTTAATGGAGCTGAGGAACATCTCAGCACTCACTTCCTCAATGAACAGGGTATTTTGTGTCTGGGTAAGGGGCCATATCCCAGCAGCCAGCTGAAAGCTTCAGGAGATGGTTCTCTCTTGGATTTCCTCTGTTAATCAGAGGGACAGACTCCTTCAGTGAGGTTTTCCAAGTAGCTTAGGCTGGCTCTTGCTCCAGAGTTTCTTTAGAAAACCCATCTTCCTCCATTTGTTATGTGCAAGGAGCCAGGAGTGCCTGGCTGGAGCTGCTTTTGGTGACTCTTCCCCCCAGCCCATGATCTCACCAAGCACTGTGTGTTCCCCGTGCCCTGGTACAGCTGGTACTTCTGATTTATGTACTGATGATAGCTATTCTCCTGGGTGTTGATAATAATCAAGTGTTGATCTGGCTGAATTGAGCCTTGGAATTCAGAAGGTTGTCTCTGGAAAACTGCTTGCACAAATCTACAGGAACACAGAGACTTCTCAGATCAAGAAAATTTGCTAAAAAAGTCCGTATGGAATTTAGAACATGTCTTGCCTCTGCCTGGTGTCCTTCTCATCCTCACATTTCTGCACAGGGGGAGGTTTTTTGTGTGTGCAATTGTAGAGTGATACACTACAGTCCCTGAGCAGCTGCTGTGCCTTGGACTGGGCCTGGAGCCCCTGCCCACCCTGGGGTGACAGAACCTGCAGGAGTCTGGGGCACTCCTGTGCAGCTCTTGGGATCTCTAAAGCACTTCATGCTGTGGCCGTGCTCTGCTGAGGGTCTGACACTAACCCTGCTGGAAAGCAGTGCTGGATTTTGGTATTTTTAAAGAAAAAAAAATACAAAAAAAGGATTTTATTTTTCTTAACATTTTGTGTGAGAAATGTCTCTTTTTAAGCTCTTATTAAGGGTGTTTAACCTTCTCAGAAATTCCAAACACAGCTCTTGCTACTGCATCTCTAGGGCGTGAGGTGTTTACTTTATATTATTTATTAGGCTTGATCATGTTCACTGATTATCTCTTGGGAAGTCAGAGCATTCTGCTATTGCAGATATCAGCTGATGGATTTTATATCTATAGATCAGGTTATGTTGTTGATCTCGTGCTGCTGTGTCAGTGCACTGAGCTGCTCCATTCCTTCTGTGTCCCTGGTGATTTGGGGTGGCAGCACCAGGACACCTTGAACAGGAGCCACGGGCTATTGGTGGCCACCTTGGCCATGCCACAGTGCTGTGCCCGGCCACAGGACACAGGGAGGGCACACAAAGCTTCAAACTTCTCAAATGCTGGGATGGAGCTTGCTGCTCCTCCTGTGCTGCTCCATGTCCTGGGCCACTTTGTGTTCAAAATTCCCACAGGTGCTTCTTTTTTCCACCAAAAAATCATTCAGAACAGCCAATAGCTGGGCTTGGATTCAGAAGGGAAAACAGGAGATGGTTTGTGAGGTTGTGCAGTTGGTGAACAAAACCCTGAACTGGAGAGAAGGTGCATCTTTCAAAAAGCTTTAACATTGTGAGATGAGGAAAGGCCAATTCAGAGGATTTTGGTGATTGGATGGGCTGTCCTGAGTGCCAGACTCAGATGTTAATGTGCACGTTTTAACCCTGGGTTTGTAAACTGAGGAACCAGAATCTAGTTCCTTTGTAAAGAAAAGATTTCACAGCTCTTCTGATGGATTGGCTTCCCCAGAGCAGGAGGCAGCTGCTGAATGAATTTGTGTGGGCTCCAAAATAAGGAATCTTGGATAGTTTGGTCATTTCATGCTGAGACCTGGAGGGAATCCACAGAACTGAGGATTTTGGTGGAAGCTGCAGTGTGCTGTCCCAGCATGTTGTTGTTCCTTCCTGGGAACACACTGGCACACTTTCCCTTCCTTTTGTGTTAAATTTTTGGGGTGGCCCCACATTTAGGTGCCCTCTGCCCAGGGAATTGGGTTTGTGGATTCCTGGAGCTTTTCCTCTGCAGCTGCACCTGAGCACAGTGCAGGTATGGGTATGCTGCAGCCTGTGACCAGATGAGTGTAGAAACAAGAATTCCATAATTCTGTCATTCCAGTGGTGCAGAGGGCGGCTCCACCATTCCTGAAAACATGGTGCAAGCATTAGCTGTTGTAGCTGACAAATTATTGTATAGACTTGTCCTGTCCACAGACTGCTGAAGGCATTTGCAGCTCAGGAAGGAAATTTTGTGGGCAAATCATCTTCTCTGGTCACCAAATGGTCTTGGAGAATGAGTTCA
This sequence comes from Malurus cyaneus samueli, assembly GCA_009741485.1. NCBI lineage: Eukaryota > Metazoa > Chordata > Aves > Passeriformes > Maluridae > Malurus > Malurus cyaneus. The sequence continues at coordinate 163,297,389 of CM019215.1, forward strand.
AATGGAGTAACAGGGCTGGAATGTGGATTTTTGGCCTTTCTTCTAAAAAAAAAACCCCTTCTTTTATCTTAATTTCAGGATAGAATGGGAAAGACACAATTAGTAGACATAATTATCAATGAGCATAAAATCTGTATATATTGAAACTTTACAGAATTATGTGGGCGGGGAGGGGGGAGGGTGGGATGGGGGTGTCCGACGCTGGTACGGAGAAGTCACTTTAACATGGAAACCTCTGCCTCATTGAATTCAGGGTTTAATGTACTTGAAGCTCTGCGGTTCCTTTTACAGCTTTTTTTATTTATACATGATTTTTTTGTATACTGCATTGAAAATGTCCTTGACTTCCCCTAAATTCCTTCCTGCTGTCCAGTGGATCCAGGGCAAACGGGAGGGTTTGGGAGCAGTGTGTTCACCGGGTGTTGTGGGAGAGGGTGACCTCGGAGCGATGCTGTCCCTTTGCTTCCCATTCCCATCAGCTTTCCCCACCATTTCTCTTTGTGTAGCAAAAACATTTGCACTTACGATACACTCCTACACGTTGGATGTATTCCCAGTGTTGTTCTGAGGGAAAAAGGAAAAAGAAAAGGCGAAAAAGGAGGAAGAGAAAAGCTGTTCCCTCTGATATTTATTTCTGAGTGAGCAGCTCAGGTCTGTGTTCCCCTGGGAAGGGTCTTGCTGCTCCAGGGTGGGAGATGGGCAGCTGGAACTGTGCTTTATGTAGGGGATTTCTGTGATTAATGTGAATTAAAAAGGGAAAACACGTATGAATTTGCCAAAGCCATTGACCACTCCCTGTTCCCTGGGGCTGTGCCCTCCCTTTGGGCAGGTGGCTGCCTGGGGTCCCTCCGGAGATCCTCTCGCTTTTGGGTCATGAACGGACTGGATGAACCCCACACTCCCTATTTCCAGGTGGATCTGTATCTCATTCCTGGTGTCACATTTCCTTTTCCAACAAGCCCACGGCATTGGGGGTCACCACACCCGTTTGAGCTGGGTGCTCGGGGTGCTGCCAGGACCCCAACCCGTTTGTCTCCACCTGAGTGATGTTGCACAACACAGATCCCCACGGATCCGTCTCCATTCCCACGTGCTCTGTAAGATGGACCTTTGTAGAGTCGTTATTTCTGTAGACTTTGTTTATCTGTAACAAACTTTGTAGATTCTGTGAAATGTTATTTTAATGAAATCACTCGAGTCTTTATTAGCAAAGCATTGATATTCACCGGAGTCGGTATCGAGGAGTTTTTGGACGCTGATGCAGCCCTGACTGACGATGAGCGTCTGATTCCACGGGGCATTACTGTATCATGGCTTGATGTTGCCGCATAGACTTTGAGATATCCGATATTTTGGGGGGTTTGTGTTGGCCTCTGTCCTCTTGCATAGTGTGAAGCCTGTAAAGCTGGTTCCCTGTACATAGATAGCTCCTGTCCTCTAGGTAGAGCGTATCGAGACTTGCCTGTAATATTTTAGCTTCTTACTGACTGTGTGTGATGGTAGAACATATAATTTTTGTACATTCTATTTACTGAGATGTTGCCTTTTTTTATTTTATTTTATTTTACAAATACTCTGGAATTCAGATGTGGTTTCCTTTGATTTTGGTTTGGTTTTTTTTTGTTTCTTTTCCTTTTTCCCCCCCTTTCTTTCTGTGAGGATTCCTTTGGAAAGGTTTTTAATGACATTCCACTGATCTGAAATTTTTTGCTTGAGGTTGACTTCAATAAATCGTTCTGAATGTTCCAAGGCTGAGATGAGTCAGTTCCGTCTCGGGGCGGGGCGGGTGAATAACGGGACTCGGTCCCTCCTCCGGGCAGCGCTCCTCCCCGGAGCAGTGGCCATGCGGCGAGCGGAGCTGGCGGCCGAGACCGCGCTGCGAGCGCTGCTGCTCGCCACCTTCGGGTGGGTGCGGGTCCCTTCCCAGCCATGTCCCTGCCCGTGCCCAGCCCTGTCCGTGCTCTCCCCGCCGCTCACGGGCTCCTCTCGTTCCAGGATCATGGAATTCGTGCCGCCCTTCCAGCGCGTGGTGCAGCCCGAGGAGATGTGGCTCTACAAAAACCCCTACGTGGAGGTGGATCGTGTTCCCACAGTGCTCATGTTTGTAAGTTCAGCGGGTTGCTGGAGTGGTTTGGTGTGGAAGGGATCTTAAAAATCATTTCATCTCTCCCATTATGGGGATTGCCCGCCTTCCACCAGACCAAGCCCGTCCAAGGCTGGGGCATCCACATCCACTGTGCCAGTGTTCCCTGCTTTTACTTTGATTTATTCTCAAATTACAAGTTCTGCTTTTAAAGCAAAGCTGCTGGCCAGAGGCTTGTACTGCAATAGCTGCAGCTCCTAGTGCACGCTGCTGAAAATGCAGGATGTGGTATCCGTGTGGATGAATGGCTGAACGCTGGGAGGATGCAGCCAGGCTCGGCTCAATGGGGTGATTTCCAGCTGAAAACAAAGAATAACTTTGTTGTGTGGGTGACGGAGCACTGACCCACACTGTCCAGACAGCGAGCAGTCTCCTTGGCTGGAGATGCTCAAAATCCATCTGGGCACAATCCTGAGTGAAGGGCTCTGAGGACCCTGAGCAGGGGTTTGGACTGGATGGTCCCCAGTGACCCTTCCTACCCATCCTGTGAGATCAGTACAAACTGGGCCAGACTTTATTTTTTGAGGCTTTACCGTCCAGGGTTATCTTTGGGATTTGAAGTTTGTAAACAGTGGGGACTTTGCACTGTTGTCCATAATCCATTCCACGTCTAGATTACCAGGTGCACGGGAGATAATGTAGCTCTTGCTATCAGGGAATGTTTTCCTCACAGGCAGCTATTTTTAGCAGAGTTTTATTATCATTTTATTGTCCAATGTTTTCCCAAAGGCTCCAGGCTTGGTTTGAAGGGTTTGACTAACTCTGTGTTGGGTTTTCAGAGTGTCACAGGTGTGAGGTCAGGAGCTTTGGCTCTTGAGTGGCAGGTGGGATTTTCTGCAAGAAGTGGCCACTAAACCTTAAAAGCTCGGGGCAGCATTTGATGCTGGCAGTGTAAAGCAGGGCACATGGCAGAGTTTGGGTGGGAGCAGAGTCCTTGGAAGCCTGGCAGCCATGGCAGGGGTGTCCCAGGATGAAATGCCCCAGGGCTGAGATGGGAATGGTGATAACTGGTGGCTCTGAATCAGCAGCTCCCCTGGTTTTGCTGACAGAGCTCAGTGCTGCTGACAGAGTGCTGATGCTGGGGCTGGCAGGGAGGGGAGGCTGAGCTGGGACACCCCCAGAGAGCAGCCAGAGCAGCATTGTGTGCCAGAAGAGCTGTGTGAGAGCTGAAGGGTGTGCAGGGCCTGATACAAATGCTGGGGATTGTGTTCTGATGGAGGGCAGTGATTGGAAAGATTGCTGCTTTGGGGAAGTGTACTGTGAGTCTTCTCAAGTAACTGCTGGTGTATTCTGGTGAGAGCTTAAAGCTGCTTCACTGACACCTGAAATTGTCCCTGCTTTGTGCAGTTCATCGCGTTTCTGTCTCCCTTGCTGCTCATCATCCTGGCCAGGCTGTTCCTGAGCGCCGACCGCGAGGACACGCGGGAAGCCTGCCTTGGTGAGCTCCTCCTTGTTCAGAAAACACAGCCTGAGCCCTGCAATGCCTCAATGTGCTCCCCTTTCAAATGGGAGCAGTGCTGATGTGACCCTTCTGCTCTCTCCCAGCTGCCAGCCTTGCTCTTGCCCTGAACGGGGTTTTCACAAACGCCCTGAAGCTCGTGGTGGGGAGGTGAGGACTGGCTGGTTCTGCAGGGGAGGGCAGGTCTGCAACAGCCAGAGCAGGGCCAGGAGCTCAACTTGGGCATGCTTAGCCTGGACAAAAATGTGATTTTTCTAGCTGTAAAGACAATTTAGTATTAGAACAAACACTGGAGGCTGCTGTCTCCAGCCATCACTCAGATGGGCTGGCATTAGTTTAGCCCACACTGGGGAGGATCACAGTGGCACGGGCAGTGGATATTGGTACAGACAGTGGATGTGGGTGCTGGGAGCAGCCACTCCTGGACACCCTGAGCTTTGTTTCCCTGCCCAGGCCAAGGCCTGACTTCTTCTACCGCTGCTTCCCGGACGGCCGAGCCAACGCTGAGCTGGAGTGCACAGGGGACACCCAGAGAGTGACAGAGGGACGGAAAAGCTTCCCCAGTGGACATGCATCCTGTGAGCTCTGGAAGGGAGGGAACTGTCCTGCTGCTGCAGCCCTGGGGAGTGAGCCCTGGGGAGCAGGGCTATGAGGAATAGGACCATGGGGAGCATGGGGAGCAGGGCTATGGGGAGGGCAGCTTGGGTTTTCCTTCCTGCACCCCACAGCTCTGTGCTCGTTGACCCGGTCAGGAGCCTCAGGTTTCTCACTGCAAAGCCGTGGGGTGTGAGGAACGTGGTCCAAAGGTGTCTGTAACCCCGGGAGGAGGGGATGTGTGCCCTGCAGCAGCTTCTAGGATCCATCACTCAGATGATCCATCACTCCCAGCACTTCCCTTGGCTCCCAGGGCAGCACAGACACCTCTCCCAGAAGCACTGGAGGGTGAGGGTCTGCCTGCAGAGCCCGGAGCTGTTCTGAACCAATGCTTTCTGTTCTCTTGCAGTTGCCTTTGCTGGTCTCACCTTCTCTGCCCTGTACCTGGCAGGAAAGCTGCACAGCTTTGTTCCAGGCCGGGGGGGCCGTGCCCTGCGTCTCTGTGCCTTCCTCCTGCCACTGTTCCTCGCCACCCTCATCGCCCTGTCCCGTACCTGTGACTACAAACACCACTGGCAAGGTGGGTCAGGCTGCCCCTGTGGTGCCATACAGGTGTTCAGATTGCTTCAGGAGCAATCTGGGTGGTTTTTTTATCCCCTCCAAATTTGCAATTTTAGTGCCACCTGCAGGGAACTGATGCCTTTCTCTGTGTTTTTGAAATACATACCAAACTTGGATTTACAGCCAAGTGTGGTTCTGGATCCAGCAGAAAAGCTGCTGCTGGGGAATTCAATCCCAAGGTTTGTGAGGGTGCAGGGCCATTAACTCTCCTCTCTCTTGCCCACAGATGTGTTGGTTGGCTCAGCCATGGGCCTGCTGCTCGCCTACCTGTGCTACAGGCAGTACTACCCTCCCCTGGCAGACCCCATGTGCCACAAACCAACTCTGTGCAAGCCCAAAGCGCTGCCAGCACACGAGGAGAAGCCTCCAGCTCCCAATTTCCACCTGAACGTTTAGGCTGGACTCTGCTGGGCTCTGGGCACGGCTTTGGGGAGCTGCTCCCAGAGGTGGCTCTGCTGAGGATGGGGCCCTGTTCCTGCAGAGCTGGTGAGTTCCTGTCCAGGCTCTTGTGTTGCTTCTTTTAACTGAGTTTTGTCCACCACCCCCTCTTCAGGCCCCCTGAGAAGGGAGGGAGGTGCCAACCTGCAGGAAAACTGTTGGGGTGTGAAGGACCTGAACAACCAGGAAAATGTGAGGACTCAGCATGCCCAGTCTGGTGGCAGCTCTGGTGTCCAGTCCAGGAAGCTCCACTGGGCACCTCCCTGCTCCAGCCTGGATGTTCCAGCTCTTCTCCACGAAATGAAGTGTAGGACCTGCCAGCCTCGAGGTTTTTCTATTTCCCAAATAAAGGAGTTTAATTTTTTTAATAAGCTCCAAGGCTTGGGTGGTTGTGTTATAAGGCATTTCCTCTTGTGTCTGCAGGTGTTTCTGGTGGGTGCTTCTTTTGTATCTCTTTCCTTGCAGCTTTGGTATAGTTTTAAGATGACAGCAGAAAATGGAAGGGGAGCTGAGAAAATCTCTGCACAGGTGCTCATTTCCCTGCCCATGGTCTGTGTCAGACCAGGAGGGGCAGAGATCCAGGGCACTCTCCTGGCAGAGCTCTGGGGGCAGTTTCTGTCACTGGTCCCTCCACAGACAGGTCTGTGTTTTCATCGAGGGTGTTTGGACAGCCCAGGGGAGGCTGCAGCCCCAACACAATCACAGAAATAGCACCAGTGTCCCCTGAAACTGCACACAGAATTCTCCAGCCCTTCCCTCCTCCCCCAGACATGCACACACTACAGTCATCTACTTATTTATTTTGGCTTTTACTGGAAAAGACATTAAATAACATTTAAAATGTATTTAACTTTTTTTTTTAACAAAGTGCATAACTTAAAAAGCTGATCATTAGTATCCATGTTAAGACTGTCCCTTTCCAACTCTCGTTGGAGATCTGAGCCAGCAGTTCAGGTGCTGACCCAGCAGTTCCTGCAGTCAGGCAGAGAACAATTTCTGTTCCCTGCCAGGGGAGGAGGGATGGAGGCTGCAAACAAAACCCTTCCAATAGTGCAAATAACAGACAACAGAGGAAAAGCAAACCAACAGGCTGTGAGGCAGAAAGGCTCCTTTCCCCACGCAGGGTGAATGTCAGCAGGAGGGGAAGTGGTTTGGATGTTCCAAAGGCTGCACAGCACCACCTCAGGGAGGGGTCACAGAGCAGAGCTCCTGTGGAGCTGCTGCCATTCCTGCAGTGCCCAGACCCTGCTGCAGCCAGGCTCCAGCTCTGCCAGCTGCATTTTGGTATTTAAAGCTAAAAACAAGGACTGGAGCGTGGCAGAGGTGACCCCTCCATCAGCACCCTGGGATGGCAGCGCTGCTCCGTGTCCCTGCAGGGCACAGAGGGCACACACTGCCCTGGCACTGCCACCAGCAGCTGCTGTTCCCTGGCTGGCTCAGTGGGATGTGAGGCTTTCCTGGGAGCAGGTCCAGCTGGGCACTGGCCTGGTCAGTGCCAGGGGAGGGCCTTGGTTTGGGCTGTGGGCTGGGCGAGGGTGCCAAGGGGTCACCACAGCAGGGAGGAGCACGAACAGGTCACTCACAGGGTGCTCAATGGGGCAGCACTGCCTGGCACAGCCCAGGGCTGCACAAACACACAGCAGCAGTGTGAGAGACACGAGGGGTCTGCTGGATGTCACTCAGTGTGAGGGACACGAGGGGTCTGTTTGATGTCACTCAGTGTGAGGGACATGAGGGGTCTGTTTGATGTCACTCAGTGTAAGGGACACGAGGGGTCTGTTTGATGTCACTCAGTGTGAGGGACACGAGGGAGATGCTCAGTGTGACCCCACAGCCTCAGCAGCAGCCGTGCCCTGCGCTTCCCCTCCCGCAGTCCTGGTTTGTGCCAGCACTCAGCAATGTCCCTCTCCTCAAGGCTGCTGGAGCTCTCTCCACGCTGGTGTTTAAGGCTTTTTCTCCTCAAGGTGCCAAGCTCTGAGTGTCCTCACCGAGCTGGGATCTCAGTGGGTTCAGCTCTTCTGCTGCAGGGCTGGAGCTGCTCTGGGACTCACAGGGTCCAGGGTTAAAAGTACACATTGCCACAGGAAGTCACTGGACAGTGCTATGTGTGTTTGAGAAGTGTTTTCCCTTGACAGTTTTTACCCCCACCCTTACCCAAAATGAAAGAAAATCCATCCTCATCTCCAGGTAGCAGCAAGTTCTTGGGAAGCAGCATGCAGGACATGGCAGCAGAGGAGAGAGGAAGGCAGAGAACAGATCTGGACTTTCCTGGTGAGAACTCAGTGGAATTGGATCTAAGAAAGCAAAAGGAGAACACAGCAGGAACTGCAGTGGAGCAGCCAAAATCCACCCAGCACAGCCCCAGGAGCCTCTGGGCTCTCTGCTCGTGTCTGATCGTGCTCATGTGCAGGGAAGGGAAGAAGCCAAAGGTGCTGACAGGCCAAAGGAGGCTGTGGCTCAATTCACTACTCCCTCAAACAAACCAGGTCTCCTCTGAGGTGTCCCAGGAAATCCAGAAGGGGTTTAGCCAAAGGGGACTCACGGTCGGAACAGCACAGGTTGGTCATTGGCTTCCTGGTAGAGGTTGATCCAACGTGATGCCTTTTGTCTGGTAGATCTCCTTCAGAACCAGCAGAACAGTGTCCTCTGACTCCCTGCAGAAGGAGGGGACAATCAGAGGATGCTTCCCTGCACTCTGTCAGGATGTTCTGATGGTTTGGTGCTTCCCTGCACTCTGTCAGGATGTTCTGATGGTTTGGTGCTTCCCTGCACTCTGTCAGGATGTTCTGATGGTTTGGGTGGCTCTGGTGCTTCCCTGCACTCTGTCAGGATGTTTTGTGATGGTTTGGGTGGCTCTGGTGCTTCCCTGCACTCTGTCAGGATGTTCTGATGGTTTGGGTGGCTCTGGTGCTCTGCTCTCTGCACAGAGAGCCCCAGCAGGGCCTTCCTGTCCCTGCTCACCCCATGTGCCCCAGGCATCGCTCCCTTTGGGGCTTTTCTTACCACTCCAACTCTGAAACTGATGCCATTCTGCTTCTACCACACATGGCTTTGGAGCCCTGCGAATTACAGCCACTCACCAATAGCAGAGATGCCCCTGGAGTGCAAACAAATACTCGTTGAAGCTCTCTATTGGCTTCTCCTGCAGCACGTAGTCGATGCGGTTCCCCCCGTTCAGCCTCCCCACGTTGATGGTTGGGGGCTCTTCCTTGGCTGCTGCAGGGGCCTCCTCGGGCTTTGTGTCTGCAGGGAGAAAGAGCAGAGTGCTTCAGGCACAGGGCACCAGGAGCTGTGAAAACACCACAGCAGGGCTGTGCCACCCGTGACAATCCCACAGCAGGGCTGTGACAATCCCACAGCAGGGCTGTGCCACCCATGACAATCCCACAGCAGGGCTGTGCTGTCCCTTTGCCCCTGCTCTCACAAGGGACAGGCAGTGCAGTGCTTGGGGACAGCCGTGCAAGGGATGGCTTAAAAGGTGCTGTGAGTGCTGAGACCCCCAGAAAACCCCTCCAGCAGGTGCTAACAGGGACAGGCCACAGCATGTGGGGAGAGCCAGAACATCCACAGCACAGGGGTGACCCCTCACTGGGCACAGGAGGGACAGGAACATCCAGAGCACAGGGGTGACCCCTCACTGGGCACAGGAGGGACAGGAACATCCACAGCACAGGGGTGACCCCTCACTGGGCACAGGTAAATACAGGAACATCCACAGCACACGGGTGACCCCTCACTGGGCACAGGCCTCATGCCCCGCTGCCCCGTTCACCCCACACTGACCTGGCAGCCTCTCGGTGCTCCCCTCTGCCTCTGGCTCAGCCTCGCTGCTCGCTGCCTCCAGGGCGGGCACGGGGGCGCGGGTGAAGGACTGCCAGGCCACCCGCAGCGAGCCCAGCAGGTTGTTCTTCAGGTCCACACTCATGCGGGTCAGCCCCTCCTTCAGCTCTGCAAGGGAGAGGGGCGGCTGTGGGGCTGCAATGGGGCTGCAATGGGGCTGCATGGGGCTGCAATGGGGCTGTGGGGGCTGCGAGTGGGGCTGTGGGCTGTGGGTGGCTGTGGGATGTGGGGGCTGTGGGGCCTGGGGGGCGTGGTTGTGGGCTGGGGGCTGCAGCAGCAGCCCTGGTTTGGGGTCAGGGGCTGCCTGGGCCATACCAAGGTGCATCCTCTTCCTGCCCTTGTGGTGGGGCAGCAGCATGGGCTCGAACTCCAGGTCCGGGACGATCATGGGCTCGATCCGATACGCCACCGGGTCAAACTGCACACAGGAGGGGACAGTGGGCACTGCTCTGCTCCCCGTGCCTCACACAGGGGGCTCTGCCTCTGATACCTACGGGGTGGAAGATGTTGAAGAAGCCCTTGCAGGTGGGCAGGCTGTAGCTGGGGTCGATGCGCTTCACTCCTCGCACCGTCAGGAACATCCCGATGGGAGAGCCAAAGGCAAAGAAGATGGTGGGCTTGTAATTCAGCTGGGGGTAATTTGCTGAGACCTGACAGGGAGAGAGGATCTGGTTTGTGCCCCAGAATCTCCGTGCTGGTGTTCTGAGGGCTTTGTGAGCACAGCCAGAGCTCAGCTTTACCTGTCCTAAGCCAACATCCCGGTACTGGCAGCTGCCACCATTGTCTGTGCTGTGCCCGGGCTGGGATGGGGACCCCAACCTGTGCCCAGAAACTGCTGAACTCTGATCCTGCAGAGCACAAAAGGGTCCTTGTGTCACTGGGATGGGATGGGATGGGATCAATGGGATGGGATCCATGGGATGGGATGAGCACGAGCCATGCAGAAAACAAACCTTCATCTCAGTCTTAGTGCTGATGTAATGGAGTATTTTCATTCTTGGTCCTAAGGGAATTCCCATTTCTTGAAGGTTTTTCTCTGTGCACAAGAACTGGAAAATAAGCAAGGAGCAGAGGTGTGATGAGCTGTGTGTTGTGTGGGATTCTGTTCCTCCTCAGGGATGTTTCATGTGGGACTCGGTACCAGAGGATGTGCAGTGATGGGGAAGAAGAACAAAGAAAAGCCACAAGGGCCAGTAAAACAGGGGAACTTCTCACCAGTGCTTGCCTGTCCATCTTCTCCTTTTCAAAAACATCACAATACTCAGACAGCTCCAGCTCCTTCAGGATTTCTTTTACTTCCTCAATACCTCCAGTACTCGAGGCTGACATGGACTCCTGTGAACAGATCCAGAAGGGATGGTGCTTTCTGCTCCTGGGAAGGTTGGGATCTCCTCTGTCTCCACACAGGAGTGAGGGGTCAGTGCCTCCTGTACCTGTGCACGGTGCTCCTCCTCCCCCTCGGGATCTGCCTTCTGGTTTGTCAGGAGATCAAACAAAATGAGAGACCCTGGAAACGAGCAGAGCATCAGCATCTGCAGGGGAACAGCCTGAGCACCTCAGCTCTGGGACAGGAGAGCTGCACTCTGGACATTTTATACGAGCAGACAGCGATAGGACAGGACCAATGGCTTTAAATCCACAAAGCACAGGTTTGATCAGAGTCAGGAAGAAATTATTTACTCAGTGGGAAGCACAGCTTCTCCAGAGCAGCTGTGGCTGCACAGCCCTGGAGGTTAGGACAGGGTTTAGAGCAGCCTGGATTCAGTGGCAGATGTCCCTCCCAGCCCAAACCCAAACCCAAACCATGGTGTGAGTGCCCTGCAGATGTCCCTCCCAGCCCAAACCCAAACCATAGTGTGAGTGTCCCCTCCCTGCTCCCCTGCACCCACAGGAGCAGCCTGGATTCATGACAGAAGTGCGGGTTCCTCTGCAGAAACAGCCGGTGCAGGCGGTTCATCTCCGAGGCCACCGTGTCCACGATGGTCTGGCAATAGGTGGAGCTGTTGTAGAAGAACACGTCCAGGATGGTGTCGTTGATGAAGTGACGCAGGCGGTTGATGCTGGGCAGCGTGATCCGCTCCAGGTCACTGCGGGGGAAGGGACAGGGGCTCAGGAAACCACGGAGCCCCGCCAGGCTTTGAACATAAAATGTGAGTTCAGAGCAGGACTGACACTGTCTTCAAGGAGTATATTGTAATCCTTAGCTCATCCCAGGCAGAGGCAGAGCACAGCCTGTGCTCTGACATTCCGACAATAAAGAGCTGTCCTTTGTTCCCCAGGAGCCTGGCCTGATTCCTGCCCTTCCCAGGACACTGCAGGAATCAGAGACTCAGCTCCCTGAGGCCTTTGGCCAGCTCTGGATGTCCACATTCCCTCTGGGATCCCCAGGGAAAGGCAGGAGCCTGTGCTCTGCAGTGCAGAATGGAGCAGGGATGTGCTGTGCACTGCAGAACAGCACTGGGGAGCTGCTCTGGGGTTCTGTCTGTCCTGTCACCCCCACCCCAAACACTCACAGCTTTCCCTTCGCTTTTCCAACAGAACAAGTGCAGTTTTAGGGGAGGAGCCCCTGGGCATTTTGCCATCCCCACCATCCCCGTGTCACACTTACACATCCACGCCAGTGGAGTGCAGGGAGCTGTGCCAGTTCACGGGCAGGAACTCCACCCGCCCCACCTGCTGCTGCTCCTGGGCCTTCTTGAAGTGTGCCTGCAGCATGCTGAGGGACACGTTCCTGAAATCATTCACTGCAAAAGAGAGGAACTGTTCCGGAGATCCACCGGGCTCCAGGGCACCAACACCACTTAATACCATGAAAGATCATTCCAGGGAAATCCCACCAGGGTCTTTAATCTGCTGCTGCTCCCCTAAGTCCCTGAATCTTTTAACTGGAGATCAGGGGAGGCTCCATGTCCTGCCACGTGTGTTTACTGGATTTCTCTGTCCCATCTGTACCTCGTTCACATGGGCAGGGCTTTAGTTTGGCAGCCAGGATAAGGTACTTTCAGAAATTTATAAAATTTATAAAAAATAACTCTGTTGTGAAGCCAAATTGATGAAGAGCCTTTCCAGCAGGTGGGATTTGGTGGGTGGGTGAGTGCTCCATTCACCCTGCCCCAGTCTGCAGGGGTGGCCGTGCCCATGTGGGTATTGGGACAGTTTGGGACACCCTGGCAGTGCCTCCCCTTTGCCCAGGGTGATCTTTGCCCGGGCTCTGCTCTGCTCCAGGGGCTCACAGCTCCCACTCACCGCACTGCACGATGCTCCTGAAGCGGATGTCACAGGCGGGGCCGATGCCGTGCACCACAAACACGAGGTGGTCGATCTGCAGTGGCTCTCCTGAGGAGGGGACAGAGCCCAGCAGGGAATGGAGCTGCTGGCAGCACCATCCTCACGTGAAAACCCTTCTCAGTGCCTGCATTTCCACCCCAAGGGTGATGGGATTTCTCGTGTTTCCCTTTGTCCTGCCCTGGGACAGGTTGGACCCACAGGACAGCAGCTCCACGGGGCTGGGGAGGTTTCTGAAACCATTCGGTTCCTTTTGGCACAAAATGTTCTGATGTGCACAGAACTTAGAGAGTCATGGGAGCTTCTGGCAGTCCTTTAGAGTGGCCAGGGCTGGGTGGGCGGAGAGGAGTTGAGCTCACCACTGGGGATCTCCACGCGATGTTCTCCATTCTTCTTCACCGGTGCGGGCGCCGACCCTGTCCCGTGGCGTGGACCAATCTTCGGCCACAAACGGCGGTGGTAGTGAACCATCAGCTTGGGGACAAGAAGAGCCTGTCAGTGACCTGAGAGCAGGGACAGCTGCTGGGAAACCGAGTGCTCCAGACTGTGCTGGCCCAGCCCTTTGCACACAGAGGTGCTGGAAAGGAACCTGGAGCTGTTGGTGAGGCAGGTGAGGGCAGTGCCATGGGGACAAATGGCACAAAAATACCCAAGGGGATGTCCTCGCTGGTCACCACAGGGGTCTGCAGGCCCTGCTCACCTTTGGGTTGTGCAGGATAATGACTTCTCTGTTGGGGGACTCCAGCTTCTTCTTCCACTCATCCAGGGTCACAGCAATCATGTAAGCTTCCTACAGGAGAGAACACCCTCTGGAAGTATTCCCATGAATGTTCAACCTCTTGGGACATTCCCCACCCAGTTTTCAGAATCTCTTATCAACGCTTTACAGAAGAGGCAGAGACATCAGCTGAAGGAGCAGCAGGGTCATCCCAGGATCACCTGCTGAGTGTTTAACAACTCCCCCCTTTGACAGCAGCAGCATCAGGCTTCCCCATCAACGTAGAACTGCATTTCTTGTACATCAGAATAAAGATTATTGCCAAGATGTGTATTTTTACACGTGTTTGCATCTTCCCAAAGGAAAGCTGGGCACCTTAAGGTGTCATGGAAGGATGCAGCAGGGGAAGGGGAGGCCACGCAGTGCTCACAGTCACATCAATCAGCTGCAGGAACACCACGCCAAAGCCTCTTTGGAGTTCATGTCCTCAGGCCTGACCGTGGTGCCAGCGGGCTCGGAGGAGGTTTGGGACATCGGAGAAAGATGGGAAAAGGAGAAGCTGAGATGGAAACGAGCAGGAAAGGTGCGTTTACCTCCAGTTCCTCGCTGAAGGACTCTGAGTAGGGAATATACTTATTGTCCTTGTCGCCCTTGTAGAACCAGGTGCAGCGGCGCACCTCGGACACCTCCTCCTCCCAGTACACGGCCACGCGCGTCCGCGTCTGCAGGTGAACGTCGTACCTGCCCCCCGACGTCGGCACAACCACCTCATCCTGGCCTCTCCCTGCAGAACCAGCCTGGGATTAATGTCAGGGGCCAGAGGGATGAGCATCCCCCAGCAGGCTGCACAGCGGAGCAGCTCTGGGCCACGGCGGAGCAGCTCTGAGCCACAGCGGAGCAGCTCTGAGCCAGCGGAGCAGCTCTGAGCCAGAGCGGAGCAGCTCTGAGCCACAGCGGAGCAGCTCTGACCCACGACTGAAGGGTCTGAGGCCACAGCAGAGCAGCTCTGAGCCACAGCGGAGCAGCTCTGAGCCACACCAGAGAGGGTCTGAGCCACAGCGGAGCAGCTCTGAGCCAACAGCAGAGCACTCCTGAGCACCACCAGAGAGGGTCGAGCCACAGCGGAGCCAAGCTCTGAGCAGAGCGAGCAGCTCTGAGCCAGAGCGGAGGCAGCTCTGACCACAAGCGGAGCAAGCTCTGACCACATGCGGAGAGTGGTCGAGCCATCAGCGGAAGGGCTGACCACAGGTCGGCAGCAGCACTGAGCCGAACAGCGGAGAGGGAGCCACAGCGGAGAAGTGGTCTGAGCACAGCCGGAGCAGCATGGAGCCACAAAGAGAAGGGTTGAGCCACAGCGGAGCAGCTCTGAGCCACAGCGGAGCAGCTCTGAGCCACAGCGGAGCAGCTCTGAGCCACAGCGGAGCAGCTCTGAGCCACAGCGGAGAGGGTCTGAGCCACAGCGAGCAGGGTCTGAGCCACAGGGAGAGGGTCTGAGCCACAGTGGAGCAGCTCTGAGCCACAGTGGGAGCAGCTTCTGAAGCCACGGCCAGAGGGTCTGAGCCACAACCGAGAGGGCTGAGCCACAGTGGAGCAGCTCGAGCACACCGGAGAGGGTCTGAGCCACATGTGGAGCAAGGCTCTGAGCCACAGATGGAGCAGCATTTCTGCAGCACGTCAGGGTTACCACACCGATACTGGAGAGTATGTGCGCTGCAGAGCAGCCACGGCATAGCACGATTGGACCTCTCGCACGAGGACGCGACTAGTGACTGTTCAGATGCGAGGTTCTCTCTCTATATGTACGCGCCACATCAGCGAGGTAGAGGGGCGCTCAAGACAAAGAACGCTAATACCCGTCACTTACCAGAACAGATCGAGCAGAAGCGGAAAGCTGCCACACTATTGTCTCTATGTACCCTCAGGGAGATAACGCTGTATGGAGCGAGCCTGTGGCCTGGGAGAAAGCGTACTACCAGGCATTAGCAAGCTGTTCAGATAACTAGGGCGGAGCACTATGACTTCGTGTGAGAAAGAAGCAGAGAATAATACTCCTATCGGAGCTACCTCCTTATTAACCCAGTACCCGGAACACTTTAAAAACTCTAAATGTCGCCCTAGCACTTTTTTCTGGGAGTTAAACTGCCCCTGGACGAGGCTGTGAGCACTGAGCAACGAGCAAAACAAGAGCGAACCGCCTATGCACAGAGCTAGTTCGATAATGGAAATAGTGAAGCCAGCACACCTCTGTCCAAATAAGCCTCGAAATACTGGTCACAACGTCGAGAACAGAGGCAGGATGGAACGGGAAGGTCACCACCTATGAGAGTACATATCAATGGTAAAGCTGTGCCCTCTTGAGGCAAAGGCAGCAGGATAGAGTCATCAGACTATTGGATGGACATAATTTGGGCACGCTAAATGTCCTAGATGGCACAGGCAGTTTCTTAAAAATCCAATCAGCTGAAAGCAACCTACACCGATGCACATCCCACTAAGCTCCAACCAGCAAGACACCGAAACATCAAGTTAACAAGTGCTTTTTCACCACAAAGACACAGTGTGGATTAAACATCCCAAGACAAGTTATAATTCCTGGCACTTAACCCGCCGCTGCTTCTCAAGCCCACTCTGCCTCCCAGCCCACCCTCTACACAGAACTAAATGCACCTATGAGGTTTCAAGGGTACGATGTGAGACTTTAAGGTGAACAATGGTTTCAGACGCAGTGTTATCTCAGGTCCTGTGAAAACAATAGGTGGTCACCTTAGATAACACGCGAGTCGTTTACGTTATCAGTGGATGCGCTAGTGCGAGCTGAACTAATAAAAACATTCCGAGCAAGATAACAGTGAATGTTCACACCTTCCACCTGGGAAAGAAGGGGACAGTGGACCAGAAGCAAAAAGTGCAAATATTTACCCAAGAACAACACGCAATCCACTAAACCATATGTCTGTATCTAAATTCTCGAGGGATAAATCTAGCATCTGTCAGCACAGAAAAGCCATGAATGCGTCCGGAGGATTTTTAATTCCCACTGTGTAGCCAGCAGGTGCTTCCACCCGAAGACCCTCACAAAGGGCGCCTTGATGTGGCCTACTTACCAACCCCGGGAGGTGAAGTCCTGCAGATCAGTCCAGCAACTGTCTATTATCCTACAGACTGCGAATATAGTGCTGCAGAGCAGGGAAGAGTGAAAGGACTACGAGGAAAGGGAACGTGGGGAAATTATGAGCTCGGAACGAAAGGATGGCGAGAGGGAGGCTAATTAGGGGGTTGCAGCGAAGTGGAGCAACTGCGGAAAGCAAAGCTGGCTGCCACCGCTTGGCAGAGCGGACCCTGGCTCCGGACATACTCATCACATACTCGCGCCTGGGACCCTCAGTCTCTGCCCCAGCCGTTCAGACGGCTCATGGTGAGCCGGCGATTCATCCCGCCCTCTGTGACACGCGTTTGCCTCCAAAGGTCAGTCGGTGGTATCCGGGGGCTTTTGAGGCAAACCTGATTTGTGGGAGGCCTCTCTGCCCATGGCAGGGTGCCGGGATTAAACAATCTTTAAAGGTCCCTTCACCCTCCAAAACCGAACTCTGTCACTCGTGACCCGAAACACCCTCTCGCCCACCGTCTCCCTCAAGATGCAATGAGCCAACTGAAACACAAACATCATCCCACCACGTCAGCAGAATTAACCTCTCGCAGTCTTGGCGCGGAAATCCCAGAGAAACATTTCAAATATGCCAAAATCTCCACATAGCTGCCTATTCCCGCCCCTCCTTCCCCCCTTCTCTCTCTAAGATACTCGCTGGACCACTTCTCGCCTCACTATCAGTGTGCGGCCTCAATCGCCTATTGCTTTCTAACCTTTTTGAAGCCTGAACACCCTGCATGGACTCTCGCCTTCACACAGGGTGTCCCGCGACCATCCTCACACCACGTTGCGCGCGACCACCCATTGCTTCTGGCTTCTCCCAGTCCCACAGACTGAGAACCGGACCTCGCGCCACCACTCCGATACTACCTCACAGGTGACCCCACCGGACCTTCCTTCATCCCCCTTGTCCTTTCCTTAATTATAGGGCACGACTATGAACATCCCGAGACTGATTTCAACGAGGCCACCGTATTCATCCAACTTCGAGAACCCAGCCCAGCCGCCTGCTCTGAGCATCACCCGCTGATTCCCCTGAGACTTGGGAACGCACTCAATCCTCCCAGTTCGCCTAACTGAGGGACGCCCCAGCACCCTCATCCCTCAGGTACTTCCCTAATAGGGGGACACTTCTCCGCTCCTCTCTCAGCCCCGACCTCCTTGTGGAAACTCCCCGCCCCTCTCCCGATTTCCACCCAATGGACCCCCACCACGCCGTATAAGACACGACCTGAAGACACCCACGCTCTCTCCTGTTCCCCTTAGCCATGGACCTCCCGGTTCTCCTCCTTCCTTACTCGTTCCTCCGAATTGGAGAGCGCCCTCTTTCTTCGCGCGGCGGTACCCTGCCATGGATGAGAAGAAACCAACCACCCAGCACCCTTCGTGCACTGGTCACCCAATAGACCACTCACTCTCTCCCCGGCCGTATCTCCATGCGAGACACGGACAATTTTTAGGAAATCTCGCAACCTGCCTTACCACGAGCACCGTAACACAACCGCCCCGCTGCGCCAATCCTGCGCATGTCCGCTGACCCTGACGCTCACCGCGAGGAAAGACGCTGAAAAATACTCGGGACCATGCCCCAGGAGCTCCCTAGCGTGTCCTGGTATACCTTCCGCCAGTGAGATACCAGTGCTGCGATGCTCAGCGCCGCCCTCGATAGTCGCACGCGAACCGTGGCTTGCAGAGGCTCCAGGGGTTCTCGGCAGCGCTCACCGGGGCGCCGTCTCACGCGGAATCCCTGCGCCGACATGGAGCGTCCACAGAACCGCCGGCAACCCGCGGGCCGAGAGGGCTGGGGATGGCGGGGCGGGGAATCACAAAAGCGGGGCCTTCTTCGGCCCCAAACCCGCGGCGCACCACCGGCCCCATAAGCTCCGACAGCTCCACCCATCGTGAGCCGGCGCGGCCCCGCGGACTCAGGGAGAGCAACCTTCGAACGCCGGCAGCCCCCCCGCGGATCAAACATCAGGACACCAGATTTCGCGCATAACGTCTCTCAGCTCGGTTCTTCCCGCGCTCCCCGTGCCCACGGTGGGCCACGTTGAAAAGCCAGACCCCGGGGCGGTGAGCAGTTGCCCCGCGATCTCCCCCCCGCACCAACGATACCGGGCCGGGTACTGGGAAGACTAAGAAAAAAACAGAAAACTAGAGATAGGCGGGGTATGTGTCCCGCATCCCAAGAGTTGACCCAAGCAGTGCCCGCCCGCAGCTCCTGATCGCCAACCCGGCCCTTGGTCCCTGCCCGCAGCTCCTCCTGCGAACCCTGCCCGGGATTCCTGCCCGCGATCCCTGCCCTCGGTCCCTGCCCGCAACCTTTGCCTTCAGCACCGCCCTGCAGCCCTGCAATTGCTGCCCCTGCCTGCAGCTCCTGCCTGTGATCCCTGCCCATGTTCCCTGCCCATGACCCTTGCCTGTGATCCCTGCCCATATTCCCTGCCCATGACCCCTGCCCCTGTTCCCTGCCGTGATCTCTGCCCGTGTTCCCTGCCCATGATCCCTGCCCGTATTCCCTGCCCATATTCCCTACCCATGTTCCTTGCCCCTATTCCCTGCCGTGTTCCCTGCCCCTATTCCCTGCCCCGCTGGCAGTGTCCCGGGCGGGTCAGTGCCCAGGAGCCGTGCCAGGCAGTGCCAGTGCTTTTCGGGACCGTGGGGCTCAGCCATGACCCCCATCCAGCTGTGGGGCACTGGGTGCAGGGAACAGCCGCCCTCACCCAGCTGCCTCCCTCGTGTGACAGGAACAAACGCGTCAGCCTGGGGTGATTGCAGCAGAAACCACGAGGTGCTGATTTAATGTTTGGTTTTCAGTCCCTCTGTGACCCTTTAGCCTCGCTGGTGATTGAGAAACCGTCAGCTGAGGGCGGGCAATGCTGCAGAAGGAACGGGCAACCCCAGAGTAAGAGTTTGGTTTCTGTAGAGATGATCCCAGCGATAAACAGAGACAGACTTTCTAATTTGGGGGTTGTGATGTGGGTGGATGCTGCAAGATAAACCAGTTGCCAGAAACTGCCATCCCAGTGCTCGCTACCGCCATGGCAGGGACTGGTGAGGGAAACTGGAGGGCAGGAGGGCTGAAATGCCCAGTTGTGCAGCTGGAGAGCAAATATCTGCAAACCTTTCCGTGCAGAGCCCACCCCGGTGATGCTGGCACAGCTCCTGCCGTGCCACACGGATCACCCAGCCCAGCCATGACCCACTTTGGGGCTGTGCGGAGGCAGAGGCTGCAGGCAGGGATGTGATTACAGCAGAGCTTCCTGCAGGCTGAGGTGTGGGATGTGTGCCCTGATCCCAGATTTGGGGGAACACACCAAACCCACCCAGGGATGCCAGAACACCACAGTGTCCCACGGAGCTGCTCGAATCCCCACAGCCTGCAGGGATAATCTGCCATTTCAGCCCACTCGGGAATGTTCTCTCGTGGGCTTTTCTCCAGGGATTTACATAACCCTCTGCCAAGGAGGCAGGAACAGGAAATATTGTTCAGGAATATGTTACCTGGATGGGTTCAGCTCATCAGGATGGCACAGGGGGCCTGGAAACAGCTTGAAACAGCTTCACAGGGACAGGGCAGCACTCTGGGCACTGGGAGCTGCTCTGATCTCCCAGTCCAGGCAGCAATTCCAGGCTGGATCATGGAATAGCTCAGCCTGGCTGCTCCCTGCCTGACAAAAAATGGAACAGCAGCTTTTCCTGAGCCTTTCCCAGGACATCCCACCCTGCAGGATGACCACGTGTGACCACGGACACATCCAACAGCTCCAAAGGTCAGTGCTGTGCCACAGCCCCGGCTGGGAATGTGGGATCTGCCTGCAGGGACTCCGCTGGCTCTCCCAGCCTCAGGCACCCTAAATCCCTTCCAGACC
The DNA here is from genome assembly GCA_009741485.1 of Malurus cyaneus samueli. NCBI lineage: Eukaryota > Metazoa > Chordata > Aves > Passeriformes > Maluridae > Malurus > Malurus cyaneus. The sequence continues at coordinate 163,317,507 of CM019215.1, forward strand.
CTTTCCAAAACTCAGCCCCTGGCTCTGGAGCCCCAGCTGGAGGCCTGGGAGGGAATGGGGCACCCTGGCACCCCAAAACAGCCTTCTCAGATTTCCATTCACCCCTGACCTTGGCACTGGCACCTCGAGTTTTGGTCTGAGTTACACAACCTTCCCCACCACTTCTTTTGAAAGAAAAAAAGAGACTCTGGGACATCTCAATTACAAAATAACATTTGAAACTTGTCAGGGTTTATTAAGTGTCACACACAACAGTGAGTTGCAGGCTGGAACCAGGAGGCAGGAACAGGCTGAGCTGTTCCCTCCCCGTGGTGCTGCACAGTGGGACACAAAACTTGGGGATGGAGAGGAACATTAAACAGGGCAGTTTAACCCAAATAACCTGGAAATGACTTCCAAGCATCCTGCATCTGCTCTTTCCTCAGCTTGCACTTCTCCTTTCCGGTGGCAGAACTGGGATTTGCAGTCTGTCCCCATGTCCACGAGGACACTCCACGCTGTCCCTTCAAACAGAACAGCACGAGGTGACGTGTGCCAGCACAGTCCCTCCCTGCAGCACTTCAGTGTCGCTCCTCCAGTGCACTAAACCCAAACAACCCCATGAGGACACACAGGGCTCATGGCAAGGGAGCTGAAGCTGAAAATACAGGCAGTGAGGACAAGCCCGGAGTCCTGGCTGGTGGCTGCACATCTGCAGCACATCTGGAAAGTGTTCAAAGACTGTGGGAGGCACCTGGAGCTTGGGCCTGCTCTGGGAAGCTCTGTACACAACCATGCAGGGCTCCATCCTCAGCCCAGTTCTCTTCAATATCTTCATCAAATACTTCCTCTGCTTCAAACCTCTCTCCAATTTGTCCTTTGTGTTTCAGGGCTGGGCTTCTGGGATGGCTTTTTGGTGGGTTTGTTTCAATCTGTTGACTCAGGGCTTATTGCTATTCCATTGTCAATAGTGCGTAACAGAACGAACTGAGATTTGAGAGAACTGAAACTCTTTGGAACCTCAACAACAGGCTGTGTGCCTTGGCTGACATGCTTTCACAATCCCTTTCTTTCCAGTTTTTCCAGTATGGCCTGAATTCTGTGGACGGACTCTTTCCTGGCCTGCCGGACACTGTCCTGGCCCCCAGTCTCAATGGAATCCAGCTCCAGCAGCAGCTTGGTCAGCATCTCCTCCAGGAGCCGGTAGGATTTATCTGTCTTTCTCCCCACAAATTCATCCACCTCTTCTTCCAGCTGCTCAGCCTCGCCCATGACGTGGAGGATCCTCTGGATCTCAGGCTGGATGGCTGCAGGATTTGTGCCAGGCTTGCGTGGGGCGAGCTCGTAGAGCTGGGCTTGGGCACTGTACTGCACCTGGGGCTGGCACGGGGCAGCCTTGGCCACCCTGTGCTCGTTCAGGGTCCCCGAGGGCCGCTGGACATCAGCATAGTAACTGTGCTGGTTTGGGCTCTGCTCAGCTCTGTCGTACACAGGCTCCTGCAGTCAGAGCAGAAAACATCTCTGAGTGCATTTCCCCTAAACCCAGAGGGTCCTGCTCTCATCCTGCACTGAATGGGACCTGGGCTCTGCTCCCTGGCTGTCTGAACCAACACCCCAGCACGGGGCACTGCCTGGGAATGAGTGTGAGCCCCACAATATTCTTCACCCAGAACAGGAGAGATCTGAACAGGTTTCAGCGGAGCTCTGTTTGGATAGACCAGAGCATCCTTCTCTGCAGGCAGCACATTCCAGAGCTGCTCCCAAGGAACAGCAGGCCCCAGCCCCAAAAACCCTCATCAGAGCTGCTGCAGGGGACCAAAAATGTGGAGAAACACTTAATTCCTGATCCACCCAGAGAAATCCTGTCTGACCCATCTCAAGACCTGCCCCAGGACATCTGGTCCCTCCAGTAATTCATGGAATCAGCCGTGGATTTTTGTCTCCTGTATGCAAACAGGACCTCACCTGTCCGTGTGAGTCCCAGCTGGAGGGGTGGGAAGGGGCCCCGCTGCTGCTCCAGGATGGATGGGAATCAGAGATGTAGAGGTTGCTGTGCCCCGAGGCTGCGGGCCAAGCGTAACGTGGCTGCACCCCATACACAGAGTGGGGACCCCACGTGTCCTCCGGGGCTCTGGGCTGTGGCACGGGACCCTGCCCGGTGACCCCTGCACTGCTGTCTCCATAGGGATACTGCGGGATGGGCATTCCTGGGGTCTGCAAGGACAGGGGGAATGGGTGTTACAATGGGGTCACAGCCAGCACCACCCCGGGAGCTGAACGGGGCAGCCAGCGGGGATCAGGCTGTGCTCCCAGGGAGCAGAGGGATCAAGAGAAATGGGAGTGCAGAGATCAGGCTCTGCTCCCAGGGAGCAGGGACAGGACAAGGGAAATGGCCTCAAGTGCCAGAGAGCAGTGGGATCGCAGCTCCACTGCAGCAGCCCCGAGCCCCAGCGCGCCAGGAGCCCAAGCCCGAGCCCAAGCCCAAAGCCCGAGCCCAGCAGCCGAAGCCCCAGGAGCCCAAGCCCCAAACCCCAGCAACCCAAGCCCAGCAGCCCAAACCCCAAGCCCAGCAGCCCAAACCCCAAGCCCAGCAGCCCAAACCCCAAGCCCAGCAGCCCAAACCCCAAGCCCAGCAGCCCAAACCCCAAGCCCCAGCAGCCCCACACTCAATCCCAGCTGCCCCACACTCAATCCCAGCTGCCCCCTGTCCCTGACCTGCGGGGGCGAGTAGCCGGGCGCGTGGTGCCTGCGCAGCGCGGAGCCCTCGCTCGGACACTCCTGGGGGCCGAAGCTCCAGGCGGGGGCGGGCGATGGGGGCCGGTAGAGGCCCGTGGGCTCGGTGGGGTACGGGCAGCGCGAGGGCCCCGAGCAGTAGAAGCCCCGTGCCTGGGGCAGGCTGGCATAGGGCGGGTACGGGGGGCTGTAGGCTCCGTTGGCGTAGGGAGAATCCATCACCTGCGGAAAGGGAAGAGCACAGCAAAGGTGATGGGACACAGACACGCTCTGGGAACAAGGACTGGCGCTTCCTACAGCATTTAACCGGGGGTTCCTTTGTCCTCAAGCTGATCTCGCCAATTTTAGGCTTTTCTGATCTAACCTGGCTGCACCTGAGCTTAACCAGATCTCACTCAGCCGAGCTGGGCTCACAGACAGATGTGAGCAGCTGCTGGAAGGTTTGATCCCAGCACTGCACCACTGACCAGAGAAAGGAAAATACTCCAGGAAAGTTCATTTCCCTGCTCACTGTCACCCAGACACGATGCAAACAGACAAGCTCTGCCAGCCCACATCCAGCTCCCCGAGCTGCAGGACCTGTGGGACTGCGTGTGGAAGCTCTGCATAATCAGGACACATCTGAGGATCTACCTGGATCCATCCCAGTAACTCATGTGTATGGAAGGTGAGTTTCCACCTAACTGCAGAGGGAATCATGAAGCACAGGATTTCAAGAGCTCAGGGAATGACTCCCGGTAGCCTCGGACAAGGCAGCGTTTTGCCCTGAGCCGCCCCATGAAGCAGAGGCTGTAAAACCCCTGTGTGCTGGGGTTATGGGAGAGCCGGGTCAGCCCCACACATCCCGGAGGAAAAACTGAACCGCAGACCCTGCTCTGCAAGGGCAAAGAGTGTGCACCGGAGCCCGAAACCGAGCCCGAAACCCAGCCACGGTAAAACCCACACCTATGGGATCCGGCACGGTAAAACCCACATCTACGGGATCCGGCAGGGTAAAACCCACATCCACGAGATCCGGTACGGTAAAACCCACATCCAGGGATCCGGCACGGTAAAACCCACATCTACGGGATCCGGGGATGCCCCGCCGCGGGACCGTGGCTCTCCCGCTCAGCAAACCGGTCCGGGATCACCGCATTCCCGGGCTGCCCGCACTAACACACGTGCCCCACAAACGTCCCTCTTTCCGGCCCCGTTACGCGCCCGAGAGATCCGCGAGCGGAGCCCCGAGAGAGCGGCGGGAGCTGCGGGCCGGGGCAGAGCGGGCACTGCCCGCGCTCGGACCGCCCGGCGGCCGTTACGGGCAGGGCCGGCCGAGCGCGCCCGACGCCGGGGACCGTGCCGTACCCGTACCGCGTTACCCCGCGCCCCGACCCGCGCGCCCGTGCCCGCGACACCCGGCCCCGTTACCGGCCCGTTACCGCCCGGCCGGCCGTACCCGCCCGGTGCCCGTTACCCGTGCCCCGCTCCCCGCTCCGCCCTGCGTACCCGCCCCGTGCCCCGTTACCCCGCCCCCGTTACCCATGCCCGCCGTGCCGTCCCGCCCGTGCCCGTTACCCCCCGGTGCCCCGTTACCCGTGCGCCCGCTCTCCGCTACCCGCCCCGTGCCCGTTACCGCACCGTGCCCCGACCGGCTCCCCGTTTGCCCCCGTCCCTCACCGCGCCCCGTGCCCCGACCCCCGCGCCCCCCTCTCTCCCCCGCTTCCCGCCTGTCCCCGCCCCGTTACCGCCTCCGCCGTCCGTTGCGTCCGCCCATGTTTACGCATGCTGCCCTGTATCCGTTTACTCGCCCGTTCCTCTCCGGTCTCGCCGGCCGGGGTCGGCGGATCGCGGGCCCGCTCCCACCGCGCGGGGTCCATGGCGCCGCTCAGGCCCCCCCCGAACGCTCGGCGCCCAATCACGGGCCGTTCCCCGCCGCGCCGGCCAATCGGCGGCGGCCCGCGCGCACCCTCTTGGCGCGGTAAAAGAGCGCGGGAGGCCCCGCCCCCCGCGGGCGGTTCCGGGGCAGCGGCGGCTCCGGCGAATGCGGCGCTTCCGCTGCGGCCGCACCATGAACTACATGCGGGCACGGCCAGCCTCATCCAGGACATCGACAGTGAGTGTCGGCCGGCCCGGCCCGCCCGCCCCGGCCCCTCCGCGCCCCGTCGGTGCCCGCTGCCGCGCGGGGTTTGGCATCCCGCTCCCCCCGGTCCTGCCCGCCGTTCCCCGGGGGCGCTCGGAGCCCTCTCCCCGCAGGGATCCGCCCCGGGGCGGGGGTCCGGGCTCCCCGCGGGCCGTGACCGACCCCCCGCTCTCCTTTCCCCGCAGAGAAGCACCTGGTGCTGCTGCGGGACGGGCGGACGCTCATCGGGTTCCTGCGGAGCATCGATCAGTTCGGTACGGCCCCGGGACACCGGGGACACCGGGGACACCGGGCACGGGGGGT
>CM019215.1:163325474-163345279 GCA_009741485.1 Malurus cyaneus samueli
GAGATCCGCGAGCGGAGCCCCGAGAGAGCGGCGGGAGCTGCGGGCCGGGGCAGAGCCGGGGCACTGCCGCGCTCGGGACCGCCCGGCGGCCCGTTACCGGGCAGGGCCGGGCCGAGCGGCGCCCGAACGCCCCAGGGGACCGTGCCCGTACCCGTACCCGCGTTACCCGCCCGCGCCCCGTTACCGCGCTCAGCCCGTGCCCCGTTACCCGCCCCGCTACCCGCCCCGTGCCCCGTTACCCGGCCCCGTTACCATGCCCGCCCGGTGCCCCGTTACCCGCCCGGTGCCCCGTTACCCGTGCCCCGCTCCCGCTCCCCGCCCCGTGTCCGTTACCCGCCCCGTGCCCCGTTACCCGCCCCCGTTACCTGCCCGCCCGTCCCGTTCCCGGTGCCCCGTTACCCCCGGTGCCCCGTTACCCGTGCCCCGCTCTCCGCTACCCGCCCCGTGCCCCGTTACCCGCACCGTGCCCCGTTACCGCTCCCCGTTACCCGCCCCGTCCCGTGCCCCCACTCCCGGCCCGTTACCCGTGGCCCATGCCCCGTTACCCGCCCCGTGCCCGTACCCCGTTACTCGCCCGTTCCCCGTCTCCGTCCCGTTACCTGCGCGGCGGGCGCGGGTCCCGGCGGGGATCGGCGGGCCCGCTCCCACCGCGCGGGGTTCCATGGCGGCCGCTCAGGCCCCGCCCCCGAACGCTCGGCGCCCAATCACGGGCCGTTCCCCGCCGCGCCGGCCAATCGGCGGCGGCCCCGCGCGCACCCTCTGGCGCGGTATAAAAGGCGGCGCGGGCAGGCCCCGCCCCCCGCGGGCGGTTCCGGGGCAGCGGCGGCTCCGGCGAATGGCGGCGCTTCCGCTGCGGCCGCACCATGAACTACATGCCGGGCACGCCAGCCTCATCCAGGACATCGACAGTGAGTCGGCCGGCCCGCCCAGCCCGCCCCGGCCCCTCCGCGCCCCGTCGGTGCCGCTCCGCCGCCGGGGTTTGGCATCCCGCTCCCCCCGGTCCTGCCCGCCGTTCCCCGGGGGCGCTCGGAGCCCTCTCCCCGCAGGGATCCGCCCCGGGGCGGGGGTCCGGGCTCCCCGCGGGCCGTGACCGACCCCCCGCTCTCCTTTCCCCGCAGAGAAGCACCTGGTGCTGCTGCGGGACGGGCGGACGCTCATCGGGTTCCTGCGGAGCATCGATCAGTTCGGTACGGCCCCGGGACACCGGGGACACCGGGGACACCGGGCACCGGGCGGGGATGAGCGGGAGCAGGAGCCGCCGTGCGTTTTTGGAGAGTGTTTGTGCGGTGGGTTAAGCGCCCGCCTCTGTGTCCCCCTGCAGTTCGTGCTTCACGCAGGTTTTATCCAGAATCGGGAACTTCCCCTCCCGTGATTGCGTCCAGCGCTGATGCTCCGGCAGCGCTTTTTGAGCAGAAACATCGCATTTTGAGCAGAAACCGCTTTTTGAGCTGGGTGATGTTCATACTCCAAACAAATTGTCGGGCTTTGCGCAGAACTTGCAGCACCAACATTGCCATAATCCTCTCTGCTCCCGGGGGCGCGGGGGGCTCGGGTGGGCTCTGGGGAGCAGAGAACCGGGAATCTGTCGGTGCCTTCATAACCCCGTTCAGTGAGCGATGGGAGAGCACCCATGGGCACAGTCCCTGCTCTGGGGGCACAGCACACGCTGTGCAGTCAGAATTGAGCTTTTCTGTCTCTTCTTTATTGCCGCAGCAAACTTGGTGTTGCACCAGACCGTGGAGCGCATCCACGTGGGCAAGAAATATGGGGACATCCCTCGGGGAATCTTCGTGGTGAGGGGCGAGAACGTGGTTCTGCTGGGGGAGATTGTAAGTGCACGATCCTGCTGCGGTCTGGGACTGAGCTGGGGGTGTCTGTCTGTCTGTGTGTCTGTGTGTCTGTGTGTCTGTCTGCTGTGAGCTGTGCTGTTCAGCTGCACTTGGAGCTGGGTCCGGGGCGGTTTCAGCCATCGCAGAAATGCCAACCCACAGGGCAGAGATGGCTCCGGTCACTGCAGCCCCTCGGGATGGCAGAAGGGATGGAGAACAACGCAGAGGAGCTGTGGGGAGGCTCAGCCTGTCCGTGGCATTGCTGGGGAATGTCATTATTGACATTATATAGTTCTGTGCTGCCTTGCTCCAGGGGTCACCATGGGGATGGGCTGTGCAGGGGCTGAGCTCTGTTTGCTTTGGGGTCTCCAGGAGCCCCTCCGTGACTGTCCTGGGGGATTTTACCCACTCCCCCACCCCTTAGAGTGCTTGCAGCCCCTCTGCATGGGTCATCACCACCCTTGGGTGGGGTTTGTGGATGGTGTGAGGGTGCACGCAGAACTGAATGGGTGTGTGTGCAGAGCTGAATGGGGTGTGCATGCAGAGCTGAGCAGAGCATTTCTTGTGCAGGACCTGGAGAAGGAGAGCGACACCCCGCTGCAGCAGGTGTCCATTGAGGAGATCCTGGAGGAGCAGCGTGTGGAGCAGCAGGCCAAGCAGGAGTCGGAGAAGCTGAAGGTGCAGGCGCTGAAGGAGCGAGGGCTCTCGGTGCCGCGGGCAGACACTCTGGATGAGTACTGACACTGCTGCCTCCTCATCCTGCAAAAGGAACAAGGGCTGTTCCACACCCGCTGGGCAGGGACACGCTCCCTGGGAAGGCGGGTTGTGTTCTCAGATTGTATTTTCCGTGGTGCTGGTAACCGTTCACAAATCATGCCTTTGGTCTCCTTGAGGAAAGGGGGACGAGGAGGGCCCGGCGCACAGGGAGTGTTTGTGTTTGGGAGGCAAATCACTGCTCCTTGAGTTTGTTTGCTTTTTCCTCCTCACATGACTCTGGGTGAGAGTTTTCCTTGACTTGTAAATAAATCCTTGATCCTGACATTGATGGTTTTCCAGTATTTTTGTGCTCTTTCAGGACGAGCACTCCTCAGGCCAGCTCTTGTCCCCTCGTGTCCTGCACAGGGGGAGATGAGCCCTTGGTCCTGCCTTGGGCTGGGCTTGCTCTGAGGGAAATTTGGGAGCTTTTGGTGAGATCCTTCTGCCTGGGATGGGAGCAGAACCTGGGTACCCCAACAGAAACTGCCAGTGCCCCTCAGCCAGGCTGTGCTGCTGCCCCCAGCTGAGCCCACTAATTAGCAGATGAACCCCTAATTACCAGCTGAACCCCTAATTACCAGCTGAACCCCAAATTAGCAGCTGATGAAGAGCTGGGGCAGCCCAGCCCTGCCCCTGCAGCCCCTCCTCACCTCAGTGCTCAGGGGGAGCTCTGAGAATCCTTTGCTCTGAGTGTTTTCCCTCTTTCCCTGGGTTGGAGAGTCCTTGAGCAGGGTCAGGGCTGCCTTTGGGCAGCTGCCAGGCTCCAGGAGCCTCCTCTGGGCAGGGGACAGTCCCTGCAGAGCCTCAGCTGCTTTCCTGGGCAGTTTTTTTTTGCTTTGGGGGAAGATGTGTCTCCCCTATTGGGCTCGAGTGGGTGTTGTGGGTTTGGGGGTGTCAAAGGTTTAAACCAGGAAATGCAGTTTAATAGAAAGTTTAATAAAAAGCATTTATGGAGCTGGTTCCTGTGGCTGGAAAATCTCCAAATGCTCCAGGGGCAGCCTTGGGATGGGGGGACACCCTGGAATGGGGGGGACACCATTGGAATGGGGGGGACACCCTTGGAAAGGAGGGGACACCCTTGGGATGGATGTCCCAGTTAACCAGATTCCCCTGAGGGTTCTGGATGCCTTTTTGGGGTGTGTCCTGTTTTGGGGATTGGTCCCCTCACGTGCTGTGGCACAGTGTGACTGTGACATTGTCCCCTCCTCAGGGGCACCAATGGGGCCGTGCCCCCCACCCCCCAGCCCGAGGGGCAGCTCTGCAGCTCTGCATGGGTTGTTTTGGTTCCTCTGACAAACAAACGTGTCCTTGTGCCAAGGCCTCGTGCCAGGAGCGGCTGCTCCGTCTGGGATAACAATCCTGGGATAACAATCCTGGGATAACAATCCTGGGATAACAATCCTGGGCTGGCACTGGGGGCTCTGGGGGCCCTGGAGCTGTGTCCCCCTCACTGGCAGGGCAGGGACTCTGGGGTTGGGGACAGTGCCCAGCATTGGGGTGTCCCTGGGCACCATTGGGGTGTCCCTGGGTGCTCCCAGCTGTGGCTCAGGGAGTTCAAACCCTGCTGGAATTCTCTCCCCATGGGCTCAGGGAGTTCAGACCCTGCTGGAATTCTCTCCCCATGGGCTCGGGGAGTTCAGACCCTGCTGGAATTCAGACCCTGCTGGAATTCTCTCCCACCGTGTGCAGGCAGGTGGGAGCTGCTGGGTACAGCCCAGGGATCTGGGGAGCTGTGCCATGCCCCAGGAACTGCGCCTGTGGGAGCGTGGCTGCCAAGAGCATTTCCCAGTAAATATTTTGGAAGGGGATGGTGCAGCTTCTGCCTCTCTGCTGGTCCCTCCAGCCCTCCATCTAACCTCACACTGCTGAGGTGTGAGATGTTTTCTGCACTCGTGGAGAATGGCAGCCCTGGCGATGGAGAAGAGCTCCCCAAGGAGCAGCAGGACCCTCCTGGATGGGGACAGGACCCAAATCATCTCGGGAAAGTGGGAGAAGGTGAGGGGTGGCACAGTGAGGGGGTCACCTCCCCCTGAGTTGGGACAGGGGGGACGAAGGTCAGGCTCCCTGCAGGAGGGTGCAGGGCTGACGTCAAAGGAAGCAGCTGGGATTTATGGGTTCCTGGGAGCGCTGCTCTCCGGGCCGTAACTCATCCCAGAAATGTCATTTCAGCCTTGAGCGTTATCGCTGCTCCCATCCCGGGTGGATAACGGCCTGGGGAACAGGGGGGCTGTTTGCAGTCCCAGCTTTTGCAGTCCCAGCTCAGCAGCTCCGTGTGTTTAACATTCAGAGCTCCATGTGTTTAATATTCAGCTTTCTCTGGGCCATCCCTGTTCTAATGCACAGCATTTGCTGATTTTGGGCTCAGCGTGGCTCGTTACTGATGATGGTTGTGCTGTGAGATGCTGCTGTCCATCATCATCGTTATTTATCCATTTTTACCCATCAAAGGTGGGACTCGATGGCCTTGGAGGTCTTTTCCACCCCCAGTGATGGTGTGGCTCTGTGATTCTGCCATGGATCCGTGCCATGGAGCCCAGGGATGGCTGCAAGGCACGGCAGGAGGTGGCCAGGGGGCTCAGGCTGCCCCTCGGAGCTGCCTCTGGTCACAGTGGCCATGGCTGTGGTGTCCATGGCTCAGTGCCTGGCTGTGGGTGGTGCTCTGGCCATGGTGGCTGTGGGTGCTATGGCAGGCGCATGTCTGTGGGTGGCCTGCTGATGGCCAGGGCTGTGGTGTCTCTGGCACAGGCCGTGGCTGTGGGTGTCTCTGGCTGGAATGGCCGTGGCTGTGGTGCCTCTGGCCACAGTGGCCGTGGCTGTGGGTGTCTCTGGTCAGAGTGGCCGTGGCTGTGGGTGTCCTCTGGCCAGAATGGCCGTGGCTGTGGGTGCTCAGTGGCCAGACATGGCCGGGCTGTGGTGCCTCTGGCCTGGAATGGCCGTGGCTGTGGGTTGTCTGGCGAATTGGCCGTGGCGGTGGGTGCCTCTGCGCCAGATGGCTGTGGCTGTGGGTGTCTCTGGCCGCAGTGGCCGTGGCTGTGGGTGCCTCTGGCCGTGGCTGTGGGTGTCTCTGGCCGCAGTGGCCGGGGCTGTGGTGTCCCTGTCCCAGCCCAGCTCTGGCCAGCACTGACCCCCAGCCCCGGCCGTGCGTGGGGAGGCGGCTCCGGCCTTGGCCCAGCCCCAGTGACGGTTCTTATCTCCGGGCTGACGGAGCAGAATCCTTCAGCCCCTCTACTTAAGGCAGCGAGCGGCGGGGCCGGGCCAGAGCGGCGCTCGGCACAGACAGACAGACAGACAGACACCAGCACTGCCACAGCCACCCCACGGCTCTGATTCTGCAGAGAAATGCTGCCAGCCACGTCCAAGCTCTGCGCTGCCATCTCCTACCGCCACCTGCGCAACATGACGGGTGAGTGTGCCCTGCACGGGCACCAAGGGCTGCACAAAGGGCTCTCTTTCTGTCCAAACTCCTCAGAGTGCTGCTGAGGGCTCAAGGATCTTCTCCCCACCCTGTTGCACGTTGGGTTTTGTGATTTACTATCCCTGCGACCCTTTTTGTCACCATAGCTGGGCTGCATCATGTCCCATGGGATAAGCTCTGGGTCACGCTTCCCCGTGGCTCTGAGGATTTTGTGCCTCTGTTTCCCATCTCCATCCTCTTTCTTGCACGATGCTCCTCAGCATTTCTGCTGCTCTGTGGCTCGGAGCTGGAGCCAAGCTCAGGATTGTTTCAGACCATCAGCCAGGGCAGTGTGACGGCAAACAGCCCACAGGGACTCTGCGATGGTGACAAGCAGAGATTTTTCCATGTTCTGTGTTTAATTTGGGGGAAAAGCCCGCGGCAAGGCTCTCTCAGTGCTGTGCCAGAGGGTGAGCTGCTCTTTCCCCAGGTCTGAGGAGACAAGCAGCCGTGGCCATCAGCCAGGAGCTGAGCAGACTCGCCTGCCACAGCCCCGGAGCCAGCGCCTGGATCCATCAGGTGCGCAGGAGGAGCTCCCTGCTCAGTAAGTGACACCCGAGGGGCTGCTCCCTCCTGCCATGGGGTGACCATCACGGAGAAAACCTGCCTGAGGGTGGGCTGTGCCTCTGCTGGACCAAAGGCAGAGGGGAGCGGGGTTTAATCCCCATCGCCCGGGCACAGAGAAGGGGATTTGGTGTAGGTAAAGCTCATCTGGCTCATTCTGCACTCACCCCTGCCTTTGTCTGGTCCTGGCAGGCTCAAGGCTGGAGGAGAAGCCCTTCAGCGAGATGGAAATGTCTTACATCAAGCAAGGAGAGGAAGCCCTGCAGAAATCCCTCCGAATCCTGGAGGACCAGGATGACTGGAAGACAGAGACGGTGGCGGTGGGTGCTCTGCCCTGTGGCACTGATCTGCAGCGCTCCTGTGAGCGGCTCTGGTGCTCATTCTGCCCTCCCATCTGCAGGGTAACGGAGACAAAGTGCTGAGCAAGGTGCTGCCGGGCGTGGGGAAGGTGTTCCGGCTGGAGGTGGTGGTGGATCAGCCCCTGGACGCCGTGTACGGAGAGCTGGTGGACAACATGGAGCAGATGGGAGACTGGAACCCCAACGTCAAAGAAGTCAGGGTAGGAAATGTGTCAGACCTGTCAGTCAGGGTTTTATCTGTTTTCCTACTGCAGATGGAGGGGTTTTTTTGCAGTATCTGTGTCGCTGCTGCAGCAAGAGGCAAGTCTGGAGCAGCTTTTGGGTGACTAATTCTGCAGGAAATGCACTTCAGTTCTGCTGTAAATTTGGGCTGATCTGGAGGAGAAATAGCCCCAAGGCACAAGGAATCAGGGAAGCAATAGGTGAAATAGCTTTTCACGCAGGAATTTAAAACAGTTCTGCATCTGGAGGTGAACAAGTATTTGGAATTATTGTTGATGTAAACACCAAGCTCTTGTCTGAACACCCAGTAACCAAAGGCAGATTTTAGCTGTGCTTGCAGTGAACATTTCAAATAGAAGTTTTAATTCTAAACTGCAGATACTGGAGAAGATTGGGAAGGACACGGTGATCACCCACGAGAAGGCAGCAGCGACCCCGGGGAACATCGTTGGGCCCCGGGACTTTGTGAGCGTCCGGTGCGCCAAGAGACGCGGCTCCACCTGCGTCCTGGCCGGAATGTCCACCACCTACGGGGCCATGCCCGAGCAGGAGGGCTTCATCAGGTGTGTCTGGGCAGCACGAGCTCCTGAGGGAGCCCCAAATCCTAAAGTGCATTTTGGAGGTTTAAAACCAAAGGTCCATCTGACCTCTCCACACCAGGGCTGAGAACGGTCCCACGTGCATGGTCCTGCGGCCGCTGGCCGGCAGCCCCTCCCAGACCAGGCTCACCTGGCTGCTCAGCATTGACCTCAAGGTACCTGGGGCTGGGGCAGGGTGGGGTGGACAGGGGCTGGGGGACAGCCAGGGGCTGGGGGACAGGAGCTGCTGACCACAGGCTGTGTCTGCTCCCCTCCAGGGATGGCTGCCCAAGACCATCATCAACCAGGTTCTGTCCCAGACACAGGTGGACTTCGCCAAACACCTCCGGCAGCGCCTGGCACAGCCGGTGCCCGTGAGCTGCTGACCACAGCCTGCTGACCACAACTCTGACCACTGCCTGCTGACCACAACTGCTGATCACAACCTGCTGACCACAACTCTGACCACGACATGCTGACCACAACCTGCTCACCACGACCTGCTGACGACAACTCTGACCACGACATGCTGACCACAACTGCTGATCACAACCTGCTGACGACAACTCTGACCATAACCTGCTGACCACAACCTGCTCACCACGACCTGCTCACCAGCCCCGCTGACCACGCCCCGCTGACCACACCCTGCTGACCACGCCCTGTTGACCACAACCTCTGACACACCCTGCTGACCACGCCCTGCTGACCATGCCCTGCTGGCCACGCCCTGCTGACCACAGCCTGCTGACCACAACTCTGACCACGCCCTGCTGACCACGCCCCACTGACCACACAGTGCAGGGCTTTCTTCAGAAGCAAAGTAGGGAATCTTGTCATTTCAAATAGCCAAGGCCTTTAATAGCAGACTCCACTAATTAATACATAGTTTCAATCAATAAATCTACAGATTTATTTATTGAAACTCACTGTGTAAAGTGCAGGACCAAAAATTTCATTCCTTTGCTTCACTGATCACGTGCTGGCTCAGGCAGCCAACTCCACCCTCCCTCATTACTTTCAATGAATAAATAAAGCTTTAATTAGTGCTGTCTACAGTTAAAGATCTGGGCTGATTAGTTCTTCCCAGGGAGATGCCTGACTGGGAAGGTACATCCTCAGTGAGGCAAACGAAGGCCTGACTGAATCTCAAATTTTACTCTCCCCAAACTCAAACATACTGCTTAACTACTTTGTTCCCTCTCCCCCTGAAAACAGCTCTAATTTATTTTTCCCTGTACAGACACACAAGTGTCAGATTATTTATTCATCCAAAGCTCTGCAATGATGATCCTGCACACAGTCAATCTTCAACTTGAAAGATCTCCAAGTGTAGCTACTTCGAATTTAAATGTCACTTGTAACAATTAACAAGACAAAAACAATAATAAAAAGAAGAGTTAAAGCCTTTATTTTTAAACTGGTTTCCAGTTTGTGGGGAAAAAAAATAGTTTGGACAGAAGCCCAAATTTCAGTCTTACATGCAGCCATCTGATTGGAACAGAGCCGTCCTGGCTGGGAGCTGTTGGTCACCATCAGCCAAACCCCTGAGCACAGGGGTCACTGTACCTACAGTGGAGGGTCCACTACAATGGGACCTGAGAAGCTACCTCAACACCCCCTTCTCCAGCAAGTGACACTCTGATGGCATTGGGGCCCCCAGAGATGCTCCAAAGGAGCACAGAACACCCCAGAAGTGCCCCACAGTGACAGTGGAGAGGGTGTAAACACATACACACACACACACACAACACCTGCCAGCCAGGGCTGCCTCTGCCTCAGCCTGCTGGGTCCTTGGCTGATCACTGACACACAGATGGAGGCTCCTCTGCAGTAAATCCAGTGTGTCAGGGTCTATGGCTGCAATAAATCCACTGTGTCAGGGTTTTTATGGCTCCCAGGGTGGGCTCCTCCTGCCATCCACCTCTGTCTCCACATGGTACAGGACATCAGCCAGTGTGTGCTCCACCACGGCCCCCCAGCCCATGTCACTCATCTGCAGAGGGAAGCACAGTCAGCTCCACACCTGGACAAAGAGTGATCACCCATCCCAGGGCTGGTTCCTGCCTGAAAACACTAGTGTGGAGGGGAAATTTCAAACATTTCCTTAAATACTGATAAATGGGGCCAACACAGGCAACAATCTGCCAAGAGCAACAAGATAGCATCTACTATTTAATTAAAATTTAATGACTAATGGGATGATTTATTGTCCTTAAGTATTTTTAAACATAATCCTTTTGGCTACACTATCCAGGTACTGAGACTGAAGAACAGGTACAGGTGTGGTATGAATCACACCAAAACACCTTTGATTTGAGGCTCTCAAATGGGGGGTGGGGGAAGTTTCAGTTTTACTTACAGGATGGTAGGTGATGTCTCTGGGTGGATACTTGAAATATGGCCCGAAGTTTATAGAAACCTGTGGAAGACATGTTTTCATTGGATCTAAAATGCAGGAAAATTTCTTTAGCCCTCTTTCACTGTCCCCTCCTACTCCTGAGCCCACCCACACCACGTGCAAGCCCATAGGAACAAACACTGCTGATGTTTCTTCAGCAATTTGATAATTTCATTACACATGCAAACAGCAACATTGCTCCAGAGTCCCTAAAATAATTCCCATCTTTCCTCTTCACTTGGCACACGCCCAGAGTGCCCAAACTTTGTGCATTACAGAAACTGATGGATGTAGGAATTCTCTTTCACAGAGCCCCTTACTTACCGTGCAGCCTTTGTACAAAGAAATAGCAGGGAAATAAACCCCCTCAAAGATGTCCTTAAAGGCAACTCCTTGGCTGACACCGTTCTTGAAGAATATGATCTGAAAAATGAAGGGTTTTCCCACTGATGGTGGCTGTCAGGACACAGCAACCCTGACAAGATTAATCCCAGCTCCCTTTCATTCAAGTCAGGAATGTTCTGAAGTGACAGCCACAACTCACCTGGCTTCCAGGGGCTTGCTTTAGGCTCTTCTCTGCTTTGTCCACAAAATCCTTCTCTTCAAAGTACAAGTAGCTTTTGAATTTGATCAAAGCCTGAAACAGCAGCAAACAACATCATAAACAAGCCTGAAAAGCTGTTAGCTGTCACTTGTCCTGCTTGGAGACAGGTGTGCCTGGTGTCAGAGTACCTGTGAGCAGTCATTCCCACAGCTCAAAGATTTGAGAGCCAGAAGGGGAAGATGAAAGGAGATGTGGGCAATTCCATCCAGGAGTGTTTTGCTTTCTTGAGATCAACACTTTGGACCTTCCCTATGAACCATGGAGGTACCCAGAGGCAGGATGGGAAGGATGCACAGGAAGGGGTGCAAGTGAGGCCACAGCAACTTGTTTTCCATTTATCCACCTGCCAATGCTTAATCCAACAGTGAACTCACACCTCACCTTGTCTTTGTAGGTGTCAGGCAGGGATTTGGCTGTCTCAGTGTCCTCTGGAAGGCTGATGTAAAAGCCCAGGACATCACCCTGGCCATAGCCAGAGGAATAGTGTTTCCCAATGGACTGGTGGAACTTGGTTCCCTTTTTACTGCGCCAGGAGTAACTGAACTTGTCATAGCCCAGAGGGGCCTGGAGGTTCCCTGCAGAAACAAACACTTCATCATAAACACACAGAGTGCAGCAGCAGCACCTGCTAAGGAATATTTGTAAAAGTATTTACCCAAGGGCTGTGACCAGCCTAGTCTGGCAGCTGTGTCTGGAGGCATTTCATCCATGGAGATTTCAAAGTACCAGGCTCCTTTCCGCACGCCGTGCGAGGCTCGCACCATGGAATAGCCCTTCTCACCAATAACAGTCAGCCTGTCATCTGAGATCTTCAGCTGGGGAGCTGCAGGGGAGCACACGTGCACTTATTTGTCATTTTGAAGGTGGTGATGTCAAAAGGCAATGACAGCAATGACCCCTGAAACATCACTGGTGGGTAATGAGAGGTCACTGAGATGCGTCTGGAAGGAAACACAACTCGTGCAGGTTAACAAGCTCTGTACCTCGGTCGTGCAGTGCCAGGAGGACTCGTTCATACAGGCAGGCTCTGTACAGATCCCCAGGAATTGGTTTTCCTGCCCAACAGTCCAGCTCCAGCTTTTCAGGGTCGGGTGCATGGGGGTCAGGCTCGGCCAGGATGTAGCGATAGCCATCCTTGTTGAAGGGATGTTCCAGAGGGTACCCGTGGGGTGGGAGGCGCTGAGCTGAGAACAACGGGTCACTGAAACACAGAAACTGCATGCTGGCATCACCCAGAGGGGCAGGACATCCCCTGCAGAGGGCTCAGGGGCTGCACAGCCATGAAATGTGTGTGAAGTGAGAGCACACTCACTGATCCACTGTGAATCATTCACAGCCCGTGACTGGTCAGCACCAGCACAGGGCTCTGCAGTGACCCCGGGCACCCACCCAGGGCACAGACAGCTGGGGGGCAGCTCCAGGCACCCCAATGCCCATCCCACAGCCATCCCTGCACTCTGTGCCACTCCTCCCCTCTCACCTGCGGGTTTTCTTGGCCGTTCCTGTGGTCCCTCCATCCTGCTGCTTGCGTTTGGCTCCTCGGCCCTTCCCGCTGCCCCCGGCAGCCATTCCCCCTGGACACAGAGCAGGCACAGTGAGGAGCTGCTGCTCTGGGAGTGCCCTCACACACGGAATCTCCAGGCACAAGAAGCCAAACCAAAATCAGCTCGTGGTGCTTTTGTCCACAGTTAATGTGAACCAGACTCTACTGCCAACGAGCACAGCAAAATCCACAACTTTCATGTGGCTTCTGGTGAGCTTTTGAGGTGTCTAAATTTGGAGCAGAAGCTAAGGAGACTGAACAGCAAAACAAGCTCAACACGAGCTTTCAAGGTGAGAATTAAGAATATTTTCTGTCATCAGAAAATTTACAGGCAGCAGCACTGGGATCCACTTCAGATGCATCATCATCAATGCCAGTATGGTTATAATTAATATTATTATTATTATTATTACTACTACTACTTCTACTATTATTACTATTATTTGGTTTCATGGAGATTCCAGTCACAGCTCAAATCCATTTCTGCAGAAGCAGCAGAAACCCAGCCTACAGCACAGCCACCATCCCAGGGATCCTGTGCTGGAGGAACACTGACACCACCCAGCAATAAGCACTGAATGCTCCATTTCCATCTACAATATGAAATACACCAAAGTGGAGGAAAAATGAAAAGCAAGAGGTGTTTCTCTTCAGTACTACTGAAGTCAGTTCTGTGATTGAACAGCAAATCAGTCTGAACTCAGCACTCAGTTATAAAACTGCAGTGCAGGAAAAGCTACATGTCAAATGCAATCAAACTAATATCAGCATGTTTTAATAAATTAAATCATACATGCATTTTCCCAAAGATATTGCTGCTGATTTTTATGAACACTGTACTGTAGATAAACACCTTCACAAACCACATTTGTGTGGTAACTAAAAATCCAGTCAGCTCTTCCATTAGCAGCACTCCCTTACAGTGTAAGGGATCCAAACCATCCAGGGAACACCATATTCTGCACAAACATGACCTGATCCTGCTGCACTCACTGATTCCAGTGCAAACAAAACATTCAGGCTCTCCAGTTTGTCAACAATGACTTGCCCAAACCATCACACTGTAAATTTCACACTAATTATTTAAGCATTAAAACTACAATATCAGGTCAATTGATACAGAATAAACATGACTGTAAAATAAATAAATAAAACCCTTAAACCAGTCAAGCAAGGCAGAATATGGTAATTTAAAGCTTCTAACTACTAAAGATTAAAGAGTGGAATTGCTGGTTTGTACTAAAGTCTGACTGCAATCACATTAGGGCACATTTTCATTTTTAATTGACTTTGGCTTCTAAGAGAATCGAGCAAAAAAAGCTTTGCAAACAGCAATACTTAAGTTTTAGAGGCTGAAAGGTAAATATTTACCTCCCAGAGAGGCTCCACCTGCAAGAACAGAAGGGGCACCACATGTTTTGTCAGTCTCCCAGAAATTAAATAAAAAACAACCAGTGCATGACATGGAAACAACACACCTGAGATATCTGTAACCTGCTTTAAAAAGTCCCAAATTCCTCCTGTCTGTACTGCTGGGATGTGTTGAAAACAGATTATTAATAAATAAACCCAGCAGCAGTTCATTTACTGCAGTAAGGTCACCCCGAGGACCCTCAGAGAGAAGGGAAAGCTGAGAGCACAGGAATCATCCACAGAAAGGAACAGCAAAACACAAGCAGTGAGCACAAGGAATATTACAAATATATATATACACACATTTATAATTTCTCCAGCTACTTTCAGTTCTCAGAGGGAAATGTGAATAACACAATGAGATAAATCAAAACCATTCTAGGAGCCAAGGGACAAGCTCAGCTTTCAGCGAGCATCTCAATTTGTCTGGTCACTGTAAAGAAACAGCTGAACCTTCCCAAGAAGTAAAGTTAATCTCACTATAAAAAGGCACAAGAGACTGCTCTGAGCATAAGCATAAGCTCAGTTCACACGACAGTTTAACTGAACAGATGCCCAGAGGACTAAGAAGTGCAGCTTAGTCCCAAACAGCCAAACCCCTCCCTGAGGAACTTGCCATTTAAGCTTCCACTGGTGGACACGGTGTTGTTCTGTTTCTGGTTGTCATAGGCTGGACCAATGTTGGCAAGATCCTGCAAGAGACAAAATAATCTGTACAGACCTGGTTAAAGGGTGTTGGAGCTCCCATCCATGGCTGGCACAACACAGGCACAGATTCACCCCTGCACTGAGCAGAAGGGACTCACCACCCCTCCTCTCACCTCCCCACCTTCCTCCTGGCTCTCATCACATACCTGGTCTAGAAGCCCAAATTTGGGGTAATCTTCTTCTGGGTCTTTACTGCCTGGGTCTGGATGCTCTTTCACCAGGAACACATCTCTTTCTTTACACTGAAACAGCAAAGTTTTAGTTACACAGGATAAAATCGTAACAAATTCAATACCAAGTGTTTAAATCCCAGTATTTCCTATTAATCTGTTGCTAAGAAGCAACATCATCTTCACCCTCCAGCTCCAAGCCCAGCCCTCAGCACACACCAGTGTCAGAAAACCAAAATCTGTGGATTTCCCCTCAATTCTTACCATGGTTTTGACAATATTATTGGGCCAAGTCATTTTGCCAGGCCTCTGGCGTGTTGTCATACACTCCCAGTATTTATCAATAAATGGGATAATATCCTGTAAGAACAGAAAACATTTGTGTGAACTCCTCCTCCCTGACACCAGCAGTGACGTGAGCCTGTGGTGGTTCCACTGCAGCCAAACCTTGTCCTTGGAGAACATTGTCTTGGGGTGCTCATCCTGTGTCCTCGACTGCCACGTGAGGTTGGCCAGAGCACTAAGGCACATTTCCTTGAGATCTGAAAAACAAAACACCCCAGGGCTACAATTGCACTTGGTGGGAAGATCAGACACCCATGTACACTGTGATCACCCCGAGAAACTGCAAAACTTCCCAAATTCTGTCCTGACTCAGCCCCCACTGAATGCATTTACACCACCTTCATAAATTAACAGCAAAACATTTTTAGAAGAAGCCATGCATGGTTGTTAATATGGGATTTTCCACTTGTCTCAGCAGAGCCCTCCCACTGATTTCAGACAAAACCAAACTTCCAGGATGATGCTGCACAAAACATCTCCCAGTTTGCTTTTCCCAAACTCACTTGCTTGTTTCCTCAGGAAGTAGGTGTTCCCACTGTGGTGGCACACATTGCAGTGGAAGCTGTAGTTGGTCATGAAGGGCAGACACGACCTGGGAAAAGCAGCTTTGTCAGGCTGGGTACACTGTAATTATTGCAGATCCCCCTTTTCCCCAAGCTGAGCCCTTCCCCAGCTCCCTCAGCCCCTCCTGGGGCTCCAGACCCTTCCCCAGCTCTGTTCACTTCCTTGGACATGATCCACAGCTACTCAATGTAGAGTAAAAGAAAATTAATTATACTTTACCACACTGGGTTAATTATTCCAAGTTAAAACCCAATTATTCCTTTCTTCCCTGAGCCCACTAACATCTTACAGACTCTGGTATTTCGTGGGGGTGCTTTTCTCATGGGCAATGCTTTGTTTACACACCACAGCAGTTCCCAGCTATTCAAGAACACAGACAGAACCTGGTCCTTGGGAACCCAAGACTCCAAAAACCCCACTTTTGTCACCAAAGCCCCGTGCTGGCCCTGCCAGCGCTCACATACGTGGTGTCAATGCCGAAGGTGTCAGCTGTGAACCACTTGGTGCAGATGCCGCACTGCAGCTCGATCTCCCCGAGCTGCCGCGTGTTCTCCTCGTCCCCCGAGCCCCCCTGGACATCCATGGCCTCGGCGCCGTCCCCAGCAGCGTCCTGCAAGTGAACAGAGGCAGCAAACAAACAGTGCCCGGGGCAGGCAGCACAGGGGCTTGGGCAGGAATCTGCCGTGACAGGAGTTTAGAGGGGATAAATCCTTCCCCCTAATCCAGGGCAGCGCTGCGAGCAGGCTGGAGCTGTTCTGTAGCTCACGGGTGAATATTTAATTTCCAAAATAATCCTTTAAGGAACCGACGCTGGTGCAAGGGGATGTTAAGTCCCTTCGGGCTGAACCAACCCCGTCCCTGCCCGCAGCACCTACCAGGGGCTCCTTGCCGTTGGCCGACTCGGTCTCCAGGGCTGCGGTGACATCGACCATGGCGCTGTCCCCCCTGCCAGGACACAGAGATCAGAGCGGAGCCCCAGGCCGGCGGAGGGGCACAGCCTGGCCCCGGGGTGTCGCTCGGGGGGCGCGGGTCGGGGATGTCGCGGCTCCGGTGTCGCTCGGGGGACGCGGGTCGGGGATGTCGCGGGTCGGGGATGTCGCGGCCCCGGTGTCGCTCGGGGGACGCGGGTCGGGGATGTCGCGGGTCGGGGATGTCGCGGGTCGGGGATGTCACGGCCCCGGTGTCGCTCGGGCTGGAGGATCCCCCGGGAAGGGCCAGGCCCCATCCCGTTCCTGGTAACGGCGAGCCGCACGGTAGGGGCTGTGGGGATCCCTCCCGCCCGCCCAGGGAAGCACATACCCGGTGTCGGGTCGCTGGCGGCGGCTCAGGCGGGGGGCTCGGGCCGGGGCGGTTCCGGGGGGCTCGGAGCCCTAGCGCGCGCTGCCGCCCCCCATGCTGGCCCGCCACTGTGCTCTCGCGAGAACCGCGCGAGCTATCGCGAGATCAGCCGTGCCCGAGCGCCGGCCCCGCGCTGCCGAGCAGCGCCCCCTGGCGGCGGCCACCGGGAGCACACCGCGGACTAGTGACGTCATCGTGCACGGCCGTGACGTCACACAGCCACAGCGGGGACAGGAACCGGGACTGACAGCGGGGACACGAACCGGGGTGACAGCGGGGACAGGAACCGGGGTGACAGCGGGGACGCGAACCGGGGTGACAGCGGGGACATGAACCGGGACTGACAGCGGGGACACGGACCGGGCTGACAGGGGGGACACCGACCGGGCTGACAGCGGGGACAGGAACCGGGGCCGGTCCCACGTTCCAGGTGCCCCCGGGAGCACCGAGCGCGTTTCTCCCCGGGAAGGACGGGTGTTTCCTCTCCGGGGGCTGGCGGGGGATCCCTCGTTGGCACCTTACCCCAGAGAGATCGGGGCTCACGGCTGCCGCAGGTGCTGCTCCCTTCTCCGAGGAGCAGGGCAGGACGGACCGGGGGGGGATGTGCGAGGGTCACTCGGCCCCAGCGCTCCCGGGCTGTGCGGGATCTGGGGACAGCAGGGTCCCCAAACAGCGCGGGGGTGGCCGCTCCCCGCCCGCAGCCACAGGGACCGAGAGAGAGAGGGACGGGGGGAATTGGAGGGGTGGATGGACGGACGGACGGATGGAGGGATGGATGAGGCTGGAGGCAGCGGGGGAAGGATGGGGAGAAGGAGAGGGGGAGAAAGAGCCGGGCGAGGGATGAGAGAGAAGCAAAAGGGGAGGGATGGCCGGGCGGAGATGGGGTGGAGGGGAGAGGATAGCGATAGGGACGGAGGATGGGAAGAGGGAGGGGAGAAGAGGGGAGGGGCTGTCGAGAGGGGCGCGGGGGCCGCCCGGGGCGGCGCTCGGGGCCGCTGTACAAATAGGGCGGCTGCGGGTGGCCCGGGCAGACATGCGGGTCCCGCTCCGCTCCGCGCCCGCGCTGGCGCTCTGCACCCTAATCCTGCTCCGCCTGGGCTGCGCAGCGAGCCGGGACCACTGCACTGCGTGGCGACTGCACCTGGCCACCGACCTGGCCACCGACCTGGCCACCGACCTGGCCACCGACCTGGCCACCGAGCAGAGCATCCTCCCCTGCTCTCACCTGGCCACCGACCCGCGCCCCGCCGCGCTGTCCCCCGCTGATGCTGCAGCTGCTCCGCGCCCCTCCCGCCCCGCTCCGCGCCGCCGCCACCGCCGCTCTCAGCCTGTCCCCACACGGTGAGTGGGACCGCGGCCCCGGGATCCCCATCCTGGCACCGGCACCGTCCCCGGGACTCCCAGTGTGCCCGAGCATCCCTGTCCGGGGATCCGCGCTGTCCCGAGCATCCCTGTCCGGGGCTCCCCGCTGTCCCGAGCATCCCTGTCCGGGGATCCGCGCTGTCCCCAGCATCCCTGTCCGGGGATCCGCGCTGTCCCGAGCATCCCTGTCCGGGGATCCGCGCGTCCAGCATCCCTGTCCGGGGATCCCTGTCCCGAGCATCCCTGTCCGGGGATCCCCGCTGTCCCGAGCATCCCTGTCCGGGGCTCCCCGCTGTCCCGAGCATCTCTGTCGCCGGGACCAGCCCTTCCTGAGGCTCTCGCTGGCTCTCAGGTGGATCCAGCCGCTTTCTCCCGACCCTCGGGTTCCCGCGGCAGGGATGGTGCCCGGGCAGTGTGAAGGGCACTGACCCCCGGCTCTGGCAGTCCCGGCTCCACCCTCACCATGCCCTTGGCTTTCAGGCTCCCTGCAGAACGGCTCCCGCTGGGAGCTCTCTTTCGACATGTCCTCGCTGTCCAGCAGCCAGGAGGTCAGTCTGGCTCAGCTCCGTGTCCGCCTGCCCAGCCTGTCCCGTGCCCACAACGTCTCCCTGGACATCTACCACAGCCAGCGCCGCCGGTGCCGGGGCGATGGGAGCTGCGCCCACCAGCTCCTCCTGGGCACCGTGACTAGCAGCCCCTCTGCCACCCAGACCTCCTGGAAAATCTTTGAGGTCACCAACCTGCTCCGGTCTTGGCTGCACCAGGCTGTGCTCCCCGGGCACCGCAGTGCCCCGGGAGGGGGGCAGTGGGAGCTGAGTGGATCTGCTGCCCCCACCACCCCTGCCCCGAGAAATGCCGGGCACGGGGATCCAGCCCTGCCCCAGGACGTGGCAGACACGGTCCTGCTGCTCGTCTTCTCCAAGGACAAATCTCCGGGAGACCACAGCCTGATCCGGACAGCGGAGTCCTCCAAATACATCATGCGGGACAGCGGCTCCCCGGGCACGGGGGCGCGGCGGCAGCGCAGGAACAGGACCGAGAGGCAAAGGATCAAAGCGAGCGATGCCGCTGCAGCCCTGGGGCGGGAGCAGGGCAGGGCCCTGTGCAGGAGGGTGGACATGGTGGTGGATTTCGAGCAGACGGGCTGGGGCAGCTGGATCGTGTACCCCAAGAAGTACAACGCGTACCGCTGCGAAGGGCTGTGCCCCTCGCCCGTGGACGAGACCTTCAAGACCACCAACCACGCGTACATCCAGGTAAGAGGAGCTGTCCCCGTGCCCCCCGTGCCCCCACGCTCCCCAGCCCGGTGCCAGGGGGTTATTGTGCCCTTGCCGTGTCTCCCGCAGAGTTTGCTGCAGCTCTACAAGCCCAGCCTGGTGCCGTGCCCCGCCTGCTCCCCGGTCAAGATGAGTCCCCTCTCCATGCTCTACTACGAGAAGGGCGAGATCGTCGTCCGCCACCACGAGGACATGATCGTCGAGGAGTGTGGCTGCAACTGAGGCACCCCGTCCCCTGCCAGAACGGGCACATCTCTGCCCAAAAATGCCCGAGGAGCGGCACCCAACTGCACAGAGCAGGGCACAGCAATCCCCAGC
>CM019215.1:163345304-163356611 GCA_009741485.1 Malurus cyaneus samueli
GGGCAGCGCAGGAACAGGACCGAGAGGCAAAGGATAAAGCGAGCGATGCCGCCTGCAGCCTGGGGCGGGAGCAGGGCAGGGCCCTGTGTGCCGAGCTGATAAGTAGGAGGGTGGACATGGTGGTGGATTTCGAGCAGACGGGCTGGGGCAGCTGGATCGTGTACCCCAAGAAGTACAACGCGTACCGCTGCGAAGGGCTGTGCCCCTCGCCCGTGGACGAGACCTTCAAACCACCAACCACGCGTACATCCAGGTAAGAGGAGCTGTCCCCGTGCCCCCCGTGCCCCCACGCTCCCCAGCCCGGTGCCAGGGGGTTATTGTGCCCTTGCCGTGTCTCCCGCAGAGTTTGCTGCAGCTCTACAAGCCCAGCCTGGTGCCGTGCCCCGCCTGCTCCCCGGTCAAGATGAGTCCCCTCTCCATGCTCTACTACGAGAAGGGCGAGATCGTCGTCCGCCACCACGAGGATATGATCGTCGAGGAGTGTGGCTGCAACTGAGGCCACCCCGTCCCCTGCCAGGAACGGGCACATCTCTGCCCAAAAATGCCCGAGGAGCGGCACCCAACCTGCACAGAGCAGGGCATCGCTGAAGCCCGCACGCCTGTGGGTTGGCAGAGCCCGGGCTGGGCCGGGGGAGCAGTGAGGCGGTGCCTGGCACATCTGCAGCACATCTGCATGGCCACAGTGCCCGGCTGGACCCGGGCTCCAGGTGGAAAAGGCCAGCAGCCGTTTCTCTGTGGCACATGGCAGCTCTGGGTGCTCCGTGCCCTGCTCTGGGTTCCCAGGGAGCTGCTGTGGTTGGGTCAGAGGCAGGAGCTGAGCACGGCAGCATCACTCCCTGCCACAAACTATTCAAATCACACAGCAACGCTGCTTTTCCAGCCCTGGGAATCACCAGCAGCCACAGGTTCTCAGGACACCACAGCTCCAGGGTCTGGTCATGCTGGGCATCCACTGGGATTCTCAGTCTCCCCCGGGGTTTAAGCATTTCTCCGAAGAATTCTATGATATTTCTATGAAAACGATCAGATTTCTATTAGAGCTCAGACGGGTGAGTGTGTTACCCACTGTCCAGAGCCCCATCTGGCAGATCCACGTGGGCAGCTCTTACAAATGAGTAACCACAGCTCTGCTCAAGCCTTTTCCCCCCTCGCTGGATGGGGTGGGAGCGAAAGGGTCACAGCTGTACAATTCATCAATAAATTATACATATATATTAAAAATACCCGTTGGACTCTGCTGATTTTTGTTGATGCTCTGTTGATGGGTATGAGTCTCCCTTCTCTGTGCCCATCCATTGCACCCACAGCTCCTCCCTGCTCCGGGAT
Organism: Malurus cyaneus samueli; assembly: GCA_009741485.1. Classification (NCBI taxonomy): domain Eukaryota; kingdom Metazoa; phylum Chordata; class Aves; order Passeriformes; family Maluridae; genus Malurus; species Malurus cyaneus. The sequence continues at coordinate 163,346,631 of CM019215.1, forward strand.
CATCTGTGGCTGCTCCTGAAGCTGCCAGAGCAAAAGATGCAAAAGATGCTCAAAATCTCCCGTGAGATAAGGACGAAGCCGTTCCCACCCTGAGGAGGGGTTGCTCAAGAGCAAGGGAGGCACCTGCAGGCGTGGAAGGGGAGGCTGAAGGGATTTTCATCCTTTATTTGCCCCTCGGAGATAAGGGAAGGGCCCTTTTCTAAGGGGGTGACCGTGTCCGGGGGTGGCCGTGTCCACTCTCATGGCAGCCCTGGGCAGGGGCTGCTCCTCCTGGCACACAGGATCACCCTCGGGATTGACCGCGCTGCTCCCGCTGCAGCCCCGGCCCGGCTTTGGGGTGCCCCAAGCTCACAGCTGTCCCCGTGGATGGGGACACGGCGCTGTTTTGGGGACCCGCTGGTGGCCCCCGGGCCGGGAGGGAATGGACGGGGCCACAAGGGACAGGACTGGCGGCGGGTGGCCCTGGTGGCCGCGCAGGATGGAACAGGAGCCACCCCCACCCCGCCCCTCCAGGAGCGGACCCGCCACTCCACATCATCCCAATCCACATCCCAGCCGGCGGATAAACAAAGCGTGTCTGGTGTTTCCCCGGGGCCACTCACATATTCCAACAGCTTTCACACTGCTGTGACCATCCCGTCATTAGAGGGTCATTTGCAGGAGCTGTCAAGGGTGGGCCGGGGGCGCGGGGCTGACCCCCGGCGGGGGGCAAAGGCAAGTAGGAACCTGCACATCTGCGCTCTGCCTGATGTCAAATCACATTATTTTGCCTCTTTCTCCACAGTTTTGCTACTCCTTTTCAAAAACGCATCCAAAGCGGGGGGATTCAGTCCCCCACACCCCCCCGGGACCCCCGTGCCCCTCTGGGTGCTCTATCTCTGCCATCTCCATCCTCCGTCACGCCTGCTCAGAATCCAGCAGAGGGTTCAAAAGCTGTGGCGGGGCAGGGGGAGGCAGCAGCCGTTCCCTGGGAAGAGCAGGGTAGAAAAATAAAGGCTGAGATTCCAGGGTTGTAAGGAAAACATCAAAGTGTGGGCAATGACAATAAAGTCGGGGTTAGGCGAGGATCTGCTGGCGAGCCGGGCTCTGCTAGGCTCGGGCTGTGAGGGGGGATCTGAACTGAGCAGGGAGAGCTCAGGCTTTGCTCCTGCCCCAATCCACATCGGCTGCGGGGCGGGATGTCCCCAGACAGGCAGGACAATAAAGCGGGGAAAGCACGGGGTGCTGCCTGTGACCCTTCAGCGTGGCAGGGCTGGGGACAATGACAGATTTGTGCCCTGGGAAGGGCTGCATTGGCCAGGGCAGAGCAGGCACGGGTTACTCTGGACACACGGAAAGGAAAGAATGAGAACAAACAGACCGAGAGGTTTTACACGGGCTCGGGGTAATATTTGTACAAATGCATTAAAGCACGAGCGGGGTCAGGCAGGTGGTGTTTGTCCTGTGGCTGGGACACTGAACAGGAGGCAGGGACACGAGCAGGAGGCAGGGACACTGAACAGGACCCAGGGACACCGAGCAGGATGGAGGGACACTGAACAGGACACAGGGACACCAAACAGGACCCGGGGACACCAAACAGGACCAGGGGACACCGAGCAGGACACAGGGACACTGAACAGGGTGCAGGGACACCGAGCAGGACCCGGGGACACCGAGCAGGACTCAGGGACAGCGAGCAGGACCCGGGGATACCAAAAACAGGACCCGGGAACACCGAGCAGGATGGACCGGGGACACCGAACAGGACCCGGGGACACCGAACAGGACCCAGGGACACCGAACAGGATGCAGGAGCACCGGCTGTGCTGTGCTGCTCCGCCTGCTGGAGTAAAAAAGGGGCTGGGATGGGAAATGCAACGACAAAGCCAACTTGTCCCCGGACCTCCCCGGAGCATCCCAGCTGTGCCTCTGCCACCCAGACTGTGTCCATCCCTCCCTCCCTCCCTCCAGCTGTGCACAGCTGGGCTCAGCCCGTGGCAAAAGCAGCTCCACAGCCTGGGAGTGCAATTGTCGGGTGAGGAACAGGCTCTGCTGAGGAAGGGATGTGCTCTGGAATTCTGAGCTGCTCTTGCAAGGCTCAGGCCAGCTTGGAGAGCTGCAAACATGAACGCAGTGCAGGAGAAGGATCCACGATGGTCTGGGTGAAGGGTGGAGCAGATGGGGGCGTGAGGGGGTGTGAAGGGTGAAGGAGCAGAGCAATGGGATGCTCAGACCACTTGGTCCCACACCACCAGTAAAAGGGTTTGAGGAATGGGCTTAGGACAAATTGCACCCAAGCAGATGTCCACGAGTGTCACATCACATCACACCCAATTCCCTGTGCCCCCCACAAGTGCCCTGATGCCCCCATGGCCCCGGGGCCCTGCACCGGGAACCCAGCAGGAGTTCTGCCCCTCCCGCCGGTCCCTGCTCACACCTGGCCAGGTGTTTCAGGGGTTCCTCCCTCCCCTGCATTGTAGCCATGAATCGCTGCGCAGGCACCTGGTGCTTTGATGCTCTGCCCATCTGCATAAGCAGCAGATACCGATGCAAAGCTGCCAAAGCGCAGACAAAACACTTCACACCTCCAGCACGTGTTACCTGTCCTGCAGGTGGGAGGGGAGAGCGTTACCTGCAGTACCTGACACCCCCAAAAACGGACAGCTGCTTTGTACTGACCCCAAATCCCCGGACCACAAAGCTCCAGGCTGAAATCAGATCGTTTGTGCCCTAAAGTGCCTGGATGTGCAGCCTCAGCTTGGGATGGTGATCCCAGAGTCACCCAGGGCCACCAGAGTGCTGGGGGACACAGGGGACACTGCCCAGACCCAGCTCAGGACAGGGTGAGGGTGACACCTCTCCTGCTGAGAGAGCTCCTTGTGCAAGAATCCTGAGGGTTCCCTCAGTGCAACCTTTCCCATCCCAAACCCACTCTGGAGCCATAATTCCCAATAATTCCCATAATTCTGATCAGGACAGAGCAGCAGAACGAGCCCAGCACAGAGCAGGGATTTGCTGCCTGCAGACCCTGCCCAGACTGTCACACCTTCCCTAAAGCAGGGAAACTTTGGGGGGATTTAACATCGACACGGGAATATTTCCTGAACCCAAAACTGCTCCTGCCCCTGCTGAAATTGCCCCTCTGAGCTCGGGAGGGGCTGAACTGCAGATGCCCCATAGTCCAGCAGTGCCATTTTTAACCAAAACCACCAGTTTAGCACAGAAAAGTCAACCCCAGAGGCAGCAGCTCCTCTCCAATCCATCATCAGAACCAAACTGGTAGAGCTGAGACTGATAAAGTCACACCAGAGGGCAATAAATTTGGATTTGTTCCCATTAAGGTTTCAGAAAACCCCTTAAATCTTATCTTAGAGAAATGCAGGTTTATCTGCAGCAACTGCTTTGTTCTGTTACTCATTATTGAGGGTTTGCATATCATAATGTCACCACTGAGCCTCATTAGCAGATATTTAAGGGTTATCTACCAAACCTGATTTGTGGCTTAGGAAGTCTGGGTTTCAGGCTGTGCCCCCATAGGGATTTTCCTCCTTTGAGGTGCCCCCACCTCCCCCCTCAGCAGCAATGTGTGTCCCAAACTGCCCAGGTCACATTTACCAAACCCCACTGAGGCTAAAAATGAAGATATGAGACCCAAACGGAACCAAAATTAACTTTCTCACATGAAAATTCCCCTCTTGAACCCAGACAGGCTTTGTTTTTCACATCCCAGTGAAACCCTCTTCCCCAAAACTCTAAAAGGAGATAAAAAGGAGAAGAAGGGTAAAGCAGCATGGACCACAAACACAGGGAGAGAAATGCCACCTGATCCATTTTAATGCTCAGGTCGGTTTTTACTGGAATAAGGGACAGAAGCCACGTTTATTGCATTCATCTCCACACCAGGAGACTCCACGTGATTTTTATTTCTCCCTTATATTGCATTCCTGTAGCTGTTACAGTATTAAAATGATTAACAAAAAGCATAAAACTGGAACCAAAACCAAGGGGTGAGAGGGTCTGCTCTGTCATTGTGAGACCCAAGCCCTGGATCAGGACACGCTCTGCTCTCCCCAGAGAATTCAGAATCAATTCTGCTCCTTTTCCAGGGGCAGGAAGGCACTCAAGGCACGGGCTGCTGTCAGCCTGGCTGCTGGCAATCCTCAAGAGAAGTGCTGGTGCTGCATCAGCACTCTGGGCAGGTGCTTCAGATGTCCATGTCAAACTGCTCTTCCTCACCTGCAGCGAGGGACAAAAGCACAGGTGAGCTCTCCGAGTTCCACAGTAAATACCAAAGATTTTAGTGAGGGAGTGGCTGGCAGCTGCGCTTCAGAAATGCAGTGGTTTGGGTTTAAAATCTGCTTTCTGCATTCAGGCATCAGCGTTGGTGTGAAAACCATCTTGTAAAGGTGTCAGCTCTGGGGAATGGCCCTCAGACACACCACAGCAGAGAAAATGCCCTTTAAATAATTTATCCCTACCCTTGGATTTCCTTGAAATGAGGAATGTAAAGAACCACACTGAGGACAGTCCCTGCTACAAACCCACACATTTCACAGCCATTATTACCCCAAAAGCTGATTATTCACATTATCCCAAAAGCTGCTTCCACAGCCTGGAGGAACCAGCAAGGGCAGGCAGGAGCTGTCCCTGAGGACAGGAATTTTCTGAGCTGTCCTTGAGGACAGGAATTTTCTGAGCTGTCCCTGAGGACAGGAATTTTCTGAGCTGTCTGTGAGGACAGGAATTTTCTGGGCTGTCCATGAGGACAGGAATTTTCTGGGCTGTCCCTGAAGACAGGAATTTTTGGGACAGTCAAACCCAGCCTGGATTTCAGGGTGCCAGGGAATCCACCGAGCCACCTCAGGTCACATCAGCCATGAGGCAATCCTGACTCCAGAATGATGTTGCTTGGAGTGAGCACACAACAGGAGCCTTCAGATCTTTATTTTTAGGGAGAAGATAAATGCTTGCACTTGGTAGGTTCAGGTTGCTTCGAGAAATAACCTCAAATAACTTTAAAAACAATTCCTCAAGGGCACCATTGGCTCATGTTGCTGCAGCAGGGTGAAGTGTCCCTGTCACAAAATGGGGGCAGAAACAGGCAGGAGGAATTTACAACTCAGCCTGATATTAAAAACCCCAAATAAATCCTGCTCTGAATGGTAACCTGAACCTGCAAGCAGCTGCAGGACAGGGAGAGGCAGCAGCAGCTGGGCTCCTGATCCAACAGCAGCTTCCCAAACGCTGAATTAACGGGAATTATATCAAATTACACCCAATAACTGCAAAAATCCCATTGCTGGGGCCCAGAGCAGGATCAAACAACCACGGGAGCCTCGTTACCCAGTGACACCGAGCCCGCTGTGACTTTCCAGGAAATATTGGAGCACTGACCACAGTTCATGGGAATCTCCTGGCTCCGTTCCAGCTCTGCAATTTCTAGGAACCAGCAGTTGGTGGTTTTGCTGCCTGCTTTTACCTGCGCTCATTTTCTCCTCACAGTTTTGGACGTGGTGGTTTTCCAGCTTTAACTCCTCCACGTTGGGGCTGGTAACGCCTGGAATGTCTGGAAGGTCGGAGGGAGGGGTTTTGGCAATTGGAGAATTGCGGCATTCCATCAGGAATTTACGGTCATAAATAATCCTGGTACCTGGGGAGGACAGGAACATGGTCAGGGATCCCTACCCAGGGTGGAGTGGGGGAACAGATGATCTGTGAGGTCCTTTCCAGATGATCTTGAGGTCCCTTCCAACCCAAAACACTCAGGAATTCTCTGATATTTCAGGGATAACGATGATGCAGCACTTCACTGCTCAGCCTGGGTTACCTTAGCAGAAAGTCAGGAGGCTCCAAACCCACACAGGGTTAACCAGGAACCACCCCAGAGAGCCTCAGGCATGGATTTCTAGGAATAGCACTGAACCAGCCTGTTCCTCAGAGAGGAATTTCATGGAGAAAGCTCAAAAACCACAGGCAGAAGAGGGGTGCCTCCAAACAGCCCTTAACTCAGGAAGTGCTGGAAAAGAGGAGGCTGCACTCCCCTCTGCTCTGCTCCTGTCACAGCCACAGGGAAAGTGCCCTGTCCTTGTGCCCTCCCCACAAATGTTAACTAAAGTATGGGCAAACAGCTCCTGTTCCCATCTGTGCTGGAACAATCAACTCCCTTCGCTTAGATCACTGTAAATATCAAATAAATCTGTAAAATAACACGGCAGGGTGTTGTGCTCCAGTGAAGTTCTGCCAGGGAGTTCTCAAAACACTGGAAAAGTTCTCACTGATGATTCTGAGCTTGCGTTGTTTCGGGAGGAGGATCCAAGCCCAGAGCCAGCTGGATGGGAGAGGGGTGTTGGATTCCTGGGAAGGACAGGGATTCCTGGAACTGCTGCTCATGTACCATCACTGGCAGCACGGAGCTTCCACGTTCCTCCTGCAGCTCTGAATCATCCTCCCTGCTCACCGAAATCATCCCTGGGGTGATCCTCAGCAGGGCTGGGCAGCACAAAGTGTCTGGGACAGGGTGTCCCCAAACTGGGATAGCCCCATCCCCAAACTGGGACAGCCCCGTCCCCAAACTGGGATAGCCCTGTCCCCAAACTGGGATAGCCCCATCCCCAAACTGGGATAGCCCTGAGTGCTCCGTGGGCACTGCCAGGTGGGCACAGCCCGGCCAAAAACACAGCCCAGGTGGGCAAACCTGGCCAAAAACATGCCCCAGGTTCTCCTCCTGCTGCAAACACCCAGGAACTCCTCGGGGACAAAGAACTGAGAGCCCCCGAGGGCTCATTACTGCACTCATTACTCCTCTCATTACTCCTCTCATTAATTGCTCATTCTGCTGTGTTAATCACAGCCAGGGAAGTTTCTCCCACTCCAGAACAATTCCTGCAGGTGCTGCTGCAGCCCCGCAGCCATTGCTGCTTTCAGAACAGGGAACACATGGCCAAAACAGCCCCAAAGCTCAGATTTTCTGCACACACACAAAGCCCTGTGAGTCAGCAGGGTCACTTCCCCTTCTCTCTGGGTATTTAACCGTTCCTGCTGCTCACATCCATCTGGACAGGGATATATCAGGGGAAATTCTACAAAATGTGAAAAAAATCACCCTAAGGCCCTGCTCAGGGGCAGCAGAACTGCCCACACTGATCCTGTGCCATCACCAGAAACTGCCACCGCTTCTCTCGAGCCCAAAATGAGGAGGAGATGGGGGCACAAAACCTCTCTGATGGAGGAACCCTTTACACGATCGGTTTGTTCTCTTTTTCGAGAATCAAATCCCGACAGATTCCTCTCCTGGCAGCTCTGGGGCTGCACGAGGGAACAAACCCATGGCCTCTTTGCAGCAGTGGAGAGCTGAGCCTCCAGAATTGGGAGCGATTTGGGGTTAGAAATAAAGAAAAAGGTCCCGGGGTTTGCTGACTGCCAGAGAAAACAGCAAATATTAGAGATTAGAATTAATCAGTAACTTAGGGGAGGCTCCCGGGACGCTGCCTGGGCAGGTGCTGTCCTGCTGCCCCCCCAAAATTCTGCAGAGTCCGGAACAAAGAGAAGGAGAGATTCCACCTTGCCCGGCGGTGACCACTGCGCTCTGCCGGCCCTCTCCGGACATCGGTGACCACTGCGCTCTGCTGACCCTCACCGGACACCGGTCCGCTGCTGACCTCTGCTGCTGGCCGGGATGCCGGGAGCCAGGCAGGATGCCAGCACAGATGCCACGCAGATCCAGCACAGATGCCACTGCAGATGCCAGCACAGATGCCACTGCAGATGCCAGCAGCCCTCGGGCAGTGCTCCCGCAGCACCGCGGGGTCCCCGAGGCTGTGCCCGTGCCCGTCCCACCGTCGGGGGCTCCAGGAGGTGCTGGGACACAGCCCCGTCCTTTCCAAACCATCTCCCGGCTCCGACAGATGGAGCTCGGCAGCCGCACTGCGCCGGGGACCGGCACCGGGACCGGGGCCAACATCCCTGCGGAGCCCTGGGCTGCCGGGGGTCCCCGGGGCATCTCCGAGCGTTTTCTACCGGGCAGCGTTTCGGTGCCCAGGGCAGCGGTCTCCTGCCAGGCTGGGGTATGGACAGGGGTGTTTCTGTCCCCCAAGGCTCTGTGGGACCCCAGGCAGGCTGTGGGGATTCTGTGGTACCCCAGGCACTCTGTGGGGGTTCTGTGGGACCCCAGGCACTCTGTGGGGGTTCTGTGGGACCCCAGGCACTCTGTGGGGATTCTGTGGTACCCCAGGCACTCTGCAGTGCCCGGCACACAGCCCTTGCCCTGTGCCAGCTGCCGGATCCATTAGTGGACACTGGGGCAGGAAAACAACATTTCCGGCGTGGAATGACATCAGCAGTGACCCCCAGCCCAGCCAGGCGGCCACTGCCATTTCCTCCCCTCCTCCTGCTGCAGAATGGGGTTATGGGGTCAAGGAGCCGGGGGAGCTCGGGGTCTAAGGGCACATCCTGGCTGGGCACAGCAGTTTCACCGTCCCTGTGAGGCTCGGTGTGTCCGGCAGCGCGCAGGCGACAGGGAGGGGACAGGGAGGGGACATTCTCCTGCCCTGGACACCAATTCCACTCGCCTGGAGCTGCTGCCGGCGGGGAAGAGGCTTTGGGTGCTCTCCCACCACACCCCAGCACCGTCCGATTACAGCACGTTCCTCTCCAGGGCATTTTTCTGCCCGTTCCCCGGGCAGCTCCCAGGGCTGGAGAGCCCTTCGTCATCCTCATGTGATCCGAGGTTATCGCGTTATTGCTGCTAAATCGGGAGCAGAGTGCCTGTCCGAGGTGTCCATCTCCCCACCAGCGCTGTCTTTGCTTCTGACCTGCTTGGAATCGCTGGTGGCTGAGCGGGATGGCTTTGGGAAGGATTCACTCCCCTGGTGGGATTCTGGGGAAGAAAATCTGTTTTATAATTCATGAAATGTCCTCGTCCCGGGAATGGCAGCAGGAGCAGCTCCCGCCCGGCCCTGCCATCACCGCCGCTTCTGCAAACCCTCACAGGAGAAAATAACCCGAGGGGAGGATAAACTCTTGTCTGGATGGGCAGGGGGGCTGGCAGCTTTCATCTCACCTCATCCATCACCTCCCTCCCGGTGGACCGTGGAAGGCTCATCCCAGCCCTCTCCCACCCCACCTCATAAAGGACGGGATGGCGATGGACCCCATCCCCACCATCCATCCCGGGGGGATGTCCCTGTGCCGAGGCATTTCCACCCCTCCGTGTGTGTTTACATTCTCCTCGATGGCAGCCGCGATAAGGACAGTCCCGGAGGAGCCCCCCGCCCGCTGCCCGCCCAGGGCTGTTCCTGCAGATAAGTTGCCCCATAAAAAACCCATCCTGCCTTTGGGAAGGGCATCTCCGCCGGCCCCAGCGCTGCTCAGGAAACCCGGCCAGGGCTCTGCTGGCGTTGCTGGGGATGCTCAGAACCCTAAATGCACCCCTGGCATGTGCTCTTTTATCCTGCTCTCGACACGGGTTAGAAACAGCCTCTGTGGCACAGATCCACCACGGTACCCATGGCAGAGCCGGAGGGAATGTTTGACTCCCTCTTGCTCCTTCTCTTCCTCCTTCTCTTCCTACACCTCATTCTTGTGGCCTTCGTTGGTCTCGTCCCTGCAAATTTTGGGCTGGAAACGAACGCAGCCGGGATACAGCCCCAGGAGGGGAGCAGGGAGGGATGCTGGGGGTGCAAAGGGGAGGTGGATGCTGGGGATGCAGGGGATGGATGCTGGGGCAGGGAGGGCGGCTGGTGGGGGTGCAGGGATGGATGCTGGGTGCTGGGATGATGCGGGTCAGGGATGGATGCTGGGGTGCTGGTGGATGTGGGTGCAGGGATGGATGCTGGGGTCTGGGAGTGCTGGGCAGGGATGGATGCTGGGGTGCGTGGATGCGGGGATGGATGCTGGGGTGCAGGGATGGATGCTGGGGGCTGTGGGGATGCAGGGATGGATGCTGGGGTGCACTGGGGTGCAGGGATGGATGCTGGGGTGCAGGGATGGATGCTGGGGATG
>CM019215.1:163358619-163397062 GCA_009741485.1 Malurus cyaneus samueli
CCTCCAGAATTGGGAGCGATTTGGGGTTAGAAATAAAGAAAAAGGTCCCCGGGGTTTGCTGACTGCCAGAGAAAACAGCAAATATTAGAGATTAGAATTAATCAGTAACTTAGGGGAGGCTCCCGGGACGCTGCCTGGGCAGGTGCTGTCCGCTGCCCCCCAAAATTCTGCAGATCCGGAACAAAGCAGCAGGGGCTCCCCCAAATCTCACAGAGGCCTGGGATAAAGCGGGGGCTCCCCCAAATCTCCACAAAGCCCCGGGACAAACGGGGGCTCCCCCAAACCCCAAATCTCAAGAGCCTGGGATAAAGCGGGGGCTCCCCCAAATCCCACAAAGCCCCGGGACAAAGCGGGGTTCCCCCTCCTCCTCCCGGGACAAACGGGGATCGCTCCCCCCTCCCCGCAAACCTTCGGTCCCCCCGTGTCCCCGGGCCCCCTGCCCCAGGTGAGACCCCGCTGTCCCGCTGTCCCCGGTGCCCCGGTGCCCCCTGTCCCCCGCTGTCCCCGCTGTCACCGCTGTCCCCCCTGTCCCCGCTGTCCCCCCGTGCTCTGCCCGTGTCTTCTGTTCGATGCTATTCCTGTCCTGTCCCTGCTGTCCACCGTGCCCTCGTCCCCGCTGTCCCCGTGTCCCTGTCCCCGCTGTCCCCGCTGTCCCCGCTGTCCCCCTGTCCCGTGTCCCCCGGTGCCCTCTGTCCCCGCTGTCCCCGCTGTCCCTGTCCCCCGCTGTCCCCCGCTGTCCCGCTGTCCCCGGCCTGTCCCCGCTGTCCCCGCTGTCCCCGCTGTCCCCGTGTCCCGGTCCCGGTGCCCCTGTGTCCCCGCTTCCCCGCTGCCCGCGTCCGTGTCCCCGCTGTCCCCGCACGCCTGTCCGTGCCTCCCGTCCGCCCGCTGTCCCCAGCTGTCCCCCGGCGTCCCGCGCTGTCCCCCTGTCCCCGCGTCCCCGCTGTCCCCGGCCCCCTTGTCCCCGCGTGTCGCCCCGCTGTTCCCGGCTGTCCCGCTGTCCCCGCTGTCCCGTGTCCCCGCTGTCCCCTAGTCCCGCTGTCCCCCCTGTCCCCCTGTCCCGCTGTCCCTCCCGCTGTCCCCGCTGTCCCCCCGCTGTCCCCGCTGTCCCCGCTGTCCCCGCTGTCCCCCGCTGTCCCCGCTGTCCCCGCTGTCCCCCCCGCTGTCCCCGCTGTCCCCGCTGTCCCCCGCTGTCCCCCCGCTGTTCCCGCTGTCCCCCTGTGTCCCCCCGCTGTCCCCCGTGTCCCGGCTGTCCCGCTGTCCCCGTGTCCCCGCTGTCCCCGGTGTCCCCGCTGTCCCCGCTGTCCCCGCTGTCCCCGCGTCCCGCTGTCCCCCCCCTGTCCCCGGTCCCCGCTGTCCCCCGCTGTTCCCGCCGCTGTCCCCGTTGTCCCCGCTGTCCCCGCTGTCCCGCTGTCCCCGCTGTCCCGCTGTCCTCCCCGCTGTCCCCGCTGTCCCCCGGTCCCGCTCACCGCCCGGCGTGGTCCCGAACACGGTGCCCCCCGGGGTGGTGCTGTAGTCGCCGGGCGGCAGCGGGGCCCCGTCGGGCAGGGCCAGGCACTTGCCGGGACCCGGGATATCGCGATTGGGAGTGTGCCCCGGGCAGCAGCGGCCCGACCATCACGAGCGGGACGGGAGCGGAACGGGACCGGAGCGGGAACGGGACAAGAACGGGACAGGAGCGGGACAGGAAGGGACAGGAGCGGGACAGGAACGGGACAGGAGCGGGACAGGAGCGGGACAGGGACAAGAACGGGACAGGAGCGGGACAGGAGCGGGACAGGACGGGACAGGGCGGACAGGGACAACGGGACAGGAGCGGGACAGGAGCGGGACAGGAACGGGACAGGACCGGGACAGGAACGGGACAGGAGCGGGACAGGGGGGACAGAACGGGACAGGAACGGGAACAGGAACGGGACAGGACGGGACAGGAACGGGACCCGAACGGGACGAGCGGGACAGGAGCGGGACCGAACGGGACAGAGGACGGGATCGGGACAGGAACGGGACAGGAACGGGACAGACGGGACAGGACCGGGACAGGAACGGGACAGGAACGGGACAGGAACGGGACAGGAGCGGACAGACGGGACAGGAGCGGGACCGGCGCTGCCGCCGCCGCTTCCGGCCGGGCCACGCCCGTTCCGCCGGGCGGGGCGGGACCTATGTAAATAGAGGGGCGGGGTTATGCTAATGAGAGGTGGGACCCACCTGGGGCGGGGTTCACCGTGAAATGGGCGGGGCCGGGCGGGTCCCGGGTCCCTTTTTCCGTTTTTTCCCCTCCTTTTCCCCATCCTTTCCCTCCCTTTTCCCTCCCCGTTTCCCTCCCTTCCCTCCTTTCCCCTCCTTTCCCCTCCTTCCCCCGAGGCACTCACTGCCGTTCTCCAGTTCGGGATCGCGTCCCGTTCTCCCAATTCGGGATCGCGGTTCCCGTTCTCCCCAGTTCGGGATCGCGGTTCCCGTTCTCCCCATTCGGGATCGCGGTTCCCGTTCTCCCCCAATTCGGGATCGCGGTTCCCGTTCTCCCAGTTCGGGATCGCGGTTCCCGTTCTTCGGGAGCCGGGGGAGCTCGGGGTCTAAGGGCACATCCTGGCTGGGCACAGCAGTTTCACCGTCCCTGTGAGGCTCGGTGTGTCCGGCAGCGCGCAGGGGACAGGGAGGGGACAGGGAGGGGACATTCTCCTGCCCTGGACACCAATTCCACTGCCCTGGAGCTGCTGCCGGCGGGGAAGAGGCTTTGGGTGCTCTCCCACCCACACCCCAGCACCGTCCGATTACAGCACGTTCCTCTCCAGGGCATTTTATCTGCCCGTTCCCCGGGCAGCTCCCAGGGCTGGAGAGCCCTTCGTCATCCTCATGTGATCCGAGGTTATCGCGTTATTGCTGCTAAATCGGGAGCAGAAGTGCCTGTCCGAGGTGTCCATCTCCCCACCAGCGCTGTCTTTGCTTCTGACCTGCTTGGAATCGCTGGTGGCTGAGCGGGGATGGCTTTTGGCGAAGGACTCACTCCCCTGGTGGGATCTGGGGAAGAAAATCTGTTTTATAATTCATGAAATGTCCTCGTCCCCGGGAATGGCAGCAGGAGCAGCTCCCGCCCGGCCCTGCCATCACCGGCCCCGCTTCTGCAAACCCTCACAGGAGAAAATAACCCGAGGGGAGGATAAACTCTTGTCTGGTGGCAGAGCGGGGGCTGGCAGCTTTCATCTCACCTCATCCATCACCTCCCTCCCGCGTGGAAAGGCTCATCCCCAGCCCTCTCCCACCCCACCCCATAAAGGACGGGATGGCGATGGACCCCATCCCATCCCATCTCATCCCGGGGAGGATGTCCCTGTGCCGAGGCATTTCCACCCCTCCGTGTGTGTTTACATTCTCCTCGATGGCAGCCGGCGATAAGGACAGTCCCGGAGGAGCCCCCGGCCCCGCTGCCCGCCCCAGGGCTGTTCCTGCAGATAAAGGTTGCCCCATAAACAAACCCATCCTGCCTTTGGGAAGGGCATCTCCGCCGGCCCCAGCGCTGCTCAGGAAACCCCGGCCAGGGCTCTGCTGGCGTTGCTGGGGATGCTCAGAACCCCTAAATGCACCCCTGGCATGTGCTCTTTTATCCTGCTCTCGACACGGGTTAGAAACAGCCTCTGTGGCACAGATCCACCACGGTACCCATGGCCAGAGCCGGAGGGGAATGTTTGACTCCCTCTTGCTCCTTCTCTTCCTCCTTCTCTTCCTACACCTCATTCTTGTGGCTCTTGTTGGTCTCGTCCCTGCAAATTTTGGGCTGGAAACGAACGCAGCCGGGAACAGCCCCAGGAGGGGAGCAGGGAGGGATGCTGGGGGTGCAGGGATGGATGCTGGGGATGCAGGGATGGATGCTGGGGGGCTGTGGGGGTGCAGGGATGGATGCTGGGGTGCAGGGATGGATGCTGGGGGGCTGGGATGGATGCTGGGGTGCAGGGATGGATGCTGGGGTGCTGGGATGGATGCTGGGGTGCAGGGATGGATGCTGGGGGCTGTGGGGATGCAGGGATGGATGCTGGGGTGCAGGGATGGATGCTGGGGGGTGTGGGGGTGCAGGGATGGATGCTGGGGTGCAGGGATGGATGCTGGGGTGCTGGGATGGATGCTGGGGTGCAGGGATGGATGCTGGGTGCAGGTGAGTGGGGGGCAGGGATGGATGCTGGGTCAGGGATGGATGCTGGGGTGGGATGGATGCTGGGGTGCAGGGATGGATGCTGGGGATGCAGGGATGGATGCTGGGGTGCTGGGATGGATGCTGGGGTGCAGGGATGGATGCTGGGGTGCAGGGATGGATGCTGGGGATGCAGGGATGGATGCTGGGGGCTGGGATGGATGCTGGGGTGCAGGGATGGATGCTGGGGGTGCAGGGATGGATGCTGGGGTGCAGGGATGGATGCTGGGGGGCTGTGGGGTGCAGGGATGGATGCTGGGGATGCAGGGATGGATGCTGGGGATGCAGGGATGGATGCTGGGGTGCAGGGATGGATGCTGGGGTGCACTGGGGTGCAGGGATGGATGCCGGGGTGCAGCCAGGAGCTTTGGCAGGGGGTGCCCAGGCAGGGAGGGATCAGATGAGGGGCAGGGGACACAGCCGGGTGGCACGGGGCAGTTTGCCCCCTGTCCCGAGCCGTGGCCGGGCTGTCAGACAGCTCCACATGGGCTCCCTCAATCCTGCCAGCTTCCCCTGGACCCTCGCCCTCCCGCCTTGCTCTGGGGCAGAGCTGATGCAGAGGATGCTCTCCCTCCCTCGGAAAGCCCTGCCTGAATGCTCAGCTCTCTCTGAGGCTGTTTGTGTTGTTTTTGTTTTTTTTCTCGACACTTCCCACACTTTTTGTGAAATCTGGCCCCGTGCTATTGCAAGCTTCTCCCTCCTTCCCCCACCCCGCTTTTCTTTAGCAATCGCTGAGGGAAAACCAGAAACAGTGGGAAAGGAGCTGTGAAAACATCTGTAAACTTTTGCAAATCCCGATGGCAGCATGAGGACTGTCCCTTCTCTGGGTTCTTGCAGCTGCAGGGACCTGTCAGAAATGAAACCCTGTGAGGGTTCATATCAAGGTGTGATAAAAATGTCAGAAATTGGGAATAACTGCTGCAGGAATTGCTCTGCTGCCGTTTCAGGCTCTCCTCACAACACTGGAAAGAAAACAGCTTTACTACGATTAATTTTTTAATTTGAAAACACAATTGCCCAGGGATCTGGGGGGCAGGAGCAGGACCCGGGATTGCCTTAGCGCAGCTTTGGTCTCTGGCTGCGTTTCAGGATCTCGGTGCCCCTTTCCCTCATTCCCTCAATGCTGCTGTGGCCTCACCGAGAGCTCTGGGGTGAGGAGAGGCTGTGCCTGCTCTGGGCAGGGCAGGGTGGATGTGGAGCCAGACCCGTGCCTCCATCTCCTCTCCTCAGAATTCTCCAAGGCACCTTTCCCACCTCTTTAACCTCCAACTCTTTACCCCGGGGCAAAAAAAGGGATCCCACCAGCCCTGCCCAGCAAAACTGTGTGGGAAGGAGCTCATAAACAGAGAGCAGAGTGATCTCAGCCCCGGCTCTGCCCTCCCCGGAGAACAGGATGAGAGATGTGGGAGATTGGAGCCCCTCGGGCTCACCCAGACATAAAATGGGGTATAAACCCCACCAGGGGCAGAGCACAGACCCTGCTTGAACCCATAAATGAGGGACACACACTGCCTGTGCCATATTTGCTGTGGGATATTGAGCGAGCCTCAGGTAACCCATATGCTAAAATCAAAAGCTTGCATGAGAATCAGTGAAACAGCACATTTTTATTATTTTTTATTATTCTGACACAGAATTTTCACTTCCTGCCCAAGCCCTGCCGACAGTGCTGCAGCTCCTGGGGCTGTGCCCGCCTTTGCTGGGGGAGGAGGGTTTAAATGGAGATCAGAGTTTATGTGGAGCTTCCTGCAGCTTCCTGGGACAGGCAGTACCCAGGGGTTAAAGCTTCATCACAGCCTGTTTATGTGCTGACAAGGAAATGTGATGACAGAGAATCCCAAACAACTTCAAAGCAAGATTTGTGGGTCTGATATGGAAACTATTCTGAAATTCCAGGAGAGTCCATCACTTGTGTGGACAGAGCAGAGCAGGACCCATTCCCAAAGCCCAGCCTGGCCCTGTGCCCACCCCAGCAAACCCTGAGCTCCCTCCCTGGGGAGGGAATTTGGGGTAAAAAGGTGCTCATTGAGCATCTGGGGAGGGAATTTGGGGTAAAAAGGTGCTCATTGGGCATCTGGGGAGGGAATTTGGGGTAAAAAGGTGCTCATTGGGCATCTGGGGAAGGAATTTGGGGTAAAAGGGTGCTCATTGGGCATCTGGGGAGGGAATTTGGGGTAAAAAGTTGCTTCTTGAGCATCTCCCTCTTAGGCAGAGGGAAGAGCATCACATGTCTTTCCCCATGTCCTGTGCTGTCCCCAAGTGTCCTCCCTTGGGATGGAGAGGTGAAATCCCTCGAGGGCTCAGGTTTGGTGCCATCACCTGCCGCCCTGGGATGGAGTTTGGACCCTCTGCTGCGATGGGAAATTGAGGATATTGAACCAGAGGGGAGAGGGTGCTGCTGTCCCCACAGTGGTACAGCCACGAGCAGTGACACCGCTGTGACTGCACCGTGTGATGGGTTTATCTCGTGTCCTGTACCGAGTATGTGGCCCCGCGCCAGCGAGGGAGTGAGTTCCCAGCTATAAAAAGCTTTTGTTTTATCCATAGCTGCTACTTGAGCTCTCACCCGTCACTCTCTGGAGCAGGCAGTGCCCTCAGATGTGTCTGGGATCAGCTCAGGCATCTGTTTCCTCTCTCTGAACACATCCCTGGGCACCAGAACTCCATGTGCTGCCCAGAAAGGGGATGTGTTCCCTGCATCCCACCTCCCCCCAAGCAGGCATCTCCCCCGACTCATCCCAATTCTCTATTTGTAAAAAGCATTTTAAAATGTATTATTTTATTATTTATTCTGTAGCAACAGCCAAAGGAGCTGCTCTCATTCATGGCACAAACATATTTTCCCAGAGTTTTCTAAACCCTCAGGAGTCAGGTGGACAGATGAAAACCCCACTGCCCACGCTGTGTCCGTGCCATGGGCCATTCTGGGGACATTCAGGGCAAACTGCCCTGTGAGCAGCAATTCCCAGCTCTGCCCCAGCCAGCAGCAAATTCCGAGGCTGGGAGCTGAGCGGGGCTGGACCGAGCCCTTGACTTTGAAAATGCAAAACAGCCTTGTAAAGATCAAGCTCGTAAAACCCGGACTCTGCTTTCGTAGCTCATGAATGGGAAGAAATGCCAACCGGATCATTTTTTACACATATTTTTTCCGTCTTTGTCAACATGTCCCCGTTTGGCTGAAACTCCAAAATGCCACGTTTGGAGAGTGGCTGTCTTAGAAGTTCCAGTATATGTGTAAATAACTGACAGGGAAAGATGATCCACTTTGGGAACAGTGGGGGGCTCTGGAGCCTCCCGGAGCCTTCCAGAATTTTTGTGATCCTCCAGTGCCAAGTGAATGGGTCAGGAAATGTGGGTGGGGGTCTCCAAACACCAGCACCCACCCAAATTCAGGAGATGGAGCAAGAAAGTTCTCCTCCACCCACTGGGAAGGAGGTTCAGGCAGTAAATGCGGCAGTGAAATGGTGAAGGTGGCCCTGGGTGTCAGCGTTGGAAGCAGGGCTGTCACCTTGTCACCTCTGCTGATGTCGGGGGGGGAATGGGGACAGCAGGGGTGTCACTGTCCCCCGCAGGGACAGTCTGTCCTGCCCAGGGAGGGTGCATGGAGGGTGAGGGCGGCACAAGGGGTGCACAGAGACGGACCGGAGCGCACCCTGAGGGGATGGAGAGCACGGAGAAGGGCGGGGGGCACGGCCAGAGGGGCCGAGGCGTCCGGCGGGGATGCCGGGGGAGCGGGGCGGGCCGGGGCAGCCTCCGGGGGAGGAGGAGGTGCCGCCGCCCGCTCCCCTT
Organism: Malurus cyaneus samueli; assembly: GCA_009741485.1. Lineage (NCBI taxonomy): Eukaryota > Metazoa > Chordata > Aves > Passeriformes > Maluridae > Malurus > Malurus cyaneus. The sequence continues at coordinate 163,366,592 of CM019215.1, forward strand.
CCCTCTCCCTCCGGAACGGGCAGCCCGGGGCCGCCCCGAGCCTTTAAAGGCTCCTCCTCCGGCGCGGACGGGAGCCGGTGCCGCCGGTCCGCCCGAGGGTGCGCCGGGAGCGCGGCGGGGGAGCGCAGGGGGCCGGCCGGTGCCCCCAGCCCGGCCGAGATGAGCCCCCTCCCCGCGGGGAACGGCAGCGCCTGGGGGGGCTCCGGTAACTGCAGCGGGACCGGCAGCCTGGGCCGGCAGTGGGTGCTGGGGGCCGCCCTCAGCCTCACCGTCCTGGTCATCGTGGCCGGCAACTTGCTGGTGATCGTGGCCATCGCCAAGACGCCGCGGCTGCAGACCATGACCAACGTGTTCATCACCTCGCTGGCCTGCGCCGACCTCATCATGGGCTTGCTGGTGGTGCCGCCGGGGGCCACCATCCTGCTGAGCGGCCACTGGCCCTACGGCACGACGGTGTGCGAGCTGTGGACCTCGCTGGACGTGCTGTGTGTCACGGCCAGCATCGAGACGCTGTGCGCCATCGCCGTGGATCGCTACCTCGCCATCACCGCCCCGCTGCAGTACGAGGCGCTGGTGACCAAGGGCCGGGCGCGGGCTGTGGTGTGCCTGGTGTGGGCCATCTCCGCCTTCATCTCCTTCCTGCCCATCATGAACCACTGGTGGCGGGACGGGGCGGACGAGCAGGCGGCGCGCTGCTACGACGACCCGCGCTGCTGCGACTTTGTCACCAACATGACGTACGCCATCGTCTCCTCCACCATCTCCTTCTACGTGCCCCTGCTCGTCATGATCTTTGTCTACGTGCGAGTTTTCGCCGTGGCCACGCGGCACGTCCGCCTCATCGGCAAGGACAAGGTGAGGTTCGTGCAGGAGCCGCCCGGGAGCAGCTGGCGCAGGCGGCCGTCCCGGCTGCTGGCCATCAAGGAGCACAAGGCGCTGAAAACCCTGGGCATCATCATGGGCACCTTCACGCTCTGCTGGCTGCCCTTCTTCGTGGCCAACATCATCAAAGTCTTCTGCCGGCCGCTGGTGCCGGACCAGCTCTTTCTCTTCCTCAACTGGCTGGGCTACATCAACTCGGCCTTCAACCCCATCATCTACAGCCGCAGCCCCGACTTCAGGAGCGCCCTCCGCAAGCTGCTGCGCTGCCCGCGCCGCGCCGACCGCCGGCTCCACGCCGTCTCACAGGACCTGCGGCGCTGCCCCTGCGCCTTCAGCCCTCGGGGGGGCCCGGCGGAGAACGGCAAAGCGGTCCCCGGGCGCCGCGGGGAGGACGGCGAGGCTCGGTGCAGCGGCGGCCGAGCGGAGGAGACTCCCCTGCCCCGGGCCAGTGGCCACCGGCAGCGGCCCCTGGGCGAGTCCCGGCTGCAGGGCGCGCAGGGCACGCTGCGTTCACAGCCTGATGAGTAGGTACCTGCAGGCATTTGCTCGGGAGGGGCTCAGCCCTTTGAGGGGGACTGAGGGGGCTGTCAGTGGTGGGACAGTGCTCCGCCAGCGCAGGTAGAGCTAGGGGGGCAGGTAGAGCTATGGGGGGCAGGCAGATCCCGGGATGCAGGGCAGAGCTATGGGGGGCAGGCAGATCCCGGGATGCAGGGCAGAGCTATGGGGGGCAGGCAGATCCCGGGATGCAGGGAAGAGGCTCTGGGCTGTGGCACTGGGAAACACTGCCACCTTCCTTTATGTTCCCCTAAACTCTGGCTCCTCCACTGGGCCACAAAACCGGGACCCCAGGGTCTGGGCTCTCACCCCGTGCTCCCCTATTTCAGGTTTGCTGGCGGAGAGACGCCCGTGGGTCCGTCCGTCTGACTGGGAGCAGCCCAGAGCCAGGAGGGTGAGTCCTTCCCCGGGCAGCTCATCGTGTCTCCGGCCTGTCCTGTCCTCTGCCCGCCTTGGCTGCTGCCCTCCCCCCGGAGCCTGGGCTGGGCACGTGAGTCCCGTGTCACCCTGGCCACCGCTGTCACCAGCTCCGCACTGCCCCGAGAGCTTTAACCCTGCTAGGGCTGCACTGGGGCTGCACATCTTGTGCGCGGTGCTCTCACACCCCTCTGTGCCCGCTGTCCCCAGCTGAACCTGCTGGGTGACACTTTGTCACCTCTTCTTGCAGGGCCAGGGTTGGAGGAGCAGCCCCCAGGGTGGCAGTGATGGAAGGACCCTCCAGGACCTGGAGAGGAGGAGGAGGAGGAGGAGGAGGATCTCCCTTTGGTGGTTTTGGGACAGCCCTGGCTCCTTTGTGCTGTTGGTGCTGGAGATCCGGATCCGGGTAAAAGCTCCGGAGCTGCTCCGGGGCAGCACAGCCCCGGGGATGTGTGGACAGGGGACAAACTCCTGTCTGGGGTGTTCCTGGCACGGCTGGCAGTGGGATGCCAGCTCTGCTTTCTTGAAGGACAAAGGACGCTGTCACCCCAGGCTTGGCCAGTTTTGGACAGTTCATTGAGAAGGAGAGAAGAGCCTCCTCCAGGCTCAAACCCTTCCCGGGATTTTCATCCCTGCTCCAGCTGCTGCATTCCAGGGGTGGGTGCAATTCCAGAGCTGCAGTGATGCCTTCAGCTAAGGAAAAACTCAGGGGAATGAGGGGAGCTCCCAGCAGAGAGGAACTGCAAAACCAAGGAATGACGATCTTGTCAGATCTCTCGCTGGGGCCAGCTGTCCGTGCCCGTGCCGCTCAGGGACGGGAGGTGGATTCTCATCTCACACGTGTGCGGGCACACGCAGCACCTTTGGCCATCAGCGGCTGTCACTATGTTGTGGTGACTGTACAGATTTTGTGCGGGTTTGTGCCCTCCCTGCAGTGTGAAATAAACCTCGGAATCTCTGCGGTGCCTCCAAACCTGCGCTGAGCAGAGGCTGCTGCTCCCTGGGGTGTTCCCGGGGGGCCGCCTGAGGTTTTTTGGGGGGTCCGTCTCTCCTCCCGGGGCTGTGGCCGGCAGGGAGGGGCCGGGCTCGGGGCGTGCTGTGTGCCAGCCCCTGCCATGTGTCCCCACAGCCCGAGAGGGCAGGCAGAGCTGTCACGGGTGCCCAGTGCCACCTCCTGGTGCCAGGGAGGTCCCAGCTCCGCACAGGGACTGTGAAATGGGGTGGGTGCTGCAGGATCGCGCTTTGCCCGGGCTGGGGGAGCGGGGTCCGTGCCCGTTGGCAGCGGCGGGATGGACACGGTGGGCAGTGCCCGCTCCCGCTCTGCTGCCATGGCTGGCAGGGTGGCACTGTCCCCTCTCCCGCTCTGCTGCCATGGCTGGCAGGGTGGCACTGTCCCCTCTCCCGCTCTGGGGTGGCATTTGCGGCCGGGGGCGCTTCACCTGTCACCTGCTGTACATACCTGTGCACACCTGTGCGCACCTATGATACCTGTGCGCACCTATGATACCTGTGCACACGTGCGCGTGTACACCTGTACATACATGCACATACCTGTGCACACCTGCACATACACGTATATACCTTTGCATACCTGCGCGTGCACCTGTACATACATGTATATACCTGTGCACATCAGTACATACATGTACATACCTGTGCGCACCTGCGGGCGCGCACCTGGCCTCACCTGCGCTCACCTGTGTATACCTGTACACACCTGTACATACATGTACATACATGTACACACCTGTACACACCTGTACATACATGTACATACTGTGCACACCTGCGCGCGCGCACCTGAACTCACCTGCGCGCACCTGTGCATACCTGTACACACCTGTACACACCTGTACATACATGTACACACCTGTACACACCTGTCCGGGCCAGGCCCCGCCCCCCGCAGGCCCCGCCCCTCGGTGCTCTCGCGAGAGGGGCGGGGCGCCCCGGCCGCCGCTGCTCTCGTTCCCATTCCTGTCCCCATTCCCGTCCCCATTCCCGGTCCATTCCCGTCCCGTTCCCGCTGCCCCTCGCTGCCATGGCGGGCCCGGCCCCGGGCTGGGCTCCCACCCACGTTCGGGTGACGGTGCTGCGGGCGCGGGGGCTGCGCTCCAGGCGGCGGCGGGCGGCGGCGACGCGTACGCGGTGATGGCGCTGGGCCGCGACAAATTCCGCACGTCGGTGGCCGAGCGGTGCCGGGGCGAGCCGCTGTGGCGGGAGGAGGCCACGTTCGAGCTGCCGGCCCGGCCCGCTGCTCTGCGCCTCACCGTGCTGCACCGCGCCCTCACCGGAGCCGACAAATTCCTGGGCCGGGCCGAGCTGGACCTGGCGGCGCTCAGGGACGACGGCGACCGGCGACACACCAGGTACGAGCGAGCGGGGACACGGCACGGGGGGCTCTGGGCACCGGGATGGCGATGTGAGGGCATCCGTGTGCCCCGGGAGCGGGGAGGAGGATGGAGCGGCCCCTCCGTGTCCTGGAGAGACTGGGGACAAGGATGGAGCGGCCCCTCTGTGGCCAGGAACAGGGAGGAGGATGGAGCGGCCCCTCCGTTCCGGACTGGGGACAGGATGGACTGGGACAGGATGGAGCGGCCCTCCGTGTCCTGCGGGAGCGGGGAGGAGGTTTTGGGGGTGCCTCTCATCCCCACAGGGACCAGGGAGAGGTTTGAAGGGGACCTGTGAACCCCACGGAGGTCGGGGAGAGTGATGAGGGGAATTCTGTGCCCCGCGGGGTCTGGGGAGGAAGCGGAGGGGGTTCTGTGCCATCCAGGGTGTGAGGTTCTGTGAGAGGAGCCCCGGTTCCCTGTGGGATGTCCCCTTTCCTCCTGGAAACTTCTGTGTGCCGCAGGAATGTGTGGATCTGATGGGAGAGCCCTCCGTGTCACCCTGTGCCCAGAAGAGTGGGCTCTCGTTCCTCACAGGGACCCCAAAACCCCATAAATACCCATGGGGTGACCCCTTGGGCTGGATCCCTCCTGGTGTGAGTGAGCCCCCATACTGGGGACTGTGCTCCCCTGGGACAGGCTGGGCGCCCAGAGAAAGCTTTTCCAGCCAGTCCTGCCTGGTCTTTGATTTGATTTTTAAACATTTCCGTGTGAGTGCTGACGCTGTTCAGAGAGAACAGCCAGACTGACCCCCGAAACCTGCTGTCCTTGGAATGCCGCCTTCTCCTTCCAGCAGGGAACAGCCACAGCCTCCGACAGCCGCTCATTTATTTTTCTTAATAAACCCTCAGCACATGTCAGGGTGGATAATTCCACGTTCCACGGGCTGACCCCGCTGCTGGGATGTTGCTCTGTGTCACACTCGCTGCTTTGAACACAAACACTGGCACGGTGAAACCCAGGGGTGGTTCCCGGGAGGGTTTTGCTGGGAGTCAGCAGCCTGGTAATGTCCTGGTGAGTCACCTTCCTCCTCTGGCTCACCTGAGCACCGCCATGGAGCCGTCTCCCTTGTCAAAGTTTAATTAGGCCGCGGGTTCATTAAGGCTGTGTCAGACAGTGCCGTGTTTACACTGCAGAGCCCCTTGGTCAGCAGAGCTCGGGGCCGCTGCCTCGGGCCCCTGGGCGCGTTCCTTTGTGTCTGGGCAAAGGAAAATTGAGAGGGAGAAAAGAATGAAAATGCAACTTTGGTACTCCGGGGACATTTTTCATGTTTTCAGTTGATTCCAGCCCTTGATTTCCTGTTTGAAGCCTGTTTTGTTCTGGCTGCCGTGCTGATGTGTAGCCATAAAGGACTAGTTTTATTTTGAAAAATAGATGCACATTAATTGGCAGGTGCTCACTGACATGATAAATGTCATTAATGAGATTTTTTTTGAGGTTTGGGGGGTTGTCAGTCCATGATTTCCTTCCCTGGGGTGCTGCGTTCAGCCAGGGCTGAGCTGCCTGTGCTGAACTCGTTGTTTGCCTGTGGCTCCCGGGGCACACGGGATCAATTGTGACACCGTGAGCACAGGATGCTCCTGGAAATCACGGGTTTGGGACAGGAGTGCCCGGTGCTGGCTCGTGTTAAAGGCAAACGGGTTGTGATTCCTGCTGCAGCCTCAGGGACTGGAGCTCCTGGTGAAACCCCTTCCTTCCCTTGGTGTCTTCTAACTCCAGTCAGAGCGTGTGTTTGAGCTTCTAACTCCAGTTTGAGCTTTCATTTAGAACCACAGAAGCACAGAATGGACCTTAAAGCGCATCTGTTCCACCCCCTGCCCTTGGCAGGGACAGCTTTCATTAGACCATTGCTCCAAACCTGGCCTTCAACACTTCGAAGGATGGGACAGCCACAGCTTCTCCAGGGCCAGGGCCTCACCACCCTCACAGGGGACACTGTCTGCTGCATTTCCCTCTGACATGTCTGTAGCAGATTCCTGAATTCATCTTCTTCAGTTGTCTCCATTAGTTTTGAATTTTCTTTGGAGCAAATTGCCTTTTCCTGTTCTCGTTTGCTGCTTCCAGTGTACCCTAGCCCTTAACCCTAAACCCTAACCTAACCCTAAACCCTAACCCAACGATAACCCTAACCCTAAACCCTAACCTAACCCTAAACCCTAACCCTAAACCCTAACCTAACCCTAACCTAACCNTAAACCCTAACCTAACCCTAAACCCTAACCTAACCCTAACCCTAATGCAAATTTAATGGCAGGGCACATTTGCATGCTCTGTTTGCTTCCTTTAATTTCCCATTCCAGCTGCTGAGGAGGAACAAACCCGCAGTTTCCAGGCAGTTTTTCCTTTCCTCTCTGGGTTCTCTGGAGTCGGGAATTCTGCGGTTCCATCAACAAACAAAACCACAGTGGTGTGGGGTGCTGATAATCCTCTGTGCTGGCTCCAGGCTGGTTTGGTGTCACTGAGTGGTGGCTGAGGGCATGTTGGGGTTGTGGTTTGGGATGCCCGGGGCACTCAGCACACAGAGATCGAGGTTCTGGAGCTCATTTTGGGGAGGGAGAAGGCTCTGTCTGAGCAATGTCCTTCCTGCTGCGTGCCAGTCACGAGCCTGGAGAGGTGAGTGGAAATCTCCCTGGTCTGGAGCTTGGGTTGGCTCTCTGGTGTTGATTAGGGGTTCCTGGGCTTAAGAGGCATTAAGGAGCTGGAATGAAAGGTATGAGGGCGTGGGATGCTGTGCAGCTGAGGCTGCTGCGCTTGATCCCACTTCAAAGCCGTGGCCTCTGTCAGTGTCAGGAGGAGAGATAAAATGGCAGAGAGTGGCTGAGCTGGAATACAGGAATTCCATGTTGTGTTTCTGTTTTTTCTCCTTTTTTTTAACCCTTCCTGATCTGGGTTTTAAACCAAATCTTACTAATAACTTTGTGTTTACGATAAGGAATGTTTTCCTTGGCACCTGGGGCCATGACTATGACGTTGTCGTAAGATTAAAGTCTTTCTTTTCCTACACTGTGGGCTGATTTGATTTTTCAACCATAAACACCCTCTGTGTTCTCACTTACTGGTGGTAAAAGCAATCTCCTCTTTCTGCAGGTGGTACAAGCTTCGCTCCAAACCAGGGAAGAAGGAGAAAGAGAGAGGGGAAATTGAGGTGGATATCCAGTTTATGAGAAGCAACATGACAGCCAGTATGTTTGATCTGTCCATGAAGGACAAGTCCCGCTCTCCCTTTGGGAAGCTCAAAGACAAACTCAAGGGCAAGAGGAGCAGTGGCCTCTCAGACACAGCGTCAGCAATTGTTCCCAGCACCACCCACTCCCCTGCTGACAGTGAGGACGAGGCAGTGGAGAAGGAGAAGAAGAAATCCAAGTTCAAAGCTCTGTTCTCCAAGCCCAGCCTGCAGAAGACATCGCTGTCACAGTCCATGTCAGTGCTGCCCACACAGCAGCCCAGCACCCACAGGGTTCGGCTTCGGCCCAGTGACTTCCAGTCCCACTGGGATGAGGAGGAGTCTGAGGCCTCTCCAACCTCAGAACGTGAGTATTGCACTGCTGAGAGCAAAGCCTTCCTCCAAAGGGTTGTTTGCACTTTTCACAGCACTGGTTAAACTCTCTTTTGTGGGCAAATCCATAGAAAGCTGTCGGTAGTGTCAGAGAAAAGGTTGTTCTTGCATCTTGAATTTCTTGACACTTTTTTTTTTTTTTTTTCCAGGGTCCTTTGAAAATGCCCTGGAAGAGAAGCCAGCTCCTTCTCCTCTGTTTAAATCTCGTAAACCAGCCTTTCTGGACAGTAGGCAGCTAACTCAAGGAACCACTAACCACACCAAAAAGGATGGGCTCTCTTTGTTCAGTGGCCTTAAATCCAAAAGTGATCCTGTTTCCAAGTCCAGCCTGTGCATCAATGGCAGTCACGTTTATATGGAAGAGACCACGACGAAGGACAAGACTCCAACCTCCTCCCCCTCTCCTCACAATCTCAGGAGGAAGCAGCTCTTTGCTTCAGAGGAGAACCTGTCCTCCAGGTTCACTAAATTACCTGAAGAAATGGGAAGAACCTCTCCCAGTCAGGCTCCCTCTGGGCCCACATCCTTGGACACCTTCAAATCCATGACTTTGCCGTCGTATAAACTGCTCAGCAGCGAGGAGCATCTGGACACCAACCTTCCACCAAGTGTGGAAACCATCAGAGAGACCAAAAAACCTGACCACAAAAAGTCTGCCTTGCTCTCCCTGGTCACTGGGAAAAAGGAAACGGTGAAGACCAGTGATGCTGAGAATATTCCTGACAGGACCCTGCAGAGTGAGGAAAACACAATTCCAGAAGAGAAGAGTGAAGAGGAGGCCAAATGCTCTGAACTGCCAGCAGATTTGGGCAGAGGGGGTCTGTCAGGAGATGCTCAGGCTGTGGAGGATCCCGTCACAAACAAACAGCAGCTCAGCCCTTGTGAGGAGGAACGGAAAGCTGAGAAAGCTGTGCCAGCCAAGACCAAAGCTGTGAAGCCCAGGTGAGTGCCAGCTGCTGGTGGCAGTTGGGTGGTGGCAGCTGGCACTGGGCTGTGTCCTGCGGGTACCTGCGGGTTTAACGCTGGCATTGGGTGCTTGGTAGCAAATAACAACTCCCAAAATCTTTCTCAATGTGAAGAAAAGATGGATACAGGGATGCTCCTTGTAAGTGATGCTGCAGTAGTGGTTCTCCACCTGTGCAGGTCCTGTAGGGGTGATTTTCCTGGCTGCATCTCTTGCACAAACTAACTGAGCTGTGTGACTGCCCAGGGTCTGAAATGCCCATTCTAACACCTCTGCTCTACTCTTCCCTCCTTGGCTTTGCTCTTCCAAAGGTTGGCATTGGAGCCCTTCTGCTTTTGGCATCGTTCACAGCAGCACAAAGGGATTTTGTGTGCATTTATACACAAAGCTTTTTCGGAAATTCTGCTCCTTAAGCCTTCATACATATATATATATATAAATAGTGTTTGGGGTTTTATATATATATATATAGGTGTGCCCTGCTAATAAGGCTGTGTGTCCCTAACCCTTCATTTTCAGTGATTCTCATGTTTAAATTTCTTGCCTAGGAAGTGTTTCATGTACTAATAAACCTGCTTGGGGTGCAAAGAGATGGTGCTTAAAGCAGCAAAAACAAGCTCTGCAGCAGAAGAGTTCTGCCCTAAGTCCAGTGCTTGGTAAAGGTGCAGTTAAGGATATAAAGAACAGGGGAACCTCTCTCTGAGGTCTCTTGCAAGTACAGTTCATCTTCAGTGGCAGAGCTGATGGAGGCTGGTGCTAAAGCTTGTCTGTTCCTGCCTCGTGTTGCATCTGCGAGTGACATGAGAGTTTTTTGTCCCTTTTTGCAGACTGGGCCTGTCTCCAGAGGAGGATCCCAAAGCCACGCTTCCTACTCTTGCACCTGACCCCCTCCCTGCTTTTCTTTCTGTGCACTGTATCAGCAGTGCAAATAATCCTTTCATTTCTAAAGTGGGGCAGAATGTCCAAGTGCCAGGCTCTGAAAACATCACTCGTTCTGCCTCCCTCACTTCTCCTGCTGTTGCTGCAGAGCTTTGGAATGGCAAGAACCCCTTTACTGCTGAGTGGGACAGGGCAGCCACAGCCCTGGATCCCGATGGTATCTCCCATTTCCCTTCATCCCCTCATCTTGCAGCCTCTGTTCCCAAAGTGCCTCTTCCTGGGCAGGCCACTGCTCGGGGCAATAATCCTTTTGCTGCTGACTGGGGGCAGGATCCTCAAAGCTCTGACCTGGAGACATCCCGGGCTCTCTCTGGCCCACCCTCACCTTCTGTCCCCTCTGAGTGTCATTTCAATGACAATAATCCCTTCGTGCCCAAGCGTGGGAGGCAGGCAGGGACAGGTTTCCAAGCTGTCACTGGTTCTTCCCCTTCCTCCCTTCCCTGTGGTGAGGACAGTTCCTCTGCTGGACTCCCTGGTCACGAGGCTTTGGGGGGCTCTGTGCATGTGGCTTTAACCAGTGGGGTCACAGCTGTGCCAAACCTTCCTGGCACCGTGTCTGACTCTCCCTCTGGCTCCCCTGGGCTGGCTCCAGAGCAGCACTGGGATTCTGCCCAGCTCCAGCCTGAGGATTCTTTGGAAAGCAGCAAGCCAGGCAGTGGGAAATGTGTGTCCCTTGTCCTTGGTGGATCGCAGGGTGTTCCAGCAGGTGCTGTGGGTTCGGGTGGGCAGGAGGGTGCAGAGCAGCACTTGGATTCCAGTGGAAGGTTCTGGATGGGTTCAGGGCCAGCAGGAGAGCGAGCAGTGTTTGGGGGTGAGCTGGGAGCAGGGGGTCACCCATCATCAGAGCTCTCTGGGGACAGCACATGGCCCTCCTGGAACAGGGATCCCACTGTGCAGGTCCCTGCTGTAAACACTGAGCCCTGCACCAGGCCTGACAAAGCTTTTGTGTCCCTCTCCAAGTCCTTGGATCAAGTGCCATCCCCCGAGAGTGAGCTCAGGGAGCAGCAGGAGAGCTGTGCTGGAAAGCAGAGGGTGGAATGTGTGCCCAGGCTGGAGCCCCAGGCAGCTCCACTTGCTGAAAATGAGTCCCTGTCTCCAGTCAGAGCAGCCAATGGAGCCTGCACGGTGCCACCTCGGGAAGCTGAGGCAGGGAGAGCTGGCAGCACTGCCCTGGTGCCACCAAAGCCAGCCCCACGAGTGGCTGTGCTGCTGAAATCCCCACTGATCTCCCAGGCTGAGTCAGGGGCTGATGTTGCTGTTTCAAGTGATGTAAAACCCAGGCCAGGGCTGCTGTTAGCGGGTGATGAACCCTCAGCTGCTCATGGCTGCCTCCCTCAAAGCAGCTCCTTGGACACTGTCACTGCTCCAGTGGCTGTCAGCAGTAACAGCAGGGACAGGCCTTTCAAAGAGGAGGGTGATGATGATTTATCTGTCAGTCTCACAAATCTCAGGTCTGCCATTCTTGTTCCTGGAGATCGGGGTTCCAAACTGGCCGGTCTCCCGGTGATCCTGGAGGGAGGCTCTGATGAAGAGCTGCTGGGGGACTGTCAGGAGAGCTCTGGGGTCACTGCAGGTGATGAAGATGTCATAGGGACTGGAGAGCAGCCTGGAGCTTTGACATCTTTGTATGGAGAGCAGAGAGAGCTCTCTGACAGCTCTGCTGCAGCCCAGGATGCTCCGGGAGGAGGAGGAGGAGGAGGAGGAAGAGCTGTTCCTGGTGTTTGTAAGCCAGACAGTTCACTGCCTGCTGCAGTGGGAGCTGCCAGGGGCTGTGTCCAGGGAGCTGACTCAGGCTCAGGGGTGATGTCTCATTTGGAGAAACAAGAGCTGGAAAGGAGTGCAGGTGTTGAGGAACGTGCAGAGTGTGACTTCTCTGAGCCTTCTGCTTCCTCTTCCTCCCTGTCGAGTCCTTGCCAGCCCTTCTCTTGCTCTCCTTCCCTTCTCTCTGACACCCCAAGTCATAGAGCAGAGTCTCCGAAAAAGCCAGCAGCCGAGGGCTTCGCAGATAAAGCAGGAAATTCGGGCAAGAAGAAACTTCTCCAGGCACGGGTTTCACCCTCTGAAACGTTCCCTAAGCAAACCCCACGGGGTGGTGAAACCGTGTCTGCCAAGCACAGGTGAGAGCATGTGGGGATCACAGCAGGTACCTTGTGCAGGTGTGAGCTTTGCTTTGCTTTCTGGGTGCACATCTGTCCCTCCAGCTGTTGATCTGACCTGGATGGATAGCCCTGACTTCCTCTGGAGCCTGCATTTGTCAGGGCCTGGCTCCTGTTGCCCAGGGCGGGGCTGCTGGTGGCTCCAGAAGGATCTCTGTGGCTGTTGGTGGCTCCAGAAGCATCTCTGTGGCTGCTGGTGGCCCCAGAAGGATCTCTGTGGCTCCAGAAGGATCTCTCTGGCTCCTGGTGGCTCCAGAAGGATCTCTGTGGCTGCTGTCACCCAGTGCAGGGCTGCTGGTGGCCCCAGAAGGATCTCTGTGGCCCCAGAAGGATCTCTGTGGCTCTGGTGCTCCAGAAGGATCTCTGTGGCTCCTGGTGGCTCCAGAAGGATCTCTGTGGCTCCAGTAGGATCTCTGTGGCTCCTGGTGGCTCCAGAAGGATCTCTGTGGCCCCAGAAGGATCTCTGTGGCCCCAGAAGGATCTCTGTGGCTGCTGGTGGCTCCAGAAGGATCTCTGTGACCCCAGAAGGATCTCTGTGACCCCAGAAGGATCTCTGTGGCTCCTGGGGTGCCCAGGCTGCCGAGGGAGCAGCTGCTCACCACAGCTCTTAGGGGAGCCATTAGGGAAAGTGCAGGTGGAATGGAGTCATTTCATTCCAATTGGCTAAATGGAGATTGAGGTGTCAGGCGTGGGACAGTGGTCACCCTGAGAAATGAGGGTGTTTCATTTCCTGCCTGAATGGAGCTCCTCAGAGGGAGCAGGAGGTGATGCTGCTCGGGCTCCTTCTGGAGCTGCAGCTCCTGCAGTGTGGGAGTGGTGCCACAGCCCTGGAGACTCCCCTGTACAGCTCTGCCTGGGAGCTGGGACACCTCTGGGCTGCTGTTTGCTGGAATAGAAGTAAAATTTGCTCCCTGTGATAAAATTGGTGATGTAAGTCCAGCTCAGGCAAATAATGACAGCGCTTCTTTGCAGCTTGTGGTGTCAGCTCAGATGGGAAAAGGCCAAACACTCGTCCCAGGATAGCTGAAGTATTTGATATGGTGTAAGGTCACAAATATGTTCTGATCAGGAAAGTCAGGCTGAAATGCCTGAGGGATCAGAGTAGCTGCCCTGTGTTCTCGTGTAGCCCGACCTGGCTTTTCTTCCATGACACACACGGGATGGATTTCCCTTCCTGCTGCTGCTGCTTTATCTCCAGTGCCTTAAGTCAATAAATAGTAGAGAACTGGAAAAGACTCACAGAAATCCTGTGCCTTAGAAATACCTTGTCTTCCTGAAGCTGAATCTCTTTTCTCTCATGAGACAGAGAAGGGAGGGAATCTTCCTCAATTTCTTGCTGTTTCTGTTTTTAGTCTGAAGATCTGCTGTTACATGTCCTACCCAAACAGAAACCATTCTTTTCCTGTTGCAGACTCCATCCTGTGAAGCCAATGAATGCCATGGCAAACAAATCTCAGAGTAAGAACCTGAATGTCATCAGCACCATGAACGAAAAGCTGCTGGAGATGAGTGTGAAGGTATGGAGGGAAGTGGCACTTTCACTGCCTAAGCTTTGATTTAATTGAAGAGTTTGTGTATTCCAGATAGTTGGGACATGAACTTTCTTTTGGTCAGTGATTTTCTTGCAGACTGATCTATAATAGAGTTGGTGCCTCGTGTTTTGTGGAGGAGGTTCTCAGGCACAGCCACTTCCTTGGGGTGGAAAAAGACCTCCAGTCTTGAGGTGTAGCTTCCATGCCACGTTGATTCAAACAGCTCCAAACAGGGAGCATCCCTGGTCAGCAGGGAGAATCCTGGGTCTCTTAATTGTCTTTTAGGGTTGTTTTTGGGAAACAGAGACTTTAGAACCAAAATAACGGCAGTGCCTCCTTCTGGTGTGAGGGGAGAGGGTGTGAGTTCAGCGATTCCAACTGACATGCTGCTGTTTCAAGGAGCTGAAAACTTGGAATGAGATTGTGGGGTTGTGATTGCACCTAAATTGTGTGTGATGCCCCACGGGAGCAGCTGTGCTCACACTCCCTACCTGGGCAGTGTTCTGGGAGATGGAGGGATCAGCAGAAGCAACCTGTGAAGCTGCTTAAGGGTTAAAACCAGACTTTTCAAAGAAATAGGAGGAATAGGCATAGGCCTGGGTGGGTGTTTCTTACTGTTGAACCTGAATTTGGCTTTACCAATCTGTTTAAGCAGCTGGTTTAAGCTTTGCCAGGTTTGTTTAAGCACCAGCTGTCACGGTGCTGGTCTGTCTGGGTGTTGTGTTGCTGCTTTGGAATGCTCTGTGTCTGTCCTGACCCTGCCTTCCCTCCCTCCCCAAGAAATATGATCCTTCAGAGCCTGCCTATGCCTATGCCCAGCTGACACACGATGAGCTGATCCAGCTGGTGTTGAAACAGAAGGATACCATTACCAGGAAGGATCTCCAAGTGCGGGAGCTGGAGGATTACATCGACAACCTGCTGGTCAGAGTCATGGAAGAAACCCCAAACATCCTCCGTGTTCCCGTGGCTGGGAACAGAAAAGCTGGGAAGATGTGAAGGGTCTCGGGGTGTTGGTGAGCACAGAGTTCCCACCAGAGGAGGGAGAGGAGCTGGTGTGGAGCTGCCCACAGAAAATGACCTTTTTCCTGTTTCTGCCTTGAGCAACTCTCAGATTGATTAATAGTTCCAGGAGGTGTTGTAATGAAATCACCTTATCATGAACATAAATACGGTGGATTTTGGAGCTGGGGCTCACCTTGAGCAGCTTTCAAAGGTGATCAGTCTTGCAGTGCTTTTTTCCATCATTCCTGGTGCAGCCCAGAGAGGGGATGGAGCTGGGGCTCCCATCTGCTCTGCTTCCTTGGGGTTTGCTGCTCAGTGGGAGGAGAACCTCGTGTGGCTGAGAGGTTTTTCTGGACAATCAGTGCCTTCCTGGTGTCTCAGTGGATCCAGGAACCTTCTCCTCCCCATCCCACGGGGAACAGCTCATTGCTGATGAGCAGCCACCATTTCCCTGAGTGAAAACAAAACAGGGCTTTTTTATGGCGAGCTCTTGTCAAAGATGAAAAAAATCAGATGTGTTTTTGTACCTCTGGGATTTACCAGGGTAGGGAGAGACCATGAAAGGCTTAGAAGGAAGTTGGGATACCGACAGAGCAGGAAGCAAAAGACCAAAGTTTTATGAGGACCAAAGCTTAAAGCTTTCCAACCTTAATTCAATGGAAATAAACACTCCTACCTTTGGAAGTTGTTAGGATATTGGGTCGCCCCTGGCTCAGGGGTGAGTTTCTAACTGAGTTTTTCTACAGAAAAGCACTTTATTGAGGGTCTGGAGCAGCTGGATGGACTCTCACCCTGTGAGCAGTCTGCTTACAATTGTCACAAACCACTGGAAACTACTGGAGATCTCAAATACTGTATTTTTGTAGTGAAGATTAGTTTAATATATTCTCATGGAGATGTAAACATTTATTAGGAAAAAAAAATCCAAAAAAATGCTGTTGATGACATTTTTATTGCTGTAAACTGACCTGCTACCAAAGTCTGGAGCTTTTCTGGCAGATCTGTCCCTCACGGGCAGCCTGACCTCGAACAAGCCCTAAGAGCTGAGAGTCTTCCAAGACTTCAGGTACTTTTTTTCTCATTTTAGTGTTATTTGAGCAGTGAGGGGGTTCTCTCTTTTCTGCTGTCCCCTCTGCTGTGAATGAAGGGCCCAAAACGCAGGTGGCCTTAGTGGTGGAGGTTTAGTTCTGAGTTTAGGTGCTGGTTGGCCTTGCAGAAACTGCTGCTACTTCTTGTGCCTTCTCGAGGGAGGAAGATGAAGGATTGATTTGTTTCCTCCTCGCGCCTCGGTGGATCTCTGCACAGAGCATCCTGTACCTCACTGATCAATTTGTATTTTAGACTTTATTCCGCAGCTTTCTGATGCTCTGGCTCAGAGAGGAAACCCTGCTGTGCCTTGGAATGGTGCCTCAGTGGGTCAGAAACTCTCCCTGGTGTTCCTGGAGGCTGTGAGTGGCACAGGGAGCAGCACTGGGCTCGTTCCAGTCCCTGGATGCTGCAGCACCTCGGCTGTGTGATGATTCTGGAGTTCATGGAGCTCCCATTCCTGCTGGGAGAGCGCCCTGCACAGAACCAAAGCAATAATATCTGCTCTTAGCAGAGATGAAGCCGTGAAACTGCTAAACCCCTGCCCTGGTGGCATTTTTTTGGCAGTTCCAGCCATGTCTGTCGGGGTGGATCTTGCCCTGAGATCATTCTCTGGGGTGGCTGCAGCAGTGGAGCCTCTGCTGAGCAGACCAGAGCTGTGGGGTCACAACTGTGGGGTCACAGCTGTGGGGTCACAACTGTGGGGTCACAGCTGTGGGGTCACAACTGTGGGGTCCACCAATTGTGGTCACAGCTGTGGGGTCACAGTCCCTATTCCCCGGCTCTGAAAGCCTTGCACAACCCTCAGACCTCGTTTTTACTGGCAATACCCATTCAAGCCTTCCTTTGGTGTGAGGGAGCTGGCATTTTACATCCTTAAGGGCCTTAATAATCAAATGTATTGTTTTATTATTGAAGGATCTGAATGCACGTTCCTTGTTTGTACTCTCTGCTTTTAGCCCAGGTACTGTTTGTTTTTAAACACCTTTTGGTTTTATGGAACACTAAAATAAAGATACCTTAAACCCAGTGTTGTGCTGTGTCTTTGTTCTGAAAGAGCAGTTTGAAAAGGGCCTCATCTCCTCCTCGTGAGCAGCTTGGCTCATCCTCCAGGCATTTTGGGGCTGGTTCCATCCCTGCAGCGATCTGTGCAGGAACTTCCTGGTAAACACAGGGCAGGGTGGGGAAACCTGACGGACGGGCTGGGCCGCATCCCGAATGGAGAGTTTATAAAACAAAAAACAATGAATGCCCTGTGAACGGGACTGGTCCCCTCAATGTCCCCTCAGTGTCCCCTCAGTATCCCCTCACTGTCCCCTCGTGTCCCCTCGCTCCCCCACTGTCCCCTCAGTGTCCCTCAGTATCCCTCACTGTCCCCTCGGTGTCCCCTCGCTGTCCCCTCACTGTCCCCTCAGTGTCCCCTCAGTGTCCTCTGCTGTCCCTCACTGTCCCTCGCTGTCCCTCGGTGTCCCCTCAGTGTCCCTCAGTGTCCCCTCACTGTCCCTCAGTGTCCCCTCAGTGTCCCTCAGTGTCCCTCAGTGTCCCTCACTGTCCCTCAGTGTCCCCTCATGTCCCTCAGTGTCCCTCAGTGTCCTCAGTGTCCCTCATTGTCCCCTCAGTGTCCCCTCAGTGTCCCTACTGTCCCCAGTGTCCTCGTTCCTCGTTCCCCTCTGTCCCTCAGTGTCCCCTTCATGTTTTTCCCCTCAGTATCCCTCACTGTCCTCGCTGTCCCTCAGTGTCCCCTCAGTGTTCCCTCAGTTCCCTCACTGTCCCCTCACTGTCCCTCAGTGCCCTCAGTATCCCCTCAGTGTCCCTCGCTGTCCCCTCGGTGCCGTCTCCCCCGCGGAACTGGCGGTGCGGGGGCGGTGCCCGGCCCGGACGGACGCTGTGCCGAACCGCGGGCTGCGCTGTGATTGGCCGGCCGGGGCCATGGCGCGCTGTGATTGGCTGCGGGCGGTGCTCCCTCCCCGGTGCTCCGGCCATGGCGGCGCGGCCGCTGTCCGAGTGCGGCTCGGCGGCGCTGGTGGAGACGCGCTGTACGCGCAGCAGCACTGGTGTGCGCCGCCTGCGGCTGTGTGCTGGCCGAGGGGCTGCTCACCACCACCTACAGCGACGGAGGAGCATCTGCGGGTGCGGGCTGCGGGCTGCGGGTGCGGGTTGGGCGGGCCGGCCGCGCCGGGCCCGTTTGGGCCTCTCGGAGCCGCTCCCCGAAGCTGTGTCCCGGTGTCCCCCCGTGCGCGGGGCTGTCCCGGGACCGTGCTGGGGTCAGAGCGATTCACCATTGCCCCCAAACACAGCAGGGTTTGCCACCATGGGGGCACGGTTTGGGCTTGGAGCCGCGCTTTAACGTGTGGAATCTCTTCCTATGAAAAGAGATTATTGGAATCTCATTTAAATATCTTTAAAGAGCTTTCAGTGCAGGATTATTGCCTGGTTCTGTCTGTGGGGAATCCACGGCTCGGAGATCCCCCAGCACACTGTGCTCAGTGCCCTCCAACATTCTGATTGTTGGATCCAGTTCTGTGGGCGTGTGGCTGTCCCAAATGTCCCCTGAATTCCCTGCACGATTGTCTGACCCTGCCCTGTTTTCCAGAGGTCGCCTATTCCCAGAGCACTGGGCAGAAGGAGCAGCAGAGCCGCTGCCTGCAGCGAGGTAAGAGCAGTTCCTGCACTCCTCATCCTCTCTGGCTGCTGCGGTTTGTTTAACCTCCTTCTCATGGTAAAAGAAAAAAAATATTAAAAAGCTTTAGAGCTGCTGGCAAAGCTGGGGATGGCAGTGGTGCTGTGTCCTGGCAGTGCCTTCAGTGCCATGTGTGGGCTGCAGGGTGCTGGGTGCCCCTGTGCCCGTGCCAGGGCTGGGTGAATCCTGCCAGGATTCTGAGGAGAAACCGCAGTGTGCAGAGTCTGAGGGCAGCAATTCCCGCAGGGATCCGGCGCGTCCAGGACCTCTGCAAAGTGCTGCAGCTGCCGGCAGCGTTTGAGGAGACGGCCGTGTCCTATTTCCAGCGGGCTCTGCAGCTCCCCGCCTTCCACCTGGTCAGTCTGGACAAGAAGGAGCTGCTGGGGGGCTGCTGCGTGCTGGTGACGTGCCGCCAGCACAACTGGCCCCTGACCATGGGCACGGTGTGCTCGCTGCTCTACGCCAGGCAGGAGCTGTTCGCCAGCGTCTTCCTGAGCCTGCAGAAAGAGCTGGGGCTGTCTGTGCCCGCCCTGAGCCTGGCAGACCTGGTGACAACGCACCTCAGCAGGTGAGGGGGATCCTTTGTGGTGTTTGTTTGTCTCTGGAGAGGCTGAAGTGGCTGTGGCAGCACTGAGCTGTCACACAGATGGGTGTGCTCAGCCTGGGCTGGCGTTTGTCCCTCCCTTGTCACATCTGGGCTGTGGCTCTCATCCTTTTCAGTTTGGAGAGAGTAGAGAGGTGCCCAGGGAGCCCATGAATCACAGAACCCCATAACCACTGGGGCTGGAAAAGATCTTGGAGGCCCAGCAGTGCCTGATGTCCCACCTTGTCACCCAGCCCAGGGCACTGAGTGTTGTTCCTTGGACACCTCCAGGGATGGGGACTCCACCACCCCCTGAGCAGCAATTCCAATGCCTGATGAGCCTTTTTAAAGGAAATTGCGCTGAGTACATTTGTAAAGCTCTTGGCATTAAAGTGCTGCAGTTAGGAATTCTATATTTTCTAGTCTGGATGTTTCTTGAACCAGACTACCAAAATCGGTAAGAGGCCACAGACTTGGTCACTTTTGAGGCATTATTCCACTGATTTATATGGTTCTGCCAATAGGAAGTTGACATCTTAATCTCACATCTCCCCATGGTATTTCCATGTGCTTCATATTCCTGTGCTATAAGGACTATCTAATGTATTTGAAACACAGAGACAGCTGACACAGAAAGAAACATTATTTCAAACAACACTGCTCAATGCACTCGAGAGAGAATTTATTGTGCAGAGTCAACCTGCTCTCTCTTGTTTTATTAGGCACTTCCATAATAAGCTTTTTGAAGTATGGTCACAAACTAAGATAAGTATGTTGTACAAGGATTGATAAGTGGATAACAAGATGCATACATGAGTAACACAAACATACTTGCTTCTAGAAATTCTGGCCCAACCCTAAATATGCTATGAAGACACTGTACTTTAAAAGCTCAAAAACTATGTACGGTTTTTGTGTTATACTGAGGCTTGTGATGGAATCACTCAGAAGTCTGTCTTTCATGCTGTTAAATTTAGTAGTGGTTTTGCACACAGGAAGGATAACAACTTTATAACAAAACCAAAGTAAATAGGATTGAGAAATGACATGAGACAGCACATCAAACTAGATATGCTAGAAGAGTCTTAACTTTCAACTTCAGTTGTTACAAAAACATGAACACAACAATAGTTATATTTCCATTTTAGACAGGATTCCTTACTGATTTGGTACAAATTCTTTGCATGCAAAGTGTTGTCTCATTACAGTTTCACATAATCTGGAAATAAGCCTACATGTGGAAGTATCAAGAGAGACTACATAAGTTTCATACTTTGGTTTCTTTTTTTAAGTTTTTTCCCCAGATTTTTCAAGCATGCCAGCAACACAGTAAAAGGTCATCAGATTGCTCTGATCTCACTGATTAATCGATTTTGAACACATGGCAAGTCTTGATACCAATAGAGACTGTCTTGTATTCTCCCAATGTCACATAAAAAAACAGACATTTTAAATTCTTTATACATGGAAGGTTTGTCTTTACCTTTGTTCACTTTAGTAAAACCTACTGGAGTAGAGGCATTCATGGTTAGTGAGTCAGCAGTAATCAAACACTAGAATTAAATATGCAGAGAAAAATAGAGATAGATAATTCAGAGCATAATCCAGAAAGCAGACTCTTAAATGAATATTAAATATATCTATAGAAGTAATTAACATCTTGCTGGTGTGCTTCAAACTTCACCACTTGAGCTAAATCTGTAATATCTATTCAAATAGACGACAGAACAACATTTTCCCGAGATAGTGAGATATTTAATTTTAAGGAATTTGACTATTTTCTATCAAAAAGAGTATCTTTTAGCTAGTGGTTCTGATCAGGCTGTTTCAGTAGCAAAGGGAGCACCAATTGACATCGCAGTACCACCATTGAACTCATCTAATGCTTGACTTCGAGGTCAGATTATTAAACAATCTTTCACTGCAGATAAGCTATTTTGTAAGGAGCCTTAAAAGAAAACTGTAGAACTGCTCAGTAAATTTACCCTGCAGTTTCCACTGTAAACAACTTATGTCTTTCTGTCGTGAGCCCATAAATATATAAGAAGTGGCACCAAAAATTCTTTTACAACCACTCCTTTCTTCCCAAAGCTTATTATAAGAATCCTTAATAAGTATAGCATTGCATAGTGGCTGACTACAGGATGCCTGACATTATTTTTCAATTGAAACGAAATCATCTTTCTCAAATATAGATTTGCTGGACTATTTTATGGGAAGCATTAAACTTTTCATGGCTACTGTTTATTTGAAAAGTGGATCGTATTCTTTATTTTTAAAAATTTAGTTTCGTACTTATTTGTAAAGTATGACAGTATAACACAAAGCAACTTTTCAGATTCTCGGTATGTGTGAACAAATGCCAAGTAATTCAAGAAAGCAGTTCTGTTTTAATGTTTCAGTCTAGCTAGTTATAATTTTTATGCAGATTTAATTTTTGAAGTTGGTTTTTGAAGTAAATTGGCAACTATACACATTTACTAAATAATAGAGTTCTCTACGTTAGTTCACAGTGGTTAACTGCAACCCCAGTCTACTAACTTCCTGGCATTCCTACTTCTCTAGTTTTCCCATAAGTGAGAGATATAATTTGGCATCAACACCAAAAATTCATTATACCCTTTGCACATTAGTGTCTGGTAAGATGTGGAATAAATGATGCCGTGACATGGAGCCTAAGGGTGCCATAAACCATGATCATTATGCCATAGATAGTTATGTGTCTTTGGTTAGTCCACTGCAGTAGGAGTTTAGGAGACTATCACTGTAGCCTTGCTACGGGCCTGGAGTATTTGAACAAAGGTTTCTCTGATGTCTGTGTTGCATTGAATGCAAGATATAATGTACTCTTCTGTAAATCTTATGATTAAGCCCAAACGTCAAAGTTTTTTAGGTATGGTTTTCTATTTAAGCTGTCTACACAATATTCAAGAATGTTTTTTTTTTTTAGAGTAAGAGTATCTTCTGCTTGTTGGTTTTTGATGGCACTTTCAACGGAAATGAGGAAGAACATTTTCCCTCTGTCCATACTTCGTATAAATGCGACTTATTACAATACTAATACTCTGAACATTTAGTTCTGATAATGAACATTAGAGACATTTTAAAAAACTCAGTTTGAGTAATAAACTAATCAATTAAGTTTATTATATATTAAGATTCCAAAGAGAGGTTTTAGTAGCAATAAGAAGACAAAGTAATAAAATAAATGTAAAGTATATTCCAGGTTTGTAAACATTGCTAATACCTTAGCTGTTTATCCTGCTTCAATGCTTTTGTTGTTCCAGTGTGACTATCTTTGTCAAGCATGTTCTTAGAGATAATAATGTAACTGATAGCATACTGAAGGCACTCCATTTACAGGAAACCCCAACTGTTCAGGGAACATTAAGAAAATATTTCCTTGCAAATTCCAATCTTACTTGTAGCCTGACAATAAAACTCTTTCCTTTCGAATTCTCTTAATCTCAGTATAAAGAGCACTAGTATGAATTTACTCTGTTCTTCAAGCCTCTCAGTCCATTTTTTAAACGGAATTCATCTTGAATTCACTGCAAAATTCGTTTTGAGCTTCACTGGCACTTGAATTTGTGAACAAACAACCACTTAACATACTAAAATGCAGCTACTATCAATTTCAAAGGCAAACTGAATGGTCATATATCTTTTGCAATGTTTAGCATTCATAAAAAGAAGCAGAATGTGTACAAAGTGCGCTGGTGGCAAGAGCTGAAATATAACTTGATCTGGAACCATCTTGGTATTTCATAACAGACAAACAACGCATGCGCAGTGTAAAAGGTCACATGAGACTCCACAATTCTGAGGAGTATGCTGACACAAGCATTTGATTGAGTGTTTAGTTTTCCTCAGGCAGAGATGTTTATGCTTGATTACAAGGTAAGTTTGAAGCTTTAAAACCTATCCTAGAATAAGGAAATTTTCTAACAAAGCAGATTGTAATCAGAAAATTGCAACTGTTGCATTGTCTGGTGTTTATTTGAAAGTTGAATACAGTCCTGAAAGCTAGAAATAGAAAACTAAGTGACTAAATTGTAATATTTATAAATCATGTCAAAAAAAATACATTGGAACTATGCAATATTATTGCTTGTTAATTGCTGACAGCAAGATTTGGAAGATAGTTCAGTTGCTGGATGGGGGACGTGATAAGAAAGATTAATCATAGTTACTGGTGACGTTCTGGGTATGCTAAACGGATTAATCAGATATGTTAAACACTTCATATCTTGTATCTTGGTGTATGAGCCCTGTGTCACTCATGGTCATTTGGGATACTTTCAGTTGATTTTGATCTCTTTTTTTGGAGGTAGGACCAATGGAATCTGCCCGAGGGTGAGATATAGTACGCATAGGGTTCGAGTCACTAGATTTGCTATATTCATGCGGGCTTGTAGAAGATTCTGGTGGCGGTTCTTTGCTGGCTCTATGGCTTGCTGGTATACGTATGTTACCCAGACGGTTTCCTACTTAGTCGTGATTAAGGAAGTCTCAGAACCAGCTGATAGATGGTGTTGGATGAGCTGCTTAGCGCTAATTTTGTGTACAGTGAACATCGTCTTCAGCTGCCTCTACGGTGTCACGGCCGTGGCGCTGGGACTCTTCACCTTCGTCCATCACTGCCTGCGGCGCCGGGACGTGCTCAGCTCGTGGTTCTCGTGCTGCCCGTCGTACCGGAACGCGCTGCCCATGCAGGCCTACGTGCACCCGGGGCTGGGGCCGGAGAACGGCTCGCAGGTCTTCATCGGCTGCGAGCCAGAGGCCGCTCGCTCCGGCGCCTCCTCCTCATCCTCGCCCGGCAGCGCCGGCTCTGCCGCGGGCCGCTGCAAGCTCACCAACCTGCAGGTAGCCCAGAGCCAGGCGGACGCTCGCCCAGCGCCCTGCCCGGAGCCGGACCCCGCCGACGGGAAGCCCCTCAAGCACAGCAGCAATCTCCACGGCCGCCGGAGCTACCGGGGCAGAACTAAGGCGTGCCGGGACGGGAAACATCACCGCTTGAAAATGCTGCGGGGCCCGTCGGATCATCCCTTTCCAGCGAGAGCGGGAGCTCACAACAACACTCGGAGAGCTACCCCAGCGGCAGGAACCAGCCCGGCCAGCGGCGGCCGCACGGGGCAGCGGGTGGCCCAGGATGGGGAGGCGCTCGCCAGCCCCTCGGAGGGCAGCGACGGCGGCCGCAGAGTGGCCGAATTGGCCGAGGCTCGCCGGAGGAGCGGCAGCCGGGACAATCTGCGGCCAGGCGGCAGCGCCGACAGAGAAGCCAAGCCGCCGCTACTTACCCCCTCAACGTGGGCAGCCACAACGGCGGCATCAAGGGCAGCAAGTACGAATCAACCTGGCCGGGAGCCGACAGCACGGGCGGCATGAAACCGCTGTGGAAAAGCGAAACCACCGTGTGAGGGTGGCCAAGGACCGACGGCAGCGGCGTTTTCCCTGCGGGAGCACGCTCGGGGCCGGAGCCGCTCGGGGCTGGAGCCGTTCGGGGCCGGAGCCGCTCGGGGCTGGAGCCGTTCGGGGCCGGAGCCGCTCGGGGCTGGAGCCGTTCGGGGCCGGAGCCGCTCGGGGCTGGAGCCGTTCGGGGCCGGAGCCGCTGGGCGGAGCCGTTCGGAGGCGGACCGGCTCGGCGTTGAGGCTGGAGCCGCTCGGGGCGGAGCCGCTCGGGGCCGGAGCCCTCGGGCATTGAGGTGTGCACTAGCAGGGGATGGTGTTGGCACAGCCCGGGCTGCGGCTCCCCCGGGGCACAGCGCGATCGCATCTCCCCGAGGAGGCTCCGATCTTCCCGGGGGCTCCAGGCAATCCTTGCCCATCCATTGCAGCCGTGCTTTAATCACTCATGCATGTCACTTGAGATTGATCCTAAATGCTATTTTATATTATACAGAGGAAATGTCTATTTTTCAAAGCTTATTATTGAATGTATATATGTATAGACAGAGCCGTGAGTGACGCGAGGGCCCCGCTCTCACCCGTTCCCTGGGAGTGGGCACTGGGCCAGGACCCACTCGTGCCACGACTGCAATATTCCCGCTGAGGGACCATCCAAGTGCTCTTTATGTCCAGGCATCGCATCCCCAGTGAGCAAATGCTTCTGGAGAGCAGCTGCTCCCTCCGGAGTGTTTTTAAGCCCTGTCAGCCCCGGGGGTGTGCGGTGCCAAAGCCATATTGCAAAGCCAAGCACAAGGTAAGAGGAGCCTCAGCTCCAAGGTGAGGCAATTGTCTGCACTGCTTTAATGCCAGACACTAAAACAATGGCCAGAAAAGGCTCCAGACACTCAAACACAACCAGAAAATGCTCCCAGGCCCTCAGAGGCTCAAGCCGTGCCATGGGGTGGGCTGGCAGAGCTGGGCTGCTGCTGGAGCCAGAACTGACCCTCCGTGCCAAAGCACCAAAGAACCCAGACTGGGAGAGACCCAGAGCAGCTCTGCGCCTTAATCCAGGGGTTTGAGCTCAGAAAGTGCCAAGGTTTGCTCCTGGGAAGGCAGAGGGACCATCTCTGGGAATGCAGGAGGATGATGCCAAGGGATTCGGGACCTTCCTCCGACATTCCCATGTGCAGTCAAAGGGCTGGAACCCGGCCAAGCACTTACTGTTCCCATGGAAATACAAGAGTCCCCTTTTCCCCAGCACACAGGTAAAGCAGCCCAGCCCCAGAGAGGCTGCAGCAAAGTGGAGGAGGAAGGTGGGAGCCTGGTGGGAGCCTCCCCTGCCCTTTCCAGCCTCCACCTGCCTCAGTTTCCCCTCTGTGCAAATGAGTTTTGACATAGCTACCTCCGAGGGGTGGTGGGACTGGCAGGGCCGTGAGCCAGGGGAGGAAAAAGCACTTAGTGGGGATTGGTTTTACCTGGGAGCCCCTCATCCCACAGGGCTGGAGCACCCCTGGGCTCAACCTGCCACTCCCAGCCCGCCCCAGCTTCTCTGCCCAATTTAAACCCTTCAATATTCATTGTACTGGTATTTTTAGTCAGATATGTTATAACGCATTGTTCTGTGTGAACGGCTGACATGAGCACTCCCTCTTGTGACTGCTGAGCGATTTAGATAATGGTTTAATAATGAGATTCTGAAGATGTGAGTTGACTGTAAGATTGCTTAGCTATTGATTATGGTTTACTTCAGCGATTAGGTCAGTTATTATTGGTAGTGGATAAACCATACAGGATTAATTTTGTAACTGTGTCTCTACATAATTCTAATTACTTATTTTGGTAATTTGTTTGTCTGATCGCTATTTACGAAGGTTTACGAAGATTAGCAAATCGACTCTATTATAAATCAAAAGTTGCTTCATGGCAGATAGCTTTCACTAGAACATAGTGAATGTTTGCCGGTGGCGTGAGACTGGTAACTGAGAAAGATGTTGTTAGCCTACTTAACCAAGAGGTGAATTTTTATCCATATTTATGTTTATACAAATCTTGTAGTGTTGGTGGAAAATGAGATGCAATGGTTTGCATGTATTGATTGGCAATTTGTTTTTCTTTTCTTTATATTGTCCGATATGCAAGAATCGCACTATACATTGGTTCTTTCATGACTTACAAGCATGTCTTATCCAAGAACTGTTTGTATATAACATGCATCTAGATTCAGAAGGATTATGCTTATTTATATCTAGTTCTTCTGACTTGCCAAGCAATGTACAGTTGTATATCTTTCTCTGCTATCTCATAGACTCACTAGGCGCAAATTTTTTGGCAAGCATATAGCACGTACGCATCCTGAGGCATGCAAGTTTCCATGGACTAGGCTTAAGAATATGACACTCAGTGCTACTAACAATAAGTTCTCATATTTCTGGTGAGTTGCTCTGTGAAATTAAATGTAGTAATGCTTATATATCCGGCCCAGTATTGAGCAGAGCTATGACCATCACCTGGTACAAAAATATACTCAATACTTGATGTGGTTCGGGACTTTCAACGAGTTTGCTCATGGCTTCAATTTTTCTCTACACCAATGAACACTTACGCTGAACAAAAGAGTGTGCAGTAATATAATAAATCAAGAATATGAATACATTGAAAAATATATACACTTATATCAAGACAGTGAAGAATTAAAGCGAGTATTATTCTTTCCTTACACAAAAGCATTGACTGTGCCAACAACCATCTCTGGGCCTCTCCTATTTCAGTACCAATAAACTTGTGCTTGTAGTATGCTTAAAATTGGAGCACTAACTCGAATTTGAGTTCTGAATAGATAATTATTCTATTAAGTACATGCACCAAGTATAGGATTTATTGCAATTTCTGGCTCATGCTATTGAACAATATTTTAAGAAGCAGGGTGACAATTTATCGAGACTGCTGCTGGGACTTGTACGCGTGGCGACACAGGAGAATTGAAACAATCGATGTTCATAGAGTAGGTGGCTGTTAAAGCAAACACTATATACGGTTCTCATAGAGTGCTATAAGCGAGAACTCCCATAGCTTGGGCATCGGGTGAATAGACCTATGTAGTAGGGTCCTTGGCTTCCTGATATAGCCAATCGTGAATAAATTACTAGAGAGGTGAACACTTTGACTGCAGTGATACTGTCAAAAGTCACTTGGGCTGGATATTCTATTTCAAATGGCTATTATTTTTTCGAGCTCATAAAGAATGAGGCATGCGGTTTGAGCCCAGAATAATACTTTTTCCGTGTGTGTTCAAAGAATGTTCATGGAATTGGATGCATCGTGGATACTGGGCTACTACTGCTCTATTGATCGCGGGTGCTTCTTCTCCCTGGGTGACGGAAGAGTAGATAGGAGTAGGAGAGAAGACAAAGAAAGGAGCAAAGAGATCAAGTTAAGTGGCTGCGACATCTCATACGATGAGACTGTTTCATGTCTAGATTAAAGGGATATATGCTCCTTGCTGTGATGTCTGCAGCTTTTGGTTGAAGTTGGGTGATGGCAGATAGTCGCGCGTGAGTGCATGGGGATGCTCATCTATCAATGAGACAGATTCTGGACATGGTTGTGCTCAACTGAGGTTATCACTTGGTCGTTAATGGGCTTCTTTAACTCATTAGGAACACTCGAGGCATGTCCTGAAAGAGCCTATGAGGGCAGTCTCTTATCATAGGCGCAGAATCACTCGGCCTTGTTGGATGAATCGCAATTGGCATCTTTAGTGACTGCACATATACTCGCGCCTGGAACGTCTTATCACAGGGTCTTGAAGCTCTGTAAGGCATCTGCCAGACAGAGACCCTGGGTCACTGTATGATATGTTTCTGAGAACATTGGCAGTCTTCTCTGGCTGCGAGTGAGCCTAGTCCCGGGCCCTTCCTGTCCCGGGCACATAGCTGTCGCAGGGGTACAGATCCTGTCCCTGTGGGATCTAGCTCTGCCTCAAACCCGTGAAGGCGCCGTGCGTGCGTGGCTCTTCACTAGTTCCTCGTTCTCTCTCACTTTGCGTGAACCTTAGATAAAGCGGAGGTTTTTCTTAAGAGAGAGAGGCACAGCAGTGTTGTTTTTGACAAGAGGAGGAGTCTCTCTTTTTAGAGAGAATGCTTCAACACATCAATAGCTCCAGAATCCACATAGTAAGAATTAAAATCTAAAGTATCGCCCTGCCTCTCACTCAAGCATACTAAACTGCGGATAGGAGCGCAACCAGGACAGCTGGGTATGTGTCAAACGGTATTAGTCGCAGCCCAGGTACTAATACTAAGCTAGACTCCTTCTCAGAACCCTCTCCATGTGTCCTGAGTTGGGGATGCTAGGATACATGACCTTCCTCCCTACCTCTCCTGACAGGGCGGCAGTATAATGTCGGGCGTATGAGCGTGGCGGGAAGAGACAAGGATACTCGCGTGTTGTGTCCGACGGCCTGTTCTCAGGATGACTAGTGTTAGGTTCCAGTGAGAAGCTGGGAGTGGGCTGTAGCCCCATTACTTACAAATAGTAGATACCCGTGACGGGAAGGAGGGATGCGAGGTGCACGGACGGTGCACACGCGTGCCTTGGGAACTCAGTTATTCTGGGCATGTTAAGCGTAGTCACGGTAGTTGGCCTGGAACCAGATCTCATAATAGATAGGCATAATAATAATAGGTAGAACTCGGCGACTAAAGACCAGCTTATAAGCGCCTTATTGTCCTTTGGTTGGCCTTTAGAGGTAGGGCACTGGTGATAACGGTGCATAGGACCAATTGTGGCGTTGGGTCTGGAATCCAAAGCCGGATATATCGTTGGTGTGTGTTACAATATCGAGGTAAGCAAATTGCAGATGGAGCAAGACATGAAGTCATGCGCGAATCTTGTAGAGAGAGGAAGGAACAAGTTGGGACTGTGACCAGGTAGGTCAGTGGACTGGAGGACCATATGATACAATGTGTGAACCTAGCAACCATCTGGATGAAAGAGGTACAAGAGAAAAGGAGATGGTAAAATTAGGTACAGGGGAAGAGGATGAGAAACAGGTGGCAGTTTGTTGGTTGTGACACAGGTTGCACTCGGAGGTGTTTATGACAACTGAAGTGAACAGAGGTCTTTGTTGACTACGAGATTCTACTAGGAAGTTCGGAACACGATGACTAATGGGTGCTTGATCGGGATATTGGTGTATGAAAGCAAGAGGACTATGAGGCGTGTGACAGCAGGTATATCGTGGCTGGACACACTTGGGTACCACACAGAGGATGGCGACTGGGACCGAGGGCGCGGCCAACACGAGGTAAAGTGGAGCTGCGTTAGGGACGGGCATGGGGCTGTTGAAGGTCGGAGCGGGATGTACCTGAACATTCCAGGGATCCAAGCTTGTGAGCCTTTTTCAAGAGAGATTGGCCAGGAGTGTACCTCATCCTTGTTGTGAAATCAACAGGACTAGGGCCTGCAACTAGGGGACAGGTGGACTAAGGGAACAGGAAGGGATGAAACTAAGGAACAAAATGAGGATGGTAACTATCCGGGACAGGGCTTGCGAATACATGTGCGAGTAACTTAGGTAGGATGGCGTACTACGCGGATCGATGGAGTTAGAGAATAGGAGAGGATAGTGACGGACAGGTGTTAAAGCGCAGTATGATACAGGGAAAGGGGTGGACACGCGACAGCGGAATGGTGACGCGGGACAGACATGAGGAGTGGATACTCGGGAAATGTAAAAGGGGTTCCTGAGGCACGGGTACCGTTTACAAAAGGGCTTTATTGCAGGGGCCTTCAGTAACACCGGTACACGGCTGGGACAACCCCAGGTAAGACAGGCGGTTGTGGCGAATACACTAAGTTCGGCTGCACATCAAAGTTCTGGACAAGGGGGACTGGAGACACGGAGCATGGGCATGGACACAGACAGGGTCTCTTGGTATAAACGGACTAGGGCCCTGTGACGAGCAGGACAGTTGGTGGTATGGCACACGGCGCAGAGTGCTGGATACCCGAGGACAGGGTATTGACGACAGGAGCCACGGGACAGGGGGACACAGGACAGGGATGGACACGGGACAGGGCTGGACACGGGACAGGGATGGACACAGGACAGGGCTGGACACGGGACAGGGATGGACACGGGACAGGGATGGACACGGGACAGGAGGGGACGTGGACACAGGACAGGCTGGACACGGGAAACAGGGATGGACACGGGACAGGGAACGGACACGCAGGGACAATGGCTGGACAACAGGACAGGGGCTGGACACAGGACAGGGCTGCAGAGGACCTTTGGGAAAACCACGCTGCTCCTGCCAACTGGCTGCTCATCAGCA
>CM019215.1:163403130-163431654 GCA_009741485.1 Malurus cyaneus samueli
GCAGGCTTGTCCCTTTTGTCTCTCCTGGGCCTTCTTTTCCGGGCGGCGCTGCCTTCCTGGCTCCGTTCCCTTCCCAGCCCGAGCCCCATCTTCCCTGGGGAGGGGATGCCTGTCCTGGCCCTGGGGCTGCTGGAAGCACAGCCAGACCCATTTTCCTCTCTGCCAGCAGGATCTGCTGCCTGCGCTGGGAGCAGGGGAGGCTGTGCCTGCTGACAGCAGATGCAGCCCCTGATGTTCTGTTCCATCTGACATCAGAGGCTGGAGCTGTGGCAAGGGAGGACATCAGCCTTGAAATGGGGCTGTGTCCGAGGATTTCATGGTGCAGCCATTTTATGGAAAACCACCCGGATCCTCCTGCTCGGCCCTGCAGGCAAACAGCCTCAGCTCCTGCGGGTGGAGAGCGGCTCTGAGCTTCATCCATCCCACAGAGCTGTCCCTGCAAGGGGAGGGGACAATGCCAACCCCCAGGAGCTCAGGGGTCCCTCCTCACTCCCAGGACGTGTCCCACTGCTCCCCAGGCTTTCCTCATCCCGTAGATGTTTGCACTCTGGGTGCTGCAGGAACAAAGGGTCCAGAATACCCCAAAAGGCACGGTGCCCAGCCGGGGGGGCTCAGAGCGGAGCCCCCAGCCCACTGTGGGAGCACAAGTGTCCCCACATCACGGTCCCCCTGCACAGACCTGGGCCCCATGGCAGGGACCCCATTCCTCCAGGGCCTCCCTCACCAGAGCTGAGCTCTGAGCTCCCTGTGAGAGGGAACAGGAGCGTGGCCCAAGGGCAGACAGCAGAAGCCACTGCTGAAGTCTCATTTCCTGAGAAACCAGGCTAAAAATAATCCCCTTTTCTTGCGGTCGGTAAGTGCTGCCACCTCGCCTTAACGCTGGGGGGCCTGACCCCCACCCCCAGCCTGGCACCGAGGGAAACTGAGGCACGGGTCCCTTTGTGCCAGGCAGTGTTCCTGCCCAGGGTTTGTGCTGGGCCGATCCTGCGTGGGGCTGAGGACCCCGGCCATTCAGAGCCAAATAGGATTGTTCCTGGTAGGGTGAGATTGTGGGGCTGGGGCTGTGAGGAGCCATGGGGTGAGGAGGGGCTGGGGGGAGCTATGGGGTGAGGAGGGCTGGGGGGAGCCATGGGGTGAGGAGAGGGCTGGGGCCATCCCATGGGAAAGGAGCCGTGGCCTTATGGGATGGGGGCCATGGAATTGGGGACACTCTGGGAATGCAGATCCTGCAAAGTCCAGGACCTGGGCTTTTGGGGTGGGGGCTGCAGAGTGCTTGCAGGGGCAGATGCACTGCTCCCCCATGCCCAGCACAGACCGGTTCCCCCAGTTCCCCCAGTTCCCCCAGCTCAGCCCAGGCGCTCTCTCAGGAACCCCAGAACTGCACTCTGCTCACCCGAGCCCTGTGTGACACCGGGGTGGGACATCTGTCACCCCCTCCCCTTTCCCCCCACCGTTGGCTTCACCGTGTTCGGGGTCCCCCCGTCCCATCCCCGCTGCGCCACCCCTTCCCAGGGCCTGACGCCTCCCAGTCGAGCCCAGTTGAGCCCAGTCGAGCCCAGCTGAGCCCAGCTCAGTCCCGTCCGGCGGGTGCCGCTGGCTCCAGTCCCTGATTTCGCGGAGGCGCTGCGGTTGAGTCACCCCGGGCGGGCACCGAGCGGGGCGGGGACCGGGGACACCCGCGAGGGTCCCGTGCGGGGCCGAGGCACAGAGAGCCCCCCGCCCGGGCAGGTAATGGGGGCGAGGGGCTGAGCCCCCCGCGGGGGCTGCACTGGGACCGGGGGAGGCTGCGCTGGCCCCGTTCCGCTCCCCGCCGGGCACGGTGGGTCGGGGGCTCTCGCTGTCCCCTTCAGGGCGGTGTGTCCCGCGACGGCTCGTCTGCCAGCTGCCACGCACGTCTGACAGTGGGACGGTGTGGTGGGGCGTCCGGGGTCTTGCGGCCCCTTGCGGAGGGGTCCCGGTGCTGGCAGGAGGAGGGGGCTGTCCCGGCTGTGGGGCAGCGCTGGAGGGGATCCGCCGCTCCCCGAGGGCTGTGGGGTCACTGGGTGGGTCCGTTATGGGGAGGGGGCGTGGGGGGTGTTTGACGCCGTCTGGACCCCCCTCCATCGGTCGGGCTTCCTGCAGTGTAAAAAGGGAGGCGTGCACCCCCGGCTGTGCCTGACTGGGGAGGCTGAACTGGTTGGACTGGTCTCCGTGCGGGGTGGGGGACAGCAGCACCCCTCTGCACAGCGCGGGGCTCTGCTGCTTCTTTGGGTCCCCTCAGGAACCGGGGCCGCAGCAGCGCTGGGCTCGGACCTAGGTGACATTTTTAGGTGGTGGCTGTGTTTCCGGGGTGGGGGACACCCCGTGCGCCGGCGGTAAACAGGATACGAGCGGCTGCGGCGGGGAGAGGCGGCGGCATCACCCGGCCCGTGAGAGGCTTCGTGTGCCCCACAGCCCGGAGAGCGGGGGAAGGGGCAGGGGGTGCTGGGGGTCCCTGGTGCTGGTTTGGGGTCCCTGTGTGTGTTTTGGGGTCCCTGTGTGTGCTTTGGGGGGCTGTGGGGGGTTGGCTCAGGTGTGCTCAGGTTCTGGGCGGGGGTCCCCAACCCTGGGGGTGTCTGACACCCCCGGCGCTGGCACAGGGGCACCTGACGGGCAGGGACGGGACCCTCGGTGGTGCTGGGGACAGGCTGGGACAGGGCCACCCGGGGGGCAGGGTCAGAGTCACCTTTGGGGCAGGGGACAGGGCCGCTGGTGGCGGTGGGACCGTGCCAGGCGTGGCTCTGTGGGTGCTCAGGGCCCGGGGGTGCCCGGGGGGGTTCAGGCCGTTCCTGCCCCACGGCTGCTGCAATTTCCTGCCCTCGGTGACAGCGGGCAGCGCTTTCCCAACGCCGGGGACAGGAAGGGGCGCCCCGAGGCCACGCCGGGCACGGGGCAGGGCCCGGCAGATGCGAGCGGAGCAGCCCGGCTCGATCTGAGCCCATGGCGGGGCAGCCGAGCCCCTTCTGCCATCTGTCCCTGTGCCCTGCGAGCCCACGGGCAGGCGGCAGGGACAGAGCCAGCCCTGAGCAAACACGCTGGGCAAACAGAGGCGGCGGGCGGGACCCGGCAGGGCAGGACCGGGCAGGGACAGGGACAGATCCCGGAAGGCGCAGGACCGGCAGGGGCAGATCCCGGCAGGGGCAGATCCGCGGGAGGGGCGCGGGGCAGATCCCGCAGGGCAATCCCGCAGGGGCAGGGGCAGATCCCGCAGGGGCTAGGGGCAGATCCCGCAGGGGCAGATCCCGGCAGGGGCAGATCCCGCAGGGCACAGGGGCAGATCCCGCAGGGGCAGGGGCAGATCCCGCAGGGCAGATCCCGGCAGGGGGCAGATCCCGCAGGGAGGGGGCAGATCCGCAGGGCAGGGGCAGATCCGAGGGCAGATCCCGGCAGGAGACGGCAGGGAGATGCAGGGGCAGAGCAGGGGCAGATCCGCCAGGGCAGATCCCGCAGGGCAGGGGCAGATCCCGGCAGGCAGGGGCGATCCCGCAGGGCAGGGCAGGACGCAGGGCAGATCCCGGCAGGGGCAGATCCCGGGAGGGGGCAGATCCCGCAGGGGCAGATCCGCAGGGGCAGGGGCAGATCCGCGCAGGGGCAGGGGCAGATCCCGGCAGGAAGGGCAGATCCGGAGGGGCAGATCCGGCAGGGAGTCCGCAGGGGCAGATCCCGAGGACAGGACACGGCAGGGCGGGCAGATCCCGCAGTGGGCAGGGGCAGATCCGACAGGGACAGGGCTGCCTGGCACGAGAGGTGGCAGGACGGCACGATGTCCCGAACGCGCCTGGGCCAGCCCTGCCCCTCGCTCGGCCCCGTCCGCCCTCGTTGTGCTGGGCGGGTCGGGGGTGTTAGGTGTGGGGGGTGCCTGAGCTCCTCCCCGTTGTTTTTTCAGCAGGATGAGCCGGAGGGATCGTCCTCAGCGGCCCCGAGGTGCCTCTCCAGATGTTGGCATCGCTGGTGCACGCCCGGCACGCTGAGCACCCCGTGTCCCCTCGGGGTGTCCCCCGGCTGTCCCCAGAGCCCGCCATGGCCCTGGAGCCCGAGGCGCTGCTGGACCTGAGCTTCCTGACGGACGAGGAGCGGAGCTGCATCGCCGAGGTGCTGCGCCGGGACTGGCAGCTCCGCCGGCGAGAGGAGGGGCGCATCAGGTGGGCTGCGGGTCCCTGCTCGGCGACACCTCTGGGGACAGCACGGACCCCCAGGAGCAGCCGGTGTGGGGTCTGTCACCCCTGGGGACAGCACGGACCCCCAGGAGCAGCCGGTGTGGGGTCTGTCACCCCTGGGGACAGAGCAGCTGGGCCGAGGGCCCCCTTGTCCCCGGGGATGGGGTCACCCATGGAGCTCAGCCGGGGTGAGCCCCGGTTTGTCACATCTGCACCAACCAGGGGTCCCAAAACCTCCCGGAAAGCGGGGCTGGTGTCCCCCAGGCCCCGTTGCGGCGGCTCCATGGGTTGGGAAGGCTCTGGGGCCGATGGCAGTGCCACCCTGGGGTCCCAGTGTCGCCCTCCCCCATCAGCAAACTCCGCAAGTCGGTGTCGGAACCGGCGCGGCTGCGGAGCCTCACCGGGGATTGGTTCTGCGACGCCCGCGCCCAGCGACACCGGCCCCAGCTCGGCTCCGACCTGGTCCGAGCCTCCATCCGCCGCAGGAGGCGGCCCCGGGGTACGTCAGGGGTGCCCGGGGGGGACAAGGGACACGGGGACCGGGGCTCGGCCCTCTGAGCTCCCCGGTGTCCCCAGGAGCGGGGGAGCTGCAGCGCGGCCCCGGTGCGGGTGAGCTGGAGCGCATCGGGGAGCGGCTGGCCGAGGAGAAGGAGCAGCAGGAGGAGGAGGAGGAGGAGGAGGAGGAGAGGGTGTCACACACGGAGCAGAGGTGAGGGAGGGGACCGAAGGGAAGGGAGGCTGTCACCCCACAGGTACCCCATGGCTGGTGACATCTGTGCCCGCTGGAGTGGCACAGGGGCTGCGGGGAGCAGAGCTCGTGGTGGAGGGGCTGGAGCAGCCCGGGCCGGTGCCCGACACCATTCAGGGGCTGCTTTCCACCATCTGTGCACCTCCGTGTCCCACCGCCCCGGTGTCCCCCCCTGTCCCGCTGTCCATCTGTCCCCCCCGTCAGTCTGTCGGTCTGTCCACCCTCCAGACCAAACTAACAGCACTCTCTCCCCACAGTCTCCCCTCGGAGGAGGTGCAGGAGCCCACGGAGCCCCAGGTGGGTCCCTGGGGTGGGGGCTGAGCAGTGCCTGACACCGCAGTGATGGGTGGGGGTCTCTCTGCAGCACACCCGCTGCCATCCCGGGATTGTGCTGCCCTCGAGCGATCCCAAACCCTGGCGAGGGTTGGAAATGTCCCACAGAATGTCCCGTGGGGTGTCCCGTACCTGGTGAGGTGCCCAGGGACGCAGAGGGGTGGGCTGGGGGCACAGGCAGAGGAGGAGGAGGGTCCCTGTTCTCGTGTTCTCACCGTTCCCCTCGCAGCCCATCCCTCCTGGCCGGGCCGGGGAGGGGAACCCGGTGCCACCGCCCGTGCTGCAGGGTGACAGCGCAGCGAGGGAGCAGGAGAGCACAGCCCGGCCAGGTAACCGGGCTGGGTGCTTGGTGGGATGAGGGGGCGGAGCCCCCAAAACCGCTCACCCGCCTCCTCCCGACCCCATTGGGCCCCTCATCTGCCACCCACCCCTTGTGACACCCCCGCAGGTGACGGGGGAGGGGGGAAACCCTTCTGCACATTCAGCACCGAGGAGGATGAGGAGGAGCCCAACTCTGCACGCAGCAGCCACATGGGGGCAGGTGGGATGGGGGATGGGGGCTGGGGGCTTTAGAGGGGCTCTGTGGGTTGGGGAGATGGAGAGGCCTGAAAGGGCTTTTGGAGGGGTGTATGGGGTTTTTTAGGGGCTGAGGACTCTTGAGGGGGTCTATTGGGCTTGAGGGTGGGTGGGTTGGAGGGTTGCGAGGGGTTGGAGGGCTAGAAGGGTCTGTACAGGGCTAGCGGGGGCTCTATGGGTTGGAGGGGGCTCTGTGGGCTGGGGGCTTGGGGTTGGAGGGGCTCTGTGGGTTGGAGGGGCTCTATGGTGGTTGGAGGGGCTCTGTGGGGTTGGAGGGGGCTCTATGGGGTTGGAGGGGGCTCTTATGGGTTGGAGGGGCTCTGTGGGTTGGAGGGGGCTATATGGGGTTGGAAGGGGCGCTGTGGGTTGGAGGGCTCTGTGGGTTTGGAGGGGGGCTCTATGGGGTTGGGAGGGGGTACGGGAGTTTCAGGGGTCGGAGGTGAACTCTGGGTTTTGGGAGGCATGTGGCAAAGGCAGTATGGGCGTAACAAGCACCAGACCCTGCTGGGAGCTGGGTGCCCTCAGTGGGACTGGGGGCGCAAGGGGGTGTGACCCCTCTTTGCATTTCAGAGCCCAGAGACCCCCAGCACAGGAGAAGGCCCGAGCCGCGTGTCCACGCGGGCACCCGCCGAGCCGGAGCCAGCTCTGTAGTGTCCGGCTCAGTCCTCCACGAGTGTGAGGGATCGGGATCGGGATTGGTTGGATTGGGAGCGGGGTGGGTGTGGGGGCTCGGGGTCACTCCCCAGCCCCCCTGAGCGTGTCCCGCTGAGGGGAGGCCTGATAAGCTGTACAGCGAGGGCGAGCTGGGCAGGGTGGCCGTGCGCGGCTCGTGTCCGTTTCCTGCGCTACGAGGCGGCCCGGGAGGAGCTGCAGGTGCACGTTCTGCGCTGCCGGGAGCTGGCCGAGGCCAAGAAGCAGCGCTCGACCGTGAGTGCACGCCCTTGGGTGGCGCCCTGCCAGGTGTCCAGTTTCACTACCCCCATTTGGCCCCAGTATAGACGTCCTGCCCGACAAATCCAACCGCAGCAAGCGCAAGACGGCCGTGAGGAAGAGGAGCTTGGATCCCGTCTTCAATGAGACCTTCAGGTTTTGACCCTGCCTGGGTGTGCTGCTGGGTCCCTGGTTCCATGGGTGGATGTCTCACCTCGTGCCACCTCCGCCAGTAAACTGACAAGAGGGACCTGCAGGGCCGGACCCTGAACCTCTCCGTGTGGCACCACGACGCCTGAGCTAGAAACCTGTTCTGGGCGAGTGGAGTGGATTGGCCTGGGACTGGCCAACCCGCCGAGATGGTTCAGCCTTCAGCAGGGTGCTTTCCCTTCCCAGCCCGTCGTCCCGCCCCTGTAACCCTCCTCCTCCTCTCCTTCCTC
Organism: Malurus cyaneus samueli; assembly: GCA_009741485.1. Lineage (NCBI taxonomy): Eukaryota > Metazoa > Chordata > Aves > Passeriformes > Maluridae > Malurus > Malurus cyaneus. The sequence goes on from CM019215.1 coordinate 163,410,333, forward strand.
CTCTCTTCCTTCTCCTCCGCAGGTGCCTCCTCGGAGGCTCGCAGCCGGGGCAGCCTCAACCTGGCTGGAATTCATCCCGCCGGCTTCGAAGGTGAGAGGGGGCACGTGGGCCGGGGGGGATGGATTTCAGTCCTGGCCTCTTGTGCCGCAGGAGCGGGGATGCCGCCCACGGGAGAGCTGCACATCTGGGTGAAGGATGCTCAGAGCCTCATCCCGCTGCACAGCGGCTCACGTGATGCTCGTGCAGTGGTGAGGGGGGTGACACCCTGGGGACACCACTGGGGCACACGGGAGGCGGGTGTCCCCTCACCGGGATGCTGCAGGGCTGTCCCTCCCTGGCTGTCCCAAGCTAAGTCTGCCCGACGACAGCAAGGCGAGCCGGCAGAAGGGGTGCTGAGCGCAGAGCCTGAACCTGTTCAACACACCCAATGGTGTCGCGGCTTCCAGCCAGACCTGAGCGAGGGTGCCGCCAGTTACCTCTGGCACAAGAGGCTTCTCACAGCGCCAGCTGGGCGGCTCGGGCTCAGCAGCATGCACCGGCGCCGAGGACCGGGGTGTTGCCCAGGTGTCCAGCGTCCCAGGGGTCCTCGGGGTGTGCCCGCAGGGAGTGTGCCAGGGTGTCAGGGCTCCAGTGTTCACCGGTGTCCCAGGCTGTCCGACCAGCGTGTCTCGGGTCGGCACCAGAGGTGTTCCAGGCTGTCGGTCCCAGGCTGTCCAGTGTCGTGTCTCGGGGTGTGCCAGCGTGCTCAGGTCCCCAGGGGTGTCCCAGAGCTGTCCCAGGGTGTCCCCAGGCTGTCCCCAGGGTGTCCCCAGGTGTCCCAGAGTGTCCTCAGCGTGTCCGGTGTCCGGGTGTCGTTCCCCAGGGTTGTCCCGGGTTGTCCCCGGGTGTCGCTGCCGTTCAGGGTGTCCCAGGGTGTCGGCCCAGGTCCGGTGTCGCTCCGGTGTCGCGTGCCAGGCTGTCGGCTGTCCGGGTGTCCGTGCCAGGGTGGTCCCCAGGCTGTCCCAGGGTGCCCAGGGTTGTCCCCGGGTTTGTCCCCAGGCTGTCCCCAGGTTTCCCAGGCGTGGTCCCCCAGGGTGTCCCCAGGCTGTCCCCCAGGGTGTCCCCGGGTGTCCCCCGGGGTCCCCGGGTGTTCCCCAGGCTGTCCCAGGCTGTCCCCAGGGTGTCCCCAGGGTTTCCCCCAGGGTCCCCGGGTGTCCCCAGGCTTGTCCCCAGGCTGGTCCCAGCTGTCCCGGGTGTCCCCAGAATTGGTCCCCAGGCTGTTCCGGGTTGTGCCAGAGTGTCCCAGGCTGTCCCGGGCGTGTCCCAGGCTGTCCCCAGGGTGTCCAGGCTTGTCCCAGGCTGTCCCCAGGCTGTCCCCGGGTTGTCCCCAGAAATGTCCCCAGGCTGTCTCCGGGTGTGCCCAGGTGTCCCCAGGCTGTCCCCGGGGTCCCAGGGCTGTCCCACTGTCCCGGGGCTCACGGGCGCTCTCTCGCAGGGAGCAGCTACGGGCTGCCCGTGGGCTGGATGGACTCGACGGCGGAGGAGCAGAGCGTGTGGAGGCGGCTGCTGCAGCACCCGGGGCACTGGGTGGAAACGCTGCTGCCCCTCAGGACCAACCTGGTGCCCCGGGGCATTAGCCCAGGACCTCAGGGGGCCAGGGGGGCCAGCAGACCGAGGGTCGGGGGATGGCCCCTGCAGGACCGAGGGCTCGGGGATGGCCCCTGCAGGACCGAGGGCTCGGGGATGGCCCCTGCAGGACCGAGGGCTCGGGGATGGCCCCTGCAGGACCGGAGGCTTCGTATGGCCCTGCAGGACCGAGGGCTCGGGGATGGCCCCTGCAGGACCGTGGGCTCGGGGATGGCCCCTGCAGTCACTGGCCTCCCCTCCCCTCCCGGTGGCAATGCAGTGGCTCCGGAGGGCACATCGGGCAGCTCTGTATTGCTGTGGGCACAGCTGGCAGCCGTTACTGCTCCGGCCACCAGACCCTGAGCTCTCCCTGCGCTGTGGGGCCGGAGCTGCCCCATCCCACTGCTCCATCAGTGGCTGTGCCCGTCACTGTCCCTGCAGCCCCCGGGGTGGCTTTGTCACAGCCCTGCCTGGGGGTCACTGTCCCATTCCTTACTGGGACACCCCACAGGGCTGCCCTGTCCCGCTGGGGGACTCCACGCTGGTTTTGCTCCCCTGGTCACTGGGAGGACTGGAGTCACTGGGAACCACCACGGTACCACCCCGCGGGCAGGAACAGCCAAATACCCAAAGTTTGCAACTGAAATCTGCCGGGACAGCCACCCACTGTGGGACTGTGATGGGTGACGGGTGATGGGTGACAATGACAATGACACAGACACCGGGAATTAGAGGAAAATCCTTTACTGACCCCATGGAAAATCCTTTCCCCCACCCCGTGCCACGGGGCTCTGCCCCCACTGCCACCCACGGCCATGTGTCCTCTGGCTCTGCATGCCCTGGGTCCCCGGGGTGCCTGGCACACAGAGCGGGGTCCCGGGGGGATTCGGGGCTTGGATGGCCCCTGAGAGCAGGCCGTTGGGGTGCAATCCCCGAGAGACCCCGGCCACTGCTGGAGACAGGGACCAGGAATGGGCAGGGGGACAGAATGGGGATGGGGACAGGGGACAGGAAATGGACAGGGGAATGGGACAGGGACAGGAATGGGACAGGGACAGGGTCCGGCCAGGGTGCGGTGTCCCATCTGGGTGTCCCCAGTTTGCATAGTCACTGTGGGAGGGCCCGTGCGGGGACAGTCCGGCCGCAGTCAAGGTGACACCGCAGCGTTGGGGACAGTTCCGGCGCAGAGGGTGACACCCAGCACTGGGACAAGTCCGGCCGCGGGTCAGGGTGACACCCAGCACTTGCGGACCAGGTCCGGGCCGCAGTCAGGGTGACACACAGCAACTGGGGACAGTCCGGCCGCAGTTCAGGGTGACCACCCAGCACTGGGACAGTCCGGCCCGGTCAGGGGGTGCACACAGGGGCATTGGGGACATTCGGCCGCAGTCAGGGTGCACCCAGCACTTGGGGACAGTCCGGCCGCAGTCAGGGTGACACACAGCATTGGGGACAGTCCGGCCGCAGTCAGGTGACACACAGCCACTGGGGACAGTCCGGCCGCAGTCAGGGTGACACCGCAGCACTGGGGACAGTCCGGGCCCAGTCAGGGTGACCACCGCTAGCACTCGGGACAGTCCGGCCGCCATCAGGGTGGACACCGTCAGCACTGGAAAGCCACCAGTCCGGCCACGGTCAGGGTGACACCGCAGCGTTTGGGGACAGTTCCGGCCGCCGGTCCAGGGGTGACACCCACATGGGGACAGTCCGGCCGCAGTCCAGGTGAACACCCGCGCGTTGGGGACAGGTGGGTCCCCCCCCGGCGGAGGTCTCAGATCCTTGTGTGCGGCGGAGACAGAGAAGAGGACTGTGGCAGGGAAAGGCCCGGGGGCTCCATCCTGGGGGTCCCGGCCCCTCGCAGCCCCCGGGGTGGGGTCTGTCCCGGTGCCCACCCACCCTGGGGAGGGGGAGCTGTCCCCTGTCCCCCCGGCCACGGGAACCCCGACACGACACAGACACCGCCTGGCAGAGTTTAATGGGGCAGCCCGAGCTACAAACGACACCCACAGCACACGGCACGCCAGCCCCCTCCCAAAAACACACAAGAGAGGGCGGGGGGAGGGAGCCCTCCGGACCCCGAGCACACCGAGACACAGGCAAAAGGCACACAGACGAGACCCTGGGTCGGCTTCTGGCGGGGGAACGGGGCTGGGGTCGGGGGCTGGGTCTGCAGCCCAAATCTGCAGGGAAAAGCACCCGAGAGACCACCAGGGGAGGAGGGGACGCCCCCAGCCCACAAACCTCGAGGCCCTGTGTGGGAAGAATATTGGCGGTGGGGTGCCGAGAGGGGAAGGGCTGCGGGTGCTCACTGTGGTCAAAGTGGGGCCACACCGGAGCCCCCGGTTCCTGCGCCTGTCCAGGATTGGTCAGGTGAGGGGCTGCACCCTGTTCTGGGGGGCTGGGGGCACCTCCCCCGGCTGCAGAGGGGGCTCCGTGCCGGGACACCCCCCCTTCCCGTGCATCCCTAACAACTCACAGGAATCAGCAAAACCAGGTGGGAAGCACCCACATGCAAACCCGGAGGGAGGGTCCACACCCCCCTGCCCGGGAGGGGCGAGGCAAGGGGGGAGCTCTGGGGGTGCGGGGGGCGCTCCCCCCGAGCCGCCGGCACCCAGAACCTACTGATTGTCCTCTCTGGCAGCGTGCAAGGAAAGAGAGACGGGGCCCAGCGCCCCACGTTAGACACGGCGACCCCACAGACACGGGGAGAGCACGGAGCCCTCTGGCTCAGCTCTCAGGGGCACATTCGGGACCCTCCCGCTCCCCCCGGGGCTCAGAGCCAGGACAGGGACACACAGAGAGGGTGGCAGGACAGCCGGACAGCGGAGAGGGGACAGACACGGGGACACGAACCCCTCCCATCCCAAATCCCCGTGCGGGAGGGGACAGAGCCACGGGACACAGCAGACAGGACACCCCAGGGTGACCCCAGCCCGGATCCCGGCGGGTGCGGGGCTCTTACAGCGTTTGGTAGGTGCTGTCCTTGGACTTGATGAATTTGATGATGAAGAAGGCGACGGCCTGGACGCAGAGCACCAGCACGATGCCCCCGATGAAACTGGCCGTGTCAAAGCCAGGAGGGCGGAACTCGGGGCTGCCCGTCAGCGGGGCCATGGTGGTGGTGGTGGTCCCTGGGGGTTTGGGGATCCCTGAGTATCGATGTTCCCAGCCCAGAGAGGGGTTTGGGGTCCATGCAGACCCCGGTGGCCGCACTGGAGCAATGGCAGCTCCCAGTTTGGGGCTGGGGTGTCCCCAGCAGTGCTGGGATGCTGGGACTGGGCTCAAGCCCGTTCCCGTTGCCACCAGCAGGCTGGAAGCTGGCAGGAAAGGAGCCAGGGGCAAACAGATCCCGGTGGGATCAATAATTGAGCAGGCTCCGGGCTCCGGTTACCGCTGGAATGAGCACAGCGCTCTCCAGTTCCCCCTTCCTGGAAGAGGCTCCTTCTCCCTCCCAGCCGGGCTGGGACCGGCAGTTCCCGGCAAGGAGGGAATGTGGGTTTGTTCTGGGCAGGCAGGATTCTCTCTTAAAAATTATTACCCTCCTCACCCCATGGCTCCCCCCAGCCCCACAATCTCACCCTACCAGGAACAATCCTATTTGGCTCTGAATGGCCGGGGGTCCTCAGCCCCACGCAGGATCGGCCCAGCACAAACCCTGGGCAGGAACACTGCCTGGCACAAAGGGACCTGTGCCTCAGTTTCCCTCGGTGCCAGGCTGGGGGTGGGGGTCAGGCCCCCCCAGCGTTAAGGCGAGGTGGCAGCACTTACCGACCGCAAGAAAAGGGGATTATTTTTAGCCTGGTTTCTCAGGAAATGAGACTTCAGCAGTGGCTTCTGCTGTCTGCCCTTGGGCCACGCTCCTGTTCCCTCTCACAGGGAGCTCAGAGCTCAGCTCTGGTGAGGGAGGCCCTGGAGGAATGGGGTCCCTGCCATGGGGCCCAGGTCTGTGCAGGGGGACCGTGATGTGGGGACACTTGTGCTCCCACAGTGGGCTGGGGGCTCCGCTCTGAGCCCCCCCGGCTGGGCACCGAGCCTTTTGGGGTATTCTGGACCCTTTGTTCCTGCAGCACCCAGAGTGCAAACATCTACGGGATGAGGAAAGCCTGGGGAGCAGTGGGACACGTCCTGGGAGTGAGGAGGGACCCCTGAGCTCCTGGGGGTTGGCATTGTCCCCTCCCCTTGCAGGGACAGCTCTGTGGGATGGATGAAGCTCAGAGCCGCTCTCCACCCGCAGGAGCTGAGGCTGTTTGCCTGCAGGGCCGAGCAGGAGGATCCGGGTGGTTTTCCATAAAATGGCTGCACCATGAAATCCTGGGACACAGCCCCATTTCAAGGCTGATGTCCTCCCTAGCCACAGCTCCAGCCTCTGATGTCAGATGGAACAGAAAATCAGGGGCTGCATCTGCTGTCAGCAGGCACAGCCTCCCCTGCTCCCAGCGCAGGCAGCAGATCCTGCTGGCAGAGAGGAAAATGGGTCTGGCTGTGCTTCCAGCAGCCCCAGGGCCAGGACAGGCATCCCCTCCCCAGGGAAGATGGGGCTCGGGGCTGGGAAGGGAACGGAGCCAGGAAGGCAGCGCCGCCCGGAAAAGAAGGCCCAGGAGAGACAAAAGGGAAGCTGAAGGGAATCAAAGACACATCTCCCACCCCAGAACACGCAGCTGCCCCTGCCCAGCCTCCAGACCCACCACTAAATCCCACTAAATCCTCCTGCCCCCCAAACCTCCTCCCCGCAGCAGGGCTGTGGATTTTCCCTGGAGGGGGAAAAGGGTGAGCTCACAAAGCCAAAGGTGTGGGAGCCCCAGGACACGGCTCCTCTGGGCAGGAGAGGGGATGGGGCTCAGGGGAGATCCTGATCCCAACCCCGCTCTTGGCTGAGGGCTGGGAGGAGGGAAGAGATGCAGCACTTGGGAGACATCCACAGAAATCAGTTTATTTCCCTGCTGTCGGGATTATGAAACCACAGAAGCAGAGTTTAAATATTTACAAAGAAATCCAGCGCCCCGCAGAGATGAAGGGAACAAAGGATGAGGGATGGGGGCTTGCCCTCGCCATTCCAAACTCCGCTCTGGTAAAAGCATCAGGAGCAAACGAGAGGGGATTTCACAGTGGGGTTTGGGGAGTCCAGGGCCCCCCTGACACCCCCAAGTCTCTGCTTTGGCAATTCTCGTAGAGCTCATGGATAAAACACGGACAGGATGGGCTGAAGGGGGCTCGAGGTTATTGCTGAGGGCAGATCCAGCCCGGGACTGGGCACTGCCAGGAACCACTGAAATCAAGAGTTTGGAAAGCATTCCCCTCTCCCACCCGGCTGGCTCCTGGGCGGAGCAGAGCTGGGAACACTCCCTCCTAAATCCAGGTTCTCTTTGAGCATGATTTTGGTTTTCTGAGCAGCCCCAGGCCCAGCACCCTCCATCCCACACTCTCCAAGGGAAAGTTGCAGCTCCAGGCTAATGGGGAAGGCCAGAATGGGGTGACAGAGGGACAATGAGCAGGAGGCTTAAGGGGCGATTTAAAAGTGACTGATGAAAAGGGGAAAACACAGAAATGGGCGCAGGGTCCAACCCTCCTACTCGGCTGGAGGAGTCAGGGAAGTGGGAGAGGCACATAGGGGTCTGAAAACCAGAGGGGTAACAGTGACTGGGCTCCCAGTCAGAGGAAGCTGCAGACATGGCAGGGACTCCAGAAACACTTGCCTGTGGGCCACAAGCACTCCTTGAGTTTGGAATATGTCAGGTACGGGAATACTGAGCTGGTTTTTCAGGTGTGAGTGGAAAAGCTCTTCTCCCTCCTCTGCAGCCAGCAGGAACCTGCTCAGCTGCTCAGCCTGGCTCTTCAGCCAGGCCTGGTTTTACAATTCCCCTGGCTCAGAGTAACACCCAAACCCCCTTCCTGCCACAGCCCAGGTGTGCTCTCCCAAACTCCCTAAACCATTCCTGAATCACCACCCCAGGAGCAGCCAGGAGAGAGCCCCGTGCCCCACTTCACAAGATGGGCACCTGCACCTCCTCCTGTCAGCCCTAAGCTCAGCTGCTGCTCCCAGAGCTTTCCCAAGCCCCGGCTCAGCCTCCCTGCCCCAGTCCCCGCCTGACACAGCGCAGGGATCAAAGGGAGACGAGAGCCTTGTGAGGACTGCAGTGCCAGATTTAGCAGTTCAGAGCCAGGGAGAAGCAGGGCCGTGGTATTTTCTCTGGCACAAGCTAAAAGGGATCAAGCAGCTGCCACCAGCCATTCCCAAGCCAGCCCTTGGACTTTCCTGCCTTTCCAGGCTCAGCAGCAGCACCAGGGGAGCTGGCCCTGCCCAGAGCGTCCCTCAGGAGTGTCCCAGCCCAACCAGCTCCTGCCACTGCTGGGGGGCCATCGCTGAGTGCCCACCCTTCCACTCTGGAATGTGTGCCACAGGGAAAACAGCAACTCCTAACTGCAGATCCAGGGAATCTGAGGAAGCATCTGGTGAAGAGGACGAAAGCAGGTGATCAGAGAAACCCTCCCAAGGTGCATCTGCCTGTGCCACTGCACGAGGCAGAGCTTGCCTGGGGCTGTCCTTGGCACTGAACGCAGAGGTGCCCACCCCTCTCCTTCCCTGACCCCATCCCCACAGCCCCAGCTGCAGGAACAGGGGGAGCAGGAGCTTCCAGAGCCCTGACACCGGGAGACACCACTGACAGAACAGAAACAGGAGGAAAAGAAGCCAATCCCAGGAGAGGAAGATGAGCTGCTGTGATGGAGTGGGGCTGCCACCCTCCCTGGAACAGGGCTCCCTGAGTCCAAAACCTCCATCCTGCTGGATCAGTCACAGTTCCTTCCTTTGTGTGCTCAGGGATCAGGGGCTCCAGAGCTGCCATCACCGCAGGTGCAGGGTCAGGACCACAGTCACAATCACCCCCAGGAACAGCACAAAGGGCAGCCAGGTCTTCACAAAGCCCCCTATGCTGCAGGAGGGAAAGGGGGAAATGTGAGCAAACAGCAGAGACAAAAACTGGAGAAATCAGAGGGAGATACACCTTCCTGACTGTTACCCAGTGCTGGCACTGCCACACACCCCATCCTGGAGATTCAGCATTAAAAACTGACACTCAATCAGGGCCACAACAAATGTACCACAAACAGTAGGGCAAGAGTCTCCTTCCACCTTAAATTAAGTCAAAGACAAGCCCATTTCATACCTGCACAGACAGGAATGGCAACAGGAGACCACAAAAAATGAAATCCTATTACCACAGGGCTCGTTATTCCGACAGATGGTGGATTTAACCAAGACAGCAGGAGCTGCCCTTGCTCAAAAGCTGGTAAAGAAGCTTTCCCAGAAGAGGGAAGACTCAACAGGAGTAGAGTTTTATGCAGGGCAGTCCTCAGAGGACTTTTCAGGCACAAGGAGCTGAAATGGAGATTCGAAACCCTTTCCATAAGGAAAGCTTGGGGCTTCCCTCCCCACTCCAGCTGGAAGCTCCACTGCAGCTGGAAATGGGACTGGTTTTTATGTAAACAAGATTCAGAAGAGGGGAGGCAAACCAGTAATTCTTGGACAGAAGCCATCCTGTGACCTTATGTTCTGACCTAACCCAGCCAGAAGACAACACGGAGTGAGATTTGCTTTAGCCAGCATTTCCCAAATTCCAGGCACTCCAAATTAGCAGCCAGAAACAGCATTTTGGGAGCAGCATCCAGTGCAAGCAGCAAGCACTGCTGGTTCTTTGCTGAGCACAGGCAGTGGCACCACCACCCACCACACACACCCACGGCCTGGGGTGTTCCTCCCTCTCCACAGGACAGGCAGGCGCTTCCGAGGGATCAAGAGAAGGAAAGAGCCCCTTCTGATGCCAAATCTGGGCTGTCCCTCAGCTCACCTGACGTATTTGCCATAGAGGAGTGTGAAGAAGCACAGTTTCACCATGTTCCACGAGGTGCTGTTGTCGTACCTCATCAAGTTTAAGGCCAGAGCCACGTGGGAATGGCAGTTGTCACAGCAGAGGTTGTGCTGGAACACAAAAAGGGATGAGAAATCCTGTCCCTGAGGTTCCCCAGTCCTGGTGGAGAGCCACAGGCCCCACTCCCATGGGGAGGAATCCCTTCAAACCACTGCAGAGCTTTGCAAACGTGGAATGGTTTGGGTTGGGTGGACTGGACAGCCCGTGGCTCCAAGCTGGCCTTGGACACTGCCAGGGATGGGGTATGCAGAGCTCCCTGGAGCCTGTGGGGAAGGGCTCCCTGGAGCCTGTGGGGAAGGGCTGCCTGGAGCCTGTGGGGAAGGGCTGCCTGGAGCCTGTGGGGAAGGGCTCCCTGGAGCCTGTGGGGAAGGGCTCCCCTCCCTCCCTCTCCCCCAGCAGGATGAGCTGTACCATGCGGTGTTTGTACTCCTCGGACGCGTCGTGCACGGCCGTGTCCCAGGCGTTGGGCCCCGTGCAGTACACCTTGCTGGGGTCCAGTTTCCAGTACCTGCAAACACCACGGGAGCTTCCTTTGCACTGTTCTCTGCTGCACCTTCCCCTCTGCCTGCTCACCCCGTGATGATTGGGGGGTCAGTCTCCTGAGCTGGAAGGGACCCACAAGGATCGAGTCCAACTCCTGGCCCGCCTAAAGGACTTGGAGAAACCCTCAGGAATGCCCAGAGCTGAGCAGAGACTGCAGAAAGGGTGCTCAGAGAGACATCACAGAGCTCAGGGGCACAGCCCCAAACTGCTCCCACATCCTGAAGGAACCTCCTGGCCATTCCAAACACAATCTGACCCAACAGACACAAACCCAGGCCCTTCTCCTCCCCAAACCACCGACAGGATGTCAGTGACATCAGCTCATCAGCTCAGCACGAGTGTGCACTCAGAGCACTTGTTAACATCGCCTTAGAATGGTTCAGCCTTTTCCTTTCCCCTAACAAGGGCTCCACAAAGCTCTGGTTATTAACACCACCAGCTGTCACACTGATAAAAAAGATTTAATTTAATTTAAAACAGAGACACAGTGGCCACCAACACTGAGGGGAGCTGAGCACCAGGAAAAGCAATGTCATAGCACATCTGTCCCCAGGAATTGCAGGGCACCAGCAGGAAAGTTGGTGAGTTTAACACAAACAAGCAGCACTTACTTCACTGGTTTTCCAAATGCCATGTTGTCTTCCTACAAAAAAAAAACCAAAAACTGCCTCAGGAGGATGAAACTGTGCAATACTCAGAGCATGGATCTGCTGGAGCTCTCAGAGGTGGATGGCTGAGCGATCCAACTGTCCCACACACCCATCCCAGCTATGCCTGGGTTTGGATTCCCTTTGTTTCCATACTCCTGATCTGGGCACGGGCATATTTATACTCCAGATTGTGACATCATCTACCTACAAGTGCCTTGTTCCTCTTCATTTTTTCATAAGTGTTAATATTTTGTTACCTCTCAGTTGTAAACGTCCCAGTCTATTAGGAGAATTAATTATCCCAAATTAAAACTGTCTTTACTTTCAGAACCCCCAGGACTCCCAGCAGCTTCAGAGGCCTGGTACACACCTGATGCTGAGCACAACAGAAACAGCCATGCTGAGGAAGCTGAAGGCACTTCTGTTATTCAGAATTAAGACAATTTAAGTCCAAAACTCCTGATTTAGACCCTGGAATACAAGATTTTTTCCCCTCCTCCTCACCAAACCAGCCTTTATTTACCAGGCCCCCAAATGAGCTCCACTGGAGCACCCAAGGAGCAACAGCAACGATCCCTGGTCCTTAGGAACACTTCAAGCTGCAATTTTGAACAGGAGAAGGCAGAGCTGTCTCAGAAGGCTCCAAGGCAGGGGAGAACAGAGGCAGCAGGAATTGTGCTCAGGCACCCAGATCCAGGATCTACTTACGGACACGAAGTAGGGCCCCGCAAAGTCCCGGATGACCCCGGTGGAGGTGCAGATCCCCATGTGGCCGATGATTGGGAACAGCCACCTGCCAAAGAAGATGGAGAAGGAATAGAAGAAAGGATCGCCATTCAACAAACAAAAGACAATAATCCCAACCAACACAACCACCAACTACGCTCCTGCAAAACAAAAGGCAAGCAAACAGCAGCAAACAAAAGAGACGGAAAGACTTTGCAAAGAGGGAAGTACATCTGCAGAGTACCAGGCCCACACTGACACCCAGCACAACAGAACTCAATGCAAATATAAGAGCAATCTCTACATAAAGCAAGCTTACAAATGGAATAAAAAAAGACAACAAACACCGACAAGAGAATAGGGCCATAAGAAAGAGGGCATCGAGGATATAGTAGGCGGCAAATCAAGACACACCAAAGGACTACAAAAGGTCGCACATGAGCCAAGAAAAGGAAAAAACCCACAATGAAAAAACAAACCACAAAACCAGAAGATATGGGACAAAGTCATCCAACACATCTCCAAAACCGCAAGGAAAGCTGGGACTCCTGGCGAAAGCAGAAAGCTGAGAGACAACTCACTCCTAACAAAACACAGAAAATATACCCAGGAATTCTCCTAATAGAGAACAAACAAAACGGATTTCTGGGAGTTCCGAAGACAGCAAAACCACAACCGCAGAACTAACTCACAAACATCCCACAACCTCCAAAAAGAGAAGCATACAGCCCCACAGGCAATGGGAAAGCCCAGAAAAGGGTGACAGAGCGAACAACTAGCAAACAGGATGCTTAAGAGAGGCGAAATAAAAAGTACCACGAAAAGCGGGCAAACACACACAGAAAAAATAGGGAAAGAAACAGGAAGATAACAACAACCCCCACTACACTCCAACAACGAAACAACACCGAGGAAGTCAGCGGACAGTGGGAGAGAGCAAACAATCTAGGGGTCCACATGGAAAACAGCGGGGTACAGTGAAACAGAAGAGGACTAATCACCAGTACAGAAAGAGAAAAGACTGACAACAGAAACACATGGCCAAGGGAAACTCACACCAAACCCCAAACCAAAACACAAACAACACCCAAAAAAAAACATCCAAAAACACCCAAGAGTAACACAACCAAAACCAAAAACACGTAAATCAACAACGACCCTCCTCAAACCCAAAACCCCCCCCCAACCCCACCCCTCCACCAAACCCCCCACCCAAAACCAGAAACAACAAAACAAGAACAACACAATAACCAAATCTAAAAAACCACACAACGAAAAAAAACAAAAAAAACCAACCCACAAAAGCACTCCAACAACACAACCCCTTAATACAAACAACTCCAGAAAACAAGCATAAAGTAAAAAAAACGATATCAGAAAACACGCAAGAACACTACCAAGGCAACAAAATCGAACTGAGGCAACACCGATCAGACAACCAAAATCCCACCAGCTCAACAAAGACTACACACATCAAAAAAACCAATCACCCAAACAAAAAAAAATAACACCAAAAAAAAACACACACAAAACCACAAAAAAAAACACAAAAAAAAACACCCCAAAAGCACCCAAAAGGAGGGGAGCGGGGACAAAACAAAAAAAACAGAAAAACAAACAAACACAACAACAAACAACAAAAGCAACACACAAAAAAACCAAAAAAAAACACCAAGATCAACAAACACTCACCCCCAACAAACCAAAAACAAAAAAACCAAAATATACCCCCCATCCAAACAAACAAAACAAACAGGACAGAAACACACAGTCCCACCCAACAAAAACCACACCCACCAACCCCACAACACAACAAAAAACCACACAACAACACAACTACAACACCCCACAAAAACGAACCAAACAAACTCAAAACCCCAACAAAAAAAAAACCAAACCAACCAACAACAAAAAACAAAACAAAAAACCAAACTAAACCACACCAAAACACAAAACACAACACAAAAACACCAACAAAAAAACACACACAACACACACACAATCCAAACAAAAAACACCAACAAAAAACAAAAAAAACCAAACAGAAACAACCACTGTAGGCACAAAGAACATACCACCTCAATGAGTTTGGAAATATTCAGAATACGGGCACACTGAGCATGGTTCTCTACCAGGTAGCTGACTGGAAAAAGCTAACTACTAACTCCGCCAAGCACACTGCTCAAGAACCAGCTAAAGAACTGGAATAACTATCAGACCAAGGCTGTTATTACAATTACAATAAGCTCAAGAGTAAACAACACGACAAACCCACTACCAGGCACAGGCCAGCTGTGCTCTACACACCAAACCAACCTAAAACCATCAACGAAATCACACACCCAGAAGACAGCAGGAAGAGAGCCCCGTCGCCCAAAACTTCAAAAGAGGACAACCCTGACACTATCCTGTCACTAAGCTGCAGCTGCTAGCTAACACACCAAGAGCTTTAAACAAGACACACGGCCAACAGCAGCAATACAACGCCCCAAGTAACCCCGACTGACAACACCAACACAGCGGGCAGAGAATGAAAGGAGAGAGCACGACATAGTGAGAGAATCCTGATGCAAGATTAGCAGTTCAAGAACCAGGGAGACGCCAAGAGAGAAACCGATAGTAATTAATTCTCGGGCAAAAACAAACAGCAGCGAAAAAGGGATCAAGCAGCCTCGCCACCCCAAAAACAACCAAATCACCAGACCACATCCCCAAAAGCACAACCCTTGGCAACTCCACAATCACGCTTTCACCAGGCCTCAGATCAGCCAGCAAAACCTACGGGAAGACTGGCCTCGCCCAGAGCCAGTCACTACAGCAGTGTCTCCAGCACAACCAAGCTCCTGCACTAGAGCTGGAAGAGCGGACCACAATCGCATGAGTGACCCAACCCATAACAACTCTGGAATCGTGTGCCAACAGCGACAACCAACCCACAACATAACAGAAAAACAGCAACCCTAAAGAAGAACACGGAAATCAAGAGACAAGAAGAAGCGAAGAGGCACGCAAAAAGACTGGATCAGAAGAAAAAACCCCAAGGATGACAGATATGACTGTGCCCACACTCAAGACAACACCACAACAAAAGAAGACTTGGCCACTACGAGGGCAATAAGACATGACAAACTTAAAAAGGAACCAAAACGCAAAAAGACGGATAGACCAAACATGAACCCTCTGACACTAAAATCACAAACTAAAAAACACCAACAACCATCACCACCACAGACACCCAGAAAAGAAGAACAAGGGGGATGCCAGCGAAACCACCTCTCCACAAAAGCCGTGAAGCAAACACAAAAAAAACAAGGAGAGAACACACAAACTGACAGAACAGAAACAGAGGAAAAGTAAGCCAATCCAGGAGCGGAAATGAGACCGGCTGTGATGGAGTGAGGCTAGCACCAACCCTCCCATGGAACAAGGAGCTACCTGAGAAATCCAAAAACCTCATCCGGCTGGATCAGTCACAGTTCTCACTTTGATAGACAAACGAGAATCAGGTCAAGGCTTCCCATGAAAGCTGCACAAAAACACAACCAGCAGGTGCAGGGTCAGGACCACAGTCACAATCACTCTCAGGAACAGCACACAAACGGACATGACCCAGTATCTTCAACAAACAGCCCGCCAAAACACTACATCCCCTGAGCAACAGCGATAGGGTAAAGGGGCGAAAAGCCGAAGAACAGCAGAGCACAAAAACTGGAGAAACAGAGGGCAAGATACACACAAATAGCTCAGATGTCATACCAAAACAGTAGCTGGCACTGCACAGCCACCCCATAACATGAGAATAAGACTTAAACAAACAACTGACACACATACACCCACCCAACAAACAAACATATCAGGCAGCCACACAACAAATGCCCACAAAACAGTAGAGGCAAAAGTCTATAACACACTTAAATTAAGCAGCACAAGACAAGCACACATCTATACAACTGCACACAGACACGGAAATAGCGCACAGCAGACAAGACAAAATATAGAAACAATCCAATCAAACACCGGGCCCCGTTCATACGACAAGAATGGTCACGCGACATTAACCAAGACGCACAGGACGCGCACCTTGTACAAACAACACAGAACAATAGCAAACAAAGCACATTATACCAAAGAAGACGAGGACCAACTCAAACAAGAAGTATACGTATAATAACTCAGGAACGTAACTAAGCAAGAGGACTATAATCAGGCACAAAGAGAAGCTGGAGAAATGAATCTCGACCACACCACTCCCAATAAATAGAAAAAGCTGGGGCTAATCCTCCCACCCAGCTGAAGCCCCACAGCACGCTGGAAATGGGACTGGTTTTTATGTAACAAGAGTCAGAAGAGGCGCGAAAGCCCAAAACCACGTCACCATTACAGGACACAGAAAGCACCATTCGAACCATTATGATCACAAATTATAGAACCACAAACCACCAGGAAAGCACAACACAGTGACGTGAACACATTGCTTAGCACAGCATTTCCACAATCCCCAGCCGCACTACCATACAACACCAAAAGAACAGAACAAACACTTTTTCGAGGAAGAGCAGCATAACCAGACTCAGCAAGCAAGAAATAGACCTATATATCTTTGAACATAGAGCACAAAGAGCAGATGGAACAACACCACAAACACACAACACAAACCCAACACAAGAAAACACACACAAAACACGCCTGAGGAGGTGTACATCCCTCTCTCACAGGCAAGCCCAAGGCGCACATTCCTGAGGGAAACACAAGAGAACGCAACCGGAAAGAGCCAAATATAATGATCGCCAAAATCATCCGAGCTGTCCTAGCATCACCAATGAACGTATTCGCCATAAAAGAAAGATGATCAAAAGAACGCACGTCAATTAACACTCACATGTACCCAGAGTGACTGTTGTCGTACCCACATCCACAACTCACAACAAAATCTATAAGCGCCAAAGCCCACTACTAAGGAGAGAAAAACCGCGCAGCTACTCTAAAAAACAAGCAGACGACTAAATCAGTCTGCTGGAACAAAAGCCGAGATAAAGAGAAACCACATTACACTGACAACACTACAGGTTCCTCAAAACAAGTCATGGTGGAGAGCACAGAGACTACACCCATCCGGGGAGAGAATACGAATAAATACGACCAAAACTCACGCGGAGACATAATTGATACAACAACGTGAGACATGGTCTGGAGTGGGAGTCGGCAATCACAACGCAGACAAGCCACCGTGGCTCGACCACGACTTGAACTCACAGCCAGGATGGGGTATCAGAGCTTAACTGGAGCCTCCGTGAGGCGAACACAGGCGCTGCTCGAAGACTCTGGAGAGGGAAGGGCTCCCTGGAAGACTACGTGGAGACAAGGGCCCATAGCCTGGAGCTGTGGGAAGGGCTGCTTGGAAAGCCTAAGAGCAGGAAGGGCTCGAAACACTGAGACAGTGGGGAAAGGGCATAACCTGCAGCAACTGTGGCAGAAAACGGCAGCATACTCGCCGAGACCTAGCTGGAAGGAAAACCTACCTGAGAGACTAAGTAGGGGAAGCGAGCTCCTGGACTGTGGGGCAAGCGATTCTACCTAAGGAGCCGCATGGTGACAGGTCTCACCTGGACGACCCTGTAGGGAAAGCGGCTAACACCTGGAGCCCGTAGAGTGCGAGAAGGCGCTATTCAAGCCTGGAGCCATCCGTGGGGAAGAGGAATATCACATAGGAAGCCTGCCAGGGAAGGAGCTACACTACCAAATCCAACCCAACCATCTCCGCCCAGGCGAGCGAAATGAGACACAACGTCACCAAAGCCGGATGTTTGTACAAAAACCTCAGATAAAAAAAAAAAGCGTCCGTAGACACAGCCGTAAGTCCAAAGCAGTTGGGACAGGCAGAAAAAAAACCTTGCTACAGGGCGTCCAGTCTTCACCAGCGTAACCTGCAAACACTCCCACTATACTAAAACAAGGAAAGCTACCATTTATGCACACTAGTTCTCTATGCATAGCCCACACCTTACCATACCATGCAATCACACCCCCGTGATGACATTGGGGGAGGTCAGTCTCACCATGAGATGGACAGGGACCCACAGGATCGAGTCCAACTCCTGACCCTGCCATAAAGAGACTGGAGAAAACCCTCAGAAATGCCCAGAAAGAGCTGAAGCACAAGAGACTCATGCAGAAAAGGGTGCTCAGAAGAGACATTCACAGAGCTCAAGCGAGAAAACACAGCCCAGCACAAAAACAGACACCTTAACACAACTCCTGCAAGAACCTACCTGGCCATCATCCAAACACAATCTGACCAACAGACAACAAAAACAAAAATCCAGGCTCTCCTCCCAAACACCGAAGGACTGTCAGTAATAGCAATCATCCAAGTACAGCAACGAGATGTCGCACGACAGAGCATTGTAACTACGCCTTAGAAATAGGTTCAGCCTTACTTCCTCCACCTAACAGGGCTCATACAAAGCTCTGGTTAAACACCAAACAGCTGTCACAAACATAGATACAAAGATTTAATTCTAATTAAAACACAGACGACACACCGTGGCCACACAACAACTGAGGGGAGCGAGCCACCAAGGAAAAGCAATGTAAGCACATCTGTCCCCAGGATTTGCAAGGGCACACAAAAAAGTTGGTGAGAGTTCTAACACCAAACAAACATGCACTTACTCTCATGGTATTCCAAATGCCCAAACCTTTTGTCTTCCTACAAAAAAAACAACAAAAACTGCCTCAGGAGGATGACACTGTGCAATACTACAGAGCATCGAGCGCTGGCAGAGCACTCTCAAGGTAGGCACAGATCGCGCCATGACGCGACTCCACATGAATACCAGCACAACCACCAATTCCCACACTTACACAAACAACAAAAAAAACAACACATCCCAAGACTAAATGAGACCTGGTTTTGCGGATATCCCATTGTTTCACATACTCCTGATCGGGCACACCACAAAAAGGAGACATAATTTACTACGCAAATTAGTGAAATCATAATCGTACCTACAACTCAATGCGTACTACTTATCACACCCAAACATTTTCTTCATAAGAGTTAACAATAATCTTTGATTACCAAACAAGAAATAAATATCAAAAATAAAACAGTCCCAGTAATAATTCAGAAAAAATTAATTACCAACAATTAAAACTGCTATTAAAGAATTTACAGAAACCATCAGGACAACAACAACAAGCCATCACAGAGCCTGGTACCACACCAACCATACCCAACCAGACACAATGATACTGAGACACCTACAAGAACAGCCAATAGCACTGAGAGAAGCACTAAGAAAACGGCACTTCTGTTTTCTCAGAGTATGAGAACAATTAATATAGTCCAACAAACATCCACTGATTTAGAACCACTAGGACCATACAAAGATTTTTCCCTCTCTCACCAAAACCAGCCTTATGTTATACCAGGCCAACCACAATGAAGCTAAACTGCGAGCACCCACAGAGCCAAACTACGACAAACGATCCAAGGTCCATTAGGGAACACATAATCCAAAGCAGGCATTTGAACCAGGAGAAGGAAACGAAGCTGTCTCAGAGGCTCCCAAGGCAGGAGAGAAACAGAGCAGCCCAGGATTGTTAGCTCAGGCAACACAATCCAGGACCTACTCTACTTCACGACAACCGAACATAAGGGCCAACAAAAACAGCCCGCAAATACCCGAATGACCACAAAAACCGCCATGGACGGTGCAGAATACAACCCAATGTCCGACCACAGATACGATACAGAAACGACAACAAAGAACCAAATATCACACAAGAACCACAGGAGACCCACAATCAGCGAAAGAGCAGAGAGGCAAGCGACTGATGCCTAGACCACACAGCCAGAGGTGACCCAGGCACCCACCACAGCTACACCAGGATAGAACCGGCTCGGAAGGGGAGAGAGCTGAGGAAGTACACACAGAGCACAGGAGCAAGGGAGAGAAGGATGCAGAGATAGCAGGGAAAGCATGCAGAAGAACACCCCATCACCGCGCGCCAGAGCAGACAGCACACCACCACAAAAGCAAACCAAGTCAACACACACCCAACAAGCACACAATGACAACAACACTACCACACAGCACACAAACTGCAACACACCAAACCCACAAAAACGCATCCTAAGACAAACAACAACACAACCCAGGGCAACCTCGCAAAACACACACCCGAACACACCACCACACCCTGCACCCACCCCACAGACACCTGCACACACCCCGGCAGGGATGAACACACACCCACATCGCACCGCACCCACACCACACAAACCCTAGCACACAACCCAGGCAGGAGAACACACACGACAAAACCACACGACAAATAGCCAACACCCAACAGCACACCATGCACAACCAAACCCGAGCAGGGTAGAAAAACTACAATCACTCACCACAAGAAACTGCACACCACACACACCACAGCAAACCCACTGCAAGAACAGAACCAAGGTTGGTGAGAGCAACCCCACCCCACAGCACCACTGCACCACACACACACACGCAACCAGCACACACACAAAACACCCAACAACAAACACCATGCATCCACACACCACAGCCTACCCATGACAACACCCCCACAGCACCCAGATCACAACACAACCAACAGCAACGCAACAAACCACCCCAAAAGACCAGCACCTGCTCACCCACACACCCCACAGAACACTGCAACACCCAACCAGCAACCTGCACACACATACCCAAAAACCACACACAGCACACAACCTCCAACACCCAAACGCAACCAAACCCATGCCACACCACCTAACAAGCAACCCGGCACACCCCCACGCCAACTGCACACACCCCACCACACGCACCTGCACACACCCACACGCTACCTTGCAAAACAAAAACACCCAAACCAACCAAAAAAACCCCAACCAAAACACCAACAACCACACACGCATCAACCTGCACACACACCCAAAGCACCAACAATGCAAAACACACACAACACAAAAGCAACACCTGACAACACAACCCAACACAACCGCACCCAACTGCCACAAACACACATGAAGACAACGCACAGCTGAAACAACAACAACACACCAGCACCCTGCACACACCCACAGACCCTGACAACACACCTACCCACGATCCGCAAACACCCAACAGCACCCAACCGCCACCCACACAAATGAACCGCACCACATACCACAGCACACCCAAGACAAACACATCTACAACAGCCACCTCAGCACACCCCCCTAACAGAAATTACACTCGAAAAACTACAACAAACACGCCCACTAACAAACAACAAGACACACCCACCAACCCACACGCAACTGCACCAACACCACAGCATCCTGCGACAATCCCACACATTCACCTACACACCCACAAGACACACAAAAGCCACACAAACCCACAAGCACTACACCACACAAAATCAACGCACCGCAACTACCCACCAGCTACCCTGAAACAACACACTCACACACAAAAGAAACCTGACAACAACAACACACACAGCAACCCAGCACACACCACACAGCAGACTGCAAAATCACCAACACACACACTGCCAGACCCACACCACAAGCAAACGGCACACACCACCAACAACAATAACAGACACCCAACTGTCACACAACACACCACAGCATCCGCACACAACTAAACCCCCAAACCACAAGCACTCCGATGCACCACAACCAAAGCACCCGCACACACCACACAAAAAAACCCAGACAACTGGCAACACACCCAAGCACCCACTGCACACACCACAGCCAAATCCACTGCAAAACACCCACACACAGCGCACACACAACCCACAGGCCACAGCAACATCTGCAATAACACCCCACAAGGCACCCCTCGACAACCACAACGGGCAGA
>CM019215.1:163442242-163468855 GCA_009741485.1 Malurus cyaneus samueli
AAATTAAAGGCCGGGGTTTTATTGCAGCTCTCTTGCCTGACTACAGCACTGGATCGATGTGCGGAGCAGGAACGGTGCCATCATTGTTTGTGCAAGCTCTCGTTTGAGCAGAAACAAAAGGGTTTGCCAACAGGGGATGGAGCACAGGGGATGGAGAGTTGGGGATGGAGCACAGGGGATGGAGCGCTGGGGATGGAGCACAGGGGATGGAGCGTTGGGGATGGAGCGCTGGGGTTTGTCCCAGCCCAGCCCAGCCCAGGGTCCCTCCCGCTCCCAGGCTGGCTCAGGGCAGAGCTGGAGCAGCCGGCACCCCGCCAGCTCCTGTTCAGCAGCGCTTCCTTGGGAACCTTCGCTGTTGTGACAGCTCCAGCAGTGGAGGCACTGCCAGAACCGAAGCGCTCCGGGAGGAGATCCCCTCCCCCTGCTGACATTGACAGCCCGGGCGGCAGCAGAGCCGACTGCAAATGTCACCAAGGCTCGGGCTGATGGAGGACACGGGCCCGTGTCCTTCCCCGGCCCCGCAGGGATGGCTGCTCTGCCTTTCTGTTCCTCTGCTCTGCCTTTCTGTTCCTCTGCTCTGCCTCTCTGTTCTCCTGCTCTGCGCAGCCCCAGAGCCTCTCCTGACCGTGGGAGCCACCAATGTCCCTCGGGTCCCTCTGCTGGTGCCACTCACCCCCCACGGGACACTCCAGCTCAGCTCCCTCCTTCGGGGCTTTGCTCTGTCCCTGGCACTGGGGAGCTGCATTTCCTCCTCTGCACTGACAAAGCCAATCCTGGCTGAAGGAAAAGCCACCAGTTTCTCAGGGACAAGGGGCACAAGTGGAAGCGCTGGCAGAGCAAATGCTGCCCGTGGTGATTTCTCAGCCGTGAAATCCAGGACAAGACCCAGCTCCTCTCCAGGCCAGCCCTGAAGGGTCCCTGATCCGTCTCCTCTCCTGCAGCAGCGAGGCCTGACCCAGCTACAAGGGCTGAACTCCTCCCAGCGCCCACGTTCCCAACATTTTGATCCCATTTTGCTCTTACACGGGACCCATCCTGAGCCCTTTGCAGTTTTGTTGCTGGCACTGCCAACAGTTCCATCAGAGAAAAGTGAATTTGTCAGTCAGGGTGCGACTGTTCCTCCCCCCACATCCCAGAGCACATCCCTCTCTGCCTCCTCAACTCAATCCCCTCATCCAAGTAACAAATAAAACTCATTTTCTGGGTCCTTCTACCCATTTCCACCCACAATTCAAACACTCAGCTTCCAACCACTCACTCCAAGAGCTGACCCAATTAGCTGATTGCCAATTCCAGCTATGGATGCTCATTGCTTTGTTACAGCAGAGCTGCCTTTTACAGCAATAATTTATATCAGACAGGATTTGAAATGAAGAGGCCTCAAAAGACCTTCGGCTGAAAGGTGTCCAACAGGAATTTTTAAGAGAAGAGTTCAAATGGATTCTGAAAATAACAGCCTGGTTTCCCAACTCTCCCTTAAGGCCTGCAGCTTGGAGGGCAAGGAAATATTTGGGAGCTTTTGCAGCAGGAAAAGTGAATTTGTGAGACCCTTTAGCAAAGGAGCATCCCTGGCTCCAAAGGCTGTGTTGGACACAGTGTGAGGCAGGGAAGGTGCTGGAACACAGGAACATCTCAGGAGCTCCTCAGTACCGGGGGGACCCCGGCTCTGCTGCCCAGGCCAAGGGGCTCGTTCAGGGCACGATGGGCTCTGTGCCCCCCTCGCCCAGCTCTGGCTCTGGGGGGAGCAGGGAGCTCTCCAGGATTTTCCAGTTTCCCTGACAAAGCCCAGGGATGCTGGAGCAGCTCTGCAGGCTGTGATTCCCTCTGCTGATCCCATCCCCACCCCAGCGCTGGCAGCTCCAAATCCTCACTCCACTGACAGCTCTGAGCTCCCAAACCTGGGAAAATCAACTCAGCACTGACTCCACGGCCACCACAGCTCCGAGGCCATGACCTGGGCTCCCGAGCCCCTTCCCCACCCGAGTTTTTGGAGCTTCTATTCTGGTGAAGCACAGACAGCACTGGCCCAACCCGGCCACCCTCCACCCACCTTGAGCAGAGAGGCACAGCAAAGTCACAACGACCCCCAAACAAAATGACACCAAGAACTAGAACAAAGAATTGTTTAATCGCTTAACCCTTTCTCTTCCAGGGACCAGAGAAACAAGTTTTCTGCTCCTTCTAATGAGGGCAGTAAGGCTCGTGTGTTACCTCTACAACTGCAGGGGCAAAGTTTACGAGATGATCATCTTTAGTACTCAAAAAAGCGAGAAGCAATGGTCACTGCAACACTAAGAGAATCCTAAAGTCTCCTAACGGAGAGCCCATTGCTAGAATACAAAAATAAAGGAGGCATCCCTGCATATCCCAGGCTAGAAAGAGTTAACCAGAAAGAGCAGGAAGAAGCTTTCCCAAAGAGGGGGTTGAAGTAAACAGCAGAGGTCAATAAAGCAACATCTTCTCCTGACTTCCCCAGCATGTTTTTTTCCTTCACCAATAAATACAAATTCCTCGTTAACGAGCAACAAGCAGGTAATCTGCCCACAGCAAGGGGAAAAGGGGCTGGAGGCAGAGAGATTTTTCTCTCCCCTTCTCTCCTATTATTATTTATCTTCTTTTTTTTTTTTTTTTTAACCAAAGCAGCCATTAAAAACAGCAACCCACTGCAGAGGCAGGGAACTGGTTGCTTTACCTGCAACTGGCAGGTAAAAGTGCTGCACTGTCTCACAAGGTAAAAAAAACCAAAAAATAGCTGCCACAGCAAAAGGTGAATGGGGAGGGAGAGGTCTGTTCTCTTCAGAGCTTTCCATCTCAGTCTCTCAGTTTAAAAATCAAAGTCTGCAGACGTTGTCTACTGAAAGCTGAAAAAAAAAGTTTGAGTGGGAGGAGAAGAGGGAAAAAAAAAAAAAAAAAAAGAGAGGATGCGTCTAGTAGGAAGCCTTAAGCAAAAAAAAGAAAAGGGCAGACCATGTCAGAAAGCCACCCAAGTGAGGAGAATTTTCTGCTGCCTGTGGGTTTGGAAGAGCAGCGAGTGCTGGGGCTGCACCTGGCTAGAGCTGCAACCAGGTGAACTCAACAGGCACAGGTACTGCTGAAAACAAACAGCCCTGGCCCAGTGCACAGGCAGCTGAGCCCAGCTGAGCCCAGCAGCACAGGGGAGATACAGCCAGGCTGAGCTCAGCAACAGAGGGGAGACTGATCCTGATCCATGGCTGGGCTGAGCTCAGCTCAGAGCGGAGGCTGACTGATCGACCTCCCGTAGCTCAGCAGCAGAGGGAGGCTGATCTGATCCTGCACCATGGCTGGGCTGAGCTCAGCAGCAGAGGGAGGCTGATCTGATCCTGCACCAGGCTGGGCTGAGCCAGAGCAGAAGGCTGATCATCCTGCCAAGGCTGCTGACCAGCAGCAGAGGGAGGCTGATCTGATCCTGATCCATGGCTGAGCTGAGCTCACAGGGAGCTGTCCCTTCGGGGGCTCCACAGCAGCGAGAGCAGCTCCAGTTGCACCCCGGGACACAGCAGTGTCTGTCTGTCTGTCTGTCTGTCTGTCTGAGGGCACCCTCAGGGCCCGTTTTCTCTCTCTGCAGGAACAGCATCCTCGGAGCGCTGCTGCCCTCTGTCCCTCCTCTCTCCCGGACTGTTCTGGAAGGCAGAGGCAGCCCCACCTGAGCAGCAAAGGGAGGCCTCTCATCTTTCCACGGCAGCAAAGGGAAGATCAGGGATTGCAGCACACGGAAGAACAGCACACACACATGCACACACACTCCAGACACACCTCACACCCCTGGGACCAAGGCTAACATGTTCAGACCTTGGCAGGAAGAGACACGAGACAGCGCAGAGTGGTTCAGATCTCCAGGGGCTCTTTGGTCTTAGTTGATAGTCCTAGAAAAAACAACCTCCAGAGGTGGTTGTAGCACAGCTGTGTAAGATCTGGGGGGTATTTAGTGTTTGGCAACTGCAAGAGGGGAAAACAGGGCGGTGTTTTAGCCAAGGGGGAGGAATGGAAGTACAGTGCTGTGCTTGCAGGTGTGCTCCTGGCTCTGCAGCCAGGCAGGGCGTGGGGAGGGGAACGAGGGTTCCTGAGAGGACCACGAATCCATCCAATGTTACACCAACAAGGAGCAGGGAGGGCCCACCTTGGCCAAGCCAGAGCAGCTGGCTGCACAAAAACGCTGCTTCTGACAACTCCAAACTGCAGCTGTACCATTCCCATGGTGACAACGTTCTCAGCTCCACACAGGTGACACGGACAGGAGATGGACACAGCTACACACCCTGGGCAATGCAGAGCTTCTGTCACCTGCCCCTTTCCCCAGCAGCTTTAGTACACGAGCCCTACCTGATCCAACCTGTCCCCATTGCTGTCACCTCCCTCCATGGGCTCAGGGACCCCAGGAGAAAGAATCAAACTGGGCAAGAGTGTCCCACCCCATGGAGCTCCACACACCCAGCCCTTCACTGACCCTCAGCTCTGACAGGGGACAGGACAGGTGACCTCCAGGCCTCAAAACAGCACAGCTACATCTGCTGACAACGTGGCTGAGATGGAAGCCAGAAGAAAGATGTTATGGGAGAAAACAGGTGTTTCATGGCCAACAACCCTAAACCAGGGGCCTCTAGACAGGCTGGCAGCAACAGTCAAGCTTTCAAAATCACTGCAGTATATTAATTCCATAACCCCTGCCCTAGGTTTGTGTTTTATTCAGGAATTTAACATCCCCCCTGCAATGCAGGCAACAGCCCCTGTATCAGATCATACAGCAGCTCTGGATAAATAATCACCAGTTTACACTGCTCACAGACAACCCAAAGACCCCTGTAGGGACTAAATTCCACTAAAGGCAAATCCCGGACTGCACTGCCATGGAGGAGGAGGAGGAGGAGGAGGTGATGGTTTAGAGACGGCCGCTCCTGCCCCTGCCAGCTTGTTCTACCCTGTGCATAGTGCCAAACAGTGCAGTCATTCACCAGAGCAAGTTCAGGACAAGGAAACTCGGTTCCCTTTCAGCCAAACAATTAGAGGAAGGAGAGACAGTTCTGTTTTAGCTGGGCCGGCACTGCACTTGCCCTTCTGAGCTGTCCTCATCATCGGAGCCGGCAGCCCCAGCGCTTGTCAGTCCCGTGATCCGGTAGCCCATGTTGAGCAGCATCACCTCCAGCGGGTCCGCGTTCATCCGCCGCTGGTTGGCCTGGGAAGCGCCTTCCATGTCCACCACCACGCGCCCATTCAGGGTCTCACTCTGCAGACACAGGGACAGGGCTCAGCCCCAGAGAGAGAGCAGGGGGAGATGCCACAGGAGAGGACAGCAGCAGAGATCCCCAACAGGGGAGCCTTTGGCTGCAGCTCTCACCTCTGGCCTGGGGTTCCAGAGCCGCACCACCGGGTCGATGCCGCTGGTGGCCAGGAAGCAGTAGCTGGGATGGGGCTGCAGACAGTTCACAATGGACTCATCTCCCTGCAGCACTCGCACCAGGTTGGTGGTTTCCTTCTCCCAGATGAAGAAGGAGCCGTCGTCTGAGCCGCTGACGATGTACTGGGCATTGCTAGAGCAGAGAGCAGAGTCTGGGGTCACACTGAGAGCCAGCTGAGAACCTCCCATGGCTGCTATCCTCAGCACACTGAGAACCTCCCATGGCTGCTATCCTCAGCAGGCTGAGAACCTCCCATGGCTCCCATCCTCAGCAGCAGCTGAGAACCTCCCATGGCTCCTGTCCTCAGCACACTGAGAACCTCACCATGGCTCCTGTCCTCAGCACGCTGAGAACCTCCCATGGCTCCTGTCCTCAGCACACTGAGAACCTCACATGGCTCCTGTCCTCAGCAGGCTGAGAACCTCCCATGGCTCTGTCCTCAGCACACTGAGAACCTCACATGGCTCCTGTCCTCAGCACACTGAGAACCTCCATGGCTCCTGTCCTCAGCACACTGAGAACCTCCATGGCTCTGTCCTCAGCACACTGAGAACCTCCATGGCTCTGTCCTCAGCCACTGAGAACCTCCATGGCTCTGTCCTCAGCACACTGAGAACCTCCCATGGCTCTGTCCTCAGCACACTGAGAACCTCCATGGCTCTATCCTCAGCAGGCTGAGAACCTCCCATGGCTGCTATCCTCAGCAGGCTGAGAACCTCCCATGGCTGCTATCCTCAGCAGGCTGAGAACCTCCCATGGCTCCTGTCCTCAGCACACTGAGAACCTCCCATGGCTCCCATCCTCAGCACACTGAGAACCTCCCATGGCTGCTATCCTCAGCACACTGAGAACCTCCCATGGCTGCTATCCTCAGCAGGCTGAGACCTCCCATGGCTCCATCCTCAGCACACTGAGAACCTCCCATGGCTGCTATCCTCAGCAGGCTGAGAACCTCCCATGGCTGCTAGTCCTCAGCAGGCTGAGAACCTCCCATGGCTGCTAGTCCTCAGCACACTGAGAACCTCCCATGGCTGCTGTCCTCAGCACAGCTGAGAACCTCCCATGGCTCTTCCTCAGCAGGCTGAGAACCTCCCATGGCTGCTGTCCTCAGCAGGCTGAGAACCTCCCATGGCTGCTATCCTCAGCAGGCTGAGAACCTCCCATGGCTGCTATCCTCAGCACACTGAGAACCTCCCATGGCTGCTATCCTCAGCAGGCTGAGAACCTCCCATGGCTGCTGTCCTCAGCAGGCTGACACCCCTTACACCAACAGATCCAGATAAAGCTTCCCATGCTGGCTCCCTGCAGCCCCAGGAGCCCTGTTTTCAATTCTGAGTGGATTTCTGAAATTCCAACCCAACCAGGTCCTCTGTGGATGTGATCCTGATGAGCTGCTCACGCAGCCACAAGAGAAGGGCTCCTGTCAGCTTTTCCCAACCCTCCAAAGCAGTGTCTGTGTCACTTTTTGAACGGTCACAAGGGGCTACAAGTGAGGCTTTATCCCATGGAACAGAGCATCCTGCTGCTGCTCACTCCTGTCCTGCACCCTCTGCCAGCATACCTGCCAAAGAAATTGGCCTCTTTGATGTCCGTGGTGGTGTTACAGTGGCCACAGTACCGGAATTTGTAGTCGTAGCTGCGCTCCCTCAGCACCATCTCATCCTCGGAGATGGAGTCCTTGCGGCCCGTGGCTCGCAGCCGGATGGGGCCGCCGCCCTTCTTGTCTTCAGCTGCAAGGACAACACATGTTCCTCAGCTTCATGGAGGAGTCCTAAACCAAAAAAACCACCCCAGGAGAGCCCAGCAGCCTTAGAGAAGAGTTAAGGACAATTCCAGCAGCGAGCAGGGCTCAGAGCACCAGCTTCCTTCCTTCCACATTATCTCCTGGCTGCATCAGACTCCTTTCATCACCCTCTCACTCAGGAGCACACCAGGACCAGGCGCAAGCAAACAACAGGCTCAGGCCAATTTTTGCTCACAGCAACAATCAATCTCTCTCAGAAGTTGGAGCTTTGCTTCAGAGGGGCGGTTTAAGGAGGGAAGTCCTTGTGTGCTCATCAGATTTCAGTGTAACCTTGGCCCAGCCCAGGAGCTGCAGCACTCACCGTTATCACTCTTGGAGAAGAGGGCAGCGTTGATGTCCCTGTCTAGGGCATCGCAGGCACTGCTGTGTGCTTGTTCTGGAAACTTCCCTTTGAAGTCATCCAGACACTCCAGTGCTTCTGCCACGTACTTGAGTTCAAAGAGACAGCGGGCCAGGCGGAAATGGGCCTTCAGGTGGCACGGATTTAGGGATATGGCCTTCAAGCAGTCCCTCAGAGCATCGTAATGGTCCCCATCCCTGAGGAGAAGGGAGCGCTGCGTTAGCCAGCCCCAGCAGGAACAGCAAACATTTTCCACTGCTGCTTCCCAGCCCTCATCTCACTCCCAGCCTGTTGTTTCCAGCTCTGTCCACAATCCCACAGCCCAGGAGCTCACTAACAGCATTTGCTGGGATTTGGGGGCAGCACCTGAGGCAGCCCAGCCTCCCCAAGGGCTGTGCAGACAGCTCTGGGCTCTGAGCACAGCACGCTGCCCCGCCAGCCCTGACCTGCCATTTTAAATCCACGAGAGCAGAGCTCCCTGCTGCAGCACATTTCGGGAAGTCCTTTGAAGATGGAGGATGCACACCCTCTGGGCAGCAGCGCAGCCCTCCCGTGCCAGGCAGGTCCCTGTCACAGCTCAATCGTGCCCCTGTGTGGACACACAGAGCTGGGGCCACGCCTGAAAGCTTCAGCACACAGGGACACACAGCTCCAGCAGGATCCTTCTCACCTTCATGGGAAAAACTCGGGAGTTTTGGAAGTGAGCAGGACATCAGACTGGGCTGTGCTGGGTATTTGTGTCCTGTTTACAGCCCCATTCCCTGAGCTCTGGGGCTGTGGCAATCAGGAGGGACTTGTTGAGCCCCGTGTGCTGCTCAGCTCAGCTTTCAGGGCAGACCCTCCTGGGGCACCACAACTGCTCAGAGGCACCACACTCTGCCTAAACAGAGTGCCAAGGCTTCGTTTGGTGGGTATTAATAATAATAATAATATTTCATACTTGTAACCCACATGCCCTTCTGTGGCTGCCCCATCCCTGGAAGTGTATGGAATGGTTTCAAATTTTGCAAACCATTCACCTTCAGTTCCCTCCTGTCCAGAGGGCACTGGTCACTGCCCAGCACAGCAGAGGGTGCAGTGCTCTGCCCATGGCATCTGCAGCAGGATGTGGCTCTCCAGGGCTGCCTGTGCAGCGTGGCCAGGGTTAGCTCAGGACATGCAGCAAAGGCACTTTTAGAATTACCTGTTAGGGTGACAGACAGGTGTCTCACATTTGCACACCTGACTGCACTTTTAACTGCTTTGCCACCCTCAAACATCCTTCAAGCTCAACCACCAGTGTCAGGCAGCCCAACAGACTGGTGTGAAAATGGGCATGGTGGAATGTAAAGCAGGCTCTGACTTCTCCCTTTGTTATAGGATTTATTCACTTGTGCAAAACTAGAAATCAGCTCAGCACTGCCAATGTGGACTGCTGAGAGCAATCCAGAGGGGGATGCAGTTGGCTTTTAGGAGCAAAACTTAAAAGGACAGCCTTGGAAGTGCTGGAAAATATGAGCAGCATCTTAAGGGAGATGAACAAGAGCAGGTTAGGAAATTACAGACCTTTCTTTTTTCCTCGTCTCTCTGCTACTCAGAGAACAAGGCCAAAGCAGGAGCTGCAGGGTTCTGAGGGTGGCCTGTACCTGTTCCTGCTGCAGACATCAAGAACACCTCAGAGACATGGTGGTTCAGCCTGGGTCACTGTCTGCCTTTGGTCCTGCTCACTGACATCCCAGACACCTTCTCCACACACCACAAACTGTTCCTAGCAGAGAAGTGCCCCTTTCCTGCACCTGCAAGGTATCAGCTCAGTGCTATTTAAATCCTACCCCCCACAGAACCCCACTGTGTGTTTTTCTCACATCTTCCTGCTCCCCAGACTGTGGCAGTGCAGGAGCTGACACACTCAAAGGTTCAGATGTGCCAACACCCTTTGGGAAAAACGATTCCTATACGAAAAATGCCATTCATAGATCAGCACTCAGGTTCTGTGTTCCATCCCTTAATCCCAACCTATTGTTCTTCTCCCTCTGAACACTGAAGTCTTTTTGAGGCAGCTCCCAAATCTCTGCTATTGCAAAACAGCCAGTAGGCCAGTTACCAACAGTCACAACAACTGCTGGCTGCTCTTTATCTTGGCAAGAAGAGAGGAGAATTCATACTGGGGATTTCAGCAGGGAGAGGAGAAGGATATCCTCACAAAGCAAATGGAGATGAAGGACCACAGCTATTTTAAATATGTTAATGGCAAGTCATGCTACTCAGTGCTACTCTGCTCAAGGGGACAGGCACTAAAATAACTCAGCTGTATCTTGCAGATGCAGCTCTGGCCACTGGTCAGAGCAGACATTACCTACTGCAGAGGCTGACAGGGTGTTTTGCAACCATCAGGGCAGAACCCCCTCCAGACTGCAAAGATCTGCCCCTCCCCAGAACCCTCCAGAGGTTTCCAGTCCAGGGGAGCGTGGGTTAACTGGGCTAACACAGGAACCACCAGCTCTGAGTGTCTGCATGTCAGCTACTTGGATAAAGCAGCAACCACAGGCAGCCCTACAACAGCACTACTACCCCAGCAGCCCTACAACAGCCCTACAACAGCCCTACAACAGCACTACAACAGCACTACAACCCCAGTAGCCCTACAACAGCACTACAACCCCAGCAGCCCCACAACAGCCCTGTGCCACGAGGTGTTGTAAAGCACAGTCACCATTACGTCATTGTTGACAGCAGATTCAGAGCCCTTCTCTAATGCAGAACAGAACCACCCAGAGAAACACTGACACCCTTGGAGACACCCAGAATGCTGTGACTCAGATGTGGATTTTGGGTTTCTTTTTAAACAGGAAAGGATCAGGACTTCACTCAGCACACGAGTGAGTGGAACAACGGGTTATTACCTCCCAGAATCTCTCCACCACAGGCTGCTGTGCCATCCCCTCGTGCCAGGGGTGCCCAGTCATGGCTCAGGCTGGTATCCCCAAGCCCTCCCACACTGAGGGAAAGCAGCACCTTCACCAAAGTGGCTCTGACATCCCCTGGATGGCACTGGCCCTTACCACTTGCGCTTCATGTAGGCAGCAGCTCTGTTGCCATAGAGCATGGCATTGTTGGGGGCTCTCTGCACAGCCTTGCTGTACAGCTGGATGGCCTGGGTCCACAGCTGGCACGCAAACGCCTCGTTGGCTTGCTGCTTGATCCTCTCCAGGTATGGAGGCAACTCCACTTGGGGGCTGCAGGGGAACAAGGGAGCACAGGTGAGTGGCACAGAACAGCCTTAACTTCAGGTCAGAGCCTGCAGTGTTTAGTTCTTGGTAATAAAAGATTCAGGAAAAGGCAAAAGGGACTCTGAACTCCAAAGACCCTGAGTTTAAGACGAAAGTTTGGTCTTGACCACAGCATCCCAGCATTATTTGGGTTGGAGGAGACTTTAAAGGCACCTCCTGCTTTCCCAGGGTGCTCCAATCCCTGTCCAGCCTGGCCTTGGGCACTGCCAGGGATGGGGCAGCCCCAGCTGCTCTGGGCACCTGTGCCAGGGCTGCCCATCCTCTGCCAGTGTCACTACATCAGTGTGACCATCATTTGATTTGCCATCTTTCCTTCATCTACAGAGACACACTCCAAATTGTGTATTTTAAACATCAGCCTTCACCAACACATCTTTGTTTCGACTGCACAAGCAGCGCTCCCAATCCTCCTGCAGCGAGGCACAACAATGCAAATGCAGACGATGTGAGCTCAGCAGGCCCAGGCTCCCAACCCAAATTCCATCCGGATTGCTGCTGCTGCCGCGGTGGAGGGGCCATCTAGAGGAGAGGAGCTGAAACACTGCACCAGAGTCACGGATATCCCAGACTACCCTTATATGGTGTTAAATAAGAGTCTTGACTTGGAACCAAGGCTCATCAGCTGCAGCAAAAACAGCCACCAAGAAGGGCTGCTGCTGCTTTGCCCAAAATGCACTTTGCTTTTAAAGACAGAAATCAGCTGGAGCAGTAGAAGAGGCTCCAGTCAGTCCCAGCTCCCATGCTAGGAATGGCAGCAGTGATTACAGCGTTGTCACACAACGATTTTGGCTGCTTCAGTTCAGTTTGCAGCAGGTAAGTGCCCAAAAAATGGCAAAGGGAAGCAAGGTTCCTCCACCTGGCAGCCTCTGCCACCACCAACACACAGCAACTGCAGGCCAAGAAGCAACAACCACTTGGGACACTTTGCTTCCAGGCCTGAAAAATCATTTCTTAGTTTTGTCCACCTTAATTCATCGTAAGAGAGAAAACACCCTCACACACAGGGCAATTTCTCCCAGGATGCTCTTGCCTGGTCTGACTCCGGTTACAGGGGGGCACCAGAGGCCAATCCAGCCCCAAGGACAGAGGCCATGTAAAATCAGTAACAGGGGAGAGGATTTGCACTTGACACCGTTTTGGCAGTGCCTCACCCTGGCCAGAGGCACAGGACAAGGACAACAAGGACAAAGGCTGAGGATGCCCTGAGGGGCAGCTGTGCCCTCACCTCACGTGTGCCCTGCCCTCCGACAGGCGGAAGCCATTGCTGTGCAGATGGATCCCGTTGGACACTCCATTGGTAGAGGTCTTTCCATTCTGCACTTCTGAAAGTTAGAAAATAAATATATATACAGCTATGCAAAGTATCAAAGCAGATCACACAAACTCAGAGTGCATTTTACAGCAGAGCTGAGCCAACATCACAGCCCCATCAGAGCAGAAACAAAACTTCCACGATTCCACGTGCCACACTTTCTCCAGCCCCTGGATTTGATTTGTCCTCTTTATTTACTGCTTCTTCTATTTACAAATCTCTGCAGTCTCCTTTGCAACACAATTCTAGATCAGCAAACCAGACACACAAAGAACTAAGTGCTCATACACAGCTTGAAGGGAAGTACCTTTGACTGATTTTAGGCCACAGTTGCAGTATGATGGAATCCTGGAATGGTCTGGGAGGGTACCAGGACACTGACAAAGTCTGCTTAATCCTTGTGCACAGCTTTAGGCACTCTCAACTCACACACACAGACCCCCAACACCCCTCTCCACGGGTCACTCCTGCCTTTAGGACACGCTTTGTGCCTCTGCACAAGGATTTTGGAGCTCAGGGCATGAACTGCACTGCAGAAAGAGCCCAGCAACACCCACACCTCGCTTCATTCTCCTCCTGCAGCCTGGAAATGAGTTGTGTAGTACAGAGCCTCACTCTGTCACACTCCCTTTGTGACAGCATCACACTTACCCCCTGAAGTGTGGCACTTCTTTGGGAGGAGAAAGGTGTATGGTCGCTGTTTGTATGTCAGATCAAACAAATAGACCTAAGGAAAGGAAAAAAGAGCATGAGACAAGGCTGCAAAACACAGATGCTCAAGTCAGAAAGAAAAGAGGGCTCAACTGTGCACAGTTCCACATTTGTGTTTGCTACTTCCAATTTTCCCACTGGGAACCTCATTTACAGATGGACACACATGGGATGGCAGCAGTAACTGGGGTGTTTCAGTCCAGCACTGGGTTCAGAGAAAATAATACTGAGAAACACAAACCTGGTCTAACTCCACACTGCAGAATGTAAAAGATGACCTGACCACTGACCTGCTCAGAAAGCTTCATATTTCAATTAGGCAACCAGGATATTTCAATTAGCACAGTGCTAATGAAGAAACCAAACACTTATTGACAGAAAAGAGGTGGGACACGGAACTGAGGGAAGAGTGTATCTAAGATGAAACCAGGATTTCCTGAGGAGCTGCCAAAGCAACCCTGTGAAATCCTAATTTACAGCTGTACTGGGCCAGCAATGGACAGCCCAGGCCAGAGCCAGGGTTCACTTTTTCCTAAAGGGAGTGAGTGCCTGTGTGGGAAAGAGCTGTAGAGGACAAGCACAGTGCAACCTGCCCACAAGCAAAGGTTCTGTTTAATCCAAGCTGATTAATGCTGTCAGGAGGATTTTCTCATTCCATTGATAGGCTTTACAAAAGATCCATGAATATCACCCAGAGCTTAAAATTAAAGCAATCAATATTCCAGGTGAAGGCCTTTGCTTCTCCAAGTTCCTTATTCACTACATTCTATTACAGAAGCAGTTTGATGTTTCAAGAATGAGTTATGAAATCCTTTCTAGGTCAGCAAAGGTCAGTTCCAGAACTGGTTTTGTTTATTTTCTTTTCCCTCTTCCAGAGGGTGAAATGTGAATTGGAAAACCACCACAGAATGTGGTTTAACTTTGATCAGTGACAGCGTAACAAATATATCCCTAATCCCAAGTATTTAGGCTGAATTAATCAGAAAGCAGTTTAAAATCTATCACATTACTCACAGAGAAGCCTCTATAGCTGTTTTCAAGAGCCCACAGCAATGCTCAGTGACCCAGGGTGAAGTTTCCCTGCTCCTTACCTGCTCCCCTCCCATGTTGACCAAGAGCTCGGTGCCATCGGGGCTGAAGGTGACGTAGGTGGCCACCAGGACCCGCAGGCGGTTGTTGTAGTCTGGGAGCTTCACCGGGAGGTGCCCTGTGGAGAGGACAAAACACTGTTACTGCATTCACTCCTGACTGCTGCCCTTTTACAGCACCCATGGGATCTTCCATTCCCTGCTGTTTATTGGAGCCAAAACAGGCTCAGGCTGTGGGTTACCACTGCCCCATCCCTGGCAGTGTTCCAGGCCAGGCTGGACGGGGCTTGGAGCAACCTGGTCCAGTGGAAGGTGTCCCTGCCCAGGGCAGGGGTGGAACACGATGAGCTTTAATGTCCCTTCCATCCCAAACCATTCCAGAATTCCATGGCTCCAGTTTTGCACAGCCACCTCCACATGAAGACAGGAATCATAACTGCAGTGTTAACAGTGAGCCTGCAGAACCCAGCACATCTCAGTTTTAGGGATTCACTAGGATTTGGCTTTTGTGATTTGTGGCCATCTGCAAATACCTCCATCCTCAACCCCCTACTTAGGTTTCCCTAATAGAGCCCTCAGCACAACCAAACCAAAGCTCCTAAATATTCAGCTCACACACAGGTTCTGTTCTTCAGACAGCAGATGTGTTGCATGACCAATTCAGAGGACCTGAGGAATCCTCTAGTGGGACTCATCAGGAGCAGGACTGTCAGAACTGGTCTGTTGAACATGCTGGCCTGAGATATTAAAAAAAACAAACCCACACCCGAACATTTTGGGGAAAAGGATAGTAAATAATGAGCACTGGACAAAAATGTCATCTAGATTGCTCAGACACTGCATCACTGATAACTCATCTGCAGGATGAGGACAAGTCACTTCTGGGCCAGAAAGATTTTGAACAACAGCTTTGCTGGGACCAGTTCCAGGTAAGCCTATAGAGCCCAGGTTATATCCAATCCCTGATGTTCCAGTAAGAGTGACAAAAACACATTTATGCTGGACAAGCAGCAGCAAGGCCAGCTCACCACCCTGTGAAAAAACCTGCAGTTCCATGGAACATCCCATGGAACAGATCCTGTGAGCAGGGGGTTTGTGTGTGATGGTGGAACTCTGTTCCCTCAGGCAGTGAAGTTCCCCCAGTCACCCGAGTGCCACCCCAGTGCCGCCCCCCAGTGCACCCCAGTTCCCCCAGTACCCGGTCACCCCAGTGCCCCCCAGTGCCCAGTCTCCCAGTGCTCCCCAGTGCCTCCCCAGTGCCAGCCCAGTGCCGCCCCAGTGCCACCCCAGTGTCACCCCAGTGTTACCCCAGTGTTACCCCAGTGCCATCCCAGTGCCGCCCAGTGCCACCCCAGTGTCACCCAGTGCCACCCCAGTGCCACCCAGTGCCTGCCCCAGTGCCATCCCATGCCATCCCAGTGCCACCCCAGTGTCACCCCAGTGCCATCCCAGTGCCATCCCAGTGCCGCCCCAGTGCCAGCCCCAGTGTTGGTGCCACCCCAGTGCCACCCCAGTTCCCCCAGTGCCTCCCCAGTGCCACCCCAGTGCCAGCCCGTACCTGCCACGTAGTACTGCGCGGCCCCGTCCGGGAGGGGTTTCTGGCGGTCACAGAACGTGTGCACCCCGGCTGAAGGGCTCTGCTTCATGCTTTTCCTGCACAAGACAAGAACAGCCCCATCATAAGCACAGTGGCAGCTGCTGCAATGCTGAGCTACACCGGCACTCCTGTGGGCTCCCAGCCTCACCCCATCCTGGTGCACTCAGCAGAAAGGCTTTGGGTGACACAGAAAGCTCTGTCACACTCCCCAGAAGCAGCAAGTGCTGGTCCCTGCCATCCCTGCTGGCAGCAGACCCTGCACAGATCCCTGAGCAGCAGCAGCAGCAGAGATGTGCCCCAAGGGCGGGGTGTGTTTGGTACCTGTGGTTGTGGATCATGCGGATGTCGTAGAGCCGCACGAAGGGCCCGCTGGCCCCCACGGCCAGGTAATTGTTGTCCTGGGGGTTCACTGTCAGGCACTTGGCCTCCACCAGCTGCCCACAGTACTCGGTCAGGTCTATCAGCACCTCGGAGCGTTTGCTGTTCTCCCGCAGGTCGTACTGTCTGCAAAGGGAGGTCACGGGGTGGCACGAGCAGCAGGAACACAATCATGGCATGTCCTGAGCTGGGGGCACCCACAACAATCATCCAGTCCAACCCCTGAACTGCACAGACACCCCAACAATCCCCCCTGGGCCTGAGAGCCTTGTCCAAAGCTGCTGGAGCTCTGCAGCCTTGGGGCTGTGACCATTCCCTGGGGAGCCTGGACAGTGCCCCATCACTCTGGGAGAAGAACCTTTTCCTGAAATCCTTAAATCCTAAACCTCACACAGCTAAGAGAGATGACACCAAGGACATGAACAACAGTCATTTGTGCCACAGGTTACTGGAAGCACCTCACTTCAACACACAGTAGGGTCTCAGTATCTGGAGAATCATTAAATGCAGATCTATAATGTGCACAGACTTATTCAAGTTCCAAATTAAACTCCAAGTAATAACCTGTTCCTTTTCTGGCCTCCTTTTCCAGCAGTGAGGAAAATGGAGGAGCTGAGAAGAGTATTTATGACTCTACAAGATAAATCTTTCCAGTTTCAGGGAAGGGAGAGATGAGTTTAAGCTGTGTAGTACAGAGGGCAGCCTCTTTTCAGGTCTGTGCACAGCACACATTGTGATGGTTCCCAACCCAAAGCAGCTGAATTGTGTACCTGATTAACCCATCTTCTGCTGCACTCCAGAAGGTGTTTGGCCACATGGGAGCCGTGGCAATGCGCTTCACTCTGTTGGTGTGATCTCCAAACATGTGCACTGTCTCTTTGACAGTCAGGTCATGGACGTGCACCTTGGAATCCGCAGCTCCCGTGATGAGGATCCGATCCCCCGAGTGCGGCAGGAACTGTGGGACAGGGGGGACACTCAGGGGACACTCAGGGGACACTCAGGGGACACTCAGACTGCTCACATGGACATCCTGGCAGTCCAGAGCAGAATTCTGCTTCAGGAACACGGGCTAACCCACGTTATTCCCTCTTGCACAGGTCAGTGTGCACACTCAAGAGTTACACAGGGGTGCCCTCATTACACATCCCAATGGGCTACAAACATTTCCTTCCAATTCAGACAGAATGAGCCTGGGATCTGCCTAAACTAAGTGCAGTATTAGACTTCATCCATTTTTCCCTATAATTAGAATTTTTTTTGGAGGGGTGGGGAGGGAAGCTTCTCGCAGAAAAATGTTTCCCAGCAAGAATTTATCCCCTGGCTGCTCTGGCTGCTGATTTTCTTAGCTGTTCTTTCCTTCTAACCACGTACCTTGACAGAAAAGATGTTTGCTGTGTGTCCTGTGTGCATAGAAAGGAGTTTCTTGTGGTGCAGAGGGTCCCACACAATGGTATGCTGGTCATCAGAGCCAGAGGCCAATAAGCTGAAACAAACAGGAGATAAGATGCACCATGAATTCTTCTGTTCCACCCCATGCCCAGGTTCATGGAGCTGTGTGACCACCAAAGACATCCATGGAGTGAATTCAGCCCTAACCAGCCCATTTGCTCCCTCTTTCCTGTGCACCATCCCTTCAGCCAGGTCAAGCAGCTAAAGCAAAGAGCAGCTCCATGGAAAATGCAGCTGACTGAGGCACCTGCCCTGGATTCTGCTGGGAAAACAGGAGCGTCTGCTCAACAACAACGGGCAGGGGCCCCACCTTCCCTATCACCCTGGCTGTGTTAACTGCTCCTCATCATCCCTGAGCATCCCTGAGCACTCCAAGGCATTCATTGCTAGGCTCCAGCTGTGCCCAGGCAGTCCCAGGGTCAACCACAAAATGCTTTAAAAGTGTCAAGTCACTGCAAGGTGCTCTTGGCCTTGTCCATCCTTCTGCATCTGAACCAAAGCAATCTGACATCTGCAACTCCCAGCTCTTTTAAACTTACATTTCCTTGTAGCCAAATCTCTTTCAAGCCATGAAATTTTCACTGGTAAATAATTCTGAAGAGTACCAGAGGGCAGACTCTGGATGTTGTAAGAAACATCCAGAAATACCCACTCTTCCTTCCATCCATCCACTTCTCATGCATTCCACTTGGCCAATGGAAGTTGCTCTTTAGTCTCCCTCTAAAACCACAGAGGGGTGAATTCTCAACTCCCTCCCTTGGATATTTGGCCCCCAGCAGCAGCTTTGAACAGCATGTGAAGGGGGTGGGGAAATGTCACCACCAGCTGGGCAAATCCTAAAGATCCATTATAATCCATAATACCACTTAAGAGAAGAGAAGCAGCCTCCAATCTCCACTTCTTAGTCTGACCATTTCCCTTCTGAACTCACTAAAGGGGCATTTCTTATAATAACCAGATATATTTAACAAAATAAAGCTCCTTTTGAAGCGTGAGCTCTACTACAGCTCAAACTTTGAGCCTGAGCTCCACTTTTCTAGAAATGGGAAGCAGCTGCTTATGATAAGATGCCCTATATCCTACCCTTGGGAAACCTGGGGTTATGTCTCTGTTATCCCCCAAATGAAGCCATATACTTACTCTCCTTTCTCATTCCATTCCAGACAGTTGACACACCCAGAGTGACCCTGAGGGAAGGAGACAAAGGAAGATGGCATTATTCAAACTTCAGATTTATCAAACAGAGCTGTTGTAAGACAAGGACACAGCGAGCTCCCCACAAATAACAACTTCTTCCAATACAAGCAGGTTTCTTTTTTTCATTCCAGCCCTGAAACAAAACTCCACACACTTGGTAGATAAGCACCTCCAGAAAAGACAGACATGCTAGAGCAGTTGGGGTAGAAAAGGCAAAATGAAACAAATAAAAAAAGGTAGTGTTGAATAAAATGGCAGTTTAGTCTCAGAGGCTACAACTGAAATCCACTGTACACAGGGAAAGGTGACTTTGCTTCCAAAGCCCTTGGCTAGGCTGACAAATTACATGTACAGGCACTCTGGGAACAGAGGGAAAATGCACTTTTGATAGCTCTGTTAGAAGCACCTTGCTGCTGGGTGACTGCATCATTCATCTTCATCCACATTAACCACTGACTGCACCAGCAAGTGGGGGAGCACTGAGCATTGTTTGATGTGGGAGATGGGACTGAAAAGAGGGACAAAAGAATCCTTTTCTCCCCCAAATCGAGCAAACTGATGTGTCAGAGGCTGGCTCAGTAGGGTAGAACAAGGTGTTGATAAAGCCAAGCTTGTGGGTTTGAGCCCAGATGGGCCATTCACTCAAGGCTTGGCCTCGATGATCCCTGTGGGTGCCTTCCAACTCAAAATATTCTGTGTACTCTTAGAATATTTTCTGAGGTATATCAGAGAGCACTGCAACCTGCTCCTCAGGGAATCCATTAGAGCTGAGTATGCTGAGCAGCTGACAATTGTCTCCTTCAGGCATCAGAGCTGGGATTAGGTGATGTCCAGCCTGCTGAAGTTCACCAGGTGGTACAGAAAGCTCAGTGAGCTATTCCCAGCTCTAGTGCAGTTTGGGGACTAAGAGATCAGTATTTACCTCATAGAAGATAGAATTCCACACTCCTCAGGAAGGTGCCCCCCAAGGAGCTGGTTTGACACTCACCTGCAGCTCAGCCTCCAGCCCCAGGCGGCGGATGAAGGGGTCGGTGACGTGGTAGTGCCGCTCGAAGCCCAGCGCTCCCCTCTCCTGCAGGAGCAAACAAACACCACAGTGAGCACAGTGAACACAACACTCCTCTTGCCTTCCAGAGAAGATTCTTGAAGTTTAAAAATCACCCAGGTATCGGGGTGTCCCCAGGTTTTGCTCTGTAGCAGGGAGACAGAACCCCAGAATGGTGTGGCTGGGAAGGGACCCTAAAGCCCATCCCATTTCACCCCTGCCATGGCAGGGACACCTCCTGCTACCCCAGACTGCTCCAATCCCCACCCAACCCAGGGACAGGGACACCTCCTGCTATCTCAGATTGCTCCAATCCCCACCCAACCCAGCCTTGGACACTGCCAGGGATGGAGCAGCCACAGTGCTCTGGGTACCCTGTGCCAGGGCATCACCACCTCACAGGGAACAATCCCTTCCCAATATCCCATCTAACCCTGCCCTCCTTCACCTCAAGGCTGTGC
Source organism: Malurus cyaneus samueli (assembly GCA_009741485.1). Lineage (NCBI taxonomy): Eukaryota > Metazoa > Chordata > Aves > Passeriformes > Maluridae > Malurus > Malurus cyaneus. The sequence goes on from CM019215.1 coordinate 163,462,311, forward strand.
CCCCTTTATCTCATCACCACATACCCTTGTGACAAGTTCCTCTCCAGCCTTCCCACCCTTTGAACACCTCAGGCGGGCACATCAGAACCTTTGCCCTGAATGAGTTTAAAATGCTGTGTAACTCAGAGCCAGACTCCAGCTGGGGAGCCAAGCCCAGCTCTGAGAGTCCCTCAGCAAGGCAGAGTGAGCTGAGCCTACCTGGGCCTGACACAGCAGAAAGGGAACAACTTGGGAATGGCTGTTATTGTCCCTTGGAGAGGATTCCAGCAGGGAAATCAGGATTTACAGTACTGGACCTGAGCAGCTTAGGAGCACTCTGCCCATTGCAGAGCTGCCCCACGGGTGAAGAGCTGTGCAGTGGAATTGGTCCCTTCCTTTGGGGTGGTTATTCCTGAGCAGAGCAGAGCAGAGCTGCAGTGCACAGCACAGGCTGTTCCAGAGGGATGGGATGGCAAGGAACAGCTGCCACAGAACTGCGTCAGTACAAATGAAGGTGAAGGAAAGCAGGACAGTTGTTTCCCCTGTGATCTCACAGGGCTCACAGATGCACCAGCAGATGGCTCTGATGAAAGAAGGCCAACTGCAGAGGCAGCAGTGAAGGAGAGGGAGTGAAGTCACATTTGGGATGGAACATCCAATGTCCAAGAAGATTGTTCCCTAGGCCTTGACCCAGCTGTGGTCCCGTTCTGTGTCACACTCAACTCAATTCTTCCTCATCAGCATTTAGAGATGGGAACATCAAAGTCAAAATCATCCCAGTGGTGCCCCAAGAATCACCCTGGTGGTGCTCGGCCACATCAGCAGCCCCAGAGCAGACACAGAAACGCTGAATTCCCTTCCCAGCCCCATGTTCAGTAATGAACTCCACACACCAAAGCCATTTGAAGACAAAATGGAGACAGACATAAAAGGACCTGAGGCAAAACAAACCAGGCTTTTTGTAAAAGCTTCCATAACAAACTTCAAACCCTTGATGTATTTTTGTGCAGAGCAGTCCTAAAGCACTGCCAGGCCCATGCAAGGTGCTGCAGGTGTAACTCTGTGCTATTGCAGCCTCAGTGGCTTTGGGAGGGCTGGGGGTAGGATATTGCTTTTCCTACAAGGAACTGCCTGACTTAGCAATCTTCCCAAGGTCACACATCAAAGTCTGACAGACAGACAGTGTGAGACAGTCCCAGGCTAAGGCTCAAACCACAGAACCAGCCCTTCCTTGTTAGGGCAGCAAAGTAAATCCTGGCACATGGATTAAATTACAACCTTCTAACAGAGTTTGGTACCAAACTGCAAAGTGAGCAGTCAAGCTCCCCAATCCTTATTCTGGCTACTCACAGATTCCTTCCCTGAATGCTGATTATCAGCAAAGCTGCAAATGATTTCAGGCCTCTGAGTCCAAGCAATAATTGCCTATTGTGTCTGCTGCAGCCAGTCCTTTCACGTTGATATTCCACAAATGCAGCCATCAGATGACTGATCCCACCACTGCACAAGTTTTTTTTTCCCTACACAAAGGAAGCAACACAGCACTCTCTGAAGAAAAGGAGACAGAGAGGCTGTGACAGAGATCATTAGCTTTACTACAGTCAGAAATACCTCTGATGGCAAGATCACACGGGAGAACACAGGAAGCAGAGAGGGAAGCTGGCTAAGGGCCTTTGTGGTGCTCAAACACAAGCAGATCTCTTTCTGTTCAACTCAAAAGGAACAGAGCTGCTGATGGCAAAGCAGCCCAGGGAGAGGAACTGTGCTCCTGTCATGCCAGACTCCACCCCAGCTCTCCATGAGGGACAGTGACAGGTCCTGGGTGCTCTCTGAAGCTCCTCACAGAGTTATCAATATGTAATAACAGAGATCTCTTCTCAAGTAAAGCCAACACCGGGAGTTTCTCGGGATCCTGCACTGACTGCACCTCTCTCCACCCAGCAGCAGCTCACACATACCTTGATCTGCCTGTGGATGATGTCTCTGGTGATGTTGGCTTTTGCCATCTTCTTGCAGTGGGACAGATGAAGAGAAGCTACAGGAAGAACTGCTGCACATCCAAGCATTCCAGCCGGGCCAGGACCCACTCTGAGGGCATTCAGTTACCTGCAGGACAGCAGGGAGGACACGGGCAGGACACCACGTTATTCACTCACAGACAGTGCCAAAGTGCTGCTGCCCAGAAATGGAGATGGCCAAGAACTGAAGGGGTTGGAATAAAGGCTCCTGAAGGAACTCAAGGAAGGAACATGTAAGAATGAAGAATGTCTGACTCAAGGCCATCCTTGGTTTGTGGAGGAATTCACAATGAGCAGAATTCTAGGACTACACCAACCTGGAAAATGCATCTTTCTATGCCAGCAAAGACCCTGAGAGTCCAGGGCAGCATCCTGTCCCAGGCTTTCCTTGCACCATTCCACATCCATTCACACCCAAATTTCCCAAACTCTACAACCAACAAGGCTTATATTGTGAATGAACACAGCATTGAGGCTTTTGGTCACCTCTTATCTCTCATTCGCGACATTGGATTATCAGCAAAACATCCCTAAAATATCCAAAAGGGCATAAAAATTCCTTGGAAATCACCACAGTCAACCATGAAGTGACAATTGAACACCCAATTACCTCAGCAAGAGAAAAGGAGTGACCAGTTAAAATTGAATTTCCAGGAGAAATTAAGAGTTTTACACGCTCTTAATGGAGTTTAATGTACTAACCTAAATAACTGAACCCCCACGGAATTGGCTACTTCTGCTAAAAAAACATTCAAATTACAGAGTGATGGTCACAATATTGTGTCTTTTACACTAAAGACTATTGATCCCACCACAGTACAAGTAGATCCAGCCTCCAGTTACAAACTGACCCTGGAATAAAACATAAAATCTCCCAAAATGTGTAGGTCTAATGGAAAATATATTAATAAATATCAGACAAAAATAAATTGTGCCTCCCAATTTCTTAGACACAAAGGCTTCCAATCATAAAGCCCCTCCAAAGAGTCTGTCACCACGAAGGAACTGGAAATTCCTTGGAAATTTCCACCATGGAAATTGGTAAAGGATGTTCCTCTTTGGGCAAAACCACTGTGCAAATTCTGCTCTACTCCATTCTTGCAACTTCTGGCTTTTAACCAGCCCTGCACAAGCAGCTCCTGCTGGAGTGAGGAATGAAGTCTGAGAGTGAGGGACAATTTGGGATAAATCTGCACTGCTGCTAGCAGGGCTGAGTGCACGAGGAGCTTCACTTTGGCTACACTTTGCCATCCCTGCCTGTCCCTGCAGGAGCTCCAGGCCAGCCTGGGCAGGGCTCAGCAAAGCCTGGCCCAGTGCAATGGCCCTGCCAGTGCCACAAGGAGATCTCTAAAGTCCCTTCCAACCAAACCATTCCATGATTCTGTCACTGTCACCTCTCTGGGGTCACTTCTTAGATGACACCAGGGCTCGTTTCTCCACCACCCCTCAAGGACAACCTTCCCTCATCCCTCACTGCTTGAAATCTGCCTGAACACCCCAGACAGGACCAAAACATGGGATCCAGTTCCAGCTGCCACCTCATCCAGTGACTCCCTGAGCACCCAGAGCTCCAGCCCAGCTCCTGCACTCCCTCCTGAACTCTCCTGCTGCTGCCACACGAACTCCAGAGGCACAAACACAACTTTTGCAACACTTGGCCTTTAAATCCACAGTCAAAAATTAACAAGGCACAGATTAGTGTGGGCTCCAAATCTGGCAAGCTCTGTTTACACTGACAGTCATTTAAAAGCCCCTTAAGCTCCTGGGAAAGTAAACTTCCAGAGGGTGCTCCTGGGCATGGGGAGGAAGGGGAGAAAAAGGGTTCTCTGCTCTTCCAGTTTTCCTCAAACACTCACTCCAAGCCTGGAAACAAACCCTTGAGACTGATAACACAAATAATTCCATCACTTTAACATCAGGCTGTATTTCCTTCTCATGGAACACCTGAGTACATCCCACCCACAGCCACACCACGACAGTGATGGGCCCCGCACAGAGGGCTCAGAGCCCCAACCTGGGCACCAGCGGCCTTCAGCAAAGCTCCATCCACCCCAAGGAACTCTCAAAGCAGCACAATTCACAAATCAGCAGTTTTAAACAAGCAATCCGGGTCCTAACTGCTCAGATGTGCCCAAGTTTCTCAGGATCCAAACTCAAGGTCATTGGGAAAAGCAGCATTCTGCAGACCATGAACCCCTGGATCCACAGCTCATCCCGAGGGAACGTTCCACAGACCCTTCCCTTCACCATTTATAAATTATTTCACACAAGCACCACCCAGGACCCACCTCAGGAGGCTTCTTCATCCTCACAACTTATTCCCTGCCCCCTTTACCATGACTTTCCAGGAGGTCACAGAACAAACTAAAATACATATGATAGGAACTTTTTTTTTGGAGAAACCTGGAAAACCAAGAGGGAATGACCTGCTTAGCGGTAAACACCTTATTAAAAGAAGGTTTTGCTCCAGCTGAAGGAGTTTCCAGAAGCAGGAGTGGCTCCCAGGACAGATGGCTGGAGCAGGGAAGCAGGAGAAGAGGTGAGATCTGAGCCCTGACAGAGCACGAGGGGACAGTCAAGAGAACTGTGACACACTCAGGACACACGGTGCTCCAGCTCAGCCCTCCCCTGGAATCCTGCCTGTCCCTGATCCCCGCTGACACAGCCACAGCAAGGAGGAAGATGCCAGGCAACACCTCAGGGGTGATCCCCCCAGCACATCCACACCTCGGCCCAGCACATCCACACCACAGCCCAGCACATCCACACCACAGCCCAGCACATCCACACCACAGGGCCAGCACATCCACACCACAGGGCCAGCACATCCACACCACAGCCCAGCACATCCACACCACAGGGCCAGCACATCCACACCTCAGCCCAGCACATCCACACCACAGCCCAGCACATCCACACCACAGCCCAGCACATCCACACCACAGGGCCAGCTCTGACAGCCCAGCAGCCCCAGGGAGGAGCTGAACTGGCAAAGGAGGAGACAGATCCCCTGTCCGAGGAAAGGCACTGCAGGACACCCACCGGGGCAGGAACAGCTTCTGTGAAGGCTTTAGAGAGGGGACAGCGATCAGAGCAGGGAGAAGGCAGGGTCACACCCAGGAAAGGGGACAGGAATGTGAGGACAGGGCAGTGCCAGGGTGGGAGGGGAAAAGGAAAGCCAAAAAGCAGGAGCTGTACCTGGCAGGAGTGGCACCAGCGGATGATTCAGGGCTGGGGAAAATGGGGGTGAGGGGCTGGGTGGGAGAACTGGATAAAGGAGAGATCCTTAAAAGCAGTCAGGCTCCTGGTAAGAGAAAGGGATAACGCCTCGGGATAACCTGACAGTGCCTGGTGGTGGGGATTGAGAGAAAAGACAGGGTGGGGGGGAAATGTCAGGAAAGAGTTGAGGGGGGATAGCTGAGAGAGAAGGGGTACAGGGGGGATGCAGCTGTCACAGAAGGGGTTTGGGGGTACAGATCAGACAGAAAGGGGGTTAGGGGCAGGCAGCTGACAAGGAAAGGGTACAGGGGCACAGCTCACGGGAAAGGGAGAGGGCTGACAGAGAAGGGCAGGAGGGGGCTGGCTGGGAGGGAATGGCGGGGGATGTGGCTGATGGGGAAGGGGCACAGGGAAGAGCTGACAGGGAACGGACACGGGACACCGGGGCGGCTGACAGAGCAGGGGCTCGGCAGATGCAGCTGCGAGAGAAGCGGTGGGGGGTGCAGGCTGCCAGGAAGGGCAGGGAAGGGGGATAGGAGGGGGCGTCGCGGCAGGGCGGGGGGCTGAGGGGGGCGGGGGCCCGTCCGGCCCGCGGGGGCCCGTTACCTGTCAGGCCTCCGGGCGCGAGCGCAGCGGCAGTGGCGTTGCGAGGCTCCATCCATGCGGGCAGAGCGGCGCAGCGCTCGGGCGGCGGTTGGGGCGGCGCTGAGGCGGCGCTTGAGACCCCGGGTGCCGATGTGCGGCCGCCTGGGCGCCTCGCTGCCGGTCGTGTTTACCCGCCAGTTGTAACCGTGTGGTTTGTCGCTGCGCCCTCGGGTGTGGTTGTGGGTGAGGTCCGAACGCGTGCGCAATGCGCGAGGGATGCGCGCGAGCGCCAGCGTGCGCAGAGCCGGCGCTCCTCTTGCAGACTAGTCTTGGCTCCGCGCTCACGGCGCTCCGCGCAGAACCTGCGTAATTTCCGTTCGTGGATGTGGGCCGCTCCCTGTCCTGTGCTCCTGCCGGCGCTGTTGCCGCCGGACTGACTAGCTCCCGCTGACCTATATGAGTGGCGGAGGTATAGTTGGCACTGCGATCCTGGCCAGATGGGAGTGTTTTGATATGTACGTGGGGATAGTGTGTTGGTGTTGGGGTTGAGGCAGTTGGTGTGGTGGTTGGTTTTGGTGTGGTGGTTGTGGTTGGCTGGGGGTTAGTCATGATCGGTAGATGGGAGCGGTTCTTTTGCGAACGGGCTTGACTGAGGATGTTGTTCCGAGGAGAGGGTTAGTTGTGTCAACGTCGCGATGTGGTTTATGTGTAGCTCTGCTCCCTTTTCCAATTCTTCTCTCTTCT
>CM019215.1:163468880-163526569 GCA_009741485.1 Malurus cyaneus samueli
CAAGTCACTGCAGGTGCCTTGGCCTTGTCCATCCTTCTGCCATTAACAAAGCAATCTATCTGCAACTCCCAGCTCTTTTAAACTTACATTCCTTGTAGCCAAATCTCTTTCAGCCATGAAATTTTTCACTGGTAAATTAATTCTGAAGAGTCCAGGGGCAGACTTGGATGTTGTAAGAACATCAGAATACCCACTCTCCTTCCATCCATCCACTTCTCATGCATTCCACTTGGCCATTGGAAGTTGCTCTTTAGTCCTCTTAAAACCACAGAGGGGTGAATTTTCAACTCCCTCCCTTGGATATTTGGCCCAGCAGCAGCTTTGAACAGCATGTGAAGGGGGTGGGGAAATGTCACCACCAGCTGGGCAAATCCTAAGATCCATTTAATCCATTAATACCCACTTAAGAGAAAGAAGCAGCCTCCAATCTCCACTTCTTAGTCTGACCATTTCCCTTCTGAACTCACTAAAGGGGCATCTTATTAATTAACCGATATATTTAACAAAATAAAGCTCCTTTTGAAGCGTGAGCTCTACTAAGCTCACCCCCCCCCCCCCCCCCCCCCCCCCCCCCCCCCCCCCCCCCCCCCCCCCCCCCCCCCCCCCCCCCCCCCCCCCCCTAACTTTGAGCCTTGAGCTCCACTTTTTCTAGAATGGAAGCAGCTGCTTAGTATAAGATGCCCTATATCCTACCCTTGGGAACCTGGGTTATGTTCTTCTGTTATCCCCCAAGAAGCCAATATACTTACTCTCCTTTCTTCATCCATTCCAACAGTTGACACCACCCAGAGGACCCTTTGAGGGAAGGAGACAAGGCAAGATGCATTATTCAAAACTCAGAAAATTTATTCAAAACAGAGCTGTTGTAAGCAAGGACACAGCGAGCTCCCCACAAATAACACTTCTTCCAATACATAGGGCAGTTTCTTTTTTTCATTCCAGCCCTGAAACAAAACTCCACACACCTTGGTAGATAAGCACCTCCAAAAGAACAGACATGCTAGAGCATTGGGGTAGAAAAAGGCAAAATGAAACAAATAAAAAAAAAAAGGTAGTGTTGAATAAAATGCAGTTTAGTCTCGAGAGGCTAACAACTGAAATCCACTGTACACAGGGAAGGTTGACTTTGCTTCCAAAGCCCTTGGCTAGGCTGACCAAATTACATGTACAGGCACTCTGGGAACAGAGGGAAAATGCACTTTGATAGCTCTGTTAGAAGCACCTTGCTTGCTTGGGTGACTGCATCATTGCATCTTCATCCACATTAACCACTGACTCACCAGCAAGGGGAGCCACTGAGCATTGTTTGATGTTGGGAAGATGGACTGAAAGAGGGACAAAAGGAAATCCATTTTCTCCCCAAATCGCAGCAAACTGATGTGTCAGAGGCTGGCCTCAGTAGGGTTAGAACAAGGTGTGTAAAGGCCAAGCTTGTGGGTTTGAGCCCAGATGGGCCATTCCACTCAAGGGCTTGCCTCGATGATCCCTGTGGGTGCCTTCCAACTTCAAATATCTGTTGTACTCTTAGAATATTTTCTGAGGTATTATCAGAGAGCACTGCAACCTGCTCCTCAGGGAATCCATTAGAGCTGAGTATGCTGAGCAGCTGAACCAATTGTCTCCTTCAGGCATCAGAGCTGGGATTAGGTGATGGTTCAGCTGCTGAAGTTCAACAGGTGCGTACAGAAAGCTCAGTGAGCTATTCCAAGCTCTATGCAAGGTTTTGGGGACTAAGAGATTCAGTTATTTTACCTCATAGAAGATAGAATTCCACACTCCTTCAGGAATGCCCCCCAAGGAGCGGTTTGACACATCACCTGCAGCTCAAGCCTCAAGCCCCAGGCTGCTGATGAAGGGGTCGGTTGACGTGTAAGTGTCGTCGAAGCCCGCGCTTTCCCCTCTCCTTGCAGGAGCCAAAAAACACCACAGTGAGCACAGTGAAACAACACTCCTCTTTTCCAGAGAGATTCTTGAAGTTTTAAAAAATCACCCAGGTACTCGGTGTCCCCAGTTTCTCTGTAGCAGGGAGAACAGAACCCCAAATGTGTGGCTGGGAAGGGACCTAAGCCCATCCCCTATTTCACCCCTGCCATGGCAGGACAACCTCCTGCTACCCCCAGACTGCTCCATCCCACCCAACCCAGGGACAGGGGACACCTCCTGCTATCTCAGATTGCTCAAATCCCCACCCAACCCATCCTTGGACACTGGCCAGGGATGGAGCAGCCACATGCTCTGGGTTACCCTGTGCCAGGGCATCACCACCTCACATGGAACAATCCCTTCCCAATATTCCCATACTAACCCTGCCCTCCTTCACCTCAGGCCTGTGCCCCTTTATCTCATCACCAAATTACCCTTTGTGACAAGTCCTCTCCAGCCTTCCCACCCTTTAACACCTCAGGCGGCACATCAGAACCTTTCCCTGAATGAGTTTAAAATGCTGTGTAACTTCATAGCCAGACTCCAGCTTGGGAGCCAGCCAGCTTCTAGAGTCCCTCAGCAAGGCAGAGTGAGCTGAGCCCTACTGGCCTGACACAGCAGAAAGGAACAACTTGGGAATGGCTGTTATTGTCCCTTGGAGAGGATATGCAGCAGGGAAATCAGGATTTACAGTACTTGGACCTGAGCAGCTTAGGGCACTCTGCCCATTTGCAGAGCTGCCCCACGTGTGAAGAGCTGTGCAGTGGAATTGGTCCCTTCCTTTGGGTTGGTTATTCCTGCAGCAAGAGCAGAGCAGAGCTGCAGTGCACAGCACAGGCTGCTTCCAGAGGGAATGGGATGGCAGGAACAGCTGCCAAGAACTGCGTCAGTACAAATAAGTGAGGAAAGCAGGACATGTTTCCCCTGTATCTCACAGGGCTCACAGAGGCACAGCAGATGGCTCTGATGAAAGAAGGCAACTGCAGAGGCAGCAGTGAAGGAGAGGAGTGAAGTCACATTTGGGATGAACATCCAATGTCAAGACAGATTGTTCCCTAGGCCTTGACCACGTGTCCCGTTCTGTTCACACTCACTCACAATTCTTTTCCTCATCAGCATTAGAGATGGGAACATCAAAGTTCAAAATTCATCCCAGTGGTGCCAAGAATCACCCTGTGGTGCTCGGCCACTCAGAGCCCCAGAGCAGACACAGAAGCGCTGAATTTCCCTTCCCAGCCCCATGTTCAGTAATGAACTCCACACACCAAAGCCATTTGAAGGGACAAAATGGGGGACAGACATAAAAGGACTGAGGCAAAACAAACCAGGCTTTTTTGTAACAAGCCTTCCATAACAAACTTCAAACCCTTGATGTATTTTTGTGCAGAGCGATTCCTAAAGCACTGCCAGGCCCATGCAGGTGCTGCAGGTGTAACTCTGTGCTATTGCAGCCTCAGATGGCTTTGGGAGGGCTGGGGCGTAGGGATATTGCTTTTCCTACAAGGAACTGCCTGACTTAGCAATCTTCCCAAGGTACACACAAAGTCTGACAGACAGACAGGTGAGACAGTGCCCAGGCTTAAGGCCAAACCACAGAACCAGCCCTTTCCTTGTTAGGCAGCAAAGTAAATCCTGCGACATGGATTAGAATTACAACCTTCTAACAGAGTTTGGTACCAAACTGCAAAGTGAGCAGTTCAATGCTCCCCAATCCTTATTCGGGCACTCAAGCAGATTCCTTCCCTGAATGCTGATTATCAGCAAAGCTGGCAAAATGATTTCAGGCCTCTGAGTCAAAGCAATAATTTGCTATTGTGTCTGCCTGCAGCCAGTCCTTCACGTTGATATTCCACAATGCAGCCATCAGATGACTGATCCCACCACGCACCAAGTTTTTTTTTCCCTACACAAAGGAAGCAACACAGCACTCTCTGAAGAAAAGGAGACAGAGAGCTGTGACAGAGATCATTAGCTTACTACAGTCAGAAATACCTCTGATTGCAAGATCACACGGGAGAACACAGGAAGCAGAGGAAGCTGGCTAAGGCCTTTGTGGTGCTCAACACAAGCCAGATCTCTTCTGTTCCAACTCAAAAGGGAACGAGCTGCTGAGGCAAAGCAGCTCCAGGGAGAGAACTGGTGCTCCTGTCATGCCAGACCCACCCCAGCTCCTCCATGAGGGACAGTGACAGGTTCCTGGGTGCTCTCTGAAGCTCCCCCTTCCCATCACAGAGTTATCAATATGTAATAACAGGAGATCTCTTCTCAAGTAAAGCCAACCACGGGAGGTTTCTCGGGATCCTGCACTGACTGCACCTCTCCCACCCCAGCAGCAGCTCACACATACCTGAATCTGCCTGTGGATGATGTCTCTGGTGATGTTGGCTTTGCCATCTTCTTGCAGTGGGAACGATGAGAGGAAGCTACGGAAGAACTGCTGCCATCCAAGCATTCCAGCCGGCCAGGACCACTCTGAGGGCATTCAGTTACCTGCATGGACAGCAGGGAGGACACGGGCAGGACACCACGTTATTCACTCACAGACAGTGCCAAAGTGCTTGCTGCCCAGAAAGGAGATGGCCAAGAACTGAAGGGTTGGAATAAAGCTCTGAAGGAACTCAGGAAGGAACATGTAAGAATGAAGAATGTCTGACTTCAAGGCCATCCTTGGTTTGTGAGGAATTCACAATGAGCAGAATTCTAGGACTACACCAACTGGAAAAATGCATCTTTTCTATGCAGCAAAGACCCTGAGAGTCCAGGGCAGCATCTGTCCCGGGCTTTCCTTGCACCATTCCACATCCATCACACCCAATTTCCCAAACTCTACAACCAACAAGCTTATATTGTGAATTGAACACAGCTTGAGGCTTTTTGTCACCTCTTATCTCTCATTCCCTACATTGGATTATCAGAAAACATCCCTAAAATATCCAAAAGGCATAAAATTCCTTGGAAATCACCACAGTCAACCATGACAGTGACAATTGAAACACCCAATTACCTCAGCAGAGAAAGGGAGTGACAGTTTAAAATTGAATTTCCAAGGAGAAATAAGAGTTACACGCTCTTAATGAGTTTAATGTACTAACCGTAAATTAACTGAACCCACGGAATTGGCTACTCTGCTAAAAAAACATTCAAATTACAGAGTGGTGCGTCACAATATTGTGTCTTTTACACTAAGACTATTATCCCACCACAGCTACAAGTAGATCCAGCCTCCAGTTACAAACTACACTGGAATAAACATAAATCTCCCAAAATGTGTAGTCTAATGGAAAATATATTAATAAATATCAGACAAAAATAAATTTGTGCTCCAATTTCGTTAGACAATAAGGCTTCAATCATTAAAGCCCCTCCAAAGAGTTGTCACCACGAAGGAACTGGAAATTCCTTGGAAATTTCGCACCATGGAAATTGCGTAAAGGGATGTGTCGCTCTTTGGGCAAAACCACTGTGCAATTCTGCTCTACTCCTTCGCAACCCTTTAACCAGCCCGCCCCCCCCCCGCCCCGCCCCTCCCTGCCAACAAGCAGCTTCCTGTGGAGTGAGGAATGAAGTCTGAGAGTGCAGGACAATTTGGAAAATCTGCACTGCTTGCTAGCAGGGCTGAGTTGCACGAGAGCTTCACTTTGGTACACTTTGCCTCCCTGCCTGTCCTGCAGGAGCATCCAGGCCAGCCTGGGCAGGGCGCTCAGCAAGCCTGGCCCAGTGCAATGCCCTGCCAGTGCAACAGGGAGATCTTAGTCCCTTCCAACCCAAACCATTCCTATTCTGTCACTGCACCTCTCTGGGGTCACTTCTTAGATGGACACCAGGCTCGTTTCTCCACCACCTCAAGACAACCTTCCCTCATCCCTCACTGCTTGAAATCTGCCTGAACACCCCAGACAGGGACCAAAACATGGGATCCAGTTCCAGCTGCCACCTCATCAGTGATCCCATGAGCACCCAGGCTCCAGCCCAGCTCCTGCAACTCCCTTCTGGACTCTCCTGCTGCTGCACACGAACTCCAGAGGCCACAAACCACAACTTTTGCAACACTTGGCCTTTAAAATCCACAGTCAAATAACAGGCACAAGATTAGTGTGGCGCTCAAATCTGGCTAAGCTCCTGGTTACATGACAGTCATTTAAAAGCCCCTTAAGCTCACTGGGAAAGTAAATTCCAGAGGGTTGCTCCTGGGCATTGGGGAGGAAGGGGAGAAAAAGGGTTCTCTGCTCTTCCAGTTTTCCTCAAACACTCACTCCAAGCCTGGAACAAACCCTTAGACTGAAACACAATAATTCCATCCTTAACATCAGTTCTGTATTTCCTTTCTCATGGAACACCTGAGTACATCCACCCACAGCCACACCACGACATGATGGGCCCCGCACAGAGGGCTCAGAGGCCCCAACCTGGGCACCGCGGCCCTTCGCAAAGCTCCATCCACCCCCAAGGAACTCTAAAAGCAGCACAATTCACAAAATCAGCAGTTTTAAACAAGCAATCCGGGTCCTAACTGCTCAGATGTCCCAAGTTTCTCAGGTCCAAACTCAAGGTCATTGGGAAAAGCAGCCATTCTGCATACCATGAACCCCTGGGATCCCAACCCAGCTTCATCCGAGGGAACGTTCACAGGACCCTCCCTTTCACCATTATAAATTAGTTTCACACGAAGCACCACCCAGGACCCCCACTCAGGAGCTTCATTCATCTCACACTTATTCCCTGCCCCCTTTACCTGGACTTCCAGTGATGGTCACAGAACAAACTAAAATACATATGATAGAACTTTTTTTTCGGAGATAACCTGGAAAACCAAGAGGGAATGATGCCTGTCTTAGCGGTTAAAACTTATTAAACAGAAGGTTCTTGCGTCAGCTGAAGGAGTTTCCAGAAAGCACGAGTGGCTCCGCAGACAGATGGCTGGAGCAGGGAAGCAGGGAAGAGGTGAAGATCTGAGCGCCTGCAGAGCACGAGGGGGACTGTCAAGGAGAACTGTTACACACTCAGGAACACGGTGCTCCAGCCTAAGCCTCTCCCTGGGATCCTGCCTGTCCCTTGACCACAGCTGACCACAGCCACAGCGAGGAGGAAGATGCCAGGAACCACAGGGTGACCACACTACACGCCGCCCAGTGATCCACAAGCCCCAGCACATTCCACACCAGGACCCCACCCCAGCCACAATCACCACTCACGGCCCAGCACTCCACACCACAGCCCAGCACATCCACACCACAGGGCCAGCACATCCACACCACAGCCAGCACCCACCAGCCAGCATCAACCAGCCAGCAATCCACACCAGCCCAGACATCCATCGCCAGCAACCACCCAGCCGCATCCTCGACCCAGCACATCCACACCTACAGCCCAGCACATCCACACCAAGGGCCAGCACTCCACACCACCACCCAGACCCCACAGCCCACATCCAACACTGAGCCACATACACACAAGGGCCGCTCTGACAGCCCAGCCAGCCCAGGAGGAGCTGAACTGCAAGGAGGAGGGACTACTGATCCCCCTGTCGAGGAAAGGCAATGCAGTGACACCCCCGGTGAGCAGGAACAGCTTCTGTGGAAGCTTTCAGACAGCAGGGGCAGCGACAGCAGCGGAGAAGGCAGGGTCATACCGCAGGAGGGACAGGAATGGAGGTACGGGCAGTGCCAGGGTGGGACGGAAAAGGAAAGCCAAAAAGCAGGAGCATGTACTGCAGGAGTGGAGTGGCACCAGCGGATGATTCAGGGCTGGGGAATGGGGGTGAGGGTGGGGTGGAGAACTGGATAAGGAGAGATCCTTAAAAGCAGTCAGGCTCCTGGTAAAGAGAAAGGGATAACGCCTCGGGGGATAACCTGACAGTCCTTGGTGGGGATTTGATGAGAAAAGACAGGGGTGGGGGGGAAATGTCAGGAAAGGGAGTGAGGGGGATAGCTGAGAGAGAAGGGGGTACAGGGGGATGCAGCTGTCACAGAAGGGTTTGGGGGTACAGATCAGACAGAAAGGGGGTATAGGGCAGGCAGCTGACAAGGAAAAGGTACAGGGGCACAGCTCACGGAAAGGGAGAAGGGCTGACAGAGAAGGGCAGGAGGAGGGCTTGGCTGGGGAGGGAATGGCGGGGGGGATGTGGCTGATGGGGAAGGGGCACAGGGGGAAGAGCTGACACGGGAACGGACACGGGGACACCGGGGCGGCTGACAGAGCAGGGGCTCGGCAGATGCAGCTGCGGAGAAGAAGCGGGTGGGGGTGCAGCTGCCAGGAAGGGCAGGGGAAGGGGGAAGGGAGGGGGCGTCCGGCAGGCGGGGGCTGAGGGCGCGGGCCCGCTCCGGCCCGCGGGGGCCCGTTACCTGTCAGGCCTCCGGGCGGAGCGCAGCGGCAGTGGCGTTGCGAGGCTCCATCCATGCGGGCAGAGCGCCGCAGCGCTCGGGCGGCCGGTGGGGCGGCGCTGAGGCGGCGCTGAGACCCGGCCGTGCCCCCCCGCCCCGCCCTGTTTACCCCCGCCAGCTGTCCGGGCTGCGCTGCGCCCCCCAACGCCGCGCAATGCGCATGCGCCACGCCAGCTGCGCAACCGCCCCCCCGCACACGGCCGCGCCACGCCCCGCGCAAACCGCGTAAATCCCTTCGTGAATGCCGCCCCTTCCTGCCGCCGCCGCGCCCCGACTGACAGCTCCCGCAGCCAATGGGAGCGGAGGAACTGAGCACTGCGATCGGCCAATCGGCGTGCAGGGGCGGGAGAGGAGCGGCGCGAACGGGCTGCTGGGAGATGTAGTCCAGGAGGGGGACTGATGGCACACCCCATGACCAGCTCCCCTTCCCCAAATCTGGAGTTTAAAGCCCCCTGTGCACAGGGAACAATTTCTTCCCAAAATCTAATCTAAGTTTACAGTCCACCAGCTTAAGGCCATTCCCCCTTATCCTGTCACTCCAGGCCCTTTTAAATAATCCCTTTCCCTCTTCCTTAGTGTCTGCTCCAGGTGCTGGAAAGCTGCAATGAGGTCACCCCAAAGTTTCTCTTCTCCAAACCCAATCCTGCCATCCTTTCCTCACAGGAGCCCCAACATCATGGGGCTCTCATCCTTCAGTGCCCCCTCAGGACGTTCTGTGATTCCCTGATCTCCTGACAGACAGGCTGTGACTGAGCCCCTGCACAAAGCTCATCCCAGCGCCGGCTCTGCCCAGCACAGCTCCCCAAGTGAAGGGTGTGAGAAACTGCCGGGGCCGGCAGCACCAAGCTCGGCTTTGCTTGGAATTAAAACTCCTGTGCAAAGAGCCAGGGGGCGGCAGTGTTTGCAAAATCCTTCCCTTGCTGTCCTCTCGCGGCCACTGGCCCTGCACACACTGAGGACAAGGCTGGCACCCCCTCCAGTCCCAATTATCTTAATGAACCCTCCCAAAAAGGGGATGTGTGTAAAATACATCAAAACTCACCAATTCACCTCTCTGTAATTTATTTCCACAATCAAACATTCCTGAAGTCTATTAATAAAGTGTAATGAATAGTTTAAATTTTCATTTAGAACTTAATTCCCTGGCTCCTAGATAATCCCAGCTGCATGGCAGAAGAAAATTGCTGCTTGCATATTCCAACAGAAGGAGGAAAAGCCCCATAAATCAGACATCAGGTACAAGCCTGAGGATTCTCCTTCACACCTCCAGCCTCACAAATGACAGCTGCAATGATCTGTCTCCATCTCGCAAGTCATTAACTTATTCAGCGGTTGCCAAAGTTCTTTATAGAAGATAATTGTTAATTGTTGCCTCTGCATCAGTCCAGACTCTTTAATTAAACAAATAATAATGGGGATCCATCACTACCATCCTCACAAAAGGGTTTTATCTTCTTTTCTCAGATGCCATCCCCATGGGGATCCAAAGCTCCACACAGAAAATCAGGCAGGCTTCAGATGCCCTTGACATGGAAGTTTTTCTTGCTGATGGAGGAAAAATTGGGGCACGGGAGCTTGATTTCTTTGTCAGGCTGGTGACAGGAATAACAGGGCTAGAAGCAAGGAGGACTTGCTGGTTCTGACCAGAGCTGGAGTTTCTGATGCAGTCTCAAATTTGGGGAATGCAAACGAGGTGCTTTCCCAGCAGCTCAGTTCCTGCAGGATAACCACACCTTGGACAGTATCCTCATGGAACAGGGCTGTGGGCTTTCCGTTCAAGGAAAGGTACCAGCAGCAAGGAATAAATCTGCCTGAGAGCTGCCCTTGCCCTTTTTACAATGTTGGAGGGAAAACAGTTTGAGTCATACAAAAGGCATTTTTAATACTTTCAATAAATACCTGTCTCCTTTTCTATCCTCAAACTATGCTACACAGAAAAAAAAAGAAAACTCAGCGTAAAAAACCTCACAACATGCACATAAAGTTAAATTTTACACCCTGTGCCAGTGTTGGGATGTCCCAGGGTTCAAATGCAGTTTCACAGACACAGATCTTACTCTTGGAAGTGGTTTGTCCTGCAGACACCTGCAGTTGGAGTAGGATTTGTTTGCAAATTGAAATTGTCAGGCCAGAGCAAGGAAATTTCCTCTTGGCTGAGAACCTGCACCAACGAAAATCCTTTGCAGAGTTCAACCAAGACAAGCAGGAACCTGCTACCAACCACGAGGACTTCCCCAAGTGCTGCATCCCCCCTGGCCAACACTCACCAGGCAGAACAGAGCCATTGAGCCTCTGTGGCTGCGAGGAGGGAGAAAAACCCAACCCAGTCATTGCACAGAACAGGGGACCTGTTTTAGCTGCCAGGAGCTGTTTCTGAAAGCAAAGCAGCCCCCGTGTTTTTGCCTCCTGTTGCCAGAGCACACTCCTGCCTCAACCCAGACATCACCAACTGCCTCGCACCGGCTCAGGCATCTCACCCAGATATGACTAAGCCCTTTCAGAACGAGAAACCATCAGGATGTCTTGCTTAATTGCTAAAACAGATTAATTTGACCATCCAGCACATTGCCAAGCGGAAGAGAGGAATTGACACACCTAGCTGGTTCCTGATGATCTGCTTTAATTGATGGGTCACGTTTGGAGATGATTTTCCACCACGCAACTGCTGAAGGGCTGCTGGGGTCCCCTCCTGCCCTCCACATTCCCTGCAGCCTTCTGATCACCAGTGCTTTGGGAGGCTTAAATCAAGAATGTCACTGACGCAAACCAGCATCACCTTCAAAGCTTGAGGTTTAGCTCCCACATGTCGTGGAAAAGGCCCGTGCCTTCCCCACATGGAATTCTGACAAGGATTAAGGGCTGCATCTTTACCAAAATGCCCCTTTGGCTCCTAAAGTTGAGGTGGTGAACCAGGTCAAAGCTCGTTTGGATGGCTCCGGTCACCAGCACATGACACTCGGGATGTCGGAGCAGAGCCAGGAAATCAGGGTGGCTGAGCCTGGCCGCAGTGCCAAGCAACCCCCCCACGCTACTCCAGTGGTTTTATTGGAGCCTTATCAGATTTCCTGGTGACTCAGAGCAGCCGGTGACCGGGCAGAAGGGCATGGCCATGGCAGCAGGCACAGATGGGGTTACAGCTCCGTGCTGCTCCACAATAGCAGCCAGTGCCCAGCAGGCCCCTCTGTGCCCCGATCCCACCACCCCAGAGCTCTCCTGCTCCACACTGAGGGTGAGCAGACCATGGCTGTGCCTCTGCAAGGAACAACCATGGAGGAGGCAGTGGCTGTTCAGCCCTTCCCGAGAGCCCAGGGAGCTCTGCCTGGCCCCCAAACCCCGGCTGAGTCCCCACGGGGTACCTGAGCTGGGCACCCCCGCAACCCTTTCCCCATAACCCACCTTCCAAACCCCTCCCACCATCCCCTTCCCTTTTTCTTCCATCAGCACTCCCAGCTCCGTCTCCCCCTTTGCTCACACACCCCACGCCCATTCCCGCTCCTGCCTTCCATTCCCCATTCCCATTCCCTTCCCATTCCCATTCCCATTCCCTCTCCCTCACCCCCACAGGCCCGTCCTGCCCCATTCCCCATTCCCCTCTCCCTCACGGCTCCCTCACGCCAGTCCCATTCCCATTCCCCATTCCCATTCCCTCACCCTCACCCTTCCCTCCTGTTCCCATTCCCCATTCCCCATTCCCATCCCATCCCTCCTCTCCTCACCCTCCCTCAGGCCCGTTCCCGTTCCTTCCTTCCTCTTCCCATCCCTCCCCTTCCCATCGTTCCCATTCCATTCCCTTCCCTCCCATTCCCATTCCCCATTCCCCATTCCCATTCCCCTTCCCTCTCCCTCACGCCTCCCTCAGGCCCGTTCCCGCCTGTTCCCTCCCCCTACCCCCTCAGGCCGTTTCCCGTTCCCCTTCCCCCTCAACCCCTCAGCCGCTCCGCGCTCCCCCCGCGCCGCTCCGCTCCCCGCTCCCGTCCCGCCCGCCGCCTCGGGCGCCGCCTCCGCCGCCTCCGCCGCCGCCTCCGCCCGTCTGTGGGCCGAGCCGGCGCCGCGGGCCGCCCCAGCTCCGCTCGGGCTGTGGCGGGGCGCTCCAGGAGGGCCCGCGGCCCCGGCCCGAGCCCCCCGCCCGCCGCCATGGGCGCCGCGGCCCTGCGCGCCCTGCCCTGGGCGCTGCTGCTGCTGGGGCCGTTGCTGCCCGGCCAGGTCTTCAGGCCAACCCCATGCTTCACCTCCGAGGGCCAGCCCCGCCCGCTGCCCGGCGGGGACATCCGGGCTTCACCCCCGCGCCCCCCGCCGCCCTGAGGAGATCCACCCGCTCAAGGAGCAGCCGGCCAACGGCTCGGGAGAGGGGCACACCAAGCACCGCAAAGCCTTCCCGGTCATCGGCGTCGACTACACGCACGTCCGCATCCCCTTCGAGATCTCGCTGTGGATCCTCCTGGCCTGCCTCATGAAGCTGGGTAGGTGGGCGGCGCTGGGGGGGAGTCCGGGGCAGAGGGGCTGGGGAGGGGCCGCTGGTGTGGTGGGGAAGGAGGGACCCCCTGAGCATCCCAGGGTGGGATCCCCCAGGCCAATGGGACAGACACCGCCAGGCATTGCAAGGAGTGACCCTCGGGAGCATCGACCGAGGAGTGACCCCCTGAGCATCCCGGGGCAGAGCCCCTCAGCTGGATGGGGCACGCACCCCCAGTCATCCCAAGGAGTGACCCCCTGAGCATCCCAAGGAGGGACCCTCTGGAGCATTCTAGGGAGAGACCCCTCTGAGCATCCCAAAGCAGGACCACCCAAACATCCCAGGGCAAAATCTTGTGCACATCCTCTGCAAACACCCCAGACGGCTGGGCCGGGGTGAGCACTGCTCTCCCCACGACCTTGGGTCTCTGTCCTGGGCCTGGCAGGCAGCAGCATCCCGGTCCCTCCACTCCCACAGTCTCCATCTCCCTGCCTGGGAGTGGGACTGAAGATGCTCCTGACCCCGACCATGCCCTGCTTGGACCAGGTTTGCTTTCCTCCCTTTGACCTCAGGGAGGAAGCATCCAGTTCGTTCGCTTCCTCTCTCAGCCACAGACGCCTTTTGTAACCTTGGAGAAGTCACTTTAAAATCTCCCGGTGCTTTGGCCTCCCCTTCCTCCCGCTCCGCAGCAACCTGGGTAGCTTTGTCTCTGCTGCAAAGCATCCGGAGATTCCCGCATTAAAGAGAGCGGTGGCAGGGCTGGAAAAATCACCCACTCGGATGAGCTGCTCTGGGAGAGCATCACGCTGCCCGGGCGGGGGTTGTTGACAAAGTGTTTCCCAAACTTCTGCAGCTAGATCAATAGCCGCCGAATAACCCAAAACCTGTGATGTGATGTGATGTGATGTAACCACCCCGGCTCGCCGGCCCTGCTGTGCAGAGGTTGAGCTGGCCCTGGTCCCATCCCTGATGATAAAGCCAAAGGGACAGGTGAAATGTGTGCCCGTCCCTGCCTTGGAGCAGCTGAGGAAGGAAGGGAGCTCTGCATTCCTTCATTTTCCTCCTCAAGAACCATCAGTGGTTTATTAGCACTAAGTTGTGCGGTGCTGCAGCTTGCTGAGGGAAATCTTGCTTTGGGAGCTTTCTTAAGCTGGTGCCTGTTGTGAACTGTGCCCTGTCCTGCTCCAGAGGGGTCTGAGAGACCCCGAGGAGCTCAGATCCTTCCTGCACAGCTATTCCTGAAATTATCCCACCCCTTTCCAGCCCGCTGTGAGCGTATGTAGGCAGGTGAAGCCCCATTTCCACAATCCCTCCTGGGTGTTTTATTTACATGCAGGTGCAGGAGTGAGAACACTTCAGACGTGGAGGCCTGTCTGGGAGACAGGCGGGCAGGACAGGGTGGGATCCACGGGGTTTATGCCTTCTAAAGGACCTCAGGCATGTTTAGCTTGGTAGGTGCGTCTCCCTAGGGAATGCAGCCGTGAAACCTCCTTTGCGAGGGCTCTCCTCCTTTGCCAGGGCTCTCCTTTCTCAGGGCTCTCCTTTCTCAGGGCTCTCCTCCTTGCCCAGGGCTCTCCATTCTCAGGGTTCTCCTCCTTTCCAGGGCTCTCCTTTTCCAGGGCTCTCCTCCTTTCCCGGGGCTCTCCCGGCGCACAGAGCCAGCTCCGCGGTTGCTCTGCGCCTTCAGCCCTGCTCGGGGAGCAGAGTGACGAAATCAGGAGTATCTGTGCGGAATCTGGAGGAGAAAGGAGGGGCCAATGGCCTGCGGCCCTGCCGGGGAGCACGGGGGAAACCGTGCTGGAAAACACCAGAATGGGCAGTGGGAGCAGCTCTGGGGGGAGGGATGGACGTGGTGGGGGACACCCATTGTCACTGGTGCTGTGGGAAACTGCTCCTGCTGCTCTTGCCTGGAGTCAGGGCTCGTTTGTACTGCAGGGAAAGTTGTCTCTGCCGGCTGTTGGGTATTTGGTGCTACAAATATTATGCAAGAATGCATGTTCTGAGGGGTGTATTTTAGGAGAGACTGCCCTGCAAGTTTGGTGAAGGTCTCTGGAGGTGGCAGGTGCTCTGCAGAGCTCCTGGGATGCTAATTGTACCAAAATCTACACCTTAGCTTACTTACACCTCTGACAGGGCCTTGACAGCAGGGCAGTCCTGGGACACCCTTTCCCTTGGCCTCCTTTCCAGGGTTTTGTGTTTCTTGTTCACGCTGCCTTGGCATGGAGTTCCCAAGTTGCTGGTACAGCTTCCTCTGCTCGTGAGCTGCAAAAAATGTCTCACTGCTCTGTGTCCATCTGTCCCACCCTGGGTCACGGGATGTTGTCCAGCAGCAGCAAAATAAGCTTTTTTTCCACCCAGTTCCACTCTTACACAACTGGGCGCTGCTGGCAGTGCAGTCTGGGGTGGCAGGATGAGGCTCACGCATCCCCAGGCTCCCTAAACCGGGCAGGGTTTGGAGCATCCCGTTTCCATGGAGAGAGGAAGGGGGTTGATAAACAGAACATGATTTTGCAGTGCTTCCTCTTTCCCCCCATCCTGTCAGTGGACGTTTATTGATGCATCAGGGTGACCCTGCAAAATGCTGAGGTGCTGAGGACAAACTTCTTTTTTTTTCCAAGAACGGGAATTCCTGCAGTGTGGGCTGTGCATGACAGCTTGGCACCTCCTGATTGCCCTTTCCCATCTCCAGAGGCCTCCTTGTGGGGTTGAAGCTCTGCTTCTTTTCTCTGGGTGTCCATCTCTCCCAGATGGAGAGAGACTTTGATAGCAGGGCCTGAAGTGACACGACAAGGGGAAGTGGTTTTAAGAAGGCAGGTTTAGATTAGATGTAAGAAAGAGATGACTTGCTCAGAAGGTGTTGAGGCACTGGCACAGGGTGCCTGAGAAGCTGTGGCTGCCCCATCCCTGGAAGTGTTCCAGGCCAGGCTGGACAGCGCTTGGAGCAACCTGGGATAGTGGAAGGCGTCCCTGTCCATGGCAGGGGTGGAATGGGATGGGCTTTGAGGTCCCTTCCCACCCAAACCATTCCATGGTTCTGTGGCTCTTGGTGCCCACCAAGCCACTCTGTCGCTCCCCTCCTCTGCAGGAGAAACGAGGATGGAAAAAAACCTGGTAGGTCAGGATAAAGGCAGTTTAATAAAGCAAAAGCAAAAGGGTCATGTGCAGAAACAAAGGGAAACAAAAGATTTATTCTCTACTTCCCATCAGCAGATGATGTCCAGCAACTTCCTGGGAAGTACCTTCAGGAGCATAGTGGCTGCTCCGGAAGGCAAATGTCGTAATTACAACTGCCCACCCCCTCTTCCTCTTTTCTCTTTGCTTTTTTGTGGTGTGGAATATCCCTTTGGTCACATTGGGGCAGCTGTCCCAGCAATGTCCCCTCCCAGTTCCTGGTGAGGGGTGAGTGTTGGGGGCAGCCTCGGTGCTGCAAGCCCTGCTCAGCAGCAGCCAAAACAGGGGGTGTTATCATCCCCGTTCAGCCACAGCAGGGTGAGTGACTCTGAGTGCTGCTGTGGGGCAGATGAGCTCCAGCCCACCCAGACCAGGGCATGGGGATTTCATTCCCTGTGTCCATGTTGGAGGGTCCCCACGAGGCCCCACTTGAGAGCTGAGCTCCACTCGCCTGCGCCAGACGCCGCTCGCTGGGATTGGAGCCTGTGGCACCACTGAGTCACTGCTCTGTCTCCTCTTCCCCCTCCAAGCTGTGGTGTCTGGGGTGTTCCCTGTCCCTCCGGGCTGTGTGACAGCGCCAGTGCCAGCCTGGGACTCACAGAACCGTCCCTGCCCTGGGATTGTTGGGCCAGTGTAAAATGAGCCGGGATGGAGTCTGCTCCTGAGCAGAGGGAGCCCAGAGCTGTGGCAGGGCTGGGTTGTGTGGGGACACCCAGAGCTTTGGGGCAGTTTGGTGTCACATCTCAGCCTGGTGTGCCAGCACAGCGCCGGTGCTCAGTGACACTCCTTGGGACAGCCAAGAGCCCTGGTGCTGCTGTGCCTGCGGAGGAGCCAGATTAAAGAAACTCTGGGAGCCTGTGAGCTGGTGATAGGAGCTGGAGAAGAGAAGGGCAGGACCTGAGGGGTGCAGGTGGGGTTGTGGAGCCTCACAGAGGGTCAGGGCATGGAGGGGCAGCTCCTGCATGTGGAAGAGAAAAGACTATTTCAAAATTGCCAGAGAAACGTTTGTAGAAGCTGCTGGCTGCTGGCTGGCAGTGAGATTTGGGTGCTACAGCTCTTGGGTGTTAAAACACTTGGGTGCCTTTCAAATGTTTTATCAGCCCACATGCCTGCCCTGAAACCGGGGCTTTTGGAGGGGCCAAAAGAGTTGAGTGTTGAGGAACTCAAGGATTCCTTTGGGCGAGGGGTGATAAGGAAACCTGCAGTGGTGCTGGCACTGGATGGATGAACTGGATCTTGAGACCAGCCACGGCAGAAACAGCCCAGAGCAAAGCCATCGGCGTGGGGGTTCACTGCCAGTGCCACTGGGAAAGGGACAGCAAAGAAACCTTGCCAGAAGTGCTTTAGCTGCGTTGGGAACACACGTGTCTGACTGCAGGATGAGGTGCTGGGGCCATCTCTGGGACCCTTCTGTCCCCCAAGGGTGGCATCTCTGGGTGCCAGGAGAGCTGTGCTGGGCCAGCTTTGCTGGGATGGCCGTGGGCTGGGCCAGGCTGCTGCAAAGGGCTGTTCCATCCTGGCTCTGGCTGATCTGGATTCCCTCGCTGAGCTGGGGAGAAGTGTTTGTTTTATTTGTGGAGGGAGTGCTTGTCTTACAACCTGGCTTATCATGTGTTGACTGCAGATACTGGGGTGGTGAGTGCTCTGGGATTCCCCAAGTGTCCCCACTTGTCCCGGGGCATTGGGCCCTGGTGAATGACTGTTCAGAAAGGATTTTGAAGTACTGCTGCAGCTGGTGCCACAGAAGTGTAAATTGTCATGATAATGAACTTAAACAGTCTCTTCCAATTCAGACTTGTTGCATTCCCACTTCCTTATTGGGGAATGATCCAAACACATGCTCTGTCTCCCTTTCCCCCCTGCCTTGCCATCTTAGAAAAAGCAGCCACGGCATTTATTTTTTTCCTGACTGATCTACCCATTGCTGGTGTCAGAACTGAAAAACATCCAAACTGTTCCCTCCATGGATCTGAGAAAACCATTAGTTTAATTGTGGCTGGAAGAGTGAAAGGTTCCTGCTGTGAAATACGGGATGGTGATGGAGTGGGAAAAGCAGAACAGGTCTGTAATCACAGCCATCCCCCCCTGGTGAGCCCTAATGTTCATTAAGGCAGGATTACACTCTGTTACAGCCATGGCTTTGCTCCCTGCAGGGACCCTGTTGCCTCTGGCAGCTTCTGGACCTCAAGGCCCTTAGGAGCAAAGCTTTTGTTTCATCCCATTTATCAGCAAAGGCTTGGAGAGCTGATGCCAGGGTCAGGGCTGGGCTGGCTTCCCCCACGGGCTGCAGGTGGAATTTGGGATGTGGGTGTTGCAAGTCCTGTGGCAGCCAGAGCCCAGATTGGTGCTGGCCTGGCTTTAGGGAGATGCCATGAAGTTGTTCCTCCCCTGAGGCCTCCAGGTGAGCTGGGGTGGTTTGTGGGGTAAGAGCAGAACGTGCCAATACTTGGCCTGTTTGGTTCGTGTCCTCCCTCCCAAATTGCCCAATCACCCAACCACAGCTCATCCACAATACCCAGAGGTGCTGGAGTTCCCTTGGGAATTAGTGGGGTGGAGGACAAATCTTCTCTCTGCAATTAATATAGCTAAATAGTGTCCTTTGGGGTTTGAGAATTACCCATGGGAGAAGGGAGAGCCAGGTGGTGGAGAGGGCAGAGGGTTGTTCTTGGAGTGCCAATAATCCTGTGGCACCGAGGGACTGCAGCCCCTCTGCTGCAGCACAGACAGATCCCTGTAGCACTTGTACACACCAGATGCTCAGCAGGCTTGCAAATAAATACTGCTTTAACGTAATCCTTCCCCTTTTCCTCCTGCAAGGCCCGGTTTTGGCTATAGTGCAGAGCTGATAGGGGCTGTGAGCCTGTCCCAGGGCTGGTCCTTTGCTACAGCATAGTGGGAGCTGTGGGTGCAGACAGAGGAAAAGCAATAATGGGGCTGATCTACTGCAGCTGCCCTGTAAACATTTGATTTCTTTTATTTTTTTCTTCTCTTCTGAGTCCCCAAGGCCTAATTTGTTCAAATAAAACCCGAAATCCACACGGAATACTCTGTGAAAACATAGCCTTGCTGAGCAGAGCTGGAGCTGGGTTATACCTCACCTTCCACTGCCTTTGCTGGGCTGCCTGAGCCAGAGCAGCTTTTTCTCACCCCTTGGGGCCCAAAACTGCTGCTGTAGGTTTGATGTAAAGCTCAGTGTTTTGAGATGAGGGCCGGACAGCTTCCCAGGGAGCAGCAGCGGAGCAGGGGATGGTGTGAGCTGAACCAAGGGCTGATGGTTGATCCTTTCACTGCACTGAGGTGCCACCCTGGGAAAGCTGTACCATCACCATATTCTGCATGGTGTTGGGTATTTCACTGACCTCTCTGATATTCCAGTGTCTTCCAGTTGTGTGGTAATTATGGGATGGCTCTCTTGTCATGTTCTGTTCCTTGGCTCGTTCCTGGGGTGGCAGAACTCGCGTGTTTCTGCTTGGGAAGGAAGAAGTCAAGTGTTCTACAGATGGGTGTGCACACACGGGTTGCAGCCTGTTTGCTGGAAAAGGCAGGGTCCAAAGCTGAACGTGGCTTGGAGTGGAGCAGTGAGAGTGAATCAGTTGCTGTGTCACCTTTGGTGGTACAGAAATCGGGTGTTACATCACCCTGTGCCTTGGGGTTCCTTCCCAGGACCCACCTGCGGGAGAGGGGCACAGTGAGGAAAGGCTCCTTTGAAGTTGGGGTGATGTGTTGAGTGGAAAGTTGAAGAATGCAAAGTACTTTTCTAATCAGAAGAGAACACATTCGTTTCCTTGGGTTGCCCAGGAGTGACTCACAAACATCTCAGCATTTGAGGTCTTTGTCTTCAGAAATCCCAATACCATCGGCCTCCAGGGACAGCATTTAAATCCCACTTAACAGAGGGTGCTGTTCGGGAAATAATTCCCCTCTCTTGTGCAAGACACACATTTGCAGAGGCAGACACCCTTTGGCAGCAGTTTATTTCCAGTGCCTGGAATTATTCTGCATTTTGGAGTCACGACATGCTAAATCTTAATGAGGGATTTGGAGAGAAGGCAGCTTCCCACCCCACTGCTGGAGATCTAACAGCAGACACGCCAGGGGCACACATCTAAGCACATGCAGGCCTTTAAAGAGCAGAGCTGGTGTTTCCAGCCCTGGTAGTGCCTCAGTTTCCCTTGGGAACGCTTTATCCTTATCCTTGGGAGTGTGTTTTGCAAGGAACAGCTCCTCTCCTGCCTCTGCTGCGTGGAGGGACAGCAGGAGCTGGGCTGGGTGTGAGAAGCACCCGGCTGGGATGGATCTCCTGTGCTGGGGGAGAGGTGACAGTGGCCAGCGCTTGTGTTGGCTCCAGACACGCTGCTGGCGTGTGCTGGGAGTGGTGTCACTTTGTCTGCGCTCGCAAAGCCCGGTAGTAATCAGCGCTAATTGCAATTACCTCCTCCCCGCTGTCCGATGGGGACCAACAGGTTATTTCCTGAAAAGCTTTTGTTTGTCTTTCCTGCCCGTGTTCCTGGTAGGAAATCTGCCCTTCCTGGGAAGGGCGATTGGCATCGTTCTGCCTGGCCAGTTTGTTTGTGGTCACCTCGAGCTGGCTCAGGTTTAACTCTCCCCAAGGCTTTGATGGTCAGCAGGAACTGGGAATTAAATGCTGT
Source organism: Malurus cyaneus samueli (assembly GCA_009741485.1). Classification (NCBI taxonomy): domain Eukaryota; kingdom Metazoa; phylum Chordata; class Aves; order Passeriformes; family Maluridae; genus Malurus; species Malurus cyaneus. Next base: position 163,489,457 of record CM019215.1, read on the forward strand.
GTCCTGTGGTTGAGGGCAAGGAGCTGGGAAAGCAACTGGAGCCTTACTTTGGGTGACCAGATACTGTGTTCACATCACCTTGAGTCCCTTCTGCTCCAGAGCATCACCAGCTGCCTCAAAGAGTGTGAAGGTTCCCTTTGCACCACGCAGATGTTAAATGGGAGGATTCTATTCCAGAAATCCCATGGCACTGACCCCTCCTAACCCAGCTATTTGTGGCATCCAGCGCCTTGCAGCAGCTGAGGGAATCTGGGAAGAGCATGACTGGTAAAAGTGAGTTATGTTTAGCTCCTGGTCCCTTTCCCTGGAGCTGGAAAAGCTTTTCTAGACCTTAAACCTCCTCAAAATGCTCAAGTCCAGCTGCTGTCACTGTTCTGATAGTTTTGAAGGATATAAACATGGATGAGCATGCTGTTGCCCTGTAGAAAACTCATTTTTCCGAGGTAATTGAGCTGTGCCAGGAAGATCCCAGCCTTGCAGGCCTGGCTGGAGGTGCACCCATCCAGATCTGGTGGGGAAAAGTCAAAATGAGTCTTGGAACAACGACAGCGGAAATCTGGGTGGTAATTTGTCCTGGTGCACCTCCGTGGCCTGCTCCTGCTGGGTGAATGCCATGGGTTGGTAAAGATTCATGGGCCCGCCCTAGAAAAGCTGTGTGGAGCCTGCCCAGAGGCTCTGAACAGGTTTGGTAATGTCAGGCTGTGGTTTGGGAGTGGCTCTGAACATGCCCGTTAGAGGAATGCAGTCAGCAGGGATCGGGGTTACCGGAGCACCCGCAGTCACCGGTGACACGCAGCACCAACCCCTTGGCCGGTGCCCCAAAGCTCAGAAAGTTGGGTTTGGTATCTTGTCATGGGGCAGCTCCAGACCTGGAGAGAGGAGGAGGAGAGCTGCTCCATGCACAGCTGTGTGCAGCTGGGGCTGGGAGAGATTTCTCAGCATGTGGTGGGACCATGAAGCTTCCCAAGCCATCGCTCCTCTTTGACTCCCTGTTTGGAATGGGGCAGCTGTAGGGTGACAGTCCAAGAGCCCTGGGTTTCTCAGTCTTTAATGGCAATTAGGTGTTTCTTAATATCTGGTTTTCTCTGAGTGTCCTTGACCTTCCTTCTGGTGTGAAGGAGAAGCATTATCTAAACATAGGCCTGGAAATTGGGAGCTGCAGGGTTCTCACGCCAGCTCTCACACCATTCACTTGGGGACTTGGGCAAGTCCATTTAATGTCTTTTGTCTCTCATTTCCTTTTTGCAGCTGGGAGGAAATTAATACCAGCTCTGTAAAAGACTCCCAATTGATCTGTTAATTTCTTGTGAGTGCTTCAAGATAAAACCAGGGTACGTGCTCTTGCTCTCAAAAAAAAATATGTTCAAGTGTTTTTGCTGAAGGCCTCTGTCCATGGGTTGTTCTCAGGGCGTGTTGTGGTTGTGTGCTGGTGTGGTTTTTGTGTACTTGCGTGGTTGTGCAGGCTGGTGCTCTAGGTCTTCCCTGGAATGTTCCCTGGGCAAGCAGCAGGCTGTGATCCATCCCAGCCTGCTCAGAGGCGATGCTGATCCCAGAATTTTGCTGTTGTGATGATCCCCTCCTGCATGGTGAGCCCTCGGGGACATTTTCCTGTGTGATGCTCCCTGTGAGGTTCCAGGAGCCCTCTTTGTGCTGCAGCACGGAGCCATGGAGGTGTCCTGGTAGGAGTAGGAGATGGGAACAGTGGCCTTTTAGGGCTGTAATGAACCGGGTTGGGTGAGTCAGGGAGGCAGGATGGCTCCTGCCCTGCCCTGCCTGCCAGGGCAGTGACAGCCGGGCTCTCCTCTGCCTGCTCTCACAGCTTCCTGGGCATGGATCTTCCCTGAACGTGGCACTGGGTGCCCCAGGCCTGGACCAGCTCCGTGAGGATGTGCTGGAGCTGCTTGCTAATCCTGAGCCTAACCCAAACCTAAGCCTAAGGCAGGAGCAGCACAGATGGGAGCAGGATGAGTCCCTTCCCCACTAATGGACCCAGCGCTGCATTTAGAGCTCGCTGCAAAGCTGCTCCACACCACAGTGGAGCCAACTGTTTAGCTGGGGCTGTTCTCAATTAATTAGTGTGTCTTTCAGAGAATTAGGAGCACTCAAGCTGTCGAGGGCTTGCTTGGCTGACCAGAGCTCCTGGGTCAGGGCAATGAGGTTTAATTGGGAGGAATGGCTGCCGGCTCTTTGGCCACAGGCTCAGCGGTGTCTGTTTTGTAGGAAATGCCGGGTGTTGGATCACGCCAAAGGCTCCTCAGGATTCTCTGAGCTGTCCCACAAAGAGGGAGGGACACAGCCCCTTCAGATGAGGGAAAGGCAAACCGAGGGACAGCCGCCCATCCCTGTGCTGGAGGGGCGAGTGGGTGCTGAGCCTGGATGGGCCTGGGGAAGAGATCTCAGTTCCCTGGAATTGTCTGTGTGAACAGCTCATTTCAGAGTACCCAGCGGGTTCTGGCAGGGGCCCATCCTGGCAGGCTGAGCTCCAGGGTGCCTGCGGATGATTCAGAGCGGGATCGGGATCGGGATCGGGATCGCTGTGTCCTCTCCTGCTCTGCAGCACTGCAGCGCTGCCCCCGGGCCCGGCACACCTGCAGCCCTCAGACACAGCAGTGCCTCCCCTGTGCCCTTCCAGGAGTGTCGGGGGTAGGGGGGAATGGGATTTGCCTTTCCAGGGGGAGTGTGTTGCTCCTGGAGGGTGCTGGGGCAGGGGGGGAGCTGGGCTCATCTGCATGCAGCTCCTGGCTCCGGCTGCTGCAGGATGCAGTGACGCCTTTGCTCCTGTTCAGCTTTTTGGGGACCTTTCTGCACCTCCAAATCCAGCCCTACACTGGAAGGACAACCTCGTGGTTTCCTGGTGGTGCCGTCATCATCATCCTTGGCTGGGAGGGGGCTGCATCACCAGGGTGTGCAGTTTGACCCTCCCTGCACCCTCTGGAGCCTGGCAGTGCCTGTTGGGGCAGGGATTAGAGGCACATTCCCCCGTGCTGCTGCAGGCACAGGTACCAGAGGAGCCTCTGTCCTTGCTCTCAGTTGCCAGAAGCAGCGTTGCCCTTGCCCTGCTCTTGCTGGCCATGCCAGGGCTCAGCCCCTGGCCCTCTGTTCCCAGCTGCTGTGCCAGTGGCTGGTGCAGGGTGGGACAGAGCTGTACCCCCTCCCCTGCTGACCCTCCCCTCCATGCCCTGCTCCAACAGCTGCTTCAACACCAGACCCACTCCCAGGATCACTCTTAGCAGCTAAAGTGCATGAAATGGCTCTAAATAGCTGCTCTCCAAAAGGCTCCAGGCATGGCACAGCTCAGGCTTGTCCCCCAGACCATCTCTGAACTGTCCTTGGCACCTTGACCTTGCAGAGAGCCAGTCCAGCATCGCTCCTGCTGGTGCCCTGGCATCCATCCCGTCTGTGCTTGGAGCATGGGAAGCTCTCAGCATCCTCCTGAGGAGGAATGCTCTGTCTGCAGCTTATTCTGTGTTTATCCTGCCCTGGGGTCTGGGCTTTGCTCTGCAGAGGTCCCCAGGGAACGGTGAGATTTGGGACAGCCAAATGCGTGGCTGCTCCCTCCAGCTGCCTCAGATGAGGTGTCTGCACTTGTCTCCCCTTCCCTCAGGATTTATCCAGGGCCTGCCAGTGGGAATTGCCTGGGAACTGCTGCTGCAGTGGGATGGTGCCACGGGAAGCTGTCAGACATCGCAGCCCTGCTGCACCTCCCTGCCAGCCCCTCCTCACACAGCCATGCAGGGAAGCCTCTGGTGTTTCCCGGGGGTGAAGGCTCTTCTCTGCTGCTGCTCTGGCCATGCCTTCTGCTTTGGCTGATGTGGCTCTACCCTGGGGGCTTGACCGAGCCATTTCTCACAATTCTTCCTGCATGGGGCCAGCTCAGGTTCAGGGCTGTGGCTGCAGCAAGGTTGGTACCTGGCAGTGTCTGCTTTTTGTCCTGTGCCTTTCAGGTTTTGAGTCACCCAGGGGCTGGCCCGATGCTATCAGCCCTGCTCTTATCTTGTGCAAAGCAGGCAGGGTCCAGCCCGGTCACCTTCCCACACACAGCTGGGATACACAGGGTGGGAGCTGGGGCTGTACCAGGCACACAAACTCCTTCCATGTGCCCCGGGCTGTTTGCATTAGCTGGGAAAGAATGGTAAATCCGGGGCAGTTCAGTGAGGTGGGGCCCAGCTGGGTGAGCAGGGTCTGTAGGCACAGGGTGACAGTGGCACACCAAGAGAAAATAAAACAGTCCCAGGTTTGGGGGATGGCTCTGTGGCCCCTGTGTGGGATCTGCATTCACTCAGTGAGTCACAAAAAGCGACATAAATTAATTACCTTCCTGGTTCTTGGCTTGGCTTCATAATTAGCGACAACAAAATAATGAGGCTTGAATGAAACATTTGGTTTGTTCTGGAGGAAATTGTTTTGCTTAGAAGCACTTGCTGTACCTGTGTCATAACACAAAAAACAAGAAATCAGCTTCACACCAGGAAATGGCATTTTGGGGTGGAAAATCAACGCTTTTCCGTTCTGGACATTGAAGCCACTGGGTGCTTCTTTTAAAAGGTTGCCCAAACCAACCCAAGCTGCTGAAACCAACCCAAAAAAGAGCTGCAGGGGAGCACTGGGGTGACGGGGGCTGCATTAAAACCCTGCCTGCTCCCTGGTGAAAAGGGTTTGGCAAAGCCCAAAGTGCGTCACGGCCCCACAGTGGGATGGCTGTGGGAATGAGCCAGGCTGGAGCTCTGTCGGGCTGGAATTTCAGGGCATTGGTGACGTTGGAGCTTGTGAGATGCAATGGATGTAATTTAAGTACGCTGGTTTTACCCCCTCTCCTGGCAGGGTGACACGAGCTGTGGCCTCGCTCTATTTATAGGTGTCAACCACCAGCTATTTAATTTCTTTTGAGCAAGTTCAATTTTCATCCCCTTCCCTCGAGGTTTCCCCGTTACATCTGGTGCAGCTCTCTCCGTTCTCCTTGCTGCCTGTGTGTGCAGGGAGCTGCAGGACCCGGCTCCATTTCTGAGGGAGAAGCACAGCAGGGTTGAAACATCCCAACATCCCACCATGGCCCTGCTGGAGCCACCAGCAATCAGCAGAGCCTGCCTGAGCTTTGGGCAGCTGCTGCTCAAAAGGGAGGACAGAAATCCAATGTGGGATTCTTCTGAGGGAGAAGGGTAAATGGAAAGATGCTGCAGCCAAACTCTGGAAGACTGAGATGGATTTTCTCCCGGGAGCCAGGTGCAAAGTGTTCTGTTCCTGCATTACCATCCTCACAGGGCTTTAACCCTGCTGGCATCTTACCCCCATCCTTGAGCCTCCACCTCCCCAAAACAGAGTGGGAAAGCCAGAGCCCAGGGGCTCGGAGCCCTGGAGTCCCTGGAGTCCTCCTTCCCTTCCCTTCCCTTCCCTTCCCTTCCCTTCCCTTCCCTTTCCTTTCCCTCCCTTCCCCTCCCTCCCTCCCTTCCTCCCTTCCCTTCCCTTCCCTCCCTTCCTCCCCTTCCTTCCCTTCCCTTCCCTTCCCTCCCTTCCCTTCCCTTCCCTTCCCCTTCCCTTCCCTTTCCCTTTCCCTTCCCTTCCCTTCCCTTCCCTTCCCTTCCTTCCCTTCCTTCCCTTCCCTTCCCTTCCCTTCCTTCCCTTCCCTTCCTTCCCTTCCCTTCCCTTCCCTTCCCTTCCCTTCCCTTCCCTGCTGCTTCTTTAGCTCAGAGGAAGAAGGGGATGGTGCTGACTCATGGCTTTGTGGATCCCTCATCCCCAGGGCTGGTGGCACCCTGGTAATTTTGGGGTTCAGCAAAGTCCCTGTGTGTGAGGGCTCTCCATGGTGCCCATGTCACACCACCCTGCATCCCTCACAGGGGACTGCTGCTGGCCCAGGGCTGCTGCCCCCCTGCCAGCCCCACGTCCTGAAGGGTTAAAGTGGCCTTTGGAAGGGCTCTGGAGCTGCCAGCCACGTGTGTCTGCTCCAGCCCTGCTGTCTGCAGTGTCCTTCAGAAGGGCAGCCCTTCTGAGCATGCCTGCTCCCCTCGCCGCCTCCTTCCCCACGCTGTGCCTGCTCCCGGGGCTCTGCAGCTCCTCCAGCCACGGCCACTGAGTCCCACCCGGCAGCCAAACGGCACCCGGGGCTGCAGAGAGCATCACCCGAGGGTCTCCAGCACAGCACCCCGGGGCTGCAGAGAGCATCACCCGAGGGTCTCCAGCACAGCACCCCGGGGCTGCAGAGAGCATCACCCGAGGGTCTCCAGCACAGCACCCCGGGGCTGCAGAGAGCATCACCCGAGGTCTCCAGCACAGCACCCGGGCTGCAGAGAGCATCACCCGAGGGTCTCCAGCACAGCACCCGGGGCTGCAGAGAGCATCACCCGAGGGTCTCCAGCACAGCACCCCGGGGCTGCAGAGAGCATCACCCGAGGGTCTCCAGCACAGCACCCCGGGCTGCAGAGAGCATCACCCGAGGGTCTCCAGCACAGCACCCGGGCTGCAGAGAGCATCACCCGAGGGTCTCCAGCACAGCACCCGGGGCTGCAGAGAGCATCACCCGAGGCTCTCCAGCACAGCACCCGGGCTGCAGAGAGCATCACCCGAGGGTCTCCAGCACAGCACCCGGGCTGCAGAGAGCATCACCCGAGGCTCTCCAGCACAGCACCCGGGCTGCAGAGAGCATCACCCGAGGGTCTCCAGCACAGCACCCGGGGCTGCAGAGAGCATCACCCGAGGGTCTCCAGCACAGCACCCGGGCTGCAGAGAGCATCACCCGAGGTCTCCAGCACAGCACCCGGGCTGCAGAGAGCATCACCCGAGGGTCTCCAGCACAGCACCCGGGGCTGCAGAGAGCATCACCCGAGGGTCTCCAGCACAGCACCCGGGCTGCAGAGAGCATCACCCGAGGGTCTCCAGCACAGCACCCGGGGCTGCAGAGAGCATCACCCGAGGGTCTCCAGCACAGCACCCGGGGCTGCAGAGAGCATCACCCGAGGGTCTCCAGCACAGCACCCCGGGGCTGCAGAGAGCATCACCCGAGGGTCTCCAGCACAGCCCTGTCCCACACTAACCCCTCACACCCCACCTCCTCCAGAAAACAACCCCCTGGGAGCTGGGAGAGCTCTGGCCCTGTTAATAATTGAGGAGCTCCCCTGCCTGCTGGAGCCTGCAGCTGCTCCCATAAACCCGGGCAGCCCGGAGGGTGGCAGCTTTGTGTAACCATGCTCCTTTCTCGTGCTCCTCCTGGCTGCCAGGGATGGTCCTGGGAGCATCCTGCCTTTCTCAAAGCCGTGTCCCTGTGCGTGGGTTCTCAGGAATCCGGGCTGAAGCCACAGGAGCATCCGGCTTAACCATGAACGTGCTGAGCCCTTCCAGCTTCCTGTGAAAGGAGGGGACGTTAATCCCACCCAAATGCTGTGTCTCCTGGTGCAGGCTGGCTCCAGCATCATGTATATACATGCACATATATATATATATGCACATGTGTGTATGTATATGGGGTTTTTTTTAGTTTTATTCTTTATTTGTCATCTCTGGACACCAGCATTTCTCAGGCCCATGGGAACTGCAGAGCCTCCTACAGCTCTGACCCCAGTAATGTCCCCGAGGTGGGAGATGTCGTAATCTCCCTGACCTGGCCTGGATCAGGGAAGTGCCTGAAGGCTCTGCTTCCTTTCCTTCATCAAAGGTTTGATTAAAACGTTTTTATAGCATTCTTTCCTCACAGCTCTGAGGGAGGTCTTTAAAACCAGGGGAGCGCTGCCAGAGCTCTGACTAAGCCTGGCCTTGGATCCTGTGCCATGTGGAGCTGAGAGGGCCAGGGCAGTGGGGCTCAGGGCATGCAGATCCCTCCTCCTCAGAGTGGGAAGCATCCCCTCAGCAGATGCTGGGGGATCTGGCTGCTCCTGACATCCCCAGGGTGGGAATGGTGCTTTGGGTTGGGTGCCTTCCCTTCCCTCCACATCCCTTCAGGCTCCTCCTGCCCGGGCTGAGGATGGGAGCAGATCAGATATGCTGGGGTTTGAGTCATTAGGCAGCCAAGGAGCTGCTGGAGGGAGCTTTATAACCCCAGGCACAGCTTTCACGAGCCCAGGTACAGCCCAGGAAGGAAAAATCCACAGAGGGGCAGAGTCTCTCCCAGGCTGCTTGGTCAGGAGTAAATATTTACATGGCACTGCATCCGCCAGCAGCCGGAGCCTTGGGAAAAGCAGCCCAGCTCCCCCTTGGAGGAATGGGGGTGAGCCTTTAGCAGCCAGAATGGGAGCCCCCACATTTGCATTCTTTGGGGAAATTCCTGATGTTGCCCTCAATTGCCCCATGCACATCTGCTGACCCCAAAATAAAGACCAGAAATACTCAAAGGCTGCAGAACAAACTTTATCAGCATCCTTTCCTTGCCCAAAATCTGTATCACTGGAAGGATGGGATTCCCTCCAGACCTTCAAGTGCTTCAAGTGCAGTTAAAGTTGTAATTCCAGCCCCCAGTTCCTTTCTGCCCCAACCCAAGTAATGCTGACCACCAGCAGAGTGATCCCCGTGTGTTCCTTGCTGGGTGCGTGATGTGGGCAAGGAGCTGTTTTAATGGGAGCTGTTAACTCCTGGATTTCCTGTTCTGTGTTTGCTCAAGCTCTCGGGGTTTGTGTTTAACTCAACTGTCTCGCTTTTAATGCTGCTGTTGAGAGGGAACTGCTCCCTGTCCGTGGCACCAGTAGGTGCAGTAAATAACCTTTTACCAAATCAGCCAGGAACAGCAGCCTGGTGTTATTAAACCTACTACTATTATTATTATTATTACTGCTACTACTACTGCTATTATTACTATTATTATTACAGTTTTTATCAAGGCTTATTCCCTTTTCTGCTGCCCCTGGATGTGCCTGTGGCCAGGCATCCTCATCTCCCAGCATCCTGCCACAGCCTTCCTCATCTCCCAGGAGGGAAGTTCAGGCCCAGAGCTGGGATCAAACCGGTTCACCCCTGCCTGGCACCATCCCACAGCGACAGCATTCCTTCCCAGTAGTCATTAGTCACCCCCATCCCAAAGGGGAATGCTGGCCCGGCATTCAGGGCAGGATCCCAGCAGGATCCCATCAACAGATTGGTACCAATGTGCTCTGGAATGCTCTAAAATTACTGAGCAGAGCAAGCAGGGAGCAAAAAATGGCCGAGATTCGGTGAAATCAAAGGCATAATTAAAAATGCAGCCCGTGTAAGTGTATTTTTAGGGACCTACAAAAAGGCTGTAAACTACTGAATTCCCATCAGCACACAAATGTTCCAGTTTAATGGAATCCTGGGGCCTATGGGGAAGAAGTGAGAGATGCTTAATTGTCAGCGTTTGTGTTTTATTCATGATTGAACATACGTAGCAAGCAAAAACTGATCTGCTGTTGGCTTCTCGCTGCTTGTGTGGCTTTAAGCCTTATTCCAGCCAGAAAGTGCCTGGTGTGCTGGAAAGGTCGGTGCTTCCCGATGTGTGCATGAGCTGTGCATGGAAAAGGGATTATCATCTCCCCTGCCGGGGCTGCTCGGGGTGCACAGAGCTTGTGTGGGCTCCAGGGAATGCAAGAAAAGAAAAATCCTGTGGGGGTAAATCAGGAGCTTCATCCAGGCTGGGAAGTCCCTGAGTGCAGGGGACACGATGTTGGGGGAGAGTTTGGATGTTCCTGTCTGCTCCAGCCTGCCATCATGCCTGAGCCCAAAGCCATTGAGCCATTTGCTCTGGGGTTGGTGCTGCTGTGGCAAAGCTGAGGTGGGATCAGAGGAATCAGAGTCCTTCCAGCATCACTCAGGCACTGGGGACCCTTTGGAGCAGCGGGAATGGTGTGTGGAGCCTCGGGTGTGGTGAATCCTCTGGGCTCGCCCATGCTGGAGCCTGTGCCCGCAGCTGAGGTGGCAATCTGGGGGCTAATCCTGCCCCAGGGGCTAATCCTGCCCCAGGGACCTGCACGGGGCTGTGCCCACAGCTGAGGTGGCAATCTGGGGCTAATTTCCTGCCCCAGGGACCTGCACAGGGCGAGGTGGCAATCGTGGTGGCAAATCCGTGCCCAAGCCTCCCCCACGGCCCGGCACCGGCAAGAGGTGGCAATCTGGGGGCTAATCCTGCCCCAGGGGCTAATCCTGCCCCAGGGACCTGCACGGGGCTGTGCCCACAGCTGAGGTGGCAATCTGGGGGCTAATCCTGCCCCAGGGACCTGCACAGGGCTGAGGTGCAATCTGGGGGCTAATCCTGCCCCAGGGGCTAATCCTGCCCCAGGGACCTGCACGGGGCCGGGCCAGTGGCTCCGGTCCCTGGGGAGGGATTTTGGCAGTGTGGCCTTTTCCCGTGGGAGCTGTGCGGGTGCAGTGGGATTATCTGGCCCCGTGGCACAGATGTGGCCCCTGCAGCTTGGGGGGATCCTGACTCTCTCTGGGGGTTGAATCTGCTGTGGAATTGCTGCAGATGGCACGGCCGGAAGGAACGGAGGAACACGGGATGCCAAGGCAGGGGGCCTTGTTTGAAACTGCTTCCCTTGCCAGGGAACAAATATGTCTCACTTCAGAATAATAATTATAAAAGCTGGGAGAAGATCCAGGGAACCCAGAATCCTTCTGTGGGTGTTGGTGAGCCAGCAGATGCCCGGCTCGGGGTGTTTAGTGGGAATGTCATCCCAGCAGGTCATGGCTGCCTCAGAGAGCTGCATTTGGAGTTGTGCTGTGATTGAAAAAGGGGAAAACGTGTTCCCTGTTCCCTTGTACCCCAGGGATGCATCGTGTCCCTGCTGCAGCCATCTAAACCCTCCAGGAAGGGAAGTGCATCCTGAAACCCTGCAAGCAGCAGCAGCTCCCCTCGTCAGGGGTGCCCCGGGATGGGCAATGAGCCTGGCACAGCAGCAGTGATGGCCCTGGCTGGGCAGGCTGCTGTCTGATGGGAGGAAATGCCACTGCCTGCATGTGCTGGGGATGAGCAGCGCTGCCGTGGGATGAGCTGGAGCCAGGGACAGCTCCTGTGGGGAGAGCTGCCTGTGCTGTGGGGCTGTCACAGGGCTGGGGTCCATGGGGACACCCACAGTGTCCCAAGGGTGGCTGTCACCTGCTGAACTGGGACTCCAGTTCTGGCCTGAGATCAGCAGGGTCTGGTTAAGCTGCAGTTTCCACTTGACAGGGTGGGGCAGGAGGGGAAACTGAGGCACCCAAGGAGTGATGGATTACAAGGAGTGCAGGGAGGGCTGGGAACTGGTCCCAGCTCTGGCAGGGCTGTCCCCCTGCACGCAGCATCCTCCATTCCTGTAGCCAATGTGTGCTTTCCTCTCTCCTCCTTCTCTCCAGGCTTCCACGTGATCCCATCAGTGTCCAGCATCGTTCCCGAGAGCTGCCTGCTCATCGTGGTGGGCCTTCTGGTCGGGGGGCTCATCAAAGGGGTGGGTGAAAAGCCCCCCATCCTCAAGTCAGACATCTTCTTCCTGTTCCTGCTGCCCCCCATCATCCTGGACGCCGGCTACTTCCTGCCCTTGCGCCAGTTCACCGAGAACCTGGGCACCATCCTCATCTTCGCCGTGGTGGGCACGCTCTGGAACGCCTTTTTCCTGGGGGGGCTCCTGTACGCCGTGTGCCAGCTGGGCGGGTCCGGCCTCAACCACATCGGCCTCCTGGCCAACCTGCTCTTCGGCAGCATCATCTCGGCCGTGGACCCCGTGGCCGTGCTGGCCGTGTTCGAGGAGATCCACATCAACGAGCTGCTGCACATCCTGGTCTTCGGGGAGTCCCTGCTCAACGATGCCGTCACTGTTGTGAGTGGCTCAGCCTGGGCAATGGGGTTTGATCAGCCCAGGGAAAACCCCATTCCCCGGGCTGATCAAACCCCATTCCCTGGGCTGACCAAACCCCACTCCCTGGGCTGATCAGACCCCATTGCCCGGGCTGATCAAACCCCATTCCCTGTGCTGATCAAACCCCATTCCCTGGGCTGATCAGACCCCATTCCCTGGGCTGATCAAACCCCATTCCCCGGGCTGATCAAACCCCATTCCCCAGGCCAATCAAACCCCATTGCCCAGGCTGATCAAACCCCATTCCCCAGGCTGATCAAACCCCACTCCCTGGGCTGATCAAACCCCATTGCCCAGGCTGATCAAACCCCACTCCCTGGGCTGATCAAACCCCATTCCCCAGGCTGATCAAACCCCACTCCCTGGGCTGATCAAACCCCATTGCCCAGGCTGATCAAACCCCACTCCCTGGGCTGATAACCCCATTCCCATGGCTGATCAACCCCACTCCTGGGCTGATCAAACCCATTCCCCAGGCTGATCAAACCCCATTCCCGGGTCTGATCAGACCCCATTGCCCGGGCTGATCAAACCCCATTCCCTGGGCTGATACAAACCCCATTCCCTGGGCTGATCAAACCCCATTCCCCAGGCGATCAAACCCCATTCCCCGGCTGATCAAACCCCATTCCCTGGGCTGATCAAACCCCATTCCCGGGCTGATAAAACCCCATTCCCTGGGCTGATCAAACCCCATTGCCCAGGCTGATCAAACCCCACTCCCTGGGCTGATCAAACCCCATTGCCCAGCTGATCAAACCCCATTCCCCGGGCTGATCAAACCCCATTCCCCAGGCTGATCAAACCCCATTCCCGGCTGATCAAACCCCATTCCCGGCTGATCAAACCCCATTCCCAGGCTGATCAAACCCCATTCCCCGGGCTGATCAAACCCCATTCCCCAGGCAGAGCCACTCACAACAGTGACGGCATCGTTGAGCAGGGACTCCCCGAAGACCAGGATGTGCAGCAGCTCGTTGATGTGGATCTCCTCGAACACGGCCAGCACGGCCACGGGGTCCACGGCCGAGATGATGCTGCCGAAGAGCAGGTTGGCCAGGAGGCCGATGTGGTTGAGGCCGGACCCGCCCAGCTGGCACACGGCGTACAGGAGCCCCCCCAGGAAAAAGGCGTTCCAGAGCGTGCCCACCACGGCGAAGATGAGGATGGTGCCCAGGTTCTCGGTGAACTGGCGCAAGGGCAGGAAGTAGCCGGCATCCAGGATGATGGGGGGCAGCAGGAACAGGAAGAAGATGTCTGACTTGAGGATGGGGGGCTTTTCACCCACCCCTTTGATGAGCCCCCGACCAGAAGGCCCACCACGATGAGCAGGCAGCTCTCGGGAACGATGCTGGACACTGATGGGATCACATGGAAGCCTGGAGAGAAGGAGGAGAGAGGAAAGCACACGTTGGCTACAGGAATGGAGGATGCTGCGTGCAGGGGGACAGCCCTGCCAGAGCTGGGACCAGTTCCCAGCCCTCCCTGCTCTCCTTGTAATCCCTCACTCCTTGGGTGCCTCAGTTTCCCCTCCTGCCCCACCCTGTCAAGTGGAAACTGCAGCTTAACCAGACCCTGCTGATCTCAGGCCAGAACTGGAGTCCCAGTTCAGCAGGTGACAGCCACCCTTGGGACACTGTGGGTGTCCCCAGGACCCCAGCCCTGTGACAGCCCCACAGCACAGGCAGCTCTCCCCACAGGAGCTGTCCCTGGCTCCAGCTCATCCCACGGCAGCGCTGCTCATCCCCAGCACATGGGCAGTGGCATTTCCTCCCATCAGACAGCAGCCTGCCCAGCCAGGGCCATCACTGCTGCTGTGCCAGGCTCATTGCCCATCCGGGGCACCCCTGACGAGGGGAGCTGCTGCTGCTTGCGGGGTTTCAGGATGCACTTCCCTTCCTGGAGGGTTTAGATGGCTGCAGCAGGGACACGATGCATCCCTGGGGTACAAGGGAACAGGGAACACGTTTTCCCCTTTTTCAATCACAGCACAACTCCAAATGCAGCTCTCTGAGCAGCCATGACCTGCTGGGATGACATTCCCACTAAACACCCCGAGCCGGGCATCTGCCGGCTCACCAACACCCACAGAAGGATTCTGGGTCCCTGGATCTTCTCCCAGCTTTTATAATTATTATTCTGAAGTGAGACATATTTGTTCCCTGGCAAGGGAAGCAGTTTCAAACAAGGCCCCCTGCCTTGGCATCCCGTGTTCCTCCGTTCCTTCCGGCCGTGCCATCTGCAGCAATTCCACAGCAGATTCAACCCCCAGAGAGAGTCAGGATCCCCCCAAGCTGCAGGGGCCACATCTGTGCCACGGGGCCAGATAATCCCACTGCACCCGCACAGCTCCCACGGGAAAAGGCCACACTGCCAAAATCCCTCCCCAGGGACCGGAGCCACTGGCCCGGCCCTGTGCAGGTCCCTGGGGCAGGATTAGCCCCTGGGGCAGGATTAGCCCCCAGATTGCCACCTCAGCCCTGTGCAGGTCCCTGGGGCAGGATTAGCCCCCAGATTGCCACCTCAGCTGTGGGCACAGCCCCGTGCAGGTCCCTGGGGCAGGATTAGCCCCTGGGGCAGGATTAGCCCCCAGATTGCCACCTCAGCTGCGGGCACAGGCTCCAGCGTGGGCGAGCCCAGAGGATTCACCACACCCGAGGCTCCACACACCATTCCCGCTGCTCCAAAGGGTCCCCAGTGCCTGAGTGATGCTGGAAGGACTCTGATTCCTCTGATCCCACCTCAGCTTTGCCACAGCAGCACCAACCCCAGAGCAAATGGCTCAATGGCTTTGGGCTCAGGCATGATGGCAGGCTGGAGCAGACAGGAACATCCAAACTCTCCCCCAACATCGAGTCCCCTGCACTCAGGGACTTCCCAGCCTGGATGCAGCTCCTGATTTACCCCCACAGGATTTTTCTTTTCTTGCATTCCCTGGAGCCCACATAAGCTCTGAGCACCCCGAGCAGCCCCGGCAGGGGAGATGATAATCCCTTTTCCATGCACAGCTCATGCACACATCGGGAAGCACCGACCTTTCCAGCACACCAGGCACTTTCTGGCTGGAATAAGGCTTAAAGCCACACAAGCAGCGAGAAGCCAACAGCAGATCAGTTTTTGCTTGCTACGTATGTTCAATCATGAATAAAACACAAATGCTGACAATTAAGCATCTCTCACTTCTTCCCCATAGGCCCCAGGATTCCATTAAACTGGAACATTTGTGTGCTGATGGGAATTCAGTAGTTTACAGCCTTTTTGTAGGTCCCTAAAAATACACTTACACGGCTGCATTTTTAATTATGCCTTTGATTTCACCGAATCTCGGCCATTTTTTGCTCCCTGCTTGCTCTGCTCAGTAATTTTAGAGCATTCCAGAGCACATGTACAATCTGTTATGGGATCCTGCTGGGATCCTGCCCTGAATGCCGGGCCAGCATTCCCCTTTGGGATGGGGGTGACTAATGACTACTGGGAAGGAATGCTGTCGCTGTGGGATGGTGCCAGGCAGGGGTGAACGGGTTTGATCCCAGCTCTGGGCCTGAACTTCCCTCCTGGGACATGAGGAAGGCTTGGCAGGGTGCTGGGAGATGAGGATGCCTGGCCACAGGCACATCCAGGGGCAGCAGAAAGGGAATAAGCCTTGATAAAAACTGTAATAATAATAGTAATAATAAAGTAGTAGTTAGCAGTAATATAATAATAATAGTAGTAGGTTTAATAACACCAGGCTGCTGTTCCTGGCTGATTTGGTAAAGGTTATTTCTGCACCTACTGGTGCCACGGACAGGGAGCAGTTCCCTCTCAACAGCAGCATTAAAAGCGAGACAGTTGAGTTAACACAAACCCCGAGAGCTTGAGCAAACACAGAACAGGAAATCCAGGAGTTAACAGCTCCCATTAAAACAGCTCCTTGCCCACATCACGCACCCAGCAAGGAACACACGGGGATCACTCTGCTGGTGGTCAGCATTACTTGGGCTGGGGCAGAAAGGAACTGGGGGCTGGAATTACAACTTTAACTGCACTTGAAGCACTTGAAGGTCTGGAGGGAATCCCATCCTTCCATGATACAGATTTTGGGCAAGGAAAGGATGCTGATAAAGTTTGTTCTGCAGCCTTTGAGTATTTCTGGTCTTTATTTTGGGGTCAGCAGATGTGCATGGGGCAATTGAGGGCAACATCAGGAATTTCCCCAAAGAATGCAAATGTGGGGGCTCCCATTCTGGCTGCTAAAGGCTCACCCCCATTCCTCCAAGGGGGAGCTGGGCTGATTTTCCCAAGGCTCCGGCTGCTGGCGGATGCAGTGCCATGTAAATATTTACTCCTGACCAAGCAGCCTGGGAGAGACTCTGCCCCTCTGTGGATTTTTCCTTCCTGGGCTGTACCTGGGCTCGTGAAAGCTGTGCCTGGGGTTATAAAGCTCCCTCCAGCAGCTCCTTGCTGCCTAATGATCAAACCCCAGCATATCTGATCTGCTCCCATCCTCAGCCCGGGCAGGAGGAGCCTGAAGGGATGTGGAGGGAAGGGAAGGCACCCAACCCAAAGCACCATTCCCACCCTGGGGATGTCAGGAGCAGCCAGATCCCCCAGCATCTGCTGAGGGGATGCTTCCCACTCTGAGGAGGAGGGATCTGCATGCCCTGAGCCCCACTGCCCTGGCCCTCTCAGCTCCACATGGCACAGGATCCAAGGCCAGGCTTAGTCAGAGCTCTGGCAGCGCTCCCCTGGTTTTAAAGACCTCCCTCAGAGCTGTGAGAAAAGAATGCTATAAAAATGTTTTAATCAAACCTTTGATGAAGGAAAGGAAGCAGAGCCTTCAGGCACTTCCCTGATCCAGGCCAGGTCAGGGAGATTACGACATCTCCCACCTCGGGGACATTACTGGGGTCAGAGCTGTAGGAGGCTCTGCAGTTCCCATGGGCCTGAGAAATGCTGGTGTCCAGAGATGACAAATAAAGAATAAAACTAAAAAAAACCCCATATACATACACACATGTGCATATATATATATATGTGCATGTATATACATGATGCTGGAGCCAGCCTGCACCAGGAGACACAGCATTTGGGTGGGATTAACGTCCCCTCCTTTCACAGGAAGCTGGAAGGGCTCAGCACGTTCATGGTTAAGCCGGATGCTCCTGTGGCTTCAGCCCGGATTCCTGAGAACCCACGCACAGGGACACGGCTTTGAGAAAGGCAGGATGCTCCCAGGACCATCCCTGGCAGCCAGGAGGAGCACGAGAAAGGAGCATGGTTACACAAAGCTGCCACCCTCCGGGCTGCCCGGGTTTATGGGAGCAGCTGCAGGCTCCAGCAGGCAGGGGAGCTCCTCAATTATTAACAGGGCCAGAGCTCTCCCAGCTCCCAGGGGGTTGTTTTCTGGAGGAGGTGGGGTGTGAGGGGTTAGTGTGGGACAGGGCTGTGCTGGAGACCCTCGGGTGATGCTCTCTGCAGCCCGGGGTGCTGTGCTGGAGACCCTCGGGTGATGCTCTCTGCAGCCTGGGGTGCTGTGCTGGAGACCCTCGGGTGATGCTCTCTGCAGCCCCAGGGTGCTGTGCTGGAGACCCTCGGGTGATGCTCTCTGCAGCCCGGGTGCTGTGCTGGAGACCCTCGGGTGATGCTCTCTGCAGCCCCGGGTGCTGTGCTGGAGACCTCGGGTGATGCTCTCTGCAGCCCGGGTGCTGTGCTGGAGAGCCTCGGGTGATGCTCTCTGCAGCCCGGGTGCTGTGCTGGAGACCCTCGGGTGATGCTCTCTGCAGCCCCGGGTGCTGTGCTGGAGACCCTCGGGTGATGCTCTCTGCAGCCCGGGTGCTGTGCTGGAGAGCCTCGGGTGATGCTCTCTGCAGCCCCGGGGTGCTGTGCTGGAGACCCTCGGGTGATGCTCTCTGCAGCCCCGGGTGCTGTGCTGGAGACCCTCGGGTGATGCTCTCTGCAGCCCCGGGGTGCTGTGCTGGAGACCCTCGGGTGATGCTCTCTGCAGCCCGGGTGCTGTGCTGGAGACCTCGGTGATGCTCTCTGCAGCCCGGGGTGCTGTGCTGGAGACCCTCGTGAGCTCTCGCAGCCCCGGGTGCTGTGCTGGAGACCCTCGGGTGATGCTCTCTGCAGCCCGGGGTGCTGTGCTGGAGACCCTCGGGTGATGCTCTCTGCAGCCCGGGTGCTGGCTGGAACCTGCTGGGTGCTAGACCCTCGGGTGATGCTCTCTGCAGCCCGGTGCGGCGGACTGAGCTCGACTGTGGAGCTGTGTGCTGAGCGTGCCGGGTGGGACTCAGTGGCCGTGGCTGGAGGAGCTGCAGAGCCCCGGGAGCAGGCACAGCGTGGGGAAGGAGGCGGCGAGGGGAGCAGGCATGCTCAGAAGGGCTGCCCTTCTGAAGGACACTGCAGACAGCAGGGCTGGAGCAGACACACGTGGCTGGCAGCTCCAGAGCCCTTCCAAAGGCCACTTTAACCCTTCAGGACGTGGGGCTGGCAGGGGGGCAGCAGCCCTGGGCCAGCAGCAGTCCCCTGTGAGGGATGCAGGGTGGTGTGACATGGGCACCATGGAGAGCCCTCACACACAGGGACTTTGCTGAACCCCAAAATTACCAGGGTGCCACCAGCCCTGGGGATGAGGGATCCACAAAGCCATGAGTCAGCACCATCCCCTTCTTCCTCTGAGCTAAAGAAGCAGCAGGGAGGGAAGGGAAGGGAAGGAAGGGAAGGGAAGGGAAGGGAAGGGAAGGAAGGAAGGGAAGGGAAGGGAGAAGGGAAGGAAGGGAAGGAAGGGAAGGGAAGGGAAGGAAGGGAAGGAAGGGAGGAAGGGAGGGAAGGGAGGGAAGGGAAGGGAAGGGAGGAAGGAGGAAGGGAGGGAAGGGGAAGGAAGGGAGGGAAGGGAGGGAAGGGAGGAAGGGAGGAGGAAAGGGAAGGGAAGGGAAGGGAAAGGAAGGGAAGGGAAGGAGGGCCAGGGACTCCAGGGCTCCGAGCCCCTGGGCTCTGGCTTTCCCACTCTGTTTTGGGGAGGTGGAG
Organism: Malurus cyaneus samueli; assembly: GCA_009741485.1. Taxonomy (NCBI): domain Eukaryota; kingdom Metazoa; phylum Chordata; class Aves; order Passeriformes; family Maluridae; genus Malurus; species Malurus cyaneus. The sequence continues at coordinate 163,508,230 of CM019215.1, forward strand.
GCTCAAGGATGGGGGTAAGATGCCAGCAGGGTTAAAGCCCTGTGAGGATGGTAATGCAGGAACAGAACACTTTGCACCTGGCTCCCGGGAGAAAATCCATCTCAGTCTTCCAGAGTTTGGCTGCAGCATCTTTCCATTTACCCTTCTCCCTCAGAAAACCCACATTGGATTTCTGTCCTCCCTTTTGAGCAGCAGCTGCCCAAAGCTCAGGCAGGCTCTGCTGATTGCTGGTGGCTCCAGCAGGGCCAGGTGGGATGTTGGGATGTTTCAACCCTGCTGTGCTTCTCCCTCAGAAATGGAGCCGGTCCTGCAGCTCCCTGCACACACAGGCAGCAAGGAGAACGGAGAGAGCTGCACCAGATGTAACGGGGAAACCTCGAGGGAAGGGGATGAAAATTGAACTTGCTCAAAAGAAATTAAATAGCTGGTGGTTGACACCTATAAATAGAGCGAGGCCACGCTCGTGTCACCCTGCCAGGAGAGGGGGTAAAACCAGCGTACTTAAATTACATCCATTGCATCTCACAAGCTCCAACGTCACCAATGCCCTGAAATTCCAGCCCGACAGAGCTCCAGCCTGGCTCATTCCCACAGCCATCCCACTGTGGGGCCGTGACGCACTTTGGGCTTTGCCAAACCCTTTTCACCAGGGAGCAGGCAGGGTTTTAATGCAGCCCCCGTCACCCCAGTGCTCCCCTGCAGCTCTTTTTTGGGTTGGTTTCAGCAGCTTGGGTTGGTTTGGGCAACCTTTTAAAAGAAGCACCCAGTGGCTTCAATGTCCAGAACGGAAAAGCGTTGATTTTCCACCCCAAAATGCCATTTCCTGGTGTGAAGCTGATTTCTTGTTTTTTGTGTTATGACACAGGTACAGCAAGTGCTTCTAAGCAAAACAATTTCCTCCAGAACAAACCAAATGTTTCATTCAAGCCTCATTATTTTGTTGTCGCTAATTATGAAGCCAAGCCAAGAACCAGGAAGGTAATTAATTTATGTCGTTTTTTGTGACTCACTGAGTGAATGCAGATCCCACACAGGGGCCACAGAGCCATCCCCCAAACCTGGGACTGTTTTATTTCTCTTGGTGTGCCACTGTCACCCGTGCCTCAGACTGCTCACCCAGCTGGGCCCCACCTCACTGAACTGCCCCAGATTTACCATTCTTTCCCAGCTAATGCAAACAGCCCGGAGCAGATGGAAGGAGTTTGTGTGCCTGGTACAGCCCCAGCTCCCAGCCCCTGTATCCCAGCTGGGTGTGGGAAGGTGACCGGGCTGGACCCTGCCTGCTTTGCACAAGATAAGAGCAGGGCTGATAGCATCGGGCCAGCCCCTGGGTGACTCAAAACCTGAAAGGCACAGGACAAAAAGCAGACACTGCCAGGTACCAACCTTGCTGCAGCCACAGCCATGAACCTGAGCTGGCCCCATGCAGGAAGCTTGTGACAAATGGCTGGTCAAGCCCCCAGGGTAGAGCCACATCAGCCAAAGCAGAGGCATGGCCAGAGCAGCAGCAGAGAAGAGCCTTCACCCCCGGAAACACCAGAGGCTTCCCTGCATGGCTGTGTGAGGAGGGGCTGGCAGGGAGGTGCAGCAGGGCTGCGATGTCTGCAGCTTCCCGTGGCACCATCCCACTGCAGCAGCAGTTCCCAGGCAATTCCCACTGGCAGGCCCTGGATAAATCCTGAGGGAAGGGGAGACAAGTGCAGACACCTCATCTGAGGCAGCTGGAGGGAGCAGCCACGCATTTGGCTGTCCCAAATCTCACCGTTCCCCGGGGACCTCTGCAGAGCAAAGCCCAGACCCCAGGGCAGGATAAACACAGAATAAGCTGCAGCCAGAGCATTTCTCCTCAGGAGGATGCTGAGAGCTTCCCATGCTCCAAGCACAGACGGGATGGATGCCAGGGCACCAGCAGGAGCATGCTGGACTGGCTCTCTGCAAGGTCAAGGTGCCAAGGACAGTTCAGAGATGGTCTGGGGGACAAGCCTGAGCTGTGCCATGCCTGGAGCCTTTTGGAGAGCAGCTATTTAGAGCCATTTCATGCACTTTAGCTGCTAAGAGTGATCCTGGGATGGGTCTGGTGTTGAAGCAGCTGTTGGAGCAGGGCATGGAGGGGAGGGTCAGCAGGGGAGGGGGTACAGCTCTGTCCCACCCTGCACCAGCCACTGGCACAGCAGCTGGGAACAGAGGGCCAGGGGCTGAGCCCTGGCATGGTCAGCAAGAGCAGGGCAAGGGCAACGCTGCTTCTGGCAACTGAGAGCAAGGACAGAGGCTCCTCTGGTACCTGTGCCTGCAGCAGCACGGGGGAATGTGCCTCTAATCCCTGCCCCAACAGGCACTGCCAGGCTCCAGAGGGTGCAGGGAGGGTCAAACTGCACACCCTGGTGATGCAGCCCCCTCCCAGCCAAGGATGATGATGACGGCACCACCAGGAAACCACGAGGTTGTCCTTCCAGTGTAGGGCTGGATTTGGAGGTGCAGAAAGGTCCCCAAAAAGCTGAACAGGAGCAAAGGCGTCACTGCATCCTGCAGCAGCCGGAGCCAGGAGCTGAATGCAGATGAGCCCAGCTCCCCACCTGCCCCAGCACCCTCCAGGAGCAACACCTCCCCCTGGAAAGGCAAATCCCATTCCCCCCTACCCCGACACTCCTGGAAGGGCACAGGGGAGGCACTGCTGTGTCTGAGGGCTGCAGGTGTGCCGGGCCCGGGCAGCGCTGCAGTGCTGCAGAGCAGGAGAGGACACAGCGATCCCGCCGATCCCGATCCCGCTCTGAATCATCCGCAGGCACCCTGGAGCTCAGCCTGCCAGGATGGGCCCCTGCCAGAACCCGCTGGGTACTCTGAAATGAGCTGTTCACACAGACAATTCCAGGGAACTGAGATCTCTTCCCGGCCCATCCAGGCTCAGCACCCACTCGCCCTCCAGCACAGGGATGGGGGCTGTCCCTCGGTTTGCCTTTCCCTCATCTGAAGGGGCTGTGTCCCTCCCTCTTTGTGGGACAGCTCAGAGAATCCTGAGGAGCCTTTTGCACGATCCAACACCCGGCATTTCCTACAAAACAGACACGCTGAGCCTGTGGCCAAAGAGCCGGCAGCCATTCCTCCCAATTAAACCTCATTGCCCTGACCCAGGAGCTCTGGTCAGCCAGGCAAGCCTGTGACAGCTTGAGTGCTCCTAATTCTCTGAAAGACACACTAATTAATTGAGAACAGCCCCAGCTAAACAGTTGGCTCCACTGTGGTGTGGAGCAGCTTTGCAGCGAGCTCAAATGCAGCGCTGGGTCCATTATGGGGAAGGGACTCATCCTGCTCCCACGTGCTGCTCCTGCCTTAGGCTTAGGTTTGGGTTAGGCTCAGGATTAGCAAGCAGCTCCAGCACATCCTCACGGAGCTGGTCCGGCCTGGGGCACCCAGTGCCACGTTCAGGGAAGATCCATGCCCAGGAAGCTGTGAGAGCAGGCAGAGGAGAGCCGGCTGTCACTGCCCTGGCAGGCAGGGCAGGGCAGGAGCCATCCTGCCTCCCTGACTCACCCAACCCGGTTCATTACAGCCCTAAAAGGCCACTGTTCCCATCTCCTACTCCTACCAGGACACCTCCATGGCTCCGTGCTGCAGCACAAACAGGGTCCTGGAACCTCACAGGGAGCATCACACAGGAAAATGTCCCGAGGCTCACCATCAGGAGGGGATCATCACAACAGCAAAATTCTGGGACAGCATCGCCTCTGAGCAGGCTGGGATGGATCACAGCCTGCTGCTTGCCAGGAACATTCCAGGGAAGACCTAGAGCACCAGCCTGCACAACCACGCAAGTACACAAAAACCACACCAGCACACAACCACAACACGCCCTGAGAACAACCCATGGACAGAGGCCTTAGCAAAAACACTTGAACATATTTTTTTGAAGCAAGAGCACTACCGCTGGTTTAACTTGAAGCACTCACAAGAAATTAATCAGATCAATTGGAGTCTTTACAGACGCTGTATTAATTTCCTCCCAGCTCAAAAGGAAATGAGAGACAAAAACATTAAATGGACTTGCCCAATCCCCAATGAATGGTTGAGACTGGCGTGAGAACCCTGCACTCCAATTCCACCTATGTTTAGAAATGCTTCTCCTCACACCAGAAGAAGGTCAAGACACTCAGAGAACCAGATATAAGAAACACAAGCCATTAAAAACTGAGAAACCCAGGCTCTTGACTGTACCCTACAGCTCCCCATCACAAACAGGGATCAAAAGGAGCATGGCTTGGGAAGCTTGCAGCGTCCCAACCACATGCTGAAAATCTCTCCAGCCCCAGCTTCACACAGCTGTGCATGGAGCACTCTCCTCCTCCTCTCTCCAGGTCGGAGCTGCCCCATGACATAGATACCAAACCCAACTCTGGCTTTGGCACCGGCCAAGGGTTGCTGCGTCACCGGGACGCGGGCTCCGGTAACCCCGATCCCTGCGACTGTCATCCTCAACGGGCATGTTCAGAGCCACTCCCAAACCACAGCCTGACATTACCAAACCTGTTCAACCTCTGGGCAGGCTCCACACAGCTTTTCTAGGGCGGGCCCATGAATCTTTACCAACCCATGGCATTCACCCAGCAGGAGCAGGCCACGGAGGTGCACCAGGACAAATTACCACCCAGATTTCCGCTGTCGTTGTTCCAAGACTCATTTTGACTTTTCCCCACCAGATCTGGATGGGTGCACCTCCAGCCAGGCCTGCAAGGCTGGGATCTTCCTGGCACAGCTCAATTACCTCGGAAAAATGAGTTTTCCGCAGGGCAACAGCATGCTCATCCATGTTTATATCCTTCAAAACTATCAGAACAGTGACAGCAGCTGGACTTGAGCATTTTGAGGAGGTTTAAGGTCTAGAAAAGCTTTTCCAGCTCCAGGGAAAGGGACCAGGAGCTAAACATAACTCACTTTTACCAGTCATGCTCTTCCCAGATTCCCTCAGCTGCTGCAAGGCGCTGGATGCCACAAATAGCTGGGTTAGGAGGGGTCAGTGCCATGGGATTTCTGGAATAGAATCCTCCCATTTAACATCTGCGTGGTGCAAAGGGAACCTTCACACTCTTTGAGGCAGCTGGTGATGCTCTGGAGCAGAAGGGACTCAAGGTGATGTGAACACAGTATCTGGTCACCCAAAGTAAGGCTCCAGTTGCTTTCCCAGCTCCTTGCCCTCAACCACAGGACACAGCATTTAATTCCCAGTTCCTGCTGACCATCAAAGCCTTGGGGAGAGTTAAACCTGAGCCAGCTCAAGGTGACCACAAACAAACTGGCCAGGCAGAACGATGCCAATCGCCCTTCCCAGGAAGGGCAGATTTCCTACCAGGAACACGGGCAGGAAAGACAAACAAAAGCTTTTCAGGAAATAACCTGTTGGTCCCCATCGGACAGCGGGGAGGAGGTAATTGCAATTAGCGCTGATTACTACCGGGCTTTGCGAGCGCAGACAAAGTGACACCACTCCCAGCACACGCCAGCAGCGTGTCTGGAGCCAACACAAGCACTGGCCACTGTCACCTCTCCCCCAGCACAGGAGATCCATCCCAGCCGGGTGCTGCTCACACCCAGCCCAGCTCCTGCTGTCCCTCCACGCAGCAGAGGCAGGAGAGGAGCTGTTCCTTGCAAAACACACTCCCAAGGATAAGGATAAAGCGTTCCCAAGGGAAACTGAGGCACTACCAGGGCTGGAAACACCAGCTCTGCTCTTTAAAGGCCTGCATGTGCTTAGATGTGTGCCCCTGGCGTGTCTGCTGTTAGATCTCCAGCAGTGGGGTGGGAAGCTGCCTTCTCTCAAATCCCTCATTAAGATTTAGCATGTCGTGACTCCAAAATGCAGAATAATTCCAGGCACTGGAAATAAACTGCTGCCAAAGGGTGTCTGCCTCTGCAAATGTGTGTCTTGCACAAGAGAGGGGAATTATTTCCCGAACAGCACCCTCTGTTAAGTGGGATTTAAATGCTGTCCCTGGAGGCCGATGGTATTGGGATTTCTGAAGACAAAGACCTCAAATGCTGAGATGTTTGTGAGTCACTCCTGGGCAACCCAAGGAAACGAATGTGTTCTCTTCTGATTAGAAAAGTACTTTGCATTCTTCAACTTTCCACTCAACACATCACCCCAACTTCAAAGGAGCCTTTCCTCACTGTGCCCCTCTCCCGCAGGTGGGTCCTGGGAAGGAACCCCAAGGCACAGGGTGATGTAACACCCGATTTCTGTACCACCAAAGGTGACACAGCAGCTGATTCACTCTCACTGCTCCACTCCAAGCCACGTTCAGCTTTGGACCCTGCCTTTTCCAGCAAACAGGCTGCAACCCGTGTGTGCACACCCATCTGTAGAACACTTGACTTCTTCCTTCCCAAGCAGAAACACGCGAGTTCTGCCACCCCAGGAACGAGCCAAGGAACAGAACATGACAAGAGAGCCATCCCATAATTACCACACAACTGGAAGACACTGGAATATCAGAGAGGTCAGTGAAATACCCAACACCATGCAGAATATGGTGATGGTACAGCTTTCCCAGGGTGGCACCTCAGTGCAGTGAAAGGATCAACCATCAGCCCTTGGTTCAGCTCACACCATCCCCTGCTCCACTGCTGCTCCCTGGGAAGCTGTCCGGCCCTCATCTCAAAACACTGAGCTTTACATCAAACCTACAGCAGCAGTTTTGGGCCCCAAGGGGTGAGAAAAAGCTGCTCTGGCTCAGGCAGCCCAGCAAAGGCAGTGGAAGGTGAGGTATAACCCAGCTCCAGCTCTGCTCAGCAAGGCTATGTTTTCACAGAGTATTCCGTGTGGATTTCGGGTTTTATTTGAACAAATTAGGCCTTGGGGACTCAGAAGAGAAGAAAAAAATAAAAGAAATCAAATGTTTACAGGGCAGCTGCAGTAGATCAGCCCCATTATTGCTTTTCCTCTGTCTGCACCCACAGCTCCCACTATGCTGTAGCAAAGGACCAGCCCTGGGACAGGCTCACAGCCCCTATCAGCTCTGCACTATAGCCAAAACCGGGCCTTGCAGGAGGAAAAGGGGAAGGATTACGTTAAAGCAGTATTTATTTGCAAGCCTGCTGAGCATCTGGTGTGTACAAGTGCTACAGGGATCTGTCTGTGCTGCAGCAGAGGGGCTGCAGTCCCTCGGTGCCACAGGATTATTGGCACTCCAAGAACAACCCTCTGCCCTCTCCACCACCTGGCTCTCCCTTCTCCCATGGGTAATTCTCAAACCCCAAAGGACACTATTTAGCTATATTAATTGCAGAGAGAAGATTTGTCCTCCACCCCACTAATTCCCAAGGGAACTCCAGCACCTCTGGGTATTGTGGATGAGCTGTGGTTGGGTGATTGGGCAATTTGGGAGGGAGGACACGAACAAAACAGGCCAAGTATTGGCACGTTCTGCTCTTACCCCACAAACCACCCCAGCTCACCTGGAGGCCTCAGGGGAGGAACAACTTCATGGCATCTCCCTAAAGCCAGGCCAGCACCAATCTGGGCTCTGGCTGCCACAGGACTTGCAACACCCACATCCCAAATTCCACCTGCAGCCCGTGGGGGAAGCCAGCCCAGCCCTGACCCTGGCATCAGCTCTCCAAGCCTTTGCTGATAAATGGGATGAAACAAAAGCTTTGCTCCTAAGGGCCTTGAGGTCCAGAAGCTGCCAGAGGCAACAGGGTCCCTGCAGAGAGCAAAGCCATGGCTGTAACAGAGTGTAATCCTGCCTTAATGGACATTAGGGCTCACCAGGGGGGGATGGCTGTGATTACAGACCTGTTCTGCTTTTCCCACTCCATCACCATCCCGTATTTCACAGCAGGAACCTTTCACTCTTCCAGCCACAATTAAACTAATGGTTTTCTCAGATCCATGGAGGGAACCGTTTGGATGTTTTTCAGTTCTGACACCAGCAATGGGTAGATCAGTCAGGAAAAAAATAAATGCCGTGGCTGCTTTTTCTAAGATGGCAAAGCAGGGGGGAAAGGGAGACAGAGCATGTGTTTGGATCATTCCCCAATAAGGAAGTGGGAATGCAACAAGTCTGAATTGGAAGAGACTGTTTAAGTTCATTATCATGACAATTTACACTTCTGTGGCACCAGCTGCAGCAATACTTCAAAATCCTTTCCCAACAGTCATTCACCAGGGCCCAGCTCCCCGGGACAAGTGGGGACACTTGGGGAATCCCAGAGCACTCACCACCCCAGTATCTGCAGTCAACACATGATAAGCCAGGTTGTAAGACAAGCACTCCCTCCACAAATAAAACAAACACTTCTCCCCAGCTCAGCGAGGGAATCCAGATCAGCCAGAGCCAGGATGGAACAGCCCTTTGCAGCAGCCTGGCCCAGCCCACAGCCATCCCAGCAAAGCTGGCCCAGCACAGCTCTCCTGGCACCCAGAGATGCCACCCTTGGGGGACAGAAGGGTCCCAGAGATGGCCCCAGCACCTCATCCTGCAGTCAGACACGTGTGTTCCCAACGCAGCTAAAGCACTTCTGGGAAGGTTTCTTTGCTGTCCCTTTCCCAGTGGCACTGGCAGTGAACCCCCACCGCCCGATGGATTTGCTCTGGGCTTGTTTTCTGCCGTGGCTGGTTCCTCAAGATCCAGTTCATGCATCCAGTGCCACCACCACTGCAGGTTTCCTTGTTACCCCTCACCCAAAGGAATCCTTGAGTTCCTCAACACTCAACTCTTTTGGCCCCTCCAAAAGCCCCGGTTTCAGGGCAGGCATGTGAGCTGATAAAACATTTGAAAGGCACCCAAGTGTTTTAACACCCAAGAGTTGTAGCACCCAAATCTCACTGCCAGCCAGCAGCCAGCAGCTTCTACAAACGTTTCTCTGGCAATTTTGAAATAGTCTTTTCTCTTCCACATGCAGGAGCCGGCCCTCCATGCCCTGACCCTCTGTGAGGCTCCACAACCCCACCTGCACCCCTCAGGTCCTGCCCTTCTCTTCTCCAGCTCCTATCACCAGCTCACAGGCTCCCAGAGTTTCTTTAATCTGGCTCCTCCGCAGGCACAGCAGCACCAGGGCTCTTGGCTGTCCCAAGGAGTGTCACCGAGCACCGGCGCTGTGCTGGCACACCAGGCTGAGATGTGACACCAAACTGCCCCAAAGCTCTGGGTGTCCCCACACAACCCAGCCCTGCCACAGCTCTGGGCTCCCTCTGCTCAGGAGCAGACTCCATCCCGGCTCATTTTACACCAGCCCAACAGTCCCAGGGTAGGGACGGTTCTGTGAGTCCCAGGCTGGCACTGGCGCTGTCACACAAGCCCCCCCCCCCGGGGAAAAAAAAAAAAAAAAAGGGGGAGCAGTGGAAGCACCCCAGACACCACAGCTTGGAGGGGGAAGAGGAGACAGAGCAGTGACTCAGTGGTGCCACAGGCTCCAAACCCAGCGAGCGGCGTCTGGCGCAGGCGAGTGGAGCTCAGCTCTCAAGTGGGGCCTCGTGGGGACCCTCCAACATGGACACAGGGAATGAAATCCCCATGCCCTGGTCTGGGTGGGCTGGAGCTCATCTGCCCCACAGCAGCACTCAGAGTCACTCACCCTGCTGTGGCTGAACGGGGATGATAACACCCCCTGTTTTGGCTGCTTTGCTGAGCAGGGCTTGCAGCACCGAGGCTGCCCCCAACACTCACCCCTCACCAGGAACTGGGAGGGGACATTGCTGGGACAGCTGCCCCAATGTGACCAAAGGGATAATTCCACAACAACAAAAAAGCAAAGAGAAAAGAGGAAGAGGGGGTGGGCAGTTGTAATTACGACATTTGCCTTCCGGAGCAGCCACTATGCTCCTGAAGGTACTTCCCAGGAAGTTGCTGGACATCATCTGCTGATGGGAAGTAGAGAATAAATTTTTTTTATCCCTTTGCTTCTGCACCCATGATCATTTTTTGTTTGCTTTATTAAACTGCCTTTATCCTGACCTACCAGGTTTTTTTCCATCCTCGTTTCTCCTGCAGAGGAGGGGAGCGACAGAGTGGCTTGGTGGGCACCAAAAGAGCCACAGAAACCATGGAAATGGTTTGGGTGGGAGGGACCTCAAAGCCCATCCCAATTCCACCCCTGCCATGGACCAGGGACGCCTTCCATATCAGGTTGCCTCCAAGCGCTGTCCAGCTGGCCTGGAAACACTTCCAGGGATGGTTGGCAGCCACAGCTTCTCAGGCACCCTGTGCCAGTGCCTCAACACCTTCTGAGCAAGTCATCTCTTTTTAATATGTAATCTAAACCTGCCTTCTTAAAACCACTTCCCCTTGTCGTGTCACTTCAGGCCCTGCTATCAAAGTCTCTCTCCATCTGGGAGAGATGGACACCCAGAGAAAAGAAGCAGAGCTTCAACCCCACAAGGAGGCCTCTGGAGATGGGAAAGGGCAGCCAGGAGGTGCCGAGCTGTCATGCACAGCCCACACTGCAGGAATTCCCGTTCTTGGAAAAAAAAAGAAGTTTGTCCTCAGCACCTCAGCATTTTGCAGGGTCACCCTGATGCATCAATAAACGTCCACTGACAGGATGGGGGGAAAGAGGAAGCACTGCAAAATCATGTTCTGTTTATCAACCCCCTTCCTCTCTCCATGGAAACGGGATGCTCCAAACCCTGCCCGGTTTAGGGAGCCCGGGGATGTGTGAGCCTCATCCTGCCACCCCAGACTGCACTGCCAGCAGAGCCCAGTTGTGTAAGAGTGGAACTGGGTGGAAAAAAAGCTTATTTTGCTGCTGCTGGACAACATCCCGTGACCCAGGGTGGGACAGATGGACACAGAGCAGTGAGACATTTTTTGCAGCTCACGAGCAGAGGAAGCTGTACCAGCAACTTGGGAACTCCATGCCAAGGCAGCGTGAACAAGAAACACAAAACCCTGGAAAGGAGGCCAAGGAAAAGGGTGTCCCAGGACTGCCCTGCTATCAAGGCCCTGTCAGAGGTGTAAGTAAGCTAAAGTGTAGATTTTGGTACAATTAGCATCCCTGGAGCTCTGCAGAGCACCTGCCACCTCCAGAGACCTTCACCAAACTTGCAGGGCAGTCTCTCCTAAAATACACCCCTCAGAACATGCATTCTTGCATAATATTTGTAGCATTAAAGACCCGACAGCCGGCAGAGACAACTTTCCCTGCAGTACAAACGAGCCCTGACTCCAGGCAAGTGCAGCAGGAGCAGTTTCCCACAGCCTCAGTGACAATGGGTGTCCCCCACCACATCCATCCCTCCCCCCAGAGCTGCTCCCACTGCCCATTCTGGTGTTTTCCAGCACGGTTTCCCCCGTGCTCCCCGGCAGGGCCGCAGGCCATTGGCCCCTCCTTTCTCCTCCAGCTTCCGCACAGATACTCCTGATTTCATCACTCTGCTCCCCGAGCAGGGCTGAAGGCGCAGAGCAACCGCGGAGCTGGCTCTGTGCGCCGGAGAGCCCCGGGAAAGGAGGAGAGCCCTGGAAAAGGAGAGCCCTGGAAAGGAGGAGAACCCTGAGAATGGAGAGCCCTGGGCAAGGAGGAGAGCCCTGAGAAAGGAGAGCCCTGAGAAAGGAGAGCCCTGGCAAAGGAGGAGAGCCCTCGCAAAGGAGGTTTCACGGCTGCATTCCCTAGGGAGACGCACCTACCAAGCTAAACATGCCTGAGGTCCTTTAGAAGGCATAAACCCCGTGGATCCCACCCTGTCCTGCCCGCCTGTCTCCCAGACAGGCCTCCACGTCTGAAGTGTTCTCACTCCTGCACCTGCATGTAAATAAAACACCCAGGAGGGATTGTGGAAATGGGGCTTCACCTGCCTACATACGCTCACAGCGGGCTGGAAAGGGGTGGGATAATTTCAGGAATAGCTGTGCAGGAAGGATCTGAGCTCCTCGGGGTCTCTCAGACCCCTCTGGAGCAGGACAGGGCACAGTTCACAACAGGCACCAGCTTAAGAAAGCTCCCAAAGCAAGATTTCCCTCAGCAAGCTGCAGCACCGCACAACTTAGTGCTAATAAACCACTGATGGTTCTTGAGGAGGAAAATGAAGGAATGCAGAGCTCCCTTCCTTCCTCAGCTGCTCCAAGGCAGGGACGGGCACACATTTCACCTGTCCCTTTGGCTTTATCATCAGGGATGGGACCAGGGCCAGCTCAACCTCTGCACAGCAGGGCCGGCGAGCCGGGGTGGTTACATCACATCACATCACATCACAGGTTTTGGGTTATTCGGCGGCTATTGATCTAGCTGCAGAAGTTTGGGAAACACTTTGTCAACAACCCCCGCCCGGGCAGCGTGATGCTCTCCCAGAGCAGCTCATCCGAGTGGGTGATTTTTCCAGCCCTGCCACCGCTCTCTTTAATGCGGGAATCTCCGGATGCTTTGCAGCAGAGACAAAGCTACCCAGGTTGCTGCGGAGCGGGAGGAAGGGGAGGCCAAAGCACCGGGAGATTTTAAAGTGACTTCTCCAAGGTTACAAAAGGCGTCTGTGGCTGAGAGAGGAAGCGAACGAACTGGATGCTTCCTCCCTGAGGTCAAAGGGAGGAAAGCAAACCTGGTCCAAGCAGGGCATGGTCGGGGTCAGGAGCATCTTCAGTCCCACTCCCAGGCAGGGAGATGGAGACTGTGGGAGTGGAGGGACCGGGATGCTGCTGCCTGCCAGGCCCAGGACAGAGACCCAAGGTCGTGGGGAGAGCAGTGCTCACCCCGGCCCAGCCGTCTGGGGTGTTTGCAGAGGATGTGCACAAGATTTTGCCCTGGGATGTTTGGGTGGTCCTGCTTTGGGATGCTCAGAGGGGTCTCTCCCTAGAATGCTCCAGAGGGTCCCTCCTTGGGATGCTCAGGGGGTCACTCCTTGGGATGACTGGGGGTGCGTGCCCCATCCAGCTGAGGGGCTCTGCCCCGGGATGCTCAGGGGGTCACTCCTCGGTCGATGCTCCCGAGGGTCACTCCTTGCAATGCCTGGCGGTGTCTGTCCCATTGGCCTGGGGGATCCCACCCTGGGATGCTCAGGGGGTCCCTCCTTCCCCACCACACCAGCGGCCCCTCCCCAGCCCCTCTGCCCCGGACTCCCCCCCAGCGCCGCCCACCTACCCAGCTTCATGAGGCAGGCCAGGAGGATCCACAGCGAGATCTCGAAGGGGATGCGGACGTGCGTGTAGTCGACGCCGATGACCGGGAAGGCTTTGCGGTGCTTGGTGTGCCCCTCTCCCGAGCCGTTGGCCGGCTGCTCCTTGAGCGGGTGGATCTCCTCCAGGCGGCGGGGGGCGGCGGGGGTGAAAGCCCGGGATGTCCCGCCGGGCAGCGGGGCGGGCTGGCCCTCGGAGGTGAGCAATGCGGGTTGGCCTGCAGGAACCTGGCCGGCAGCAAACGGCCCAGCAGCAGCAGCGGCCCAGGCAGAGCCGGGGAGCCGCAGGCCCCAGGCGGCGGGCGGGGGGCTCGGGCCGGGCCGCGGGGCCCTCCTTGGAGCCGCCCCGCCACAGCCCGAGCGGAGCTGGGGCGGCCCGCGGCGCCGGGGGCTCGGCCCACAAGGCGGGCGGGAGGCGGCGGCGGGAAGGGACCGGCGGAGGCTTTGCGCCCGAGGCGGCGGGGCGGGGAACGGGGAGCGCGGGGAGCGGGGAAGCGGCGCGGGGGGACGCGGGAGAGGGCCTGAGGGGTGTGAGGGGGAATGGGAACGAAACGGGCCCCTGAGGGGTGTGAGGGGGAATGGGAACGGGAAACGGGAACGGGCCTGAGGGAGGCGTGAGGGAGAGGGGAATGGGAATGGGAATGGGGAATGGGGAATGGGAATGGGGAAATGGGAATGGGAATTGGGGAATGGGAATGAGAACAGGAAGGGGCCTGAGGGGGGTGCAGGGGGATGGGGAGTGGGAATGGGAAACAGGAACGGGAACGGGCCTGAGGGAGGCGTGAGGGAGAAGGGGAGGGAATGGGGATGGGGAATGGGGAAATGGGGAAAATGGGAATTTTGGGGTGGGAATGGGATTGGGGAATTGGATTGGGGAATGGGAATGGGGAATGGGGAATGGGAAACTTGGCGTGAGGGAGCCGATGGGGAGAGGGGAATGGGGAATGGGGCAGGGAACGGCCTGTGGGGTGTGAGGGAGAGGGTAATGGGAATGGGAATGGGGAAATGGGGAAATGGGGAATGGGGGAACGGGGAAGGCAGGAGCGGGAATGGGGCTGTGGGGTGTGTGAGCAAAGGGGGAGAGCCGGAGCTGGGAGTGCTGATGGAAGAAAAAGGGAAGGGGGGATGGTGGGAGGGGTTGGAAGGTGGGTATGGGGAAAGGCGTTGCGGGGGTGCCCAGCTCAGGTACCCCGTGGGGACTCAGCCGGGGTTTGGGGGCCAGGCAGAGCTCCCTGGGCTCTCGGGAAGGGCTGAACAGCCACTGCCTCCTCCATGGTTGTTCCTTGCAGAGGCACAGCCATGGTTTGCTCACCCTCAGTGTGGAGCAGGAGAGCTCTGGGGTGGTGGGATCGGGATTGCACAGAGGGGCCTGCTGGGCACTGGCTGCTATTGTGGAGCAGCACGGAGCTGTAACCCCATCTGTGCCTGCTGCCATGGCCATGCCCTTCTGCCCGGTCACCGGCTGCTCTGAGTCACCAGGAAATCTGATAAGGCTCCAATAAAACCACTGGAGTAGCGTGGGGGGGTTGCTTGGCACTGCGGCCAGGCTCAGCCACCCTGATTTCCTGGCTCTGCTCCGACATCCCGAGTGTCATGTGCTGGTGACCGGAGCCATCCAAACGAGCTTTGACCTGGTTCACCACCTCAACTTTAGGAGCCAAAGGGGCATTTTGGTAAAGATGCAGCCCTTAATCCTTGTCAGAATTCCATGTGGGGAAGGCACGGGCCTTTTCCACGACATGTGGGAGCTAAACCTCAAGCTTTGAAGGTGATGCTTGCTGGTTTGCGTCAGTGACATTCTTGATTTAAGCCTCCCAAAGCACTGGTGATCAGAAGGCTGCAGGGAATGTGGAGGGCAGGAGGGGACCCCAGCAGCCCTTCAGCAGTTGCGTGGTGGAAAATCATCTCCAAACGTGACCCATCAATTAAAGCAGTTCATCAGGAACCAGCTAGGTGTGTCAATTCCTCTCTTCCGCTTGGCAATGTGCTGGATGGTCAAATTAATCTGTTTTAGCAATTAAGCAAGACATCCTGATGGTTTCTCGTTCTGAAAGGGCTTAGTCATATCTGGGTGAGATGCCTGAGCCGGTGCGAGGCAGTTGGTGATGTCTGGGTTGAGGCAGGAGTGTGCTCTGGCAACAGGAGGCAAAAACACGGGGGCTGCTTTGCTTTCAGAAACAGCTCCTGGCAGCTAAAACAGGTCCCCTGTTCTGTGCAATGACTGGGTTGGGTTTTTCTCCCTCCTCGCAGCCACAGAGGCTCAATGGCTCTGTTCTGCCTGGTGAGTGTTGGCCAGGGGGGATGCAGCACTTGGGGAAGTCCTCGTGGTTGGTAGCAGGTTCCTGCTTGTCTTGGTTGAACTCTGCAAAGGATTTTCGTTGGTGCAGGTTCTCAGCCAAGAGGAAATTTCCTTGCTCTGGCCTGACAATTTCAATTTGCAAACAAATCCTACTCCAACTGCAGGTGTCTGCAGGACAAACCACTTCCAAGAGTAAGATCTGTGTCTGTGAAACTGCATTTGAACCCTGGGACATCCCAACACTGGCACAGGGTGTAAAATTTAACTTTATGTGCATGTTGTGAGGTTTTTACGCCTGAGTTTCTTTTTTTTTTCTGTGTAGCATAGTTTGAGGATAGAAAAGGAGACAGGTATTTATTGAAAGTATTAAAAATGCCTTTTGTATGACTCAAACTGTTTTCCCTCCAACATTGTAAAAAGGGCAAGGGCAGCTCTCAGGCAGATTTATTCCTTGCTGCTGGTACCTTTCCTTGAACGGAAAGCCCACAGCCCTGTTCCATGAGGATACTGTCCAAGGTGTGGTTATCCTGCAGGAACTGAGCTGCTGGGAAAGCACCTCGTTTGCATTCCCCAAATTTGAGACTGCATCAGAAACTCCAGCTCTGGTCAGAACCAGCAAGTCCTCCTTGCTTCTAGCCCTGTTATTCCTGTCACCAGCCTGACAAAGAAATCAAGCTCCCGTGCCCCAATTTTTCCTCCATCAGCAAGAAAAACTTCCATGTCAAGGGCATCTGAAGCCTGCCTGATTTTCTGTGTGGAGCTTTGGATCCCCATGGGGATGGCATCTGAGAAAAGAAGATAAAACCCTTTTGTGAGGATGGTAGTGATGGATCCCCATTATTATTTGTTTAATTAAAGAGTCTGGACTGATGCAGAGGCAACAATTAACAATTATCTTCTATAAAGAACTTTGGCAACCGCTGAATAAGTTAATGACTTGCGAGATGGAGACAGATCATTGCAGCTGTCATTTGTGAGGCTGGAGGTGTGAAGGAGAATCCTCAGGCTTGTACCTGATGTCTGATTTATGGGGCTTTTCCTCCTTCTGTTGGAATATGCAAGCAGCAATTTTCTTCTGCCATGCAGCTGGGATTATCTAGGAGCCAGGGAATTAAGTTCTAAATGAAAATTTAAACTATTCATTACACTTTATTAATAGACTTCAGGAATGTTTGATTGTGGAAATAAATTACAGAGAGGTGAATTGGTGAGTTTTGATGTATTTTACACACATCCCCTTTTTGGGAGGGTTCATTAAGATAATTGGGACTGGAGGGGGTGCCAGCCTTGTCCTCAGTGTGTGCAGGGCCAGTGGCCGCGAGAGGACAGCAAGGGAAGGATTTTGCAAACACTGCCGCCCCCTGGCTCTTTGCACAGGAGTTTTAATTCCAAGCAAAGCCGAGCTTGGTGCTGCCGGCCCCGGCAGCTTCTCACACCCTTCACTTGGGGAGCTGTGCTGGGCAGAGCCGGCGCTGGGATGAGCTTTGTGCAGGGGCTCAGTCACAGCCTGTCTGTCAGGAGATCAGGGAATCACAGAACGTCCTGAGGGGGCACTGAAGGATGAGAGCCCCATGATGTTGGGGCTCCTGTGAGGCAAGGATGGCAGGATTGGGTTTGGAAAAGAGAAACTTTGGGGTGACCTCATTGCAGCTTTCCAGCACCTGGAGCAGACACTAAGGAAGAGGGAGAGGGATTTTTTTAAAAGGGCCTGGAGTGACAGGACAAGGGGGAATGGCCTTAAGCTGGTGGACTGTAAACTTAGATTAGATTTTGGGAAGAAATGTTCCCTGTGCACAGGGGGCTTTAAACTCCAGATTTGGGGAAGGGGAGCTGGCCATGGGGTGTGCCATCAGTCCCCCTCTTGGACTACATCTCCCAGCAGCCCGTTCGCGCCGCTCCTCTCCCGCCCCTGCACGCCGATTGGCCGATCGCTGTGCTCAGCTCCTCCGCTCCCATTGGCTGCGGGAGCTGTCAGTCGGGGCGCGGCGGCGGCAGGAAGGGGCGGCATTCACGAAGGGATTTACGCGGTTTGCGCGGGGCGTGGCGCGGCCGTGTGCGGGGGGGCGGTTGCGCAGCTGGCGTGGCGCATGCGCATTGCGCGGCGTTGGGGGGCAGCAGCGCAGCCCGGACAGCTGGCGGGGGTAAACAGGGCGGGGGCGGGGGGGCACGGCCGGGTCTCAGCGCCGCCTCAAGCGCCGCCCACCGGCCGCCCGGCGCTGCGGCGCTCTGCCCCGCATGGATGGAGCCTCGCAACCGCCACTGCCCGCTGCGCTCCGCCCGGAGGTCCCTGACAGGTAACGGGCCCCCGCGGGCCGGAGCGGGCCCGCGCCCCTTCAGCCCCCGCCATGCCGGACTGCTCCCCTCCCCTTCTCCCCTTCCCCTGCCCTTCCCTGGCGCTGCACCCCCACCCGCTTCTTCTCCGCAAGCTGCATCTGCCGAGCCCCTGCTCTGTCAGCCGGCCCCGGTGGTCCCCGTGTCCGTTCCCGTGTTCAGCTCTTCCCCCTGTGCCCCTTCCCCATCAGCCACATCCCCCCCCGCCATTCCCTCCCCAGCCAAGCCCCTCCTCCTGCCCCTTCTCTGTCCAGCCCTTCTCACCTTTCCGTGAGCCTGTGCCGCCTGTACCTTTTCCTTGTCAGCTGCCTGCCCTATACCCCCTTTCTGTCTGATCTGTACCCCCAAACCCCTTCTGTGTGACAGCTGCATCCCCCTGTACCCCCTTCTCTCTCAGCTATCCCCAGCTCACTCCCTTATCCTGACATTTCCCCCCCACCCCTGTTTTTCTCATCAAATCCCACACCAAGGACTGTCCAGGTTATCCCCCGAGGGCGTTATCCCTTTCTCTTTACCAGGAGCCTGACTGCTTTTAAGGATCTCTCCTTTTAATCCATTCTCCACCCACACCCTCACCCCCATTTTCCCCAGCCCTGAATCATCCGCTGGTGCCACTC
>CM019215.1:163546019-163583767 GCA_009741485.1 Malurus cyaneus samueli
TTCTGACCATCCCCAAGGCCCCGGGGGCTCAGCTCGGGTGGGGAGGTTCCCCCAATGCCCCATCCACCCTCCCTAAAACCCCAACCCCAACCCCACCCTACCCCTGCCCTTCCCGTGCCCCGCAGGGGGGTCCCCGCTTCTCCCCACACCCCGGGCCGCGTTCCGGCTCCCCCTCGGTCATTTCCAGTGGGACGAAGCGGCGGCCCCCGGGCAGCCCCGGGGTTCTGCCAACCCCAAATCCCTGGGGCAGGTGGGGTCACGGCATCCCGGGCCGCCTTGGCCCCGTCCCACCCCGAATCCCCGAAAGGCTGTGCCACCCCCGTGCCAGCCCCGGGAGGCAGGATCCGCCCGCGGTTTCACCCTGAGATGACGATTATTCCTTAATTGCCAACAAAACAAACGCATAAAGGCCGGGCTGGCCCTGGCTGAGCTGTGCGGGCCCGGTGCCGTGCCCGGTGCCGGCGGCGCTCGGGATGATCGCCCGGCCATGGACGGTAACGAGCGGCCCGGCCGGGGGGTTCAGCTCTTCCCCGATGTTTTCTCGGGACCAGCAGCCCCTCTGTGCCCCTCGCCGATGTTTTCTCCGGACCAGCAGCCCCTCTGTGCCCCCCGAGCAGCCCCAGAGAGGTGCCCCAGCCCATCCCAGAAGGATCTGCAGCGCCTCGGCCATCCCATCCCTGCCCCACCACCCTCACTTCCTCCTGCTGAATCCCCCCTTGGATGGATCCTGATCCCAAAGCCCCTCTCAGCCCCTTGGAAAACCCTCCCCGATCCATCTTTCTGTGCCAGCAGCATCAAAAGGGTTTTGCAATGAGAGGCAGCTGCCTGATTTCATGAAGTTCCTTGGAAAATCTCTTTCCAGCCGGGCTCCCCTTCAGTTCGGAGCCTCGCAGGAGCGATCAGGAGCAGAATCCCGATGGAGTCCCAGGATAACGCGGGTGGGAGCAAAGCACCACGGCTGAGGAGCATCCCCATGTGGGGACCCCGCCAGAGGGGAGACCCCAGACCCCCCAGGAGCTGCTCGGGCTGTCAGGGCACAGGGAATGGGGAGGATTTCAGAGAGAATCGGGGCTCGGGACACCACTCCCCTCCTCTCCAGCCCGAGCTGTGGAGCCTCCTGAGCACCCCACTTGCCCCAGCTCCTCTGTCTGCAGCCAGCTCCAGCTTCCAGCAGCAAATCCCCGGGATAGGACAGAGGCCTCGGCTTTGGAGACAGACTTTGCATCTTGGAAGAGCTCTGCAGTGCCTTCCCTGAGCTGAAAAGTGCCAGGGTGGGTGTTCAGGAGTTTTCAGGGGAGTTCTTGCAATGAAACCCTGTGAGGGTGTAAATCCATCTCCCAGAGGCCTCGTGGTTTCTGAGGATGGATCCCAGCTTCGAGCAGGAGTGGGGGAAATGGGAGCAGCCCCTGCAGATGTGGAGCTGGAGCTGTGCCTGTCCATCCCCAGGGGCACCTGAGATTCCTGCTGGAAATGTCTGCAGGGCGAAATGCTGCAGAGAAATGAGCTCTGCAAAGGGATGGGAATTGCTGGGATGAAAGGAAATGGGCGGCCAGAAGTCGGGGACACATTTGGCCCCAGGAGGAGGCAGTGGCTCCACTGAGAGCTGGGCCACGCGCTGCAATTGAGGGGCTGGATCTGAACTGCCAGAGCGTGCGTGGACTTGCTGGATCCAGACTGGCACAGGGACCCTGTGCTGGATCCAGGGATGGCACAGCTGGGACCCTGTGCTGGATCCAGGGATGGCAGAGCTGTGACCCTGTGCTGGATCCAGGGATGGCACAGCCGTGACCCTGTGCTGGATCCAGGGATGGCACAGCTGGGACCCTGTGCTGGATCCAGGGATGGCAGAGGTGTGACCCTGTGCTGGATCCAGGGATGGCAGAGGTGTGACCCTGTGCTGGATCCAGGGATGGCAGAGCTGTGACCCTGTGCTGGATCCAGGGATGGCACAGCTGTGACCCTGTGCTGGATCCAGGGATGGCACAGCTGGGACCCTGTGCTGGATCCAGAGCTGGCACAGTTGTGACCCTGTGCTGGATCCAGGGATGGCACAGCCGTGACCCTGTGCTGGATCCAGGGATGGCACAGCTGTGACCCTGTGCGGGATCCAGGGATGGCACAGGAGGGCCCTGAGGACATGGCTGGCCAGGGACAGGGGCCTGGGGGCTGGGGGTATCAGTCTGGGGACATTGGGCTGTGGAGTGACCATGGGGTATCAATGGGATGTCAGACCAAGGGGCATCGCTCCATGGGGAATCAATAGGGCACTGTGGTATTAATGGGGCATGGAGAATCAGGGGAGTGCCAGGCTGTGGGGCACCAATAGGACATCGAATCATGGGGCATCTGTGGCCATGGATGGGACCCTGGAGCATGGGGCATCTGTGGGGATCAACGAACAACAACGAACAACAACGGGCATCAGGGAGGCATCAATTGAATGGAATACCAAAGGGTACCAACAGCGTATCAAAGGGCATCAGTGGGGCACCAAAGGGCACCCATGAGGCACCAGTGAGGCACAGGAGGGTATCAAAGGGCACCAAAGGGCCACTCAAAGCCACCAATCGCCACCAAGTGCCACCAAATGCCACCAAGGGCTGTCCCTTCAGCGCGGGTCCCCCGAGCGCGCGCTCGTCCCCACCAATCCCCGGGATTCCCGCGCGCGCCGGGGGCGGGGCTGCCCAGGCCGGGCCTCGCCCCGCCCCTTTCCCCGCCCCCCCGCTCCGATTGGTTCTCCTGTCCGCCCCGCTCCGCCCCCGGGCCCGCGCTCGGGCCGGAATTGGCTGAGGGCCGGGCCAATGGGGCGCGGAGCGGGGCTATATAAGGCGCGGCGGGGCGGCGGCGCGCAGCCTCGTGTGCTGAGGGCGGGCGGGGGGCGCCGGGGCTGCGTCTGTTGAGTCCTTGCGGGCACCGACCGCGCTCCCGCCGCGCCCCGCGCAGCCCCCTGCCGGCGCCACTTGCGCTTTGTGTTTGTTGTTTTTTTTTTTTCCTGCTTTTGCCTATTTTGAATTTCCTCCCGCTGCCCCTCCGCAGCGCGCTTCCGGCGGCTCTCCGGGCGGGTTCCGGCTGAGGGCTCCTCCTGCGGCGGCGTTCGGCGGGGGCGATGCTGGTGGCGGCGGCGGCGGGGGCCGCTCCGGGCGGCGCGGAGGAGCAGCGCGGGAGCCGCTTCAGCGTCCTGACGTGGGAGCAGGTGCAGCGCCTGGACCAGATCCTGGGGGAGGCCGTGCCCATCCACGGCCGCGGCAACTTCCCCACGCTGTCGGTGCGGCCCCGCACCATCGTGCAGGTGAGCGCCGGGCCCGGGGGATGCGGGCCCTGCTCCCTCGGCCCCTTGGACTCTGCCCCGCTCCAGCGGGGGTCAGGGAGAAAATAAAAGTGCTGAGGCGGCGATAAGCGGCCCGTCGGGCCCCGAGCCAGCCCGGCCGGGCACCCTCGGCCTCCCCCCGCCGGGCCCGGGGCACAGCGGCCGCTGCGGGCCCGGGGAGCACGGGCAGCACGGAGCTGTTGTTCGGCCTGGGAGGCACCGGAGATCGTGGAATGCCCTCAGCTGGAGGGCCCACCAGGAGTTCAGCCCTGGATCTGGCAGGACACCCCCAGAAAACCGCACGGTGTCCCAAAGCATTGTCCAAATGCTGCTTCGCTTCTGGCGGGCCTGGAACCCGGGAAAGGCGTCTCATTAGGGACACTCCACTAGAGCAGGTTACTCCAGTCCTGTCAGCCTGGCCTGGCTGCTCCAGGGGCTGGTAAAAGCTTTGGGGGCACCAGGCCCCCTCATCCGGGGGTCTGTGTGCTCAGCTCACCCCACTTCCCTTTCCTGGGGGTCCTGGTGGGTCTGGCCACTGCCAGCAGCCACAGCAGGAATGGCCAAAGCTGGAAGTAACCTTCTGAAAAGCTCACATGTCTTTAAAATTCATGCCCCATGCCTGGAGCTGCTGCAGCTTGTGCCATGGATTCTGCTCAGCTTCCTTCCCTCTCACATTGTTCCTCCTCTTTTTGAATGAATATGTTGTCCTAAAAAGCAGTGGAATGTGTGTGGCCAGGGCAAAAGTGCTTTTTTTTTGGAGCTGCTTCCACGAAATGGCTTTGTGCAGGTGGACATGTTGGACTCGTGTTGGAAGTGGCAGAGTTATTAATTCAAAGGCCAGATCAAATGTCTGTGTCCTTTGATTTCTGGGCACCGCTGGCAGAATCCTCCAGAGCCTGCTGGAGACTTCAGCTCGTTCACCAGCTCCTGTTAGTTTAGCCATCAAGTAATAACTGTGTTTAATATTAAACTAACAATGTAGTTCGAATGAGCTGATGCATATTCATATTTGGGAGGCGACTTCATTCCTCAGTAATGACTCATCAAATGTAAAATCGGGCATGTTGGCTTCTAATTAAAAAGCCTATTCACGGTGCTAAAACCCAACCGGCTTTCACAATAACCGGGATTTTGGAGCCTCAGCTGCTTGAGAAATAGTTCGGGAGATGGAAAGGTGACATTTGAAAGGCTGGTTTGGAATTCCTCGAGTTTCTGCCGCGTCTGTTGGGGGCAGAAGCACTGGATTTTGAGCTGAATGACAGATGAGAGCTGCAGGCAGGACGCTGCACTGGGCCAGGGCAGCCCCAAATATCCCAGCAGATATTCCTCGGTGCTTCAGCAGAGCTGCCCAAAAGGATGCTGCCCGTAGCAACTTCAAACACGGGATAAGTGAGGGCTGTAATTGTGCAGGCAGACCCTGTGTTTAGGGCTGACTAAGCTGGAACAAGTAACCCAAAAGGCAGTTATTTATCCTGTTGTTGTTGTTGTGGGAGGTGGGAAGCGGCAGGTCAGGACGCAGCAGGATTTGCTCCTGCCTGGCTGTCAGAGTCAATTATCCCAACCACACGGAAGGTGAGCTGCTGTTTTGGGAAGCAGGTCAGCAGCTGGCTAACCCTGCAAATATCCAACCCTCTGGGCAAAAATGCACCCTGAACCCACTGCTGCAGCCAGGGGGGATGAGCTCGGGGTGGAGGTTGGTGGGTGGAAGCTCCAGGGAATGGCAAAGGGCTCTGCTCCTGCTGCTCTGCAGGTTGGAGATCTCTGGGATCATTTGGGACCTGAGCAGCTGGGCTTTTTCTGTTTGCTGAACACATCTCCCAGGGACAGAGCTGGGGAACTCGAGTAAAGCTGGAGCTTATGGGTCTGGCCTGAGGCAGGTCCGAGCTGTGCCCGGAAGGGGGTTAAGCAGATGCTCTTTGGGGTTAGGAAATTAATCTGGAACGAGATCTTCTCCGAGCACCGGGCCCAGCTCTGCATCTATCACTTAGTGACCTATATCTTGTTTCTCTAAGCCTGGGAGCACAAAACTCCAACTCCACGAGCAGTGCTGGAGCCGTGCCCCGGGTGAGTGACTCCAGTTGGCACCAAATGCAGAGCAGGAGGTCCCCTGGGTCCCCTGGGTGATGTCTGTTCCATTTGGGGCAATAACCCTGTGTGTCTTCCAGGAGCAGAATAATTTTTTCAATCTACCTGCCTTGGAAAACAACTTCTTTCAGTGGCTGGACTGGCTGTGCTGGTGGGATTGGGGCTCCCAGTGGTGAATAGTTGCCTGGTGAACTGTTGCCTGACATGTGACTGTCACCACTGGCTTGGCGAGGAGCCCAGCTGTGATCCCAGCCCCAGCAGGGATGGCTCATGGCAGGGACAGGGGAAGCACCACCAGAGAAGGTTCCTCGTGAGCCTTTACAACCTCCCAGGTGTGAAAACATCCATGGTTTGTTCTGAGAGGCTTTTGCAAAGGCAGCAGAACCTGCTGGTGGCTCTTGGCTCGGTCACCAAGGGTCTGGAGTGGGATGAGGATTTCACAGTCCCTGACCTTTCCTGTGTTCTTCCTTCCAAACAAAACTCACCGAGAGAGGGGCACTTTTACAGCTGCTGAGACAGAGCCGCAGTGATTCCAGTCTGCCCCAGAACTGCTCAGGACCATCTCAGCCAAGAGGGCTGGCCCTTCTGATAAAGATTTGAATTAAAATTCGCATTTTGGGCTGCCAAAATGCAGAGTTCGTGGGCCCTCTCAGACGAGGGCAGGCTCCCAGGGCCGAAGGGCCCAGTCAGACTGGCTCTCTGTGATCCAGTTTGTCCATTTGTGCCCCACGCTTCATCTCTTCATCTCTTCCAAGCCATAGCCTTGCTCCAGGCTGGCTGCTTGGGACTCCCAAGAAAATGGGAAATGGCTGGAGGGGAACATGAAAGCAGGATGAGAGGTGGGAAGGGCTTCTGCTGGAAGGTGTAAATCTAATCTTCCTGGGATCTTTGTGCTGAGTTAAACTCAAATTATAAGCTTGTGTCCAGATAGTTTATTTTATGGTCTTGGGGGTTATTTTAGCCTGCTGCTTGTTAAGTAATCAGGCAGGTGATTCAGCTTCCCTGTAAATGAACAAAGCTTTGGAGGGGCTGCTGGGTGTGCCAGGACTGAGCAGGCAGCATTAAAATCACCGGCGTAACACCCGTAAGATGAAAGCTGCCTCCTGTGCTTGATAGCACGCCAAGCTCAGCATGAAGCTCTGACACACTGGAAATTGTTAGGATACACTTACTAGTTGGGACATGAACTTGCATAGGCCTGGCTGGGGCTTTTGAGCTGCTCTGGCATCTTGATTTGCCTTTAATGAATCTTGACAAGCTGAAGGGGATGGCTAAAAGGAGTGAGCCACCCTGATTAAATCCACGGGGACTGCTGCAAACTGTGCTGCCACCTCCTCTTTGGGGTCACTTTGGGGTCCACTGGTCTTGGCTTGGTGGCTGGAGCCAGGAGGGGAGGAAGAGGAGAGAGCCCACCCCAAAAAAGGGGGTCAGGTAACCTGTGCAGTCGGTGTGGGGAAGGCAGGGAGAGCAGACAGTGCCCTGGAAGCAGCACAGCTGATCATGTGCAGGCAGATCCCTCTAATGCCAGCGACTCAGCAAAGGAGAGCTGCCCCAGCTGCTGGCAGCCCTCGGGATGCTTTCCAAAGTGACCTATTTCCAATGGATTAGCTTTTTATTTCACTGTCTTGCACTGGAGTGACCCATATAAGCGCTGGGAGTGAATCCTGCTGTCCCCAGGCTGCTCCAAGGATTCCTTCCTGGCTCTCACTGCCTCTCTTTCTGTCTCAGGTTGTCCGCAGCCGCCTGGAGAAGAAAGGAATCCCAGTGCACAACGTCAGGCTGAATGGCTCAGCAGCCAGTCACATCCTCCACCAGGACAGTGGCTTGGGCTACAAGGACCTGGACCTGATTTTCGGGGTGGATCTGAAGACTGAGGACGTTTTCCAGCTGGTGAAAGATGTGGTGATGGATTGCCTGCTGGACTTCCTCCCCGAAGGAGTCAACAAGGACAGGATCACCCCCATGACCCTGAAGGAGGCCTACGTGCAGAAGCTGGTGAAGGTTTGCAACGAGACCGACCGCTGGAGCCTCATCTCGCTCTCCAACAACAGCGGCAAGAACGTGGAGCTCAAATTCGTGGATTCTCTGCGGCGCCAGTTCGAGTTCAGCGTGGACTCCTTCCAGATCATCCTGGACTCGCTGCTGCTCTTCGGGGAGTGCTCGGAGACCCCCATGGCCGAGAACTTCCACCCCACGGTCACCGGGGAGAGCATGTACGGGGACTTCGAGGAGGCCATGGAGCACCTGCGCAACCGCGTGATCGCCACCAGGAACCCCGAGGAGATCCGGGGCGGGGGGCTCCTCAAGTACTGCAACCTCCTGGTCAGGGGCTTCAAGCCCAAGTCGGAGGTGGATATGAAGGCCCTGCAGAGGTACATGTGCTCCAGGTTTTTCATAGACTTCTCCGACATCGGCGAGCAGCTGAGGAAGCTGGAGTGTTACCTGCAGAGCCACTTTGTGGGCATGGAGAGCAACAGATATGACTATTTGATGACCCTGCACAGGGTGGTCAATGAGAGCACGGTCTGCCTCATGGGACACGAGCGAAGGCAGACCCTGAACCTCATTGCCATGCTGGCTGTCAGGGTCCTGGCTGAGCAGAACATCATCCCCACCGTCACAAATGTCACCTGCTACTACCAGCCAGCCCCTTATGTCAGTGAAATAAACTTCAACTACTACGTGACCCACGTGCAGCCCTTCCTGCCTTGCAATCAGTCTTACCCCACGTGGCTTCCCTGTAACTGAGCCAGGACTAACGCCAGGGTCTGTCCTCCAAGGTACTCCTTGCCTTGGGGGGTTGGGAGGGTGGGGAGGTTGAGCGAAATAAAACCTACAGCCTTCCTAGAACTGCAACAAGAGGAAATTCCTGGACTCTGGCTTGAGTGTCTCGTTCCTGGAGTTGTTGGAGCGAGGCCTGTCTGCTGTACACTGTGACGGGAAGTGCAGTGTTCTGGAAACGACTCCGGGAATTCTGGAGGCTGGGGTGGTGGGGTGTGTGAGGGGAGACTGTAGAATTACGTTAAGGTAGAGCTGCACTGCCCTAAATGGATCTGCATTGTGTTTGGTTTTTTTTTTTTTAGTGCAGGAGGTGTTATGGGTGTGCAAACTTGTGGTTTCTGCCGAGAGAAGCCAGAGTGGCTAATTCCTTTGAAGGACCAAAGAATCCTGTTTAAGTGCCTGTAACAATACAAACACAACTGTACTGTAAACCTTTATTATTTTTTGCGAGGGCTGACGGCCCAAAGCTTGAGTGGGGAATGTCTGAAGAGGAAAACGTTTCTGTTGTGCGTGGGGAGGGTCGCCAGATCATTTCTTATCCTGGCTGAGGCCAGAGCAGGTTCTGTGTGGCAGGGTTTGGGTGTCACTGCTGCCTGTGAAGGACCAGTGGAGCAGAGAGGTGCCCAAGTGGGGCTGCACAAACCATGGAATGGCTGAGTGGAAATGCCCAAAGTGAGGAACGCTGGGCAGGGGGGAACATGGTGGAAAATGCTGTGCAGAGCTTGCTGGAAAAAAGGCAGCAGGATATAGCTGAGTTCCTAAATGATGAGGGAGGTGATTTGTCCAGGAGCCTGTCCCAGGCTGCCATACCTAATCCTGTCTTTTCTAGGGGAATTTGAAATGCTGCTCTTCCTATATATTTTTTTTCTTTTTTGGCATGCAGTGTGTTTTTGATGCACAAAGCCAGAGTTCAGCTGGGCTATCAGAGAAGGTGAGGCTTGTCCTTTGAAGCACAAACCATCCAGGTCAGTCATTTCCAGCCTTTGCTGTGTCCTCCAAGGAGGTGGACAGACCTTCTCCATGCTGGAGATCATCCCTTGGGCAGGTCCTGTCTTCAAATCAGCCTATTCCCAGCTGTGTGAGCCACTGATAGCATTTGAAATTCTTTCTCTAGCTAGAAATGGAGCCTGGGCTGGCGTGGGTGAAGTTAGTCAGGCCTTAGGAAAATAAATTGTTTTCTAGACAGACCCTCTGGTGTTTTGAGGGTTTGGCTCTCAGTTCGACTGGTTTTGAAGTTGGGTGTCTGGAGCAGAGGAGTTTTTCACGGAGGTGCCAGGGCTGCTGTGCCCCTGATGTGGGCAGGGAGGGGCAGGCACTGCCCAGGGAAGCTGCTCCAGGAACACCACAACTCCCTGGTGCTTCCTCCGAGGCCACCTACTCGAGAACCTTTACTAACTTGTTGTTTGTTTTTGTTTTTTTTTGTTCCTGTTTTGGTGACAAAACTGTAACAGTTGGGCAGATTGAAATAAAGACTAGAATGTTTATAGCCAGATTGGTACCTTTTTTGGGGTAGGGGCGATGTGGAGGGGTGTAAAGGGTGGGGGTGGCTCTCGTGTTTAGCAGCACTAATTGAGCTGGAATTGCTGCAGCTCTGCTCCTGCAGTGGGGCAGTGGCACTGACAGTGCAGTTAGTGCAGGATTTTAGCTGCCCCTCTCACAACAGCTTTGCCTTCACCAGCCCCGTCAGTCCCCAGAGCCCCATCCCCGTGATGGGAGCCTGAGATTTCCTGATGCAAGGTAAAATTGGTTGAAGGGCTGCTTTTGGGAGCACAAGTGTGCTCCCTCGGTGGCTTCAAGGAAGATGAGGTTTTTTTCTTGCGTTTTAAGCTGAACATAGTTGCCATGTAGCATGTTTTTTACAGGCTGCTCCTACCCACAGACACACTAAACTGAGATTCCTTCCTTCCCTTCGAGATGTCCTGAAAGATTCCCTACAACCAACAGCTCGACAGGGCGACTTACATTGAGATTGCACTTTGGATTTCTAGAGTGTGCGTGGTGGGACTCTTGTGAATTGGTTGAACCTGAGTTTTTCTAGACCTTGCAGTGATACTGTGCTGCCTCCTGTCAGGGGGCAGTTGGAAGATTCCAGTAGCTTGAATGGCACTTGATTTTTTTTGTTGTTGTTGTTGTTCTGTTTGTTTTAAATGTCTTTTTTTTCCTACACTTGTATCACTTGTCATGCAATGGGCTTGACATAGACTCACTAGATTCTTTAGAATCTGTTACAAATAAATACAGTGTATTCAAAATTGTTGGATTATTTTTATTTGCTTGTCCATCCGGGTAAAGTGATGAGGAGATGATGCTGCTCCCACCAACCCCAGGAAGCAGCTGGGCCCTGGAATGGGGTGAGCTGAGATTGGGGTTGTGGATGTGCCCAGGTGCTCTCTGAGTCCCAGGAGGTGCTGTAGCTGTTGGCAGCTGAGGGAGGGTTCCATTTATAATCTGTTCTTTGCTGTTGTGCATTTTCCCTTCTCCTGGTGCTGCTGGAGGGGGAGGTGGCCGCAGGTGCCACCCTGAGGTCCCTGTGGTGGGGGTGGCTCTGGGACATTCTCCCTCCTGCTTTTTCTGGGGTTTCATTCCCTGCTGGTGCCTGGGAGCAGCCAGAGCTGTCTGGAGCAGTTGAGACTCTGTTCCTGTGTGTGTTTGCCCCACTGCAGTGGCTCCTGTTGGAGCAGAGGAAGGTTTGTCTCCCAGAAAAGCCGAGTTCTGCTGATGTCCAGGCCAGATTCCCGTGGGATGGCTGGCACTGGCTGCAGCTCCTCCAGCCCTGGCTGCCCTCCAGCCTGAGATGAAGTTTCACTTCCCCCTGTCAAGCTCCAGGCAGTTCTGGTTCCACTGCAACAATGGAGCTGACGATGTGCCAGTCCCTCTTTGGGACAAACTTGCTGGCTCTGCATCTCCCAATTTTTACAGTCCCGGGCCAGAGCTTCCCTGTGACAACAGGGCTGGGATGTTCTTGCTGGGCTGGCACTGTGAGAGTCCCTGTCCCTGCTGGAGCAGCCTCTGCCTTTGCAGAGCTCATTTCTAGCTGGGTTTAGAGATGTTTCCCTTTCTGGCACGAGCCCAGCACCATCTCCTGCCTTTCCCAAGTGTGTCCCACGTGTGGAAGCGGCTCTGGAGTGCCTGAGACCCTGAGCTGTCTTCAGTTCAGTGTGGGTGGCTGTTGCTGCTGGTGGTGCTGTGGTGAGTAAGCTGCCAGTGGATTTGTGACCCTGAGCAGAGCAGCAAAAGCCCTGACAGAGTCGGCTGGGCATTGTTGGAGCGGATCAGACCATACAAAAGGATGTTGGTGGAAAGTACTCGTTGTGATCAGAAGGGACCTATCAATGTTTACAGCTGAGATTCCGATCCCTCTTTTGTTAAATGTCAAATAAAAAAAAACCCTATATATTTTCTCACAGCCTGTAGTCTGTCATTATTTTCCCCTTAGAGCAGAGGGGGCAGTGGATAAGTCAGGATGGGTTCTGGTGGATTCCTGTGATGCTCAGGAGCTTTGCTGAGGCCGGGTGCGTGTGGGGTGGCTGTTCCTTGTAGTAACTGTCCATAAATGCCGTTCCTATATTTAGCTGGGTGGTGTGGGCAGTGCCGGGCTCGGGAGCAGAGCTGGAGCTGTTGGTCAGTGCCACACGTGCTCGGGGCTGTGGGTGATCCGTGCTGGAGAATCAGCCAAACCTCCCCAGCCCTGCAGCGCAGATCAGCCCGGGGCTGCCGTGCGGCTTTTCCAGCTGCGGCTTTTTCTCCTGGAAGGACACCTGGCCGTGCTCCAAGCTCGCTCAAACGGCAGGAATTTGTCTTGACTCCAGCATGCAAGAAGCATCTTGCTGCAGCCCTCCTGCTCCCAGCCATCCTTAATCTGCTGGCGCCGTGCCGAGGGTGGCACCGGCTCTGTGCAGGCGGCTCGCTAGACCCAGCACGGCATTTCAATTTTATTTTAATCTCTCTATTGAGCTTTTCCTTGCAGCGCGCCAGCGTTTCTCCCTGGCTGCCCTTCTCCTCCTCCTCGTCGTGGTCGCGGAGCCGGCGGGGCAGCGCGGGTGTGAAGCTGCTGTTGGAGAGAACAGTCTGTCTGTGTGGCTGTGTTTGCCATTTATAGCCCTGTTCGGGCTCAGCACGCGGCTCTTTGCGCTCCGGTGCCAAGCACGGGACAAACGCTCCATTGATGTGCCCGTTCCCCGAGGGTTCTGCGCTCTGAGCTGGGGCTGAGCTGCCCGAGGATGGCACAAGCGCCCCGAGCCCTGCGGGGGATGGCCAGGGGTGACAAATGTGCGGGGACTCTGCTGTGTCACTGACCCCCCATCTTATCTCCTGGGCCTGCTGCCGGCTCTGCTTCGGGCTGCTCTGTTCCAAAAACAGGATTTGTGCTCCTGCTGGAGCCCTGGAGTGGCTTGGCATGGAAGGGAACCCCACAGATCATCAAAGGAACCCCACAGATCATCAAAGGAACCCCACAGCTCATCGAGGGAACCCCACAGATCATGGAGGGAACCCCACAGCTCATCCAGGGAACCCCACAGATCATGGAGGGAACCCCACAGCTCATCCAGGGAACCCCACAGCCCATCAAGGGAACCCCACAGATCATGGAGGGAACCCCACAGCCCATCAAGGGAACCCCACAGCCCATTGAAGGAACCCCACAGCCCATCAAGGACAGCCCCAAGAGTCTCTGAGAGTTGGCCAAATGCTTCCTGGCCTCTGGCAGACTCTGTACCTTGACCACTTCCCTGGGGAGCTGTTCCATGCCCAGCCACCCCCTGGGTGTAGAACCTTTTGTGTGCACAGGTGGAGGAACCTTTGAAAAGCTTTTTTTTTTCTCTGTACATGGAGTATTTGCACTCGCCAGCTCCAAATACAGGTTGCCGTGGACTTTGGCTGACAGCTTCATGATTTCCCTAACACCTTCTCTCACTCCTTGGATCCGGCCTGGAATGAGGAGCTCAGGCATTCCCTTCCCTTGTGAGCCATCACAAGCAGAGATCAGCTGGGGCAGAGCCTCCTGCCTGCCCCGCAGCATTCCAGCTTCCCCCAGAATCCCAGCGTGCCGGATGCCTGCTCTCCCCTGCTCCTTTCTTTGCAGGAATGAGCCACACGTGGCCGAGCTGGGGTGGAAGTTGTTCTCTCAGCTGGGTGGATCCCCGAGCCCGGACACACATTCCAGCTTGTAGAAACACGATGGCCGTGACAAATTTGATTGAAATCCTGTGCTGGCATCCCGAGGTATTCACAGGAATGACTGACAGCTGCTGCAGAGGCGTTTCCTTAGAAAAGGAGGAAAAGAAATCATCAGCGCAGCCTTGAGGTGTTGCACAACGGAGCCGTGAGATCGGCCAAGGACGGGGCGTCCTTGCTGAACCCCAACCCTGCAATGCCAGCCTTGCCCAGGGGACCTGGTGACATCCCCGGAGGGACGGGGCTGGCACAGGGGCCGGGGCTGGCAGAGGGGACGGGGCTGGCACAGGGGACGGGACGGTGGCTCTGGAGCGGCGCCCAGGGAGGCGCAGGGCGGTGTGAGTGTCAGATGTGACATTTTAGATGTGTTATCTCTCTCTCCGTGCAGGTGAGAACTCGCATTTTCGCTCCGCTCTGTGGCAGAGCCGTTCCCATCGCTGACACGGGATGGGGACACAGCTCGGGGTGCTCGGGGTGCTCGGTCCGTGCCCTGCGCAGCCCCGCCGTGTGTTCTGTGTGTTTGGTGTGTTCGGTGTGTTTGGTGTCTGTTTGCCGTGTTTGCCCTCCTTATCTCGCCGCTATCGCAGCCCGGGCCCGGCCGGAGCGGTGTCACCGTGCCTCAAAGGAGCAGCCCCGCGCTCCCCGGGCTGTTTTTGTGCCCTATATTTGTGCCCTGTAATCCCAGGAGGGGCCGGGCGTGCGGACACCCCTGAGCCCTCCTCCCTTCCCCCTGCAGCCGGCGTGGCTGCAAAGGCTGATGGCTTTGAGCATCCCTCCGCTAATGTGCAATTACGGCTGGCTTGGGCTGGAAATCCCGGCTAAATGCTCGTGTCCGTGCCGTGATTCACCTAACGACTGCTCCATGACGATCCTGGATGCATTCCTGAAAGACTGGACATGACGGTTGACACGCCACTCGGCAGCCACCCTTCTGAATGTCACCAGAGTAACGAGTTCAGCCAGTTCCTCGCTCTGCTCCTCCTTCCCTGCAGCCCCGGACGGCAAAGCCGAGCGCCCGGGAAGATCGTCATGGGTGCCCCAGGAAGTGCAACAGAAAAGCTTCAGGTGCTCCCACACTGCTGGAAAGTAAAAATAAAGTGGAAATGGGAATGGAGAAATAAATGGAAAGAGTATGGAAATTAATGAAGATACGCAGAAAAAGTGCGATTACGTTAATACAAATCTGATAGTAGGCACACGAAAAATAAAGCCTTCCAAGAGCAGAAAAGAAACAACAGAGGAGCCAGTTCATTTATGTCTTATCTATTTCATTTTTAGTGCTTAAGTAATAAAACAAAACAAAAAAGACCATTTTCGAAAATTGAGATTTTCTGCAATCTTCTAATGATGTCACTATAGAAGATCTCGATATAACAACAGAAGTCCACGCAATTATTTCCTAGTTCCATGTGCTTTCTCTGCTATCTATGTAGTTCCTTTATTTTTTTTCAGGAGAGAGTAGGTGGAGACACGAATTACAAGCTTCGAGGAGTTCCCGTGATGAAGCTGAGGAAAATCTCGCTCATGAGCCAAAGAGACCAGAGAGAGGCGAACAGCAGTTTTACAGTCGGAGAGCTCAATAGCAGACAATGAGTAGCATCTGGACATGACTCAGATCAATTTATGTCTGGGTTTTTTATGTTTACAGCCATGAGGACGAGAGTATGCGAGTCAGGTACCTTTTGCATCGTATGTCTACTTTCTCTGCACTGTGAAATGATACCAGGAGAAGCACACGACGAATGAGTTGTATCGTACGACAGCTTGATCATCTTGTTTCATGTGTTTATCCGGACAGCTTTCTGCTGGAGGTGTCTTGAAGCATAATTAGTTGTTTCTTTAAGGTACAGCTGGCATGAGATCGGAAGTAAGATTGTCGCGATAGAACTACATGGACACTCATGATCTTACACTAGTGCTATTTTCTCCTCTCGAGGAGAAGTAAAAGTACTAGCGTAGGAGAGATAATATGGAAAATACTATATTTACCATTTATAGATTATATTGACTAATCATCCTTCTTAACATGCGCTCTAAATACTGGAGCAGTGCATATCACTACCGTTGGTTTCTCTCATACCAAGCAATGGACTGAGTTGGGACTAGTACCAGGGGGACCAAGGATCCAGAGCAGAGGATTGACGCAGTGCTTGCGAAGGAATGTTCGAGGACAGAGGCATAGGTCTGTGACTTAGAGCGTTCTACAAGCGCGCTCTCAGGCTGTGACAGCTGTGCTGAGTGACCAGCATTAGGAAACACGGAGAAGGACACTTTCGATCAGAGAAGTGGGTTTAGATCAGAGTTAGGACTTTACTGTGAGGTGGTGACAGGGAACAGGCGCTGGCTCGGGACTGTGCTGAGGTTGGTGACTCGACGTTATGGAGTGATGCCAGGACAGCGTGGAACGTATGATTCTAGTCTAGTTACATCATGACTGTAGCTATATCTATCGCGTAAGTTGAATACACTACCACGAATTGACATATGAGATCGACAGAAGATTCTTGTAATCTGAGACACTAGCCACAAGTGATAGTAATACGAAAATTAAGGAGTAGGCCTACACTTGCTCACTACGACTTCACGATTCATACCTGCACAGGACATTTTGACTGCTGCGGGTACAACATATCTCTCAGCGAGACAGCGACCTTTAGGGGCACAAGTACTATTAGGCATAGGGTCGACATATAGATCTGGCTTGCGAGTAGCAGAGGTGCTGGGAACTCAGAGAGCGACAGAGATGACAGCGAGTGGGCAGCGGTAGAGTGGTTATTCGGGACGATGTGATTTTGTGACCTTTATTTGTACTTCCTGGTACTCATGCGCTCACGGATCATTTTGCTAGATATCTGTCTGCGAATACAGATATCTTCACATCTTTGAACACTAGGATGTTACACTTACACTACAGAAGTTTATCACGGGTTAATATTAGCTATTTACACGGGATAGCCTGCATAGCAATATCATCTATGGCGTTATAGAGAGCGGATCACACATGCAGTGGGTTATTTCTGCTAGAATATTTCTACCAACTCAAGGAGCTCATATGCCTTCATTGTCGAGACATTTTAATTCTGTATCGGATGATGCATATATTAACTTCAATAAGTTATCTATTGGTTTGTGCTCGTTATTTTTCACTTTGCACGAGTTCAACACAGGTCTGCACGTCTGCACTCTCTGCAATATGGGAGAGGGGACAAATGGGAGTTCCGATATCTCCAATAGTGCGATCGGTATACACTTTCTGGCAGACTCATATTCATCTCTGTATTCAGTCTGCTAACACTGAGTTCTGACTTAGGCACAATGTTTTTTATACACACACTGAACTGTGATACGTAACTTCAGGATGGTATTATTGTCAATGCTACAGGGCAACACACTCTACAATGTGACATGGTTTTATTTCCATTTCTGGGCTACGACATGACATCTCTGACGAGTTTTTAGTGGCAATTTCCTTTTCACTAGGAGCATCAATTCATTAATAAGGAAGTAGTAGACTATTCCATCGTTTGTCACATAAGTTCTAGTATCATGCATATATGGTGAACTACAGGCTTAATTATAGCACTGATTTGCTAGTTATAGAGATTATACTCATAAAGTGCGGTTTTCTGTCTTTTGCTCCTACATTTGCACATCTCGATGGTTATCCCATAAGTCTGCTAGCGTCTTGTTGGTCTAGCTTAGGCGGACGAGAATCCTTGGGCGCTAATCGCTAAAATTCAATTCTTTATATCAAATCACAGCGACGTGGGGGGGGGGTGCAGGAGATCAGTACAGAGATAGATCAGACCGAGGACAGGATGAGGCTATGTCATTGACCGCTGTTAACACACTAGACAGATATTCACAATGGCGACCCCATGTTGCACTGAGTTTGCAGCAATCAGTGAGAAAGAAATGGAACCATTACAGCAACATCCGTGAAATTGCGCACAAAAGGTGCCTGAAACTAAAGTTTGAACTCATTCACAACCAGACAGAATGTAAAGAAACCAGAATCGCAGCAGTTGAAATAACATACTGTGATGTCCAAAGAGGAGGAGAAAGAGGAGAAGGAGCCAGAGAAAAGCCCAAGCCCTAAGCACACCTTGTGTGATAAACAGCGAAAGTAGGTACACTGAGAGGTCTCGCAGAGATGGTCCATGCGCAGTGATGAAGCATAAACACAAAGTTCTTCCTATCTAACACACACAAAGGTCATAGTGAAAGGCAAGCAATGATGTGCCTCTTATCTTTTTGAGAAAAAAGTTCCTGTGTCTTTTTGAAGTGGAAGAATTTGCATCAGCCAAAGTGAAAAAGACAAGCCATGGAGTATATAGACAGTTTCAACACCGTTATGCCTCTGTTAAGAGGTCCTGTGTGACCTGGAGATTTCTCTGAAATAAACCAAGCAGAGTTTTTATGTAGACTACTTTTCAGTGTGGTCAAAAAAGGCTTGGAAGTGAAAGGAAGATTTCTGGAGAAAGAATTGGTATACCCAGTCTTCCTCGTCTTCTCCTGCACTCTCCTCCTCCCACTCACCTCTCCACGCATCCCTCTCTCCTCCTCTCTCGCTCTCCTCTATCGCCCCTCCATCTCTCTCTCCCTCTCACCTCCTCCACCTCATCTCTCCCTCGCTCTCCTCCCTCATCCTCTTCCATCCTACTCTCCTCTCCTCTCCTACCTTCCTCTCTGCTCTCTCACTCTACCTCTTCCCCCTCCCTCCTCTCCCTGCCATTCCTCTCCTCTCCTCTCTCCCTCCGTTCTCCTCTCCTCTCCTCGCCTCTCCTCTCCTCTCCGACGTCCTCCCTCTCCTCTCTTCTCCTCCCTCCCACTCCTCTGACCTCCCCTCCCTCTCCCCTCGATCCTCCCTGCCTCTGCTCCCCTCCCCCTCCTCCCCCCCACCCCTCCCTCCTTCCCTGCTCTACCTTCTTCCCCTGCACTCGTTGCAGTATCGGGCTGGCGCACTCCCCTCTAACCACCACCTCCCCTCCACCCTCGACCTCCAACACTGCTTTAGCGGGACCCCCTACCAATCCCTCCCGTCCCTCCACCCACCCCCCTAATCTCTCCCCTCCCCCAGACAACTTGCCCCGAGTCTCTCCTCCTGCCCCCTCCCGAACTGTCCACCTCTCGAGGACCTCGAACACCTCCCTAGACACCCCCTCCCTCGCCCGAACCCCTCCCCTCGCCCTCTGCATCCGTCCACCCTCCCCACGTCCCCTCGCCCTCCCCTCCTCGCAACCTCCCTCCACCGCGAAACCACTCCCCTCTCCCGAACCTCCGTCCCCCGAACCTCCCCTCGCACATGAACCCCTCCCCCACCCTCGGCCCTACCCTCCCCTCCCCGACTCCGCTCCCCGAGATACCTCTCCCATCCCGCGAATCCTCTCCTATCCTCTCCCCGAACCTCTCTGCCTCCTCATCGTAACCCGAACCTCCTCATCCTCGCCGCTCGACCGCGAACCTCCCGACCTCCCCCCCTCACCTCCGACCTAAGAAGAGCGCCTCCCCGAACCTACCGCCCTCCCCAATACACGCTCCATCACCCTCCCTCCTCGTGGACCACTCACACCCCCCCTCCTCCCACCCGCTAACCACTCCCTCCCACCCCTCTCTCACTCCCCTCCCCCACTAGCAAGCCCCCCCCCTCCCCCCCTCCCTCCCTCCCCTCCCCTCCCCCTCCCCTCCACTCCCCTCGCCATACCCTCACAGCCCGTCCCTCTCTATACAGCCATGCAACCACCTCTCCACCGCAGGCCCGCCCACTCCCACCCCCCCTCCCTCCCCTCTCTCACCTCTCTCTCCTCTTCCTCTCCTCTCCTCTCCTCTCCGCTAACTCTCTCTCTCCTCTCCATACCCCTCTCCGGATGTTCCCCTCCCTTTCACCCCGTCGCAACGCTCCTCTAACCCACCTCTCTCTCACGCCCCTCCTCATCCTCTCTCGCTTCCTGCTCGCCCTACACTCTCTCTCACCTCTCACGTCTGGCACACTAAGCCTGCAGCTCCTCTCCTCCCTCTCCGCCTTTCACTCTCCCTCTCCCTCCTCGTGCCTCTTCTCTCATCCTCTCCTCTCCTCTCCTCTCTCCTCCTCTCCTCTCCACACCCTCCTCTCTCCCTCCTTCCCTCTCCTCTCCCCCTCCCTTCGATCCACTTCTCCCTCGGTCTCAAGTAGCCTGCACCATCTTCCTTGCCGTCCTCCACAGCCTCCACTCTCTCTACAACAGACTCCCTTCTCCTGCGCCGCATCCTCCTCACTCTTCCTCCTCTGTCGCGCTACTTACGACCCTCAACCTCACCTCTCCTCAGAATCACGTCTCCTCGACTCCTCCTCTCCCCTCTCCTCTCCTCTCCCTCATACCCCAAAGTAGATAACCACGACAATAATACATACACAACAAAAGTCAATATTTCTGATAAACCCAGGCGATTATGACAGTGATAGCTCCCGAGTATAGGACCGTCACAACAGCTCTTCACATATTGAATACAAGCATGAACGAAAAGTTCATCTATAGGAGTAAATAATATTTTTTGGTATTTCATAGAGTTATTATACACTACAGATGAGTGTGAATGAGGCTGAATGTCTCCGTTTTACTAAAACATTCTTAAAAGCATTTGTTTTGAGAACATTTCCTAGACACTCTGGATAATCTAATAGGACTGTATTGCTAAGAAGAATTGATTGTAAACCATGACAAAATTATGACCGTCTACTAGTCATACTTTTGGAATAGAAAAAAAAGGGGTTTTCCCTGGAATATCTAGAAGGTGCTAAAGCCTGACAAAACAAGGAATTCTTTAAGCATCTCATCATTAGAGGCAAATACGATAACGCATAAGTAAAATTTTGATGGGGACCTTAGGCCCACTTCTAAACTGCGAGGGTCCTAAGTCATGGCAAATGACTTCATTGAAAAGGAGAGCTTCAGTAATTCTAAGGCCAAGCTACCGTCTCTAACCACTAAACAGCAGGGTAACCCTCTGCGAGTACGGCATTGATATCTATAAATATATCTCCCAATAGTTCTTAACAATCTCTCATGCACATATAAGGGACCTGAAGTAGATCCTAAATTAATTACGCATACATAACACTTGATAGAAAGGAAAAAAAATATTGTCCATAAGCCTCTACTAACGAAAGTCGCACTGTAGACTATTTGCGGTCCACAAGAATTTATCAACATTCAAATTAATATCTCCCTGGGTCACGAAGATTAGTGAAATCACATGCCGCAAGATAAAGCTCAAGCCTCCACTCCAGATCAAACCGTTCTTTAGCTGGATTATCACCCCCAATGTCCAAAAAAAGAAAAAAAAAAAAAGAGGATATTACCACATGGAGCTAGTAGCTAAATGCAGATATCAAAGAAGCTAGAAATTCTAGATTATTTGCTATAGAAAAGTTCATCACTTAAAGAATCATATTCCGGTCACAAAGAGACTTGCATCTTAACAGGCTTCTTTAATCTGTTAATCGGTATGTACTAGCTGAAGAAGATTCCATCGAGTTGATATTACCTGTGCATTCTATTTTTGGCTTTAATGTGAATTGTTCAAACCAAAACATTAAAATAAAACTAGCAGAATTTACTAGCAACCATTTCTTTTAATAGTTTGTAGCTTAAATTTGTATACCTCTAAACAGAAGAAGACTTCTCATATAATGAATTCTTGTTTGCCTCCGATAACAACTAAAATCCATTAACTTCATTGAAACTAGTCATGTGTAGAACATTAAGCATGTGTATATGATTTTTGCAGAATGAATCTAATTTTATTCTCATTAAACTATAAGAGAGCATTTTTGAGAAAAAGGGAAATTGGGAGAAGTTTTTAAAATTGTTTTTTTCACTGGAGTTATTTTTCTTCACAGTGGCTAGTTTGGGGCTGTGTTTTGGATCTTTGCTGGAGGCAGTGTTGATAACATACGAGATCACGTTTTCGATCAACAAGCACAGAGCCGGCGTGACAATGTGGCAGCCAAAGCCCTTGTATCTCCTTTCCTGCTCCACACAGCGCTGAAGCCGTGGGGTGCAACGAGAATATCGGGATCCAGACTGTGAGCCCAACGGTCAAAAGGATACTTCCAAGCCACACTGACAGCCCTCGCTCATATTTAAGAAGGAAAAAAGGAGGAAAAGCCGAGGACATTGAAACGAGGACATTTTCTTCCCAAGTTGCCATTATGTATGATGGGTCTCTGCTCTCCTGGAGACGGCTGAAAACTTTCCTGCCTGTGGGAGGCAGGGTATCTTGTATTTGCTTTGCTTGTGTTAGGGTCTTGGTATTTTTTCCCTTATTAAACCGGCTTTATCTTAACCCACAATTTTTCCTGATATTGCCCTTCCACAATCGACTCCCCAGTCTCACTGATGGGGGTGAGTGAGTGGCTGTGTGGAACTCGGCTGCTGGCTTGAGATTAAACCATAACAGCCCTTTTTGGCATCCAACATGTCCCTCAAAGGGTTTGAGATAATGACAGATTTGATTGGGATACACTAGTTTGAATTGATATGTTAGTGCTCTTAGCTAGTAATAAGCAGGCTCCTGTGCTTTCATGGGGCTCACTTTCCTCGCTGTATCTTAGAGTCTAGTGCTTGTCAGTGGCCACTTTTTGCTTTTGCTGTGTGCTGTACTGCGAATCGACACTCACAGTGATGTTGGGGAATGATTTGATAACAGCTGTGGCCAAGTTCCTGGGCTGCAGGTGCAGAGGGGTTCTCGTTGATTATCATGTACCACTTGCCAACAGGCTGTACAACTCCAGTGTGAGACTTAAGCGACTTGAAGGGACGTGAGATGTGAAGAGCTCCACTTTGGACCACAGAGATCCTACCTGGAGCCCAGTACAGGCTCCCCAAACTAGAGGCACTGGGGGGAATGCCGAAGGACATGGCACCCATGCGATCATTCGTACGCAAGCTGGGTGGAACAGTTAGCCTATGGCAGGACTGGTGACACCACAGGGCACACGTGATGGAACAGTTCATGAAGAACTCTACCCCATGGGAAGGACCCTCGTTGTGAACGTTCGAGAGAGATGGTGCTGGTCCCTGTGGAGCAGGGGAAACCAAAAGATTCCTTAACAATGGCCCAAGGTGCAGACCATGGTGAAGCGTCGGTCGTCCCACAGCCCAGGGAGTTCTAGGATGTGGACTAGATGGGCTCAGGCAGGAGCTGCTCACTGTTAGTCAGGCTGGGAACAAAGGGAGGACTTCATTTCAATGTTAAACCAGATAATCTGGTCCAAAAGGGCTGGGGTGGAGATTGCAATGGAGGAGCCTTTAAATTGTTGTAAGCCACAATTTGAGTTGTGTGTTACAGGAGTTACTACGGTATGTGTACTCTATTGCACTTGGATGTCCAACTCATAAAGCATTTGTAGCTTTTAATTTCAAAGTATTTGAACTGTCCTGCGAGACAGGATTAGGAGTCAGGATTATCCTACCTGAACTGATTCAGCACTACACCATGGAGTCTCCTGTGCTGTTCAAGACCAAGGGACCTGCTCTATTTTAACATTACGCAGCACACAGACCTGGATCTGAGCTCTCATAACGCAAGACTATCTTGACATTCAGAGATGCCACATCGAAGTACTTTAAGCCAAGAAGGGTCTTGAATAAAACAAACAGAAAAAAAAAAACAAGAAAATTTCACAATCCTAACACTTACGATGTGAATTCCACACTGTATAGAGACGTGAGACTGAGTAAAGCAGGATTATGGTGTGGCCAAAGAAAGCAGTGAAGCAAAAACACGGATAAAGAAAAATATGATTTAGTACATTGAATTCAGATGGTTGTTTCCATAGAGATTTCGTCGTTTAATATTTGCTATTGGAGCTAACTTTTACATCTTGCTAGCGGACACAAACTGAACCAAAATTCCTCATAAGTGAAGTCTCTCTGAACCTTTTATACTAACTGCGAATAAAAAGTGTACTGTGCTGCAGTGTATGAGCGAATACGAGTTTCCAAGACTTTCTCTACCGCTCGAACAATATCAAAACAGACACATGGGATAGAGACGAATTTCAATGCGAGTAGCAAGCACTAAGAGGACAGGGAAAAAAATGTATCCGAACACAACAGAGTTGTAAATACAAAAATACCATGCTATATTGCCACCAATCAAAAATAATAGGGAGTAATCTGTTAACACAAAGGCTCCCCTTGTCTCAGCTGGGCAAGCCAGTAACGTCATTAATAACAATCCCGAGGCATGCTTGGTATAGGAAAGCCCACAGCCATTCCCAACCGGCAGTCTGGATAGCACACCTTTCGAGGTAAAAAGTGTATAAACCTGAGAACGTGGCCAGCGCCAATAATTGGCGCCCTAAGCAATATCAACAGTCCGGCCCTTGTGCTATTACGTAAAGATTTTGTGTTGAGGCAGCTGTAATGGTTACGTAAGCCCACATTCAAAACTTGACTCATGACGGTCTATCTCAACAAAAAGAGGCACAAGCAACAACCTCTTTGTCCTTCTTTTGCCAGCTGTACCCCGTGCACTGAATGTGGTCGTCCTGCGGTAAATGTCACAGCAAACTTGAATAGTTTTGACTCTTTCACCAAAAAAAAAATAGAATGCATAGTCAAGGAGACTAGAATTGTGTCTTCTAGGGGTGTTTCACCGCTTTCAGAATCTTTGTCAAGGTTTTGCACATGGGCCACCATTTCCTGGCAAATTGAGTTTTTGTATCAGAATGAATACATTCTGTAGATGTGCCTGGTGCCAGGAAATTATTTTTGTATTTTCAGTTGTATCTGGAAATAAGAGATTGTGTGGATATTGGACAGATGTTAACATATATCTGGTATGAAAGGTCATGATAGCCATTAAGTGTTGAACTAGAAACACCTCTCACTACCTGCATCGGCCGGCAGAAGGCAATTCAGTAAGGCGAGTCTACAGGAGGAATATCATCAAGGAGCCCAACTTTTAACTCAGGCCGCGTCTCTTTTTCTCTTTCCTCCAAAACAGCAATGAAAGAAAACAATACTGCTTTCCACCAGTGAAAGCCCAATAAACCTATGCTGGTTGCCAGGACTGGGGGAATTCCAGAAGTGTGGTTAAATCCTTTTGTCCTGCCCTGTTTTCATCCTCACATTTCCATTTCCAGCTGCCTGAGGTGTAGTTATGTATGCATCTTGATTTTTTTTTTTGAGATAAGTTATGAATGTAATTTATTAATGGAAGTTGTCTTATTTCATGAGCCGAAAGCTCCAGACTGCCTTTCTGGCACATCTTACTAACACTGCAACAAGAGAGACCTGAGGATTTGGTTCACCTCCAGTATTTTGGTCATCATATGAACCAAAATTAGTGTCTGCACATGTGGCTCTTTCAGACCACACACTCCCTCCTGCACAGCCACAGTGTGGGCAAACAAAATTAAAGCAGCACAATTAATGTGTGTGTCTTCATGTTGGGTGGATTTGGCCTTGATTGTCCACCAGTGCTGACAAACTTGGAGACTTTTCAGTGCCAAATATTTTATCTGAAGCGTTTCTCATAGGAAATATCTGCTACTGTCCGTTGGGCCATTCTGGATAGAAATCCAGACCCCATATTTATAGGCACATAAGTTCTCCCTTCGGTAAAAGCGAGAAAGAAGCCTGCGTGCACCTACCATCGACATCGAAGCCGGGCTCACTTCCTTTCATCCATCAACCATAAAATCGCCCAAATCTATCGACCTTTGTAGAGAAGAACAGTTCATCAGGAACCTGGAAACAGCTTAGCGGTAATATCGGGTTAATTCCAGCAGTCAGTCAATTAAACACATTACCGGGGAATTTGTCAGTGCTGCTGGAAATGAGTCTTCTTTCTCTTTCAGCTCTTTTTCCCTTTGTGTTATGCCCATGGTCGGGTGCCGGCTGTGCTGCTTGGAGTTGGGTGTCTCCTGAGAGATATGAAAGGCAAGAGAATGCCACAACAGTCCAAAGTGCATTTCACGGCGAACCTTACAAGAGCGCAACTGCTGGAGAGAGAAAGAACGCATTTCATAGAAGCAAATCTAATAAGGCCCTCTCCACTCCAGCGCTTGCAATTACTGAGGAAAATAATGCTTTCTTTTCCATATTCATTTGAACTTTCCTGAATGAGATCAAATGAGCCAGGTCGGAAGAGCCTCGGTGAGCAGAACACAGACCAAAACCCTCCTGTAGCGCTCTCTGTCCTTTGTGCAATTGGTCTACAATATTTGCGTAAACACTTTTAAGCAGTCGTGTAACGAGCGTTTCACTGAGGACCCTGCTGTGCATTGTGATTATGTTATCTGCTGCCTCCCTGAATGTTTAACATGATCAAAGTGTTGTGTTGTGGGGGTAGGTTTGGGGGGAAGGTTTTCTGTCTGGCTCGTCCCGCACTGTGTCCCCGTTCCCCCAAGCTTTTACTTCAAAATAACAGTTAAGTTGCTTGTACTCACACCCGTCGTAAATGTCATTGTTACCCTATCGTTTTTCCCTCCCTACCCATAAACCGAAAGTAGCTGCTTAGTAAATGACAGAGCCAGCACACTGGATAGCACTCTGTGCAATTGGTGCGACTTGAATTTGGGGAGGAATGTGAGTGTGGGATGGAGCTGGGTTGTGCTGGAAGAGGCCGTGTCCACTGTTTTGGGGAGGACAGTGTGAAGGCCCTCTCCGGCCAGGCCTCTACACCAAGCTATGGAAGGTGAACAGAAGTGATTCGGTGGGCCTGTCCGCGCCTCTTTTCCCAGGAAAAGCAGCAGACCGGCAGTGACCAGTGAATGGCAAACGGTTTAAAATAATAGAGCCCTAAGTGAGCTATAATAGGAA
Organism: Malurus cyaneus samueli; assembly: GCA_009741485.1. Classification (NCBI taxonomy): domain Eukaryota; kingdom Metazoa; phylum Chordata; class Aves; order Passeriformes; family Maluridae; genus Malurus; species Malurus cyaneus. The sequence goes on from CM019215.1 coordinate 163,572,180, forward strand.
TATTAAAGGGAATTTGTGGTCAAACATTAAGTGAACAAGGATTGGTTTTTATTAACATAGGTGTTACACGTGTAAACTTAGAGGCAAAAGAATAAATTTTTTTTCTCTTTTTTGTTGTCCTACTCATTTTCCCTCTTCTCTTCCTTGTCATCGTTGATGTGTACAGAGTACGCTGGTGTGCTCCAAACTTCTTAAAAGCCCGCACGCTTCCTCCGGCATACTGCCAGTGCTGGTCTTGTTGCGGTGTGGGGAGGTTCAGTGCGGAAGTTGCTGGGTAAGGATGACACACTGGCAGAGGATGTAGAGCGTGAAGCAGGACGAAGGAAACCGGGAAGAGAGGGTCGAGTGGAATGTAGTGCAGGGTGGGTGGATGGCGGGTGGGTGTGGCGTGTGGGTCATGCGGGGGGGTGGGGTGGTGGGGTCGCGAGGGGAAGGCGGGATGGGGGTCGAGGAAGTGGAAGGTGGGGATGGGGAGAGGAGGAGGGGGTTGTGGAGGCAGGGGCAACGGGAGGGGTATGGGTGGGGGAGGCTTGTGGTGGAGGAGGGGGGTGGGGATGGACGGGTGCTGATGAGAGGGGGTTGGGCGAGGTGGGCTCCGGGCTGGCAGGGGGGGGATGAGGATGGGCGGGGAGGGGGCAGGGCGGGATGCAGAAGGACTGAATACCTACAAGGTGCAGCGAAGAATGGTCACACAATAGACGAATTTAAAAAGAAAGTCAGAGAAAGCACTCAGATACAACACCTAACTTTCAGCTTCCACCGACTTGTATCATTGTGCCCCAAGATCGCTCGTCCAAATCCTCTCCAACTGGACCCGGTTGATTACACTTATTGTATTGCTTTTCTGATAAAGTTTGTTGGCCTCCGCCTGGCATGCGGCTTTCCCAAAATTGTTTGCCAAGCCCCTCATAATCCTCACGCCCTTTGATAACGGTTTTCTCTAAGAACTATATACTACTGGAGGCGGCAAGACTGAATGCTGCGATATGGCCTGTATTGGTAGTATTCTGAATGCAATCTGTATAGGGGAAAAAAGGCTTTGCCAAATACTGTTTGGAGTGTGTGTGGCAAAAACACATAGGTCGACTGCAACATGTATTACCGGCCCGCGCCACAGGCTCCGGCCCCTTCTGTCAATTTGCTCATTTCTTTTGTGTTATTATTTTTTCCCTTCCAACAGTCAGTGCGACTCGCCTTTGTCACCCATTTTGGATGATGCTCATATCGGACAGGGGCCAAACCTCCCTGCATTCTTGGAAAGTCTGCAATTAATAGGTTTAAAAAAAATGCTTACAATCACTACAGAGAACGATAGAAAATGCTGCCCTCAAATGAGAAAATGATCTCGTTGCCTTCTGTGCTGGAGCTGCACTCTGCATTGAGCCTGCCGTCTGTGCAAAAAGAGGTTGCACGACATCCATCTGGGACGCGTTAAAAAAAAGGGTTTTTTCCAAAAAGAGCACCATACAGACACAGCCAGCAACTGGCGGGTGAGAGATGGTATAAGCGCAGATTTAATTGGCTGTGCTGGGCATCGGCTATCCAGGTATCTTCACAAGATCCGAAAGATAAGAACGGGGGGCAGAGGTAGGAAGACGGGAGGGGCACACCAAGTCAAATGCAGTGAGTGAGAGGCGGGCTATGTCAGCCAAGGAGGCAGGCAGCGAGGCCAGAGGGGTTTGATCCCCTGTGCAGAGGGGTTTGATCCCCTGTGCAGAGGGGTTTGATCCCCTGTGCAGAGGGGTTTGATCCCCTGTGCAGAGGGGTTTGATCCCCTGTGCAGAGGGGTTTGATCCCCTGTGCAGAGGGGTTTGATCCCCTGTGCAGAGGGGTTTGATCCCCTGTGCAGAGGGGTTTGATCCCCTGGGCAGAGGGGTTTGATCCCCCTGGCAGAGGGGTTTGATCCCCCTTAACAGAGGGGTTTGATCCCCTGTGCAGAGGGGTTTGATCCCCTGTGCAGAGGGGTTTGATCCCCTGTGCAGAGGGGTTTGATCCCCTGGCAGAGGGGTTTGATCCCCTGGCAGAGGGGTTTGATCCCCCTTAGCAGAGGGGTTTGATCCCCCTGGCAGAGGGGTTTGATCCCCTGGGCAGAGGGGTTTGATCCCCTGGGCAGAGGGGTTTGATCCCCTTAACAGAGGGGTTTGATCCCCTGGGCAGAGGGGTTTGATCCCCTGGGCAGAGGGGTTTGATCCCCTGGCAGAGGGGTTTGATCCCCTGTGCAGAGGGGTTTGATCCCCTGGCAGAGGGGTTTGATCCCCTGGCAGAGGGGTTTGATCCCTGTGCAGAGGGGTTTGATCCCCTGTGACAGAGGGGTTTGATCCCCTTAACAGAGGGGTTTGATCCCCTGGGCAGAGGGGTTTGATCCCCTTAACAGAGGGGTTTGATCCCCTTAACAGAGGGGTTTGATCCCCTGGGCAGAGGGGTTTGATCCCCTGTGCAGAGGGGTTTGATCCCCTGAGCAGAGGGGTTTGATCCCCTGTGACAGAGGGGTTTGATCCCCTGCAGAGGGGTTTGATCCCCTGGCAGAGGGGTTTGATCCCCTGGCAGAGGGTTTGATCCCCTGTGCAGAGGGGTTTGATCCCCCTGGGAAGGGGTTTGATCCCCCTGGGCAGAGGGGTTTGATCCCCTGGCAGAGGGGTTTGATCCCCCTGGGAGGGGTTTGATCCCCTGACAGAGGGGTTTGATCCCCCTGGGGAGAGGGGTTTGATCCCCCTGGCAGAGGGGTTTGATCCCCTTGGCAGAGGGGTTTGATCCCTGGCAGAGGGGTTTTAAACCCCATAGAGGCGTTGTCCCTGTGCAGAGGGGTTTGATCCCTGAGAGGTTTAGGATCCCAGAGGCAGAGGGGTTTATCCCGTGAGCAGAGGGGTTTTGAGACCCTGTTTCCCTGGGCAGAGGGAGGTTTGATCCCTCTGAGCGAGGGTTATCCCTGGCAGAGGGGTTTGATCCCCTGGCAGAGGGGTTTGATCCCTGGACAGAGGGGTTTGATCCCCTGGCAGAGGGGTTTGATCCCTCGGTTGATCGCAGTTACCAGAGGGGTTTGATCCCCTGGCAGAGGGGTTTGATCCCCTGGCAGAGGGGTTTGATCCCCTGAGCAGAGGGGTTTGATCCCCTGTGCAGAGGGGTTTGATCCCCTTAACAGAGGGGTTTGATCCCCTGGGCAGAGGGGTTTGATCCCCCTGACAGAGGGGTTTGATCCCCTGTAACAGAGGGGATTTGATCCCCTGGCAGAGGGGTTTGATCCCCTGGCAGAGGGGTTTGATCCCTTACAGAGGGGTTTGATCCCCCTGGCAGAGGGGTTTGATCCCCCTGGGCAGAGGGGTTTGATCCCCCTTGGCAGAGGGGTTTGATCCCCTGGCAGAGGGGTTTGATCCCCTGGCAGAGGGGTTTGATCCTTAAGACAGAGGGGTTTGATCCCCCCTGGGGAGAGGGGTTTGATCCCCCTGTGCAGAGGGATTTGGGGTTTTCTGGCGGGGCTCAGAAGGAATCGCTCCCTCAAAGGATGCTCCGCTGCCCGCGGGTGTTTCAGCTGAGATCAGAGAGTGAAAACCCCCAAAGTTGGATGGTGGAAAGGCCGGGCGGTCCCAGCCCTTCCCTGCAGCGATCAGAGAGGGATTGCGGAGATCGCGGCTCCTTCTCGGGGCTGCTCCCAGCGCAGCAGCTCCGGGCTGTGGGGATGAGCCCTCCAGGGATGCGGGGAGCCCTTGAGCCCGGCCCAGCTGCTCATTTGGGGCTGAGCGCTCAGGGAGGGCTCAGGGATGTAAGAGCATCCTCAGCTCGGTCAGGGCTGAGCTCAGCCGGGAGGGGCCGGGACCCTCCGCCCCGGGGATGGGACACGATGGCATCGCTGCTGGCGAGAATTGCCCCGTGCTTGCTGAGCTGATGATTTGTTTTATCCGGGCAGGCTGAGCTCCCTCCAGCCCCTCTGGGGAGTGCAGGGAGCCGGGAGAGAGCAGAGCAGGGCACAAACTCGGGCTGGGCACACAGGGAGGGGATCGTGCCCTGCTCAGGGGACACCCAGAGCTGTCCCAGCCCTGGGAACAGCAGCACAAAGAGCTGGAGCTGCTGGGGAGGGTCCAGAGGGGACCACGGAGCTGCTCCAGGGCTGGAGCCGGGCTGGGAGAGCTGGGGGGGCTCACCTGGAGAAAGGAAGGGTCCGGGGAGAGCTCAGAGCCCCTTTTGGGGCCTGAATGGGATCCAGGAGAGCTGGAGAGGGACTGGGGACAGCGGATGTAGGGACAGGACCAGGGGGAGTGGCTTCAGGCTGACACAGGGCAGGGTTAGGTTGGGTTTTGGGGATAAATTGTTCCCTGTGAGGGTCCCCTGGCAGCTCCAGCAGCTCCCACAGCCCCAGGTAAGCGCAAAACCCACGGCAGGAGCAGCTCCTGCCCACGCTGGGGGCCGGGATCAGCTGGGCTGGGCTGGAGTGGGATCACCCCAGGGCAGTGGGGGGTTTGGGGGAGGCTGCTCAGGGCTTTGGGGCTGGGTTGGTGTCTGTGGGCTGTTCCTGCTCCCCTCCCCAGCTCATCCCGTCAGTGGGAGGAAGGCTCATCCCGCAGCCGCCCCTAAACCTTGGCAAGCCGGGATTAGCGGCGTTATCCCATAATTGAGGAAATCCCCCTCTCATTATCCCAGCCCTGGCTCTGCCTCGTTCCCTTCCCTCTTCCTCTGGGGCGAGGGTCCCCGCTGCTCCCCCATCCATCCCCTGCCCCTCTCCAGCGGCCCTGAGGGAATGGGGACCCCAAAACTCTGGGGTGACCGCGGGGCTTCGGCCAGTGCCCGGCTCAGGACACCGAGGGCTGTGGGGTCAGAGGGGTTGGGATGGTTGGGAGCTCAGGGGTTGTGATTCTGGGAGCTCAGGGGTTGTGATTGGAGCTCAGGGGTTGTGATCCGGGAGCTCAGGGTGTGATTTGGAGCTCAGGGGTTGTGATTTTGGGAGCTCAGGGGGTTGTGATTCTGGGAGCTCAGGGGCTGTGATTTCCGGGAGCTCAGGGCTGATTTTGGCCAGGCTGTGATTTGGAGTCAGGGGGCGTGTGATTTTGGGAGGCTCAGGGGCCTGTGATTTTTGGAGCTCAGGGAGGTTTGAATTCTGGAGCTCAGGGGTTTGATTCTGGAGCTCAGGGGTTGTGTTCTGGAGCTCAGGGGTTGTTGTTCTTGAGCTTCAGGGTTGTGATCGGGGCTCAGAGGTTGATTCCGGGAGCTCACGGTGCAGCTCAGGCTGACATTTCGGATGTTTCCAAGCTGCTGAGCCCGTCTGTCTCCGGCCCCGCCTTCAGACTTTGGCTCCCAGGTACAGCGAGGATTTAAAATCTTTCAGGAAGAAGGGAATGGGGGAAATACACCCCTCTGCTCCCCTTCAGAGGGCTTTGAGAGGATGAGCAGAGCTTTTTGGGGCTCACGGAATGTCCCGGCAACAAAAAGAAACATCAAGACCTGACCCAAAACCCTCCCGGGAGCTTTTCCATCGGCTGCACTGGGCTGTAGATCAACCCCGGGCTGACCTGCGGGGCTGACAAAGGGAGAATGGACTTTTGGGGTTTGTTTAATGTCCCTGGGGCTGGCAAAGGACGTTCCCAGCTCCGTCCTGTCCTCTCTTTGTTCCCGGTTGGGCATTGTGGCGCGGAGCCCCGGCCGGGCTGTGCTGCCCCGGCCTTTCCGCCTTTCCCTCCGGCAGCCGGACCGAAGCTGCTGCATTTTGGTGCTCACGAGGATTTTTGGGGCTTTCAGGACCCTGCGTGGGGCAGTGGGGCTGTTTTTTGGGGTTTCAGAGGAGGGGCTGATGATGCAGTGCCAGGGGGGACAGGAGCAGAGGGGAGGGGACATTTCCCTAAAAAAGGATGGAGGAGGATCTGCTCCGGGCTCTCATGGGGTTCCTACAGCCCCAGCCCGGTGTGGGCACGGGGGGATGGGGCAGAAGGAGGAATGGGGGCAGGAAGAGGGTGCTGCTGTGGAAATCCGGCCCCGATTCCCCTCCAGGCAGCTGCTCCCCTCGGAGCGGGGTTATCGGGGCCGCCGCCCTTTTTCCACTCGCAGCGATAGCGCAAGGACGCGGCCGGTGCTGGGGACACGGGGACCTCGGGGACAGGCTGCTGGCTTCTCCTATCACAGGGAAAAGAGCCGAAAACAGGCAGGGAAAATAAACCCGGGCTCAGTGCGGCTGCGGGAGCCCCGCTGGCATCAGCAAAACTTTCCATGGAAATCGGGGACACTCGGGGACAGAGCGTCACCTCGGGGACACGCCTTGTCCCCCCATCCTCCGGCTCCGTTTGGTCACCCCGGGACCGGAGCCACGCTGAGGGATGGATGGGATCCCGGCGTTCCTGTGGAAATGGGTTTTTGTGGGATGTAAACCGGCAGTGTCCCAGAGCCAGGGCGCGATGCCATCGCTGTCACCCGGCGCTGGCGGTGTCCCCTGTCCCTCCGGTGCGCGTTTTCCTTGGCAGTCCCCGGGCAGGAATGTTTCCCGCTGCCGAGCGAGAGTGGAGGCAGGAATTGCTGGAATAGCGACAGGCTGAGTAACAGCGCTAACTTTATTCTGCAAACAAAGGGCAGTGTCCGAGCGCCGGGGGCCGGGGCTGGGGGGGCACAGCGGGCACAGAGCGGGGGTCCCTGCCCCAAATTCCTGTCCCGGGCACCCCCCGAGCCCGGCTCCCAGCACAGCCCCCACCACGGCCAAAAGTGCATTTCCAGGAGCAAAAAGAGGTTTAAATTTGCCCAGAAAGGTTGGGATTTCCCTCTGAGACTTTCGAGCAGCTCCCCAGGGCTTTTCCCGCTGCAGGGGCATTCCCAGCCTATCTCCCAGGATTTGGGGGGCTGTGAAATCTCCCAGGATTTGGGGGGCTGTGAAATCTCCCAGGATTTTGGGGGCCCTGCTGTGGACACGGACAGCCCTGAGCACCCGGTGCCTCTCTCCATTCCCGGGCTGATCTCCCTCTGCCCCTTCCCCGGTGATTTCTCCCTCTGGAGGTGGCCGAGGAGGGGGATCCCCTCATCAGAGCCCCCAAACCGCACCACAAAGGGCTCTGGAGCAGCTCCTGCGCCAGGAAAGGGCCCGATCTCATCCCTGGATCCCGCCCGGGCTCTCCGCTCCCCACAATCGGGAGCAGGATTTGCCCAGAGCAGGACCCGTCCTTGGTGCCAGGGCCGGCCTTGGCTGCGGGGCTCGGGCACGGCAGCGCTTTCCAAAGCAAATATTTGTCCAGCACAACAACACGTGGGAAAGAGCAGGAGGAGAGGATTTGCCTCCCCGGCTGCAGGGGAGGATCCCGGGGAGCCGGGCTGGGGCTCAACTCCCCGTGCGCTTCATCGCAACGCGACCGTGCCAGGGGGATCCCGCGGTGGGGCAGCGGCCAAAGCCTGGGGCACCCGGGGCATCATCCCTTGGGGGTCTGGGGCATCCCTCAGGGACCTGGGGCATCCTTTAGGAACCCGGAGCACCCCTCAGGGACCCGGGGCATCCCTCGACACAGGGACAGGACAGGGATGGGGACAGGGATGGGGACAGGGATGGGGACAGGGAACAGAGATGGGGATGGGGAACAGGGATGGGGATGGGGACAGGAACTGCCCCGGGGGAAAATGAGGAGGGGAGGGAGGGGGAAGGCAGGGAATGTGGGAAGGTGATGGAGAGGGGACAGGGACAGTGGGAAAGTGATGGAGGTGGTAAAGGGACAGGGTGAGGGTGGTGAAGAGGGTCGGACAGGGACGGTGTCAGAGCGACAGGAACAGGGGGCAGCGACTGGGGAAGGGGACAGGGATGGGGACAGGGAGATGGGGACGAAGAGATGAGGACAGGGACAGAGCTGGGGACAGGAACAGGGATGGGGGACCGGGACAGGGAACAGGCACAGCGGGGACAAGGACAGGGACAGGGCTGGGGACAGGAACGGGAGAGAGGGACAGGGTTGGGAACAGGGAGAGGTCAGGGGACAGGAGACGGGGACAGGATGGGACAGGGACAGAGGACAGGGCTGGGGACAGGGATGGGGACAGGAGACAGGGAACAGGAACAGACAGGACTGGGACAGGGACAGGACAGGGACAGGACTGGGGACAGGGACAGTGTAAAGAGCGATGGGGACAGGACAGGGACAGGGACAGGGACAGAGATGGGGACAGAACTGGGGACAGGGACAGGGTCCAGAGCGATGGGACAGGGATTGGGATGGGACAGGGACAGGGTCAGGTCCCGGCCGTGGCCGTCCCCGCTCCGGTCGCCAGAGGGCGCTGCGGGAGCCGCCGGAGGAGCCCCGGAACGCGGGACCGACCCCAAATACAGAGAGAGGGGATTGCGGCCCCAAATACAGAGAGAGGGGATTGCGGCCCCAAATACAGAAGAGGGGATTGCGGCCCCAAATACAGAGAGAGGGGATTGCGGCCCCAAATACAGAGAGAGGGGATTGCGGCCCCAAATACAGAGAAGGGGATTGCGGCCCAAATACAGAGAGAGGGGATTGCGGCCCCAAATACAGAGAGAGGGGATTGCGCCCCAAATACAGACAGAGGGGATTGCGGCCCCAAATACAGACAGAGGGGATTGCGGCCCCAAATCAGACAGAGGGGATTGCGGCCCCAAATACAGAGAGAGGGATTGCGGCCCCAAATACAGAGAGAGGGATTGCGGCCCCAAATACAGAGAGAGGGGATTGCGACCAAAATACAGAGAGAGGGGATTGCGGCCCCAAATACAGAGAGAGGGGATTGCGGCCCCAAATACAGAGAGAGGGGATTGCGGCCCCAAATACAGAGAGAGGGGATTGCGCCCCAAATAGCAGAGAGAGGGGATTGCGGCCCCAAATACAGAGAGAGGGGATTGCGACCCCCAAATACAGACAGAGGGATTGCGGCCAAATACAGAGAGAGGGGATTGCGGCCCCAAATACAGAGAGAGGGGATTGCGGCCCAAATCAGAGAGAGGGGATTGCGGCCCCAAATACAAAGACAGGGGATTGCGACCCCAAATACAGAGAGAGGGGATTGCGACCCCAAATACAGAGAGAGGGGATTGCGACCCCAAATACAGAGAGAGGGGATTGCGGCCCCAAATACAGAGAGAGGGGATTGCGCCCCAAATACAGAGAGAGGGATTGCGGCCCCAAATACTCACAGAGAGGTGATTTTCCCCCTTGGCCTCTGATTCACCCCTTCCAGCTGGGCTCCCAGCGGGCTTTCCGAGGGGGCTGGATGTCGCGCCCAAGATATCCCAAATTCCCAGTTCTGTCCCCAGGGCCCCAGGTGGGCACTGTCCCCATCCCCGTGCCCCTGCCCCAGCCCTGCAGGGGTTTTTTGGCAGTTCCAGCTCTCCCAGCCCTTCCCGTGGCTCCTGCGCTCTCCTCACTGTGCTAAGCCCCTCTTGGTCCACTTCTCTCTTCCCCTCAAAGCTCTTTAAGTCACTGATCTCGTTAAACCTCGGCAATCGGGTTGTTTTGCGGGTTACTGTGCCCGATTCCTGCCCTGTCCCTGTGCCCGGAGCGGCTCCGCTGCTCCCACCCGGCGGCGTCTGACCCTGGAACCGCCGGGAGCGGGGAAATGCTCCAGGATGGGCTGAGAGCAGCCGAGAGTGGGGCCGTGTCCCTGTCCCTGTCCCTTTCTGTGTCCCCTTTCCGTGTCCCTGTCCCCATCCCTCTCCCCGCAGCAGGGACGGGGCGGGAGGAAGGAAATGGTTTCCTCAGCCTCACGCACCTCTTCCCAGCGTTTGGATGTTCAGAACAGTTTTGTCCAGGCACTTGAACCCTTTTTAAAAGCAATCCTTTAAGGGAAATTGGATAATTAGCGCTGCCACTGTGGGTTTGGAGATGTGGTTTCTGCAGGCGGGGCTGGAGCCGGGCACAGCCAGGACTGTCCCAGCCGTGCCTTTCCAGGGTTTGGGTGTCCCTCGCTGCCGGCTCCACCCCTGGATCACCCCGCGCTCCCCAGCACAGAGCAGCGTGTTTTCTGTCTCTGTTTCCATCCCTAAGCCGCTCACCCGCTCTGCCCGTGCCGCTGCTCCTCCCCCAATTTCAGGTGCCCCCTGTTCCCTTGGCAGGATCTGTGTCCTGTCCCACACGGCAGAATGAGCCTCCCACTGCTCCCAGAGCCGATCCCGAGCACTCTGAGCTGCCCCTGCCCCTTCCCTGCGGCACCGGGGGTTCCCTGCACCCACAGCAGCCAAATCCGTGCATTGGGGAGGGCCGGGGGTGAGGGATGCCCCCCAAAATAGCTCCATGACGTGCACAGCAAAGGGCAAGGGGCCCCCGAGTGGTGTTGCCTTGCTCGCTGGGAGAGGGGGACAGATCCCCCCGCAGCCTGGATATCTGTAATTTATAATAAAGAAATAGCACTGAGTGCGTCAAATGGAGTAGGTGACATTCCGAGTGCCAGCGCTGCAGCAGGGACACCCCGAGCCAACACCAGGGACACCCCTGCCCTCCCCTGCCCATCCCCAGCGATCCCAAATGACGGAGCCCTGTAACCTGATCACACTTTATTGAGGGTTAATGAGATTAATTGCCAAAAGCATCAGCCCCTCCCTCGGGAGGATCCGGAGATGCCCGGGCTCTGCTCCGGGGTGTGTGCGAGGATCCCCACTACCTGAAGTGACAACAGCGGGGCTCGGGGGTTTCTCAGGGCTGGGGTGCAGAGGCAGCTCCGGGGCTCCCACAATCCCATTTCCAGCCCGTGGTGCTCACCCTTCCCTGGGTGCCCGGAGGTGGCACCGAGCCCTGCGCACCCCGAGCCACAGCAGCCATTGCTGCCGCTGGGGGAGGGGGGATTTAAGGCAAAAAAAAAAACCCCAAAACTATCAGTTCCTCCGCAAATCGTGTTGTTTAGTCGGGGTGGGGCTTTTGCTCGAGTCTGCGAATGTACCGGAGTCGCGGCCGCGGTTCTGACCAGGCTGTGCCAGGCGCCCGTGCCCCCGACCCGATTACGGCCGCGCAGCCAATTTCCGGCGAACTGTACGCTGGCCCGACTCTAAAGTTAGTCGGGGTGACCGCGCAGCGAAAGTGAATCCGAGAGCAGAGCCAAGAGCGGCTTCCTCTGGGCTGCCTCCTTAGCGAGGCGGAAGCAGTGGAGGAGTGTGGGATCAGCTAGAGGGCGGGCGGCAAGGAGCGACCATCGAGAATACTGAATTCCGCTGTAGGTGCGAAGAAGAGACCGCGTGGGGGAGTTATGCCACCGGGACCTGGCTCAGGACGCGCGCGCGCGGCTGGTGTGCCCGGGGCACAAAAGAGGAAAAGGGGGAACAGACGGGGGATTGGGCACGTGAGCCATAAATCGCATTACCTGGGCAAAGGGATCATGCCGATAGCTGATCCACGGGAACTCGGAGCACCGTCCTGGCTGGGGCGGGGAGCGGGGGGCACACCTGACGGGTGTTCCAGATCCTGAGAGGGGATGTTCCATAGATCAACACGGGATCGATAGAGGGAGTGGCTCACATGATACGCGAAACCACTGGGGATTGCCGTATAAAGCATTGATAGCGCACCCTGAATAGGGAATAAGTCCCAAGCGGGTCCGCAGAGGGATGCTCTTACGATGGCTACCATGAATGCGTAACTGGAAGATGACTGCAGAGGGATATTGCCCTCGGCCGGCAGCTCCCCTGAGGG
>CM019215.1:163583792-163615954 GCA_009741485.1 Malurus cyaneus samueli
CAGGACAGAGCTAGGGACAGGACACAGGGATGGGACCGGACGGGACAGGGGACAGGCACAGATGGGGACAAGGACAGGGACAGGGCTGGGGACGGGAACGGGAGAGAGGGACAGGGTTGGGAACAGGGGGGAGAGGGTCAGGGGACAGGAGACGGGGACAGGATGGGAACAGGGACAGAGGACAGGGCTGGGACAGGGATGGACAGGGACAGGGGACAGGAACAGGACAGGGACTGGGACAGGGACAGGACAGGGACAGGACTGGGGACAGGGACAGTGTAAGAAGCGATGGGGACAGGGACAGGGACAGGGACAGGGACAGAGATGGGGACAGAACTGGGGACAGGGACAGGTCGAGCAAGGATGGGACAGGGATTGGGATGGGGACAGGGACAGGGTCAGGTCCCGGCCGTGGCCGTCCCCGCTCCGGTCGCCAGAGGGCGCTGCGGGAGCCGCCGCGGAGGAAGCCCCGGAACGCGGGACCGACCCCAAATACAGAGAGAGGGGATTGCGGCCCCAAATACAGAGAGAGGGGATTGCGGCCCCAAATACAAAGAGAGGGAGAGGGGTTGCGCCCCAAATACAGAGAGAGGGGATTGCGGCCCCAAATACAGAGAGAGGGGATTGCGGCCCCAAATACAGAGAGGGGATTGCGGCCCCAAATACAGAGAGAGGGGATTGCGCCCCAAATACAGGACGAGAGGGGGATTGCGGCCCCAAATACAGACAGAGGGATGCGGCCCCAAATACAGACAGAGGGGATTGCGGCCCCAAATACAGACAGAGGGGATTGCGGCCCCAAATACAGAGAGAGGGGATTGCGGCCCCAAATAACAGAGAGAGGGATTGCGGCCCCAAATACAGAGAGAGGGATTGCGACCCCAAATACAGAGAGAGGGGATTGCGGCCCCAAATACAGAGAGAGGGATTGCGGCCCCAAATACAGAGACGAGAGGGATTGCGGCCCCAAATACAGAGAGAGGGGATTGCGCCCCAAATAACAGAGAGAGGGGATTGCGGCCCCAAATACAGAGAGAGGGGATTGCGACCCCAAATACAGACAGGGGGATTGCGGCCCAAATACAGAGAGAGGGGATTGCGGCCAAATACAGAGAGAGGGGATTGCGGCCCCAAATACAGAGAGAGGGGATTGCGGCCCCAAATACAGAACAGGGGATTGCGACCCCAAATACAGAGAGAGGGGATTGCGACCCCAAATACAGAGAGAGGGATTGCGACCCCAAATACAGAGAGAGGGATGCGGCCCCATCAGAGAGGGATTGCGGCCCCAATACAGAGAGAGGGATTGCGGCCCCAAATACTCACAGAGAGGTGATTTCCCCCTTGGCCTCTGATTCACCCTTCCAGCTGGGCTCCCAGCGGCTTTCCGAGGGGGCTGGATGTCGCGCCCAGATATCCCAAATTCCCAGTTCTGTCCCCAGGGCCCCAGGTGGGCACCCTGTCCCATCCCCGTGCCCTGCCCCAGCCCTGCAGGGGTTTTTTGGCAGTTCCAGCTCTCCCAGCCCTTTCCGTGGCTCCTGCGCTCTCCTCACTGTGCTAAGCCCCTCTTGGTCCACTTCTCTCTACCCCTCAAAGCTCTTTAAGTCACTGATCTCGTTAAACCTCGGCAATCGGGTTGTTTTGCGGGTTACTGTGCCCGATTCCTGCCCTGTCCCTGTGCCCGGAGCGGCTCCGCTGCTCCCACCCGGCGGCGTCTGACCCTGGAACCGCCGGGAGCGGGGAAATGCTCCAGGATGGGCTGAGAGCAGCCCGAGAGTGGGGCCGTGTCCCTGTCCCTGTCCCTTTCTGTGTCCCCTTTCCGTGTCCCTGTCCCCATCCCTCTCCCCGCAGCAGGGACGGGGCGGAGGAAGGAAATGGTTTCCTCAGCCTCACGCACCTCTTCCCAGCGTTTGGATGTTCAGAACAGTTTTGTCCAGGCACTTGAACCCTTTTTAAAAGCAATCCTTTAAGGGAAATTGGATAATTAGCTGCCCACTGTGGGTTGGAGATGTGGTTTCTGCAGGCGGGGTGGAGCCGGGCACAGCCAGACTGTCCAGCCGTGCCTTTCCAGGGTTTGGTGTCCCTCGCTGCCGGTCCACCCCTGGATCACCCCGCGCTCCCCAGCACAGAGCAGCGTGTTTTCTGTCTCTGTTTCCATCCCTAAGCGCTCACCCGCTCTGCCCGTGCCGCTGCTCCTCCTCCCCAATTTCAGGTGCCCCCTGTTCCCTTGGCAGGATCTGTGTCCTGTCCCACACGGCAGAATGAGCCTCCCACTGCTCCCAGACCGATCCCGAGCACTCTGAGCTGCCCCTGCCCCTTCCCTGCGGCACCGGGGGTTCCCTGCACCCACAGCAGCCAAATCTGTGCATTGGGGAGGGCCGGGGTGAGGGATGCCCCCCAAAATAGCTCCATGACGTGCACAGCAAAGGGCAAGGGGCCCCCGAGTGGTGTTGCCTTGCTCGCTGAGAGAGGGGACAGATCCCCCCGCAGCCTGGATATCTGTAATTTATAATAAAGAAATAGCACTGAGTGCGTCAAATGGAGTAGGTGACATTCCGAGTGCCAGCGCTGCAGCAGGGACACCCCGAGCCAACACCAGGGACACCCCCTGCCCTCCCCTGCCCATCCCCAGCGATCCCAAATGACGGAGCCCTGTAACCTGATCACACTTTATTGAGGGTTAATGAGATTAATTGCCAAAAGCATCAGCCCCTCCCTCGGGAGGATCCGGAGATGCCCGGGCTCTGCTCCGGGGTGTGTGCGAGATCCCCACAATCCTCAGAAGTGACAAACGCGGGGCTCGGGGTGTTCTCAGGGCTGGGGGTGCAGAGGCAGCTCCGGGGCTCCACAATCCCATTTCCAGCCCGTGGTGCTCACCCTTCCCTGGGTGCCCGAGGGTGGCACCGAGCCCTGCGCACCCCGAGCCACAGCAGCCATTGCTGCCGCTGCGGAGGAGGGATTTAAGGCAAAAAAAAAAACCCAAACTTCTCCAAATCCGTGTTGTTTGCGGGTGGGTTTTGCTCAGCCGAGTCCCGGCGCGGTCCCCAGGCTGTGCCAGCCCCGTGCCCACCCCGGCCCGGCCCGGCTGACGCTGCCGACTAAATCTGTCGGTGACCGGCAGGAAAGGAATCCGAGAGCAGAGCCAAGAGCGGCTCCTCTGGGCTCGCCTCTTATGGAGCGGAGCAGAGGGCAGAGGGGCGGCAGAGCTCCCGTTATGGAGAAGCCCTGGGGAAGCCCTGGCTCGGGCCGGGCACGGGGGAACAGCGGGGTTGGGACGTGCCAGCACCGAGGGACAGCCGTGCGACACGGACTGAGCCGTCCTGGCTGGGGCGGGGGGCCCTGAGGGATGTTCCAGATCCCTGAGGGATGTTCCAGATCCCCGAGGGATGCTCCAGATCCCCAAGGGATGCGGCCCTAGGATCCCTGAAGGACTGTCTGCCGGTCGTCCGTCCTCTGCCACCCCCTCACACCAATCACCTCACCAGGCCCAGCCCGAGGAACGAGCAGCACAAAGGGGAGAAGCCGGGTTTAGGTATTAACCTGCCACATTAATTTGATTTTTCCCAGAAAGTCTGTACCAGAATAATCCCATAAACCCAACAAGTGTGGGTGCTGTTTATGTAACGGGGCTGGCAGGAGGGCAGGAAGGCAGCGGGGTTATGTAAACCCTGCGCTCCCGAGCCTGGGATGGGATCTGCTCCTGCCCTGTCCCTCTCTGGGTTTGCTGTCCCCAAATCCGGACCCCAAAGAGGCCCAGGGACTCCGGCGGTGCCAGCTGGAGCTTCCCGGGGCTGGTGGAGACACAGGAGATGCTGCTGCTCCTCCACCCAAAACCCGGGCACGGCCACAGCCCTCCCCACCCTCCTCCTGCAGGACGGGGACATCCCAGTGCCCCAGGAGATGGGGATGATGTGCCACTGCCTTTTCCCATCCTGTGAAATCCTGAGCCTGGCATTCCCTGGGCAGACAGGGATCCTCATTTCACCATCTGCAGGGTGGAGAGCAGACCTGAGCTCTCCTTACCCGTCCACATCAACCTCCCCCATCCTGGAGGAAAATGGAAATAAGTGTGTGAATTGTAATGGATGTCGTGTTCCTGCTGAGGATACTCCTGGAATACAAAGTGGGAAGAGGCTGTAACCTCACTGAGACTGTAGGATGGGGAGGAACCATCTCATAGAGGTATTTTTAATTATTTCACTTTCTCTGATTTAATGGAGTTGATTTATTATAAGTTTAAGGTCGTTCCCTGCATTTCCTCTAAGTCGGTTCTGCTCTAATCAGGTCAAAAGCTGATTTGCAAATAATCACCAGAGAAAGGGGAAAAATCGAGGGATTTAAGCCCAAGCTGAGCATTTCATACTATTAATTGAAAGCCCGGGAGAGATAATGTGTCTGCTCTCCTGGCTGAGACCCCTAAGCTGCTCTCAGCAGAGAACTCCCCCCTCGGCCCCGGGAATCACCTTCTGCTGGGGATTAACCACGGGAAATCTCCCCTGGGACTGAGGGACTGAAAGGGCAGGAATTGGGGAGCGCTGGGAGGGGTCAGAGCATCCACAGCTCCCACAGGGCAGCGCCAAAAGGAATTGTTTGAAAAGAGGGGTTAATGGGAAAAAGGGAGAGCTCCCCGGTGGGGGCCGTAAAGAGAGGATGGGAGCTTAAATATTTCTGTGCCACCTCTTTCCTGCAGATATTTACGTGCAATTTGTGCCTTGTTTGCCACTTTACAGGAGATTTTCAGCACACACGATGTCTGTAGGTGCACACACGGACATGTATGAATATTTAAATAGATGTACATACGTGGTGCCAGGCAGAGATCCCGACACCCACAGTGACACCCTGCTGCAGGAATTCTCAACGCATTTTCCACATCTCCCCACACGCTCAGAGCAGGGAAGAGGTCGATAATCACAGAAATCCACCCTGGTATTAATTACATGCCATTACTGGGGCTTATTTGCTAATCCCCGTTCTAATCACCCTGCCGGTTATATTTCAACCAGCACCTCAGGACACTGCGCGTAATGAATAAAATATATATCAAAGTTTATTCGGGAGCACGGTGCGGGCAGCGCAGCCAGGGTTACACAACAGACCTGCTGTCACACCAGCGGAGGCGCGGCACATTCAGGCGTCAGTGAGACCCCCCCACCCCAGCCCAAACCCCGTCTTTTGGTCGTTTTAAATTAAAATAAATAACGAGGGGACTCGTGGTGTTCCAGGGGGATTGATTCATGCAGCCTTTGGGGAAGCCCCTGCGGAAGCTTGGCACAGCGAAGCGAGAGCTGGTGGCTCGGGGAGGGACTGTCACCCCCGGGGATGGTGGCAGTGTCCGGACAGGGAGCAGCACCACGGGGCTTGGCCGGCGGAACCGCTGCAATTCTGCAATTCCCGGCACGAAGGGTCCGAATGTCACATCCTTAGGCGGCTCAGGCTGGGACAGCGATGGGACAGCAGCACCAGGGCTCTGCACAGGCTTTCGGTCCGGAGAGCGATCCTTCAGCCCGGACAGAGATCCTTCATCCCGGACACAGATCCTTCATCCCGGACACAGATCCTTCAGCCCGGACACAGATCCTTCAGCCCGGACACAGATCCTTCATCCCATCTCCTCCTCCTCCTCGTGCGTTCCCGCCAGCCCGCAGTGCCGGCTCCGCCACCGGGTGACATTGGGTGTCCCCAAGGACGCTCGCTGGAAGCACCGGGAGCTTTCGAGTGTCCCTGCTCGGTCCGTCCTCACGCAGCCCCAAATCCCGGCCGGGTGGGAGGTGAAGGATCGGCGGATCCCGAGTCCAGTCCCCGCTCAGGCTGGAGCCCAAATCGCGGCCAGGGCTGGCCCAGGGGAGGTGGCCCCGGGCCCGCTCGAGTCCCCGCTCAGTCCCCGCACATCGGGGCTGTCCCGTGTCAGTCACAGTCCCACCGCTGTCCTGCTGGCCCGAGTGTGACACCACTCCTGGGGGTCGCACAGAGGAGGGGTCCGGGCCCGGAGAGGCTGCTCTGACCCTGCGCCTTCACCCCAAACCAGACTGAGGGGTGCTGGCAGCAGTTTCCTCCATGAACACCCCAAACCTGCAAGATCCTCCAGGGATCCCAGACTCTGAAGGGTCCCCCGACCCCATGGAGGTTCCCAGAACCTGCTGGACCCCAACATCGTTGTGTCCCCCGGTCTACCCCGGACCCCTGACCCTGCAGGGTCCCTCAAGCACCACAATTCTCAGGGATACTCCCTCCCCCCCAAATCCTCAGGGCACCCCAATGTCCCCAGACCCTGCTGGATCTCCTGGAGTGCCCCGGTACCACAAGGTCCCCTATGGAACCCCACAAACCCCAGAGTCTCCCCCCATCAGACCCCTCAGGCACTGCTGGGGTCCCCAGACCCTGCTGGGTACCCCCACCCCAAAGAGTCCCCCAGACCCTGCAGGATCTCCCTGGGATCCCAGGGATGCTCAAGCCCTTCCCCCCCACTGGGTCCCATCCCAATGGACTCCTCAGAGCCCCCCAAGTGCCCCAGACTGCTGGGTCCCCCCATCCCACAGGGTCCCCTGGACCCTTCTCACTCTGCAGAATTCAGCTATAACCTCAAAGCCACCGGCTCCCATCCACCAGATCCCCCAAAGGACCCCAGATCCCGCGGGTCACCCACACAGGCGGTCCCCCGTCTGCAGGTCCCCAGACCCATCAAGGTGTCTCCCCACTTTCACAGCCCCAAACCCCCTCAAGTACCCCGACCCTCCAGCTCCCAAACCTCTCATATTCCACCCATTTAAACTTCCCAGGGCCCTCTGAAGGCAAGATCCCCCCAACCCGGGTCCCCAGATCCTGCAGGTCCCCCAAAACCCACAGGGTGTCCCACTGTCAGAGCCCCTGGGTCCCCCCCAACACCCCTGGAGCCCCGCACCCCAGCCCGCACCCTCTCCCTAGGCGGAACCGCGGGCGCTGCGGCAGCCGGCGCACCGGGGTCCGGGTGCCCGCGCTCCGGCCGGAGCCAGGCACGCAGCTGCGGAGGGCGCGGGCGGCGGCGAGCAGCGCTCCGGGCCGGGGCCGCGGGCGGCGGCGGAGCCCCTTCTGCAGCCGCTGGCTTTGGGCTGCCAGGGCGAGCTGAGCCTGAGCCACGCCGGCCCGGAGCGGCCAGGGTCTCGGCGCGGGCGGCAGGCGCAGCTCGGCGTGCAGCGAGCGCAGTGAACTGCCGCACCCGCCCCTCCAGCTCCGCCGCGCCCTCCGCCGCCCCTCGGCCGCCACCGCCTCCGCCGCGCCGCCGCCAGCTCACCGCGCCGGGATCGCCGCTCTTGTCGCCGTCGCTGCCGCCGGGCCGCCGCGGGACGGGCGCTGCGCGTCGCGGGCGGAGGGGCTCGGGGGTGCCGGTGCCGCCGCTGCTGCCCATGGAGCGGGAGCGGCGGAGAGGGATGCGGCGGCGATTTATAGCCGGGGCGGTGCTGGCGGCGGCTCGGCCCCGCGGGGGCGGCTCCGGTACGGGCTCCGCACCGGCACGGGGGAACGGCGGGGGAACACGCGACCCCGGGGCTCGGTACGGGCGGGCGCGGCACCGGGCCGGGTGTGGGCCGGCATTTCACCGATCCCCGGGCTGGGCACGGCCCGGTGCAGCATCTCTGCGGGCTCCATCTGCCCGGGCTCGGTCCGCCGCACCGGGGTGGGTACGGCTCGGTACGGCCCAGAACGGCATCGGTACGGGCTCGGTGCCGGCTCCGTGCCCGGTACAGCTCATCACGGGCCCGGTACAGCTCATCACGGGCCCGGTACAGCTCATCACGGGCCGAGTACACGCTCATCACGGCACCGGTACAGCTCATCACGGCACCGGTACCGGCATTGGCGGGCACCGGGCTCGGTGCGGTACCGGGGAGGGGCTGATGGGGCTCGGTTTGGCCCGGTTTGGCACCGGCACGGGTCCGGGCTCGGTACGGCACACGGCACCGGCGAACTGCCCTCCTTTGGAGGGAAATGCGGAGCGGTTGGATCACCGGGAAACGCTGCGAAAGTCACTCAGGGGTCACGGGGAAGGCCGGACTGCGAGGGGCCGGGGCCGGGGTGTCCCGGGCACCGGGGATGTGACACCGGGACAGCGTGTCCTTGGCTGTGCGACTGTCACAGCAGCGCTGCTGCCAACGTCATTGTCGTTTATAAACGTTAATAGAGCCGGGGGTGGGGTGCCAGGGCAGGGGACGGGAAGGGGCTGCAGCGGAAGGTGCCGCTGCCACCTCGCTTCCCCCCAGAGCCTGGATTTGAGGGTTCCTCCTGCTGGATCATCCTCAGCGGCTGCGCCTTCGGCTGCGTGCGTGGGTCTCACATCGGAGCAGCGGCGAGGAGAAAAGCGAGGATAGAAACCAGGTGTCAAGGCTTCATCCCACCCCCAGCCTGGAATAAAAGCCTCAGCCAAAAACAAAACCCAGCCTAAATCTGTTTCAGGCAGAGCCACATCCAGGCCTTCAGTGGATGTCGCCCACGGGGCTGGTGACATTTTTCTGTCTTCCTTAGGAGGAAAAAAAAAAAAAAACCTCTCTTGTGCTTTGCATCACATTCCTGCTCCTGCCAGGCTGCCACACGTCTGCCAGGCACCGGAGCAGCGTCAGCGGCGGCTGCGTCACTGCTGCTGTCACTGCTGCTGCCCCCGCTGCCGGCTCATCCATCCCATCCCATCCCATAGATCCCATCCCATTCCATCCCTTCCCATTCCATAGATCCCATCCACATCCCATCCCATTCCAATCAAGATCCCATCCCATCCCTAGATCCCATATCCACCCATGGATCCATCCCATCCATTCCATAGATCCCATCCCATCCCATTCCCATCCCATCCCATAGATCCCATCCCATCCCATAATCCCCCCATCCCATCCCATCCCTAATCCATAATCCCATAGATCCCATCCTAATTCCATCCCATTCCATCCCATTCCCAATCCCATCGCATTCCATAGATCCCATAGATCCCATAGATCCCATAGACCCCATAGATCCCATCCCATTCCAATCCCATCCCTCCTATCCTCCATCCATCCCATCCCATCCCATCCCATCCCATCCCATCCCATCCCATCCACTGATCCATCCATCCCCCCCGGATCAGAAGCGCGGTACAACGTTCCCTTCAGCTCCTCGGGCTGTTTTCCAGGCTGTGGCAGTGCCGGAGTCCCGGCTGAGCGATCTTCACCTCTCCGGCACAAACGCTGCCCTAAAATGCGGGCTGGGATTGGAGGGGGCTGCTCCATGGGGGGTTAAAGCTCTTTCCGTGCGTCCTCTGCCCCCACCCCAAGGAACTGTGGCAGGAATTAAACGGAACGTCCTCCTCTCGTTTTGGCTCCCATTCGGTGGAACCCCCAAAAGGGGGAAGGGCTGGGCTGTGTCCTTCCCCGAGCTTCCCCCGTTCCCCCAAAGTGAAACCCCGGAATCGCAGAGGTTGGAGGGGCCTCAGGAGGCGCCTGCTCAGTCATTACCTCAGAGAAAAATTGCTTTTTTGGGTCACCCCCCGTGTCTGCGCTGCTTGACGCCTTCCCAGCTCCATCCCTGCTCCAGGGTGAGAAAAGGACAGGGAGAGGGGGAGCAGCTGTGCCTGGACACGAGTTTAGGGGACAGGAAGGTGAGCTGAGCACATTTGAGCCCCCCAGCCCGCTGTCCCCAGGCTGTCCCAGCACTGAGCCGACAGCAGCGGCGAACGCAAACAGCACAAAAAGACACGAAATGGCCCTGCCCTGAGGGAACTCACAGCCCGAGTCCCCAAAACCCTCCGGCACTGCAGGATTTCTGCTCGGCCTGACGAGCTATTAATGATTTAGCAGAGGAGGCTGCAATTACAGCGCTCAGAATAAACCTCGGTCATGCAAGAGCCGGGTGAGAGCTTTTTGTTCTGCCTTTGTTCTTCCTTCCCTTCAGCGCCGCGCTGCCGAGGCACCGGGATGGGACACGGAGATGACACCCCGGACACTCGCGATATCCCCGGAACCCGGAACACCCTAGGCCAGCCCAGCCCCGGAGAACCCCCGGGACACCCCTAAACACCCCGGGACACCCCCGGACACCCCGGAACCCCAGACACCGAAACACCCCGGACACCCCCGGGACACCCCCGACACCCCGGACACCCGGACACCCCAGACACCCCGGACACCCCAGACACCCCGAAAACCCCCGGGACACCCCCGGACACCCCGGACACCCCGGACACCCCGGGACACCCCGGGAACCCCGGGACACCCCGGAACACCCCGGACACCGAACACCCGACACCCCCGGGACACCCCCGGACACCCCAGACACCCCCGGGACACCCCAGACACCCCGAAACACCCCGACACCCCCGGGAACCCCCGGGACACCCCGGAACACCCCGGACACCGGACACCCCGGACACCCCGACACCACACCCGGAACCGGACCGCACCGACACCCGAACACCCCGGGACACCCCGGAACCCGCGGACACCCGGACACCCCGGGACACCCCGACACCCCGAAACACCCCCGGACACCCCCGGGACACCCCGGGACACCCCCGACACCCCCGGACACCCCCGGCACCCGGACACCCCGACACCCCGGACACCCCGGACACCCCGGAACCCGCACCCCCGGACACTCCGACCCCCGGACACCCCGAGACACCCCCGACACCCCGGACACCCCGGACACCCGGACACCCCCGGACACCCCGGACACCCCGGGACACACCCGGGAACCCCCGGACACCCCGGACACCCGGGACACCCCCGGACACCCCGGACACCCCGGACACCCCGGGACACCCCCGGGACACCCCCGGGACACCCCCGGACACCCCGGAACACCGGAACACCCCGGACACCCGAACACCCGGGACACCCGGGACACCCCGGACACCCCGATACCCCGAACCCCCGGACACCCCGGAACGTCACCGGGAACGGGGCTGCAGGAGGACACAGCTCAGGAATGTGCCCTCTCCTCATCTCCAGCCTCCGTAAATCCCTGCGCTGGGATGTGCTCCAGAAAAACAAAGCCTTAATGCGGGCAGCGAATAATTAATGTTGGTGCCATCTCCTCCAGCCCCTCTGAGCGTTTCCGCGGTGTCCCAGTTACCCCAACAGGAGGACTCGGGGGCTGCTCTGTCACCCTGGCGTGGTTTAGGGGAGGGATCGTGCACCAGGATTTCAGGTTTTAGCCCCAGGACTGGGTTCAGAGGGTCGCACGGTGCTCTCAGCTCGCTCTGGGGGTGCCAGGCTCCACGGGACAGTGCCAGGAGAGGTTTCATGGTCGGGATCTGTGCTCGAGGCACCCGGCAGAGGAGAAGGCACATTTCCACACTATGAGGAATCCACAGACGGGGAAACGGCACCAGCTGGACTTCAGTGCCAGTGGCCCGGAGAAATAAACACAATCTTTGTGCCCTTTGCAGAGCTTCTTGACATCCTTTAAACTGATTCCTCTCTCTCCTCTTGCCTCTTGGAAAGCGGCAGTAGACTCAGCGCACAGCTCCATTCCACCGGGCTCCCTTCCCGCTGCCACCTTCCCAAAGGGTTCATTTCCATTCCTCCAAACCTCCGGGGAAGGATCCGAACCCCGGGGAGTGAATCCTGGGGATACGGACACCTCGGGACAGGGATCCTTGGGGAGTGACACCCGCGGGGATGGAGACATTCGGGGTGGGCGCAGCGATGCTCGGGGAGGCGACCCTCACCGGCAGAGCTCTTGGGACAAGAACCGGGGGGACCGGGCTGCTTTGGGACACGGAGCCGGGGGGAATCGCTCGGGAGCTCTGTCCGTGCGGGACCGAGGGGACCGGGGCTGTTTTGGGACACAGACCCTCGGGGGAATCGCTCGGGGGAATCGCTCGGCGGTCTCGGGGGACGTTTGGACCGACTCGGGGAATCGCTCGGGGAATGGTCGCTCGCGGGGGACACAGACTCTCGGGGAATCGTCCGGGGGAATCGCTCGGGGGCTCTGTCCGGGCGGCTCCGGGGGTCCGTGCGCGTTTCGCCCGCCGCGCTCTGCTGTCCCTCGGCGCGGCCCGTCCGGGTCACGTGGCGCACCTGGCCCAGGTGAGGCGGGGCCGGACGCGCTCCCGGTGCAGGTAACGAGAACCGGGCCCGGAACCGGGAATGGGAACGGAACCGGGAAGGGAACGGGAACCGGGATGGGAACGGAACCGGGCCCGGGAACCGGGAATGGGAACGGGAAAGAGAGCCGGGCCCGGGAACCGGGAATGGGAACGGGAACGAGAACCGGGCCCGGGAACCGGGAATGGGAACGGGGAACGAGAACCGGGCCCGGGAACCGGGAATGGGAACGGGAACGGGAATGGATCGGGAACGGGAACGGGAACGAGAACCGGGCCGGGAACGGGAATGGGAATGGGAACGGAACGGGCCCGCGGAACCGATGGGAATGGGAAACGGGATGGGAATGGGAATGGGGAACGGAACGGAGCGGGAACGGGGAACGGAACGGGACGGGAATGGGGAAGGGACGGGGAACGGACAAACGGGGACGGGAGCGGCACCACCCCAGCCCGACCCCGCCCTGACCCGGCCCGCCCGCCGTGCCTCCCGCGCTCCCCGCCCGCCCGGAACACGCGGCCGCGACCGCACAAGGGGGAGGGAGGGGAGGAGGGGACGGGTCACCCAGCCCGGGATCCCCGCGGCTGCCCCGCTCCGGTCACGCCACCGCCAGCGCCTGTCCTCGGTGTCCCCTCGGTGTCCCCGCACTGTCCCTTCCCCACCCGGCCCGGGGGGAGGCTGCTGTCCCTCGGAGCCTTCCCGGGGGTTTGTGACAGTCGGATCTTTCCCGGGGGTCTCGGGTGTCCCCGGTTCCTCCTGGCTCGGCTTTACCGGGTCGAAAGCAAAGCGGGAGCGCTGTGGGAGCCTGGCCAGGCTGGGAAGGGGCTGTTCCCTGCTGCCAGCCTCGCCTCTCCCCAAAAATCCCCGGTCTGGAGGATGTGATGGGGCCGCAGATGGGCACGGGGGGCTCTGTTTAGTGCCCGTGGGGGTCTCCCCTTTCCCTTCCCTTTCATTTGGGACAGGAAAGGCTCCAGCTCTGTCTCCCTGCCCTGTGCTGGGCCCTGGGTCGGGGTGGCTGTTCAGACCAGGGGCACAGGGCAGTGTTTGGTGGAGGCAGTTCCTTGCTCAGGCTGTTCCCATCCCAGACGTGCTGGCTGTGCAGGGATGCTCAGGGACACTGCTGGACCCACATTCCCTCCGGGTGAGGATCTGCAGCCCTGCCCAGTGCCACCAGAGCACTTGGGAACAGCTTTAGGGTGGTTTTCAGCTCCTTGGGACCCTTCACGGGTGTGGAAGCTTCCAGAGAGTTCAGAGAAGCTCTCTCAGTGTGTGAATCCTCCCAATGTTTCCCAGATTTGGGGCACATTCCATAACCACACTGCTTACAGCAAACAGATGTGACTGTGAGGAGATTCACATTTAACTGAGCTTTTTAAACCTTCCCAAGGAAATCCCTCCCTGTGAACCATGAAGATCTTGGACCCGGGCTAACTCCTGCAAATCCTCCAAGATCTGGAGCAGATGCTGAGCTTCTCCAGAGGGAATTTCTCCAGTCACACACAGCTCCTGCCTGGCAGCAGAGGAAGCTCCCAACCCTTGTGTGAGTAACTCTGGGATGTGGATTTTGCTCTGAGCTTTTATTTATGGCTGAGAGGTCAGTGCAGCCCCTCCTGTGCCGGGGGAGCTGCTGGACTGAGGAGCTGTGTCCTGTCCCTGCTCCCAAGGTCCAGTGCCTCAGAAATGTGAGCTGTGATGGGAATGGGTGAGCACAGAGATGTCTCTGACCCCTGAGCCCGCAGCTCTTTCTCTGCAGAGCTGAGATAATGCTGCTCTCTGTGTCCAGGATGCTCTGAATTTCAGAATATTGTCTGTTGTGGTATAAAGGAGTGTTGCTGTGCAGTGCAGATATTGGATCTCTGTGAGGCCTTGGGATGAAGAGAAACATCCCAGTGAGCAGCTCTCAGTTCAGCTCAAACCTTTTTGTTTCATTTCATGTTTTTGTAGCCTATTTTTAAATTTTGAACTGCATTACAAAAATGATGAAGTTGGGAAGAAAAACCCAAACTTGTTCTGAAGTGAAGGCAATCAAATCTCTATACTGATGCTGAGGTGAGGGAGCTCTGCCTGCTCAGCACTGAAATTGGAGCATCTGGGCCTTTTTATTTTGCATATTGCCCAGGAATGTGCAAAGGGAGCTCCTGGGATGAATTTTTATAAGGCAACAGAGCCAAAATATTCCTGGAAAGCAGTGGTGTGCTGTAAGTGCCTGGTTTTCAGTCTGGGCCTGTTTCTGTGTGGGGAAAATGTGGCTGTTGGTTTAAAAAACAGGGAAAAGAGGCAGTGCTCTAACAAGGTCAGACAGATTTGTTTATTCATGCTTGAGGTGTCCTGTAGAAAGTCTATAGTAAAGCAACAAGGACATTCCTAAAACACTTAAGCTATGGCTGGGCTCTCACTGCTTATTAATTACCCTAATTAGTATTTAAAAGGATCTCTCGGAGGTGAAAGCAGTGTTAGCTGAGAAGCCTGGAAACCATGGAGAATTTTGGGGCCCCCCAGAGCCTGGGATAAAGGCAGAGCTGTAAAAGTGGAGAGTGACAGCCCTGAGCTGACTTTCCTCACATCGCCCCATGCTGAGCTTTAATAATAAAAAGATTAAAAATAGGGAGGATTAACGTTCCAAACTGTGATTGTTGGCCCTGTGGAGATGGAACAGGACAGTGGGCATTGCAGGAATAGTTTACTCCTGCGTGCAGACCTGGAGGAGCTGTGTTGGTTTGCTGTGGGATTTCTGGAGCAGGGTTTGTAAAGGTTTTGTTCCCATGGGGAGCAATTTGACACCGAATTGTTGACAAGGTCTTTGCCTTAATCCAGATGAAGACATCAAGTTTTCATAGGGAAGTCTTTGGCATCACCCGACCTTAGCATGACTGGCAAAAATCATTAGTGTTGGTAATGCTGTCATTGCTAAATCCTCTAAATTGGAATAGCAGCAAATAACGTGGAGTGGGAATTGGCAGCTTGCACCGTGATGGATTGCTTGTCATCTCCTCCTGGGCACGATGTGTTTTGAAATGGATAAACGCTGTCAGGGCCCAGCCTAATCCTGAGGAATGCAAGACAAAAGGAAGTTGGTTAAAAAAAGGTCCTTTCCCTTTGGAGGCTGTCAGTGGCTCCACCTCCGGCTGTGCTGCTCCGTCATTGCTCTGGAGCTGACTCCTCTTCCAGCTGCATGGAGGGAACTCTTCTGAAGGTTACAGGGATTTTGATGTCTGAAAATAGTCCTTTAAAAGCATCTCTCTTCTGATTTGAGCATCTCCCCAAAGGAAGCAGCAAAGCTTGGGTAGTGGGAGAAGCCCAGAGTGTGGGCTGGATCCCCTCTGTGTGCCCCAGTGAGAACAGTGCAGGTCCTGATGTGAAATATTCCCATAAATGATTGAAATGTGGAATTGGGGATGTGTGGCTGTCAGATGGCTCAGTGCTGATGGCCCCACTGGCTGAGCGTGCCTGGGATGGGTGGATTGCTCTGATGGAGCCCTCTGTGCCCGCAGGTGCCCGAGAGCCGAGCCATGCTGGGCCGGAGGACGCGGCCGCCCCCGGAGCAGCCGTGCCAGGAGGCCGTGCCCCTGCGGACACGGGCAGCCAGGGACACTGATGTCAGCCTGGAGGTGTTCAGTGGCTCCACACCCGAGATCAAAGCGAGCCGCAGCAGAGCCCAGCAGATGAGAGACAGGAAAGGGCGCAAGGCCGAGCTCAAAGACTCCAACGGCCGCGAGGCAGAGAGCATCACCTTCATCTCTGGCACGGCAGAGGCTCCCCCAAACCAGAGCTTTTGCTGCTCCTCTCTGTCCCAGGCCTGGAACACGTACAAGGCTGTTTTCTGTTGCATAGTGACGTGTGGGGGCTGCTTCCAGGACTGCAGTGTGTGCATTCCCCGTGCGGGGCCTGCCGAGACCTCCACGGATGATGGCAAGAACGGAGACTACAACGGGAGGCTGCCCAACAGCCCCATCAGCACCTCTCCCGCCGAGAAGAACGGCAACCCCATCAAAAAATCCAGCATGGGCAGCAGTTTCAGTTACCCCGATGTGAAGCTGAAGGGCATCCCTGTGTACCCCAACAGGAGCCCCAACCACCACGTGGAATCGGATTCCTGCTGCAAGGAGCTGCTGGAGAAGCCCTTCAGGAACAGCATGGAAAAGGCTCCGCTCCCCAGCAGCCACCGCAGCTCGGAGGAGTATTATTCCTTCCACGAGTCCGACGTGGACATCAGCGAGCTCAACGGCTCCATGTCCAGCAGGCAGATCGACGTGCTGATCTTCAAGAAGCTGACAGAGCTGTTCAGTGTCCACCAGATCGACGAGCTGGCCAAGTGCACCTCGGACACCGTCTTCCTGGAGAAGACCAACAAGATCTCGGACCTGATCAACAGCATCACTCAGGACTACAACCTGGATGAGCAGGACGCCGAGTGCAGGCTGGTGCGGGGCATCATCCGCATCAGCACCCGCAAGAGCAGGGTCCGGCCCCACATCTCCATCCATCCCAGCCAGAGCCACGAGGAGAAATCCAGCCGGGCCACCGCGCCCGACAGCGGCAACGAGACCATGCTGGAGACCATGGTCACCAGCCAGGACGGTGCGTGGGGTCCCTGGGGGTCCTGTGGGAGGCTTGGGGTGTCAAAACCCCGGGATTGGCACTGCAGAGGGGCCGAGGCTGCTCTGTGCCCAAGAGGGGATTGTTCTCCTGGGATGTGGGAGGGCAGCGCTGCTTCTCACCCTTTCCCTGCACTGAGGTTTGTGCTGAGCAATGGAAGGGTTTGTGCTGCTGCTGCTGCTGCTGCTGATTGTGCCTTTGCACCTCTGAGGGAGGCAGAAAATCCATGAGTCAAACTGAACTGGTAGGACCAGACAAGCTGCTTGTGCCAGAGGATGTCCAGTCACTCAGCTGCTCTCTCCCACGTGCTGCTGTGCTGTGCCACCATCAGACTGCAGTGACAGGGTGTCCTCAGAGCCCAGAGCTCCTCCATGACCATCCCAGCACAGAGGAGGAAGGGCACTTCCACACCACCAGTGCCTCCTGCCTCCTCCTCCTTGTGGGAGCAGCCTCAAGTGCCTCAGCTCCAGAGCAGCTTGTGACAGAGCTTGTAGAGTGTGAGGGGCACGGAGACATCCAGAAGCAGCAGGGAAAGCATGTGGGTGTTGTGCTTCCCAGATCAGCAGAGGCTGCTCCTGGTATTTAGGGACACACAGCTCAGGCTGCCCGGACAATGCTGCAGCAGTGGGAAGGATCAGACCCCGAGGTGCTCCCTGACAGGGACCTTTGCTGCTGAGTCACCTTTCCTGTCACCCTTTACATCACCCTTTCCTGTCTCATTGCAGAACTGGCCGTGCAGATATCGGAGGAGACGCCGGCAGATGTGCTGGCCAGGAACATGAGGAGGCACAGCAGTGCAGGTAATGAATGACCTGGCCAGGGCTGGGGCTGTGGGGGGATCCCTGAACCCTCCCTGTCCATATTCTCACCCTGCACAAAGGCTGAGCTGACCCTGCTCCTCAGATTCCCCTCAGTTCTCCTGGGTTTGCACAGTGATGGAGCTCGGACAGCTCCCTGGGCTGGGGGATCTTGCTGAAATCCAAGAGCAGCAATTCCCTGTCCTTGCACAGGGCCTGGCCTGAGAGCTTTCAGCTTCCAGGTGCCTGACAAAGTTTGGGGCTGTATTTGGGGTGTGCCTGCCGGAGGTCACAGCTGGGTGAGACTGGGAACAAAAGGAACTGTGCAAAAGGGAAGCAGGCAAGAGTGACGGGCTGGGATCCTCCCAAGAGCACCCAGGGCTAACAGACAAGTTTCCTCCTGCTGACAGCAGCTCTGTCCTGGGGATGGCTGCACTGCAGGCAGGGCTGTTCCTGCCATGGGCTTTGTGTGCCTTTCTCCTCCCTCATGGTACACAAAGGTTTTTGTGGCAGCTCCTTCCCCTCTGCAGCTGCTGGTCTAACAGCACTCTGTTCTCTTTCCTCCCCAGGCTCTCCAGCAAGCAGAGATTCCTCTTTCCAGGACACAGAGACTGACTCGTCGGGGGCCCCTCTGCTCCAGGTGTACTGTTAAAACCTGGGAGCAGGGAGCATCCCGGGCTTTGCTGCAGCCACAGCCCTCCTCCTTCATATGGAGTGTGCTGTGCCATGGGCTTGTTTTCTCCACAGTCTCCCCTGATCCTTTTTGAAGCCAAATTCCTCCTGCTGAGTATTTCACTGGATATTTTGGTTTTTATGGACAATCAAGGAAGCAAACTGCGGAGCTGATGAACACAGGAGGTGGAATGTGTGCCCAGGGAGGAGAAGATGGACAAGGAAGTAGCAGATGATTTGTGCCTCTGTGATTTCTGTAAATCCCATTTAGCTCCAGAAGCTCAGCCCTCTCCCTGCTTTGGGGATCTGTTGGACAGTTCCTGCTCCTGCATTGCCCCAGTGACCTCGGGCAGGGAATGAGTGCCCGGTGTCTGTGCTGGTGCTGGTGCTGAGCTGCAGGCTGAGATCCTGCTCCCTGGGGACCCCAAGCTCTATTTAAAGGGACCCCAATCTCTATTTAAAGTGCTGGCTTGGTCCCACACACCCAAAATCTTCTACCCATGGTGTTTTCAAGTAGCCAGATCTGCCTTTCCCTGCTGTCCCTTGGTGTCATCTCCTGCTGCCTTGTGAGGAGAAGGTTCAGGTTTATGGGTTCATTTAATTTTTGGTCTCTTGGCTCATTTGCTGAGCCAGTGCCAGTTGTGGGGGTGGGATGGCTGCACAGCTGCCCCTGTGCCCCTGAGCAGACCATGGGGATCAGCTCTGCCAAGCCCTCTGTTTGCCCTGGGAGAGCCTGGAACCGGGGTTGGGGCAGTGAGGGAAATGCTCGATTCACTCCTAACTTTTTGTACTTCAGACCTGGGCTGTTTGGCTGTTCTGCTGGAAAATCCCTCAAAAGTGGTTTCCTTGGAAAGAAGAGGCATCTGCAGAGGGTTTGTGAGGCACTGCAGCTCCTTTCCTTTCCTTTCCAGCAGGAGATGGGGCAGTGCCATCCCAGGGCACGGTGCCAGGTGACCTTGAGGGCTGCAGCAGGAGGAAGCTGCATCTGTGCAGTTGCCACTTGGTTGTTTATCACAAAGTAAACACGTGAAGCCATGGGACTTGTTTGTACATTTGGGTGCCCTTGGACGTGAATAGAAAACACTTTGTTGAATTTACCAGTCACAGGATAAACACACCCACTGGATTTTGGGGAGAGGGAAACCCAAACAGGTCCCAGGCTTTGGTGGGGATCATGGTTTTGTGCCTCAGTTGGACTGGGATGTGCCTTATTTGGATTGAAATGTGCCTTAATTGAGCTGAAATGTGCCTTAATTGAGCTGAAATGTGCCTTAATTGAACTGAAATGTGCCTCAATTGAACTGAAATGCGCTTTAGCTGAATTGAAATGTGCCTTTATTTTACAGCCTGGGACTGCTCTTCAGAGGTTTGGGAAGGGGGGAAGGATTTCATTTCTCTCAAGGGCTTCTTTAAAAGGCCAAACCCTTTTGAAATGGACAGTTCAGTCCTGGTAGAGCCTGGCTTTGTAAAGCACTGGCTTTTTTCAGAGGTGCTTCCAGAAATCAGGGACATTACTGAGACCACACCTGGAGATGCTGACAGAGATATTTTGAAGATAAAGGGAAGAGGCTGAGCCTTGGATTTGGCTTCCCCTCCCTGCTCTGTGTTTAAAGCTGTTGGCTTTTGAGAAATGGAGTTTACACAAGGAAAGGACTTGAAGCAAGGCCAGGCTGGGACTCCCAGGGGAGCTGTGTGAGGTCACCTCCTTTTGAGAGGGACCTGCTTGGCTTCTGCTTCTGCTTCTCCGTGGGTTTGTCCTTTGTTGTTTGGACAGTTCCTCTGAGCTGTGCACTCAGCTGTCCCGTGGGTCACACTGACACAGCTCTGGGGCTGTGCTTTGCAGACAAGGGCTGAGCTGGACTGGCAACGAGCTGCAGTCTCTGCTCCAGAGCAAATCCACATTTTTAATGTCTGGGTATGAAGAGTGAGCGTGTGCAGATTAAACTGAACTAGCAAAGCCCCAAATCCCCAAACCTCACTAAGAGAAAAGCTCTCAACTCGATGGTCCCCGAAGCTGGTTCACCTCTGGTGTCTTATGGGATTCTTTTGCACTCATTGGCCTTAAATGTTCTGGTTTGGTGTTTTTTATAAAATAAAAGTTGTGCTCTTTACCTGTGACTTTTACATTCCTGTTCTCATCAGCTTGGGAGCTTGGGGATCCTGGGGTGGGACTGCACAGAGCTGATTCCTGCTGTCGATATTTTCATCCATTTGGAAGCTCCAGGGGATCCCGAATGCCAGACTGGTGTCTGGATGAAAATGGAGCTTCTGGGGAAATGCAGGGAACCTGGACCTTCNTGGGGTGGGACTGCACAGAGCTGATTCCTGCTGTCGATATTTTCATCCATTTGGAAGCTCCAGGGGATCCCGAATGCCAGGCTGGTGTCTGGATGAAAATGGAGCTTCTGGGGAAATGCAGGGAACCTGGACCTTCCCTGAGCACTGATCTGGAACTGAGCTCTGCAAAACCTGAGCCTGGGGGCAGAATTTCCACGCTGTCCCTGTGATGTCAGCAGCTCCAGGTAGGAAATGTGGCATTTCCCAATGGGGGGCAGGATCAGCTCAGGGACAGAGGTTGGCTCAAACTCTGCCCCTGTGACTTGAAGGGCCAGTTGTGCCCTTTCCCATTCCAGAGCAGAGCCCAGGATAACCTGCAGGGCTCCATTCCTGGCTGCAGGGCTGGCTGGGGGCTCTGGGGGGGTTCACTCTGGTGCACAGGACCAGGATGTGTTTCCTGGGAGGATTTCAGAGCCACGAGCAGGTAAATGCTGCCTTCTCTGGGCTGGGCAGGGTCTCTGGAGATGTTTCTGTGTCTGGAGCCCTCAGAGCTGCTCCTGGCTGGAGCCTGACAGGCACTTTTGCTGCATTCCATGGGTTTCCTTGCTCACATCCACACAGAGTGAATCCATGGGGTTTTTGTCTGCAGGATGTTGTGTTTGCTGTGGATTAAGCTGTCTTGGCTCTTGCTGGAGTGGTTTTTGCTCTGAGCATTAGTGCTGAGTGTTCTGCTGAGTGATTTGACTTGGTTGCCCAAGTGCAGATCTCACAAACACGAGAGCCTTTACCTGGACCTGTTCTCTCTCACAGGTTCTTCCTTCTGGGAGCCTGACTCAGCACACAGCTTTTCCTGGAGACATTCTTTGGTTGATTTGGTTTTGCCAGGCTTTGTGGGTTCTGTGGCCTCAGAGGGATCCCTGTCCTGCCCAGCCCAAGCCATCCCTCTGCCCACGCTCCATGGGATGGAGTGAAGGGAGCTCAGGACTCTGCAGGGAATGGTGCACGAGTGTTACAGAAATTCCTCTTCACATCCACACCCTGAGCTGCTGGATGATTTATTTCAGTGTGGCTCAGACATTAGGAAGGAGATGGATGGACCCCAATTCCTCACAGCCTGGTCCTTGCAGTGACAGAGCAGCTGAGGCTCCTCCTAAAACTACACAGGAACATCCAATGCTCGCTATTTCTATCTCCCTTCTTGGGGTTTTGCTGTTCCATTGCTCTTCCCAAAGCAGTCCTGCAGTCTGGGATATTTCCCAAATGCTCTGAGCTGCAATATTCATTAATAAAAGCTAAGCCAGGAGCTGCTGTTGGGAAAAAAACCCAACGACTGGGGAAAACTTTCCTGTTGTGCTGCAAGCCCTGCTTTTGCAGGAGGAGGGGATGGATGTCCCTGGGCAGGTGAGGAGGGAGCTCCAGGCTGTGCCCTCCTGCTGGTGGCAGCACAGCCACAGCTTCTGCAGGTGGCCAGGGCAGGCGTGGAAAGGCAAAAGGACATTGGTGACCTGGCACTGTCCAAACGCTCTGCTGGGGCTCCAGGATGTGCCTGTGGGGATGGATCCAGCGCTCCTGCTGTGCTCAGCCTTGCCCTGCCTCGGGCACAGGGACAGTGCCACTCTCTGTGGGGCTCTGAGGAGGGTTTTGCACTCCCAAAGCCGTGAGCAGCTCGGAGCCAGCAGGGTTTGGCCGGGGAAGCAAAGGCTGCTCCCGATTCCCCTGGCCAGGGCAGTGTGGCAGGGGGTGTTTGCAGAGATGAGGCCGTCACTGAAACACCTTCTGTTCCGCTGCCGAGGGGGTGAAGTCCAGGGGCAGCTCTGGGATCACTTCACAAACACAGCCCCGGGCATTCACCTCCTGTGTGGGGTCAGGCCAGCAGGGATGGCCCCGTTCTCCCAGCGCTGTTTGCCTTTGCTTCATCTCCCAAAATGACACTCCTTCCCCCAAAACCTCTGTCCCAGCTTCCCTGGGGGTTCCTAACGCTGCCTTTTCTGTTTTCTCTCAGCTGCCACAGGAACTGGCAAATTTGGGATTTCCCACTTGTTACCCCAAATACTATGGCTGCCACCAGCCACGAGCCTGCACGAGCACAGAGGAGCAGCAGGATTTTGGGAACACTGAGGGAGCTGCCAGGTGAGGCTCAGGGCTCTGCTGTGGATACAGGGCTGGGGAGGAAACGGGGAAAGAACAAAGGCCCAGGCTGGTTTGGGGTGGTGCCCTGGACTCTGCTGGTTTGGGGTGGTGCCCTGGACTCTGCTGGTTTGGGGTGGTGCCCTGGACTCTGCTGGTTTGGGGTGGTGCCCTGGACTCTGCTGCTCTATGGCTGCCCGGGTGCCTGTCTGTGCTTGTCCCGAGGAGGGGCAGGAGGGATGGGGATCCTGTGCAGTGCAGGGCCTGGCCCCGCTG
Source organism: Malurus cyaneus samueli (assembly GCA_009741485.1). Classification (NCBI taxonomy): domain Eukaryota; kingdom Metazoa; phylum Chordata; class Aves; order Passeriformes; family Maluridae; genus Malurus; species Malurus cyaneus. The sequence goes on from CM019215.1 coordinate 163,606,591, forward strand.
CTCCAGCTCCTCCAGCACTGGCAGAGCTCAGAATGGTGAGAGGTGGAGCTCATTCACACCCCAGAGCAGCTCAGCCCTCCCAGCTCACCTGTCCCACAACCCACAGGGAGTGCAGACAGGCAGGCAGCTCATTCCGGGCTAAAACCTTCCAATTCAGCACAGTCTGGCTTTTTTTACAAACCCAGGAGATCCTTTTTTATCAGGGCCAAAGCAGGGACAGACAGGTGTGTGTAGGGTGAATGCAGGTGTGTGTAGGGTGAATGCAGGTGTGTGTAGGGTGAATGCAGGTGTGTGTAGGGTGAATGCAGGTGTGTGTAGGGTGAATGCAGGGGTGTGTAGGGTGAATGCAGGGGTGTGTAGGGTGAATGCAGGGGTGTGTAGGGTGAATGCAGTGTGTGTAGGGTGAATGCAGGGGTGTGTAGGGTGAATGCAGGGTGTGTAGGGTGAATGCAGGGTGTGTAGGGTGAATGCAGGGTGTGTAGGGTGAATGCAGGGTGTGTAGGGTGAATGCAGGGTGTGTAGGGTGAATGCAGGGTGTGTAGGGTGAATGCAGGGGTGTGTAGGTGAATGCAGGGGTGTGTAGGGTGAATGCAGTGTGTGTAGGGTGAATGCAGAGGTGTGTAGGGTGAAGGCAGGTGGGTGTAGGATGAAGGCAGGCGTGTGTAGGGTGATTTGGAAGACAAAGGGGCAGAAGATCCGGCTCAGAGCACTCCAAAGGCAGCTGCCCCAGGCTGGTCCTTGCTCACCCTCAGGTCACTGCTCCTTTTTGCCCCCAAGAGCCTGTAGAACTGGGAGATTTCATGCAAACAGAGCTCTACTGTCAAAAACCAACCCCTCCACGGCAGGTGCTGCTCTAGGCCGGACTTTGCCCCAGCAGGATTTTCAGCCGTTTGTGCCCATCCCTTGGGGAGGAGATGGAAATGTTTGGGGGATGCAGAAGGAAGCACCAGAGCAGCAGGGAGCTGGGACAGAGCCCAGGATTTCCTGACACTCTCCTTGTCACCTGGGGCAAGGGTGGCTTCCTGCTGTGGTCACTGCTGCTCCGTGGAGAACAGGGCCTGGAGCAACCAGCCTAGGTCAGGCCTGAGGGTTTAGGCTGGGAGTGGGGCTCAGCAGGGCCCAGAGCAGCACTCAGCTCCCACTGCCTGTTCTGAGCTGGGGACAGAGCCTCAGGGCAGAGCTGGGAGGGTGAGAGGTGTCCAGAGGAGCTGCAGAGAGCACGGCCATGGCAGCACCCTGCAGCCCCTCCTGCTCCCTCCCAGCCCAAATCCCAAATCCCAGACCCCAAATCCCTCCTGCCACAGAAACCACACTGCCCACAGACATTCCACTGCTTTTCCTTTATGTTGCACTGCAGTTTGAACAAAGATACGAACATGCAGAGTGATGCCATTGTCAGCAGGAGCTCGTGGCCAGCGGGGAGAGGCTCCTGGAAAAGAGGCAGGAGCCTCCCAGCAGGACCAGCACCCCCAGAGCCCCCCAATCCCTGTCCCACCACAGCCACAGCCTCTCCAGCCTCTCCTTGCTCCAGGACAGCAGCTCAAACTCTCTGCCTGTCCCAATTCTGCCACAACCAGGAGCAGCAGCAAGGAGAAGCAGGCTCTGTCTCTACTGCAATAGCTGGGATTTTAAACTGCTGTTTGCACTTCCCAAGGAGGCAGAAAAATAATGATTTTACCAAACAAGCTGACCCTTGTTTTCACAGGAGAGCAGGAGGGGTAGAACTCAGGAGTAGCTGAGTGGCAAAGAGAGGATGAAGAGCTCTGAGCAGCCCAGGGGAACGAAGCAATACCTTCAGGATTTATCCCAAAACCTCTCAGCCCCAAGACCCTTTAGTGCTCTAAGCCCTCCTTCTCTCCTCTCTGCCCTTTGGGAATTGTGGCAGATGGCTCTGCTGGAGCTGCTGTGGCTGCTCTGGCCCTGCCTTGTGCTCCCCAGGACACTGAGGTGACTCTTGCCTCCACAGCAAGCTCGGGTGGGGGACACTGGAGGTTTGACTTGCCCAAGGTGAGGAATATCCAACCACACACATCCTGCCCCATTTATGGGCTGACTGAAACGGGGGGAGAAGGGGAGAGCTCAGTTGAATTTAGCCTTTGAAAAGTCCATTTCTGGATGCTGTTCCATGAACCTGCAAGGAAAACAAAGACAAGAGTTTGGGTGAGTCAGCAGAGCCAGAACAGCTCTGTTTGGGGAGGGAAGGATTTCTGCTTCCTGCACTGTGGAGATTTGCTGCAACCCCACACCCTCCATAGCAGGGAGGGTTCTCTTGAGCTCCTTGGACACATTCCCTGCACTACAAACACCTTTTCTGGGGTCAGTGGGAGCAGCATTCCTGCCAGACTAGCAGGTCAGCAAGTCCAGACACACGGGAGTTATTAATTATCAAACACACACACGGGAGTTATTAATTATCAAACACACACCCTTGAACTGCTCCCTCTGGGATGGACACGTAGCAGCCATGACACTGCTGGTGGGGCAGAGGGGAGATGGGGAGGGCAGATTGGGATGGAATATGGGGATATGGGGAATATTCCCAGTGCTCTGCAGTCCCAGCAGAGGGAATCACAGAACAGTTTGGGATGGAAGAGACCTTAAAGATCATCTTGTTCCAACCCCGTGCCATGGGCAGGGCCACCTTCCAGGGACTGAAGGGCTCAGGCTGGCACAGCAGAAAGTTCTGAGAGCAGTGCCCAGAGACTCTTCCCAAGGGACACAAAACGTCACAGCCCTGTGGAGGAGTCACACACAAAGTGCACATGAGGGCAGGATGATCCTCTGTGTCCCCACCTCAGGGCTTCCCCTGAAATGTCCCCACAGCATTCCCACTTTACACTTCCAGAGCCATCTGTGCTGTGAGGATCAGTCCCCGTTTGCAGCCAGGAGAGCTCTGCTGGCAGAGATCAGCACCCACAGCTCTCACAGAGTCTCCTTTGCCCTGGACAAAGTCTAAACTCCCTCTGCACCTTTTGCAGCCCAAATTCCAGAGCACGGAACAAGTGCCCCTGCCAGCAGGGTGGACTCCCAGGAGCAGAGGGTGCTGCCCCTTGCCCTGCTCACCAGGCAGCAGGGAAGCCTGGCCTCTGCTCTGCTCACACCCCACACAGCTTCAGAGAAGCTTCTGGCACTGAGATAAACGGGAAGTGAGGAGTCAGCTCAGCCACCTAATCCTTCACCTGCAGATAAGGTGTGGGGCTGAAGAAGCTGCGTGACCCAGAAGCCAGAATTGCCTCCACACCTTCCCAAGTGGCCTTGGGAGCTCCAGGAGTCATTTCCCTGCCAGTGCATTTGTACCAAACAGGGCAATAAAGCCATAAAAGTGGCTTGGGGACAACTGTCTGGGGGCAAGTGGAGGGAGGGGAGATCAGCTGGGCCACCAAGGCAGATTAGAACCAATCAAGACCAAGTTAAAGTTCAGCAGAGATGGCACCTCCAGTCCTAAAGGTGCCTTCTGGACTTGCAATCAGCAGATTGAGACAATTCCAGAGCTGAGCTATTCCCAGATTTTCCCGTTAGGCTTTCTACCCCCACAGGATTTGATAACACTGATGGTTGGCCAACACCACAGAGACTGTGCAGATGTGAGCACGGGTAGGACCCAAGGCCAAGCTGCTCTCTGGTCACTGATTTGTGCCAGAGAGAAAAAGAAATGCTTGGAAAGGCAAAACCATGCAAAGGAACAAGCTGCACCCACTTTTTCAAAATATCTTGCTTCTTCTGTTCATCAGAGGTGGGCAGGCCCATGGATTTCTGTCGTTGGTCATACATCATCTTCTCCACCATGCTGCGAGTTTCGCTGTCCAGGTCTGACAACTGAAAGCAACATCCAAATTGGAACAACTCTGGGCTCAAGTGAGGTCATTTCTGAGCAGGCTCTGGCCCATAAAACAGAAGGATTCTTACCTTTGAGTTCTCTGGATTAATTTTCTTGGTGTTGATTTCTGGGTCTGTGGAAACCAGTTTGTTCCACCATTCCATCTTATTGATCTACAGGATGAAGAAGAAAAAATAGTTTATTTCTCTTGGACTTGCTTGAGAGTTTTTAAGTATCAGTCACTGGAAAAAGAAGCCGGAATTGAACTTTATTTGACAGTTTTTAAGTATCAGTAAAATCTGTACATGGATAAAGGGTACTTTTATTTCAAACTACTTCAGGCAGCCTAAATTTTCACAGTTGGGGCATGTGGGGGAATGTCAGATGTTCTGTTTGGCATGACATACATGGGATTACAACAAACCACCAGGACAGGCCCAGAGGGGACACACAGGAGGGTCTGTCCCTGGATTTTCATGTCACTAACAAATGTCAAGACACACCATTATTCCACTAAAGGACAACTTTAAAATGACTGATTTCCTTCCAGCTCTTCCTGAACTGCTGAGAAATCCATTGGATAGCCTGGAATAGGTGAAATCCATTGGATATCCTGGAATAGGTGAAATCCATTGGATATCCATGAAATCAGACTGAAGATGGGGGAATTTGCAATATCCCACTACCACTGACACCACTGACACTGCACCCAGGACAAGCACGGGGTTCTGTTCCAGCTGAGAGCCCAGCCAAGCCTGAACCCTGCCCATCCATCCTTTACCTTCTCCAGGTGCACAGTGACTGTTTTGCCATCCTCAATGAGCCAGGAGCTCTCCTCCACCTTGACCTCGTTGAAGAGTTCCCCATCAATGACAGGGGAGTGGCCCTTGAGGCCGACCTTGAGGCGGCGTCTCTGGATATCCACCACCACATCCTTGCCCTTCAGCCTGAAGCTCACCTTGAAGGGCACAGCCAGCTGCAGCAAAAATGAGCAGATCTGAGGAGCTGAGCATGGAAATCCCTCCTTGCCCTCCCATGCTGCTGTTCCAAGAATTTCTGCCTTGGTTTCACTTTAGTCACAGGATCTATTTTCTGTCATAAACTGAGTGAGCAGAGGTGAAAGGAAAAGAGCATAAAAAGGGAAGCAGATTTTACTGTCTGGTTAAAGCTACACCAAAATCTGGCAAACTACAGCTCCTGGGAACTTTCCTGAGTTACCAAACTGTCTCCCAGCTACTGAAACTGCTGTTTCCAACAAACTTCCACAGGCAACTGAGGCACAGGGAATTGGCTTCATCTCTTATCAGCACCTTTGCTAATTCCCTGTCTCAGATTCCTCAGGTCTTGGTCATAAAGCACTACTTACATCTAATTCTGAAAGAGTCTGTGTCCATCTGTAATTTGGAAGGTCAGCTCCATTGCCAGAGTTGGGTTTAAGTTTTCCTTTATCCTTCTCATCTTCCTCTTCATCATCTGTTCCCTAAACAATTCAAGTGTAAAGAAAGAAGCTTTTCCAGTTTCCACTGTAACAACAGTTCTTGGCTTTTTAAAGGATTTCAGGCGAGTTTGTATTTGATATCCACTTAAATTTAGCCCAAAAATGAATAGCTGCTTCTGCTAAAACATTACTACAAGAAAAAAAGCATAACCACCCCCATGTATTGGTACATTAAGCACATATTTTTAGAGCCAATTTTTTTAACTTGTGTTTCTGAAGTGTGTATTTGGACAGGGCTTGGAGCAACCTGGTGTAGTGGAAGATGTCATGGCAGGGGGTGGAATTGGATGAGATTTAAGGTCCCTTCCAACCCAAACCATTTCATGATTCTAAGACATCCCCAGATGAGTTTTACCTGTTTGTTGGAGTCTGAGGATTCACCTTCCTCCTCTGAGGGTTTTTCTGGGACACCGTTACCCTGCCCTTGTGCCTCTTTCTTCTGTTTGAAAAGAGAAGGAAGAGCAGGAACAGCTCAGCCAAGAGCTGGCACTTTGTCACCTCCTGAGCTGGCACTAGATGGCCTCAGCCCTTCAGCTCCACGAGAAGAGCACCACTCACTGCATCCTGACACTTTCAAAGCATGCACTTTGAGCCCTTAGGAATGCCACAGGAAAGACATTCTGCCAAGGGGAAGATTCCCTCTGTCCTCCCACCTGCACCAAGAACAATGAGCCATTTTACCCGCTGCCAGCCCAGGGAGGACAAAGCTGCACCTGCAGTTGCCTCTCACCTGGTCGATCTCGAGCTGCAGCCTCTCTGCCTCCTCATCTGTCAGCTCCTTGATCCTGGGCTCGTTGTTGGGCTCCTGCTGCCTGTCCCTGGCCAGGCGGGCAGCGCGTTCTGCCTTCTCGCGCCGCTCGGCCTCCTGGCGCGCCTTCTTCTCCCTGCGCTCCTTCTGAGCCAGCTTGTTGTGGTGGCTGAAGGCATCTGTGATCAGCTGAGGGACAGGGGTTAAAGAAAACATCAACTGTAAACCCCAACCAAGGCATCTGTGATCAGCTGAGGGACAGGGGTTAAAGAAAACATCAACTGTAAACCCCAATGAAGGCATCTGTGATCAGCTGAGGGACAGGGACAGGGGTTAATGAAAACATCATCACTGTAAACCCCAACCAAGGCATCTGTGATCAGCTGAGGGACAGGGGTTAAAGAAAACATCAACTGTAAACCCCAACCAAGGCATCTGTGATCAGCTGAGGGACAGGAACATGGGGTTAATGAAAATATCATCACTGCAAACCCCAATGAAGGATCTGTGATCAGCTGAGGGACAGGGACACGGGGATTAATGAAAACATCATCACTGCAAACCCCAATGAAGGCATCTGTGATCAGCTGAGGGACAGGAACACAGGGGTTAACAAAAACATCACCACTGCAAACCCCAACCAAGGCATCTGTGATCAGCTGAGGGACAGGAACACAGGGGTTAACAAAAACAAAAACATCACCACTGCAAACCCCAACCAAGGCATCTGTGATCAGCTGAGGGACAGGAACACAGGGGTTAACAAAAACAAAAACATCACCACTGCAAACCCCAACGAAGCTAACTTGGTGCCCTGAGGAGCACGAGAACATTTGCTAAGTCACACAGATGTTGTGACGTTTCCTTCCATCTTCACTCGGTTTTTTGACTAAAAATCTAGAGATTTTTCAATTCAAATAAACAGAGGATGAAGTGAAAAGAGAGGAAAAGGAGAAAATTCAAAATATTTAAATGTAGCTCTTCCTAGTTAAACAGGGAATGTAGTTCCAGGAGGTAACAGTGAGACAAACAATTTCCACTTATTTTGTCCTCTGTATAATTCCAGCAGGACGAGCCCCTGCCCAACCCAGCCATCTGAAGCTGCTCCATACACCCAGGACAGCTAGACACACCAATCCCACCTTTTTTATCTACTTCTGATGTTTCCCATGCCTGGGCTTTTCTCCAGATGGAGCTTCAAGGCCACGATCTGGAGGAGAAACGCCTGAACAACCCCGTGTTTTTACACTGAGGAGGGAGTTCCTCCGTAAATCTTTTGGTTCAGCCTCACTCCCAATTCTCCAAAGGTTGTTGTGACTCTGGGAGGCAAATCCCAAGGTCTCTGATGCCAAGGGCTGAGTACACAGGCAGGGAGCCAGAGAATTGCCCCAGGCTCGATAAAGCCAAGGGTGCTGTGCACAGCAGCACGTAGGTGAGCTGAGGTCTGCCCCAGAAAAGAACAGGGACAGATCCTCAGAAAGGAATTACAGGGGAAAGATTGACTTTTGTATATCCCAGGAACTCAGTGGGGGGAGATCCAGAACCTTCTCCAAGCAAACTGAGTGTTTCTGCTTCGCTTTAAAAGCGTGGTTTGTTTACACAGCTCAGCTCCAGTGTCTGCTGGAACACAGAATCCAAAATGTGCTGTCCCCACCTCTGTTCCCAGCCTGATGATCCATGGGGAGGAATCTTCACTGCCTGACCTTGGCTGTGTCACTGCCCACACCACAAGGCTACTGAAATGCCACCCAAAAATCACAGTGACTTTCCCAGCCTCTCCTTTCTCTTCCATGCCAAGGGCTCAGCAGGATGGGGAAGGAGCTTCTTCCCTGTTTGCTGTGGTTCCTATGGTGTCAGAGCACTTTTCCAGGAGGCCAAAAATCATTTTAACAGCATAAACACCTTTCTTTCACAGGCAAACATTTGCCAAGGACAGTACCCAGGCACCTCTGAATTACAACTCAGGTCCAGAAATATGGCAATATGTGCCCTCTGCTTTAAGAAAAATTACAGTAGGGTTCACCTTTCTTACTTTCAGAGCATCCCAGAATGTTCTGGGTTGAAAGGACCATAAAGGCCACCCAGCTCCCCTCCCTGCAGGTCAGGGATGCTCCATCCAGGCTCCCCAGCCCCATCCAAGGAGCAGCAGCATGTGCAGAGCCGTGGACTTTGTGCTTTTTCTGAGCTGAACAAACAAGGTAACCCGGGGTTATCACCTGCTGTGTCACCGTTAAGTCAGTGTGTCTGGCAGGTTTGCTTTCCAAACAAGCCTTTGGCCAGAGCCTGGCACAAATCCTGCCCTGTGGTACCATTGTGTGTCCCTCAGCTCTGGGTTTGCTTCCCTCAGGAGCTGCTGCTGCCCACGTGCACCAAATGCTGCTCAAGCAGGGGACTCCTGGCACGGCACAGACACGGGTGGGATGGAACAGAGAACAGTTAAAAGCCTCAGGGTTTATTTTTTACCTTCTCTGCTACTCCATCCTCTCCCCCGGTGAAGAAATCCGTCTTCCTCCTCAGGAAGCTGAAGAAGGTGTTCACGAGCTGGTGCAGGGAACAAGGAGAGGGTGGAGAGAAAAGGAGCAGTGAGCCCAGGTCACCCCAAGGCATCTGCTGTCTCTGGAGCAGCCTTTATCCTCTGCCCTCCCTGTCCCTGGCTGTGCAATCAGCCCATGACATTCCCTGAGGAAAACACTCCCTTGTGGAGATCCTGGATTCCCAGTTTGCAGAGGAGGCACTGGTGTGGTTTGCATGAGGAAAGGCTGCAGTTTATCCTCAGCTGCTGCTCCCAGAGCCCAGGCTGCTATCCGAGGCAGGAATGCATTTACACATGCACACACGCCTATATCCCCTAAATACATACATATATACCATCTTTTGCTTCTTTGCACATGTAAAAGCATGCAAACTCTTTATTTTTACAGCGGCTAGGCATCACCAATGAACGAACAAGAACCTCCAAAGGTGGGAGGGGTGGGATCAGCGGATCCCCGAGCACGAGGGGACCTCCACCAGGTCTCACTGGGCCGGTGGTTGCGCTGGGAAGGATGAACTGGGAGCTCCATCCTGCCCTGCGGTGCTTTGCTCCGCTGTGACCCATACCGGGCACTCGGAACCCTCCGGTAAGGCCCGGGGGGTGTCGGGGAAGCCCGGAGGCGCCGGGGCCGCGGTGCTCCATTAACACCGCCCCAATTATGGAACGGGGCTGTTATCGCCGCTCCGGGAGCAGCGCACGTGCGCCCCGTGCTCCACGTGCCGGGGCGGGGCCCAGGAGGCCGGGCCGCTCCCCGCGCTCCCCGCTCGC